>BSUD01000007.1:89331636-89990421 GCA_033239045.1 Fagopyrum esculentum | reverse complement strand
TAAGGACAAGGCTGCGGTGTTGGGAAAGGGTGTTTCTCTAATGGAAGCAATTACCGGGTAGGTCTCATGCTTCGCTAATCCCGCACCAAACTCCTATTACCGGGTAAGTCTCAAGGAGGTAAAGTTGGGAATTCTACACAAACCGGACACTACTTAAGGGGCAAACCTCTCCTTACCGGGTAAGTCTCGGAAAAGGTAAGTCTCAAGCAACAATCCTAGCACACTCAGTCCAATAGCGGCTTATGAGGCTCACTACTACCTAGAGTTCATCATCCTTGGTATCTAAGATCGGAAATCACCGGGTAGGTCTCTTTCCTCACTTAGTTTGCTAGCATTAGGTCACCCTAAGCTATATTATGCTCAACAAACACTAGGATTCCAACAATCTAACACCCTAACATACAGATTCAACAATTAAAGAGCAACAGAAGGAAAAATCGGGTGGATCATAGTAAAAATCGGCCGATTTACCTGAAGAACATGCCGATTTTTCTCCTCTGGTTAGGTTTCGTGCATACAAATCATCCTAAACAAACATATAAGTCCATTCTATCATTACCCAAGCTATAACCATCAATCCATCACTCCAGAATCACAATAAACTAGCCAATAACATGCATTTCAAGATCTAAAATCATCATACAAGCATACATGGAATCCATAGCAAGAAGATGAAGTAAGGAAATGAAAGCAATGAAACTTAGCTGGATTTGAGCTCAAAACAAGTCTTTCAATACACCAAATGTAGCTCCAAGTTAGATCTTACAACCCTCAACAAGCTCCTTCACAAAAATCACTCAAATCTCACTACGAAATTGAAATCTACACTAATCTCCCTCAAGAACACCCACAAGGGTGTCTTGAAGAGAGCTCCCAATTGGAAGAGTCTTTTGCAAGATGCTAGAGGATGTGGGAGAGGAGGAGAATGAATCAATAACAGCTTGCAGGACCACTTATATTCTCCACCAAGAGCAAGGCCGGACAAGAGATCATGGGACACGTGGCTTAAGCTGTCAAAGGCCAGAAAATCGACCCAGAAGGAAAAATCGGCCGATTTTCCTGGGTGTAGGTCGATTTTCTTCAACAGAAACTTGTTATGATCATCTAGCCATGAGTTGCTCCATTGCTTGCACCAACAAGGGTCCTTGTGTCCTTCATTGCTCCAATTATGTTCCTTCAAGGTCTTGGATATGTACCACCATGAGGCTTGATCCTCGAATGTATCGATTAATGTCCAAAAGATCCCCGAAATACCTACAAAACCGACAAAAGCTCGTGTAGACGTCTTTTCTAGAAATATGCATGAACTAAGCGTAAACGTCGTGAACTAGTGCCAAAACGTGCATGAATAACGGGAAAAACTATCTAAATGTATGCCTATACTAACGTCATAAATCACGTTATCAAAATACCCCATACTTAAGATTTGCTCGTCCCCGAGCAAGATCCAACTATAGACTAGGAGATGACGTGATTTATGCATGCAGAAAAACAACAAAATCTTTTTGGAATTGTGCTTCTAACATTGGATCACCTTCATAGTCATGTTTCATAGCAATGGACAAGCAATCATGCATAAAATGAATGAAGGCATGGAAAGACAATTATACTTAACTAGAAAGCATGCATGAGAGGTGAAAATGAAGAAGTCAAGATGATCATGAGTATGTCCAATCTAGATCACTAAGTCTTACACACATGCATTTAGGTCACAAGGACTTAGGAAAGAAAAGGCTAAGAAACGTTGTGATTAGGTGGGAATTTTCTAGGCTTTGTGATGCTAATCCGGGAAAGGAACTAAACAACCACAACTTCAAATTTTCTTATCAACTTCCCCCAAGTGTATATTTTTCTTCATTTTCTTTTCTTTCTTTTATTTTTGAGACTATGGCATTGGTGTACAAAAGCCGAAACCTTGGTGATTAGCCATTCTCGGGCTTTTTCTATTTTTCGAGATGCATCCACACCGGGCACACATACCAAAGCTCGTTAGGACTATCGGTTTATTTGACTTTGGCAAGGCACCAACACCCGATTATGTGAAGTGTACCGAGTTACTTGTCATTTAAGCCAATGTCCCCAAGCCTATATTTTTGGCTACACTTTCACAACAATTTCAGCACTTCATTCATGACATTCTTTTCATCAACAATTTCACCCCACACTTGCTTTTCACACACTTCAACACACTAGCATGCTCCTATTCCCGGATGGGTCAAAAGAGGTCAAATTTGTCTCAATTGAGGTGCTCAAGCAACATGATCAAGATGAGAAGTAGAGGAAAATGAATTGCCTTAATCACTCCTAATTGATGTGCAAGAACTAGCATGCAATTTCGACTTTCAATACTCAATTCAATCAAGGCAAACATTCATGATCACAAATCATTCATGGTATTCAAGAGAAGTACTTCAAGTCCACATATACGTTCATCAATTTAACACATAAGGCCATCCATAGCCAATCCACAAGACAAGGTTCAATCATTAGGGTCATATCCAAGCCTTAGAAGCACTAAAATTTTTTAAAATTTTCTGAATTTTTTGGAATTTTCGAAATATGTATGTACAATGCAAGACATAATGAAACATGTGACAAAATTAAACTATCCTAGATGCTAATCATGCAAGTGATCATGAAAACCCCACCCCATACTTAGAAACACATTGTCCCTAATGTGTAAACTAAATAAAGAAGTGAAAGAGAGTTCTCACAATTTAAAATTGGTGATGCTTTGGTATTTCGGTTCACATTGGATGATGATGGTGGATGATCGATCAAGGATGATAGAGAGCTCTTGATGTTCATTATGGTGTCGGAACCCGCGCTTGGCACCGCAAGCCGTCCAAGTTCCACGTCCGCTCCACCCATGCTTGATTGGAGATCATCACTTTCCTTGACAGAAGGAAAAATCGGACCAGCTACCCAGGAAAATCGGCCGATTTCTATGAAGAACAGTCCGATTTTCCTGGGTGCTTTCTTCCTCGTCCATGTGCTTGGATCTTGTTCCTTCAACAGTTCCATGAGGTTTTCACATGACCTCCAACATCTCATCACACATGACAATCAACAAGATCTAGCACCCAAAAACACAAAAGAAAAACAAAGCACACCAAAAACAAAAGCAAAAACGAAGACGAAAGAGAAAAGGGAAAGAGTTGTTACCCTTGGGTTGCCTCCCAAGAAGCGCTTCTTTTAGGTCATTAGTTTGACCAAACTCAAAGGATGTGTCAATCCACCTTGAATACCATGGTTTGCTTGAGGAGTCCAAGCAACCATCGCTTTCCGGTATCCATGATGACAAGCAAGGGCCACTTGATGCCCAAATAAGCTTTAAGTTCTCTCTTTACCGGTGAGTAGTAGACTCCTTCATCACCGCTCCCTTGATGATAGTATGGAGTTGCAACCATAGGTGCCACCCCATACTTAGACAAATTGGTACTCCGCGGTCACACCGGTGAGATGCTTGTCATCCTCATCCTCTATGATCCAAAGAAGGCCGGTTCTTGGAAAGAATTCTTCATTGAGGTGCTTCATAACCATCATGGATCCATCATGCTTGCCTCCATCATTCAACATGGGAGACTCCTTAGGAAAGGGACTCCAATCTTCGTGTGTACTTCGGGCAAGCAAGGAGGGATTGGAAGGAGTTGAAGTTAACTTAGGGCTCTCCCTCGTGAGCTCTTCAAGTGTGGTTCCGGGGTTGATGGCAAGGATGTCCGGGGGTGAGAATACTTCATTGCACTCCTCCAAAGGTGAAGGAGGTGGAGGTAAGCCTTGAAGGATGGTAGGATCTCCTAGCATAAGAGCATGCCTAATCTCCTCAATCTCCCTCCTCATTTGTTCTTCTCTCTCGATATTCAATCTTCTTGCATCCTCCAGGGCCAAATCCCTTAGCCTCACTTGATCCCAAGCTTTATTCAACTCTTCCTCAAGGTCTCTATTGGTTATGGTTGAATCGGGTAATTCTTGGATCTCCACATGGTGAACCTCCTCTTGTTGAAATACTTCCGCTTCAAGCACCACGTGTGCACTCGAAATGGAAGAAAGGTTGCTTTCTAGATTATCCATCTTCCTCAACATTTCTTCTAGCATTGACTCCAATCGATCATTGTGAGGTTGATGGTGAGGTTCCACATAAGGCAATGTAGTCATGTGAGCTTGATCATGGGACTCATGATAGGCATTAAACTCCTCCCAATACTCAAACTCATCATGGAGAGGTCCTAGATCTTGGCTTTCCATCCACTCCTCATACTCCATGTCGTCAAGGTCGTCTTGGAAGTACAATCCGTCCATGGCAAACATGAAAAGGCAAAGACAAAAACAACACAAGATCAAAAGTAACATGAAAGATAAACACTAAAAACAATCAAAATCAAATGACTTAATCTAGACCTAGTCCATGGCAACGGCGCCAAAAACTTGTTACGCTAGGATGTGTAGCACAAAAAGCTTTACATTTATAAACTCGATCTAATCTCCTAAACTACCTAGCGAAACCCGCAGTGTACGGATCGTTATGTAGGAAGAAAAGTATTCCGAGGTCGAACACAAGGACTGAGGCGAAATCAAGTCATTCAATGATCAAAGATAGTGCAAATCTAGTCTAAGAAAAGAGAAAGAAATAAAGAAATGAAAATGATGATGTTTTTGGTTGGGTTTTTGTTGTGATCAAGCAAAGATCACAAATCAAGCAAGGTAATAAAACAAACTAACAACTCAAGCTAGCAAACAAACAAGTGACACAAATACAAGATATGAGATCAAAGAGAGAAAAAGTGGATTCTAGAGGTCAAGATTTCCGGTTATGGCATTGGACTCAAGGTTCTAAAGATTATAAGGACAAGGCTGCGGTGTTGGGAAAGGGTGTTTCTCTAATGGAAGCAATTACCGGGTAGGTCTCATGCTTCGCTAATCCCGCACCAAACTCCTATTACCGGGTAAGTCTCAAGGAGGTAAAGTTGGGAATTCTACACAAACCGGACACTACTTAAGGGGCAAACCTCTCCTTACCGGGTAAGTCTCGGAAAAGGTAAGTCTCAAGCAACAATCCTAGCACACTCAGTCCAATAGCGGCTTATGAGGCTCACTACTACCTAGAGTTCATCATCCTTGGTATCTAAGATCGGAAATCACCGGGTAGGTCTCTTTCCTCACTTAGTTTGCTAGCATTAGGTCACCCTAAGCTATATTATGCTCAACAAACACTAGGATTCCAACAATCTAACACCCTAACATACAGATTCAACAATTAAAGAGCAACAGAAGGAAAAATCGGGTGGATCATAGTAAAAATCGGCCGATTTACCTGAAGAACATGCCGATTTTTCTCCTCTGGTTAGGTTTCGTGCATACAAATCATCCTAAACAAACATATAAGTCCATTCTATCATTACCCAAGCTATAACCATCAATCCATCACTCCAGAATCACAATAAACTAGCCAATAACATGCATTTCAAGATCTAAAATCATCATACAAGCATACATGGAATCCATAGCAAGAAGATGAAGTAAGGAAATGAAAGCAATGAAACTTAGCTGGATTTGAGCTCAAAACAAGTCTTTCAATACACCAAATGTAGCTCCAAGTCAGATCTTACAACCTTCAACAAGCTCCTTCACAAAAATCACTCAAATCTCACTACGAAATTGAAATCTACACTAATCTCCCTCAAGAACACCCACAAGGGTGTCTTGAAGAGAGCTCCCAATTGGAAGAGTCTTTTGCAAGATGCTAGAGGATGTGGGAGAGGAGGAGAATGAATCAATAACAGCTTGCAGGACCACTTATATTCTCCACCAAGAGCAAGGCCGGACAAGAGATCATGGGACACGTGGCTTAAGCTGTCAAAGGCCAGAAAATCGACCCAGAAGGAAAAATCGGCCGATTTTCCTGGGTGTAGGTCGATTTTCTTCAACAGAAACTTGTTATGATCATCTAGCCATGAGTTGCTCCATTGCTTGCACCAACAAGGGTCCTTGTGTCCTTCATTGCTCCAATTATGTTCCTTCAAGGTCTTGGATATGTACCACCATGAGGCTTGATCCTCGAATGTATCGATTAATGTCCAAAAGATCCCCGAAATACCTACAAAACCGACAAAAGCTCGTGTAGACGTCTTTTCTAGAAATATGCATGAACTAAGCGTAAACGTCGTGAACTAGTGCCAAAACGTGCATGAATAACGGGAAAAACTATCTAAATGTATGCCTATACTAACGTCATAAATCACGTTATCAAAATACCCCATACTTAAGATTTGCTCGTCCTTGAGCAAGATCCAACTATAGACTAAGAGAATGACGTGATTTATGCATGCAGAAAAACAACAAAATCTTTTTGGAATCGTGCTTCTAACATTGGATCACCTTCATAGTCATGTTTCATGGCAATGGATAAGCAATGATGCATAAAATAAATGAAGGCATGGAAAGACAATTATACTTAACTAGAAAGTATGCATGAGAGGTGAAAAATGAAGAAGTCAAGATGATCATGAGTATGTCCAATCTAGATCACTAAGTCTTACACACATGCATTTAGGTCACAAGGACTTAGGAAAGAAGAGGCTAAGAAATGTTGTGATTAGGTGGGAATTTTAAGGTCATGTGATGCTAATCCGGGAAAGGAACTAACTCCACAATTTCGTTTTTGCTCAACTTCCCAACAAGTGTATAATTTTCTCCATCTTTTCTTTGTTTTCTTTTCTTTTTTTTTTCACTCATTTTTGAGACAATGGCATTGGTGTACAAAAGCCGAAACCTTGGTGATTAGCCGTCCTCGGGTTTTTTTTATTTTTCGAGGTGCATCCACTCCGGGCACACATACCAAAACTCGTTAGGACTATCGGTTTATCTGACTTTGGCAAGGTACCAACACCCGATTATGTGAAGTGTGCCGAGTTACTTGTCATTTAAACAAACGTCCCCAAACCTATATTTTTGTCTACACTTTTCACAACAAATTCAGCACTTCATTCACGTCATTCATTCATCAACAACTTCACCCCGCACTTGCTTTTCACACACATCTACACACTAGCATGCTCCTATTCCCGGATGGGTTAAAAGAGGTCAAATTTATATCAATTGAGGTGCTCAAACATCATGATCAAGATGAGAAGAAGAGAAAAATGAATTGCCTCATTCATTCCTAGATGGTGTGTAAGAACTAGCATGTAATTTCGACTTTCAATACTCAATCCATTCTAGGCAAGCATCATGATCACAAATCATTCATGGGATTCAAGAGAAGTACTTCAAGTCCACATATGCATACATCAATTCAACACATAAGGCCATCCATAGCCAATTCACAAGACAATTGTCATCATAAGGGTCATTCCCAAGCTTAGAAGCACTAAAATGTTTTTTAAAATTTTCTGATTTTTTTTTTGATTTTTCGAAATATATATTTACAATGCTAGACATAATGAAACATGTGACAATATTAAACTATCCTAGATGCTAATCATGCAAGTGATCATGAAAACCCCACCCCATACTTAGAAACACATTGTCCCTAATGTGTAAACTAAATGAAGAAGTGAAAGAGAGTTCTCAAAATGTAAAATTGGTGATGCTTTGGTATTTCGGTTTACATCGAATGATGATGGTGGATGATCGATCAAGGATGGTAGAGAGCTCTTGATGTTCATTATGGTGTCGGAACCCGCGCTTGGCACCGCAAGCCGTCCAAGTTCCACGTTCGCTCCACCCATGCTTGATTGGAGATCATCACTTTCCTTTACAGAAGGAAAAATCGTCCCAACAACCCAGGAAATCGGCCGATCTGGCTGAAGAACAGGCCGATTTTTCTGGTGATTTCCTCCTTGTCCATGTGCTCGGATCTTGCACCTTCAACCATTCCATGAGGTTTTCACATGACCTCCAGCATCTCACCACAAATGACAACAACAAGATCTAGCACCCAAAAACACAAAAGAAAAACAAAGCACACCAAAAGCAAAATCAAACAAAAACAAGAAAAATAAAAGGGAAAGACATGTACCTATGGGTTGCCTCCCATTAAGCGCTTCTTTAAGGTCATTAGCTTGACCAAACTCCGAGGATGTGTCAATCCACCTCGAATACCATGGTTTGCTTGAGGAGTCCAAGCAACCATCGCTTTCCGGCATCCTTGATGACAAGCAAGGGCCACTTGATGCCCAAATAAGCTTTAAGTTCTCTCTTCACCGGCGAGTAGTAGACTCCTTCATCACCGCTCCCTTGATGATAGTATGGAGTTGCAACCTTAGGTGCCACCCCATACTTAGACAATTGGTACTCCGCGGTCACACCGGTGAGATGCTTGTCATCCTCATCCTCTATGATCCAAAGAAGGCCGGTTCTTGGAAAGAATTCTTCATTGAGGTGCTTCATAACCATCATGGATCCATCATGCTTGCCTCCATCATTCAACATTGGAGACTCCTAAGGAAAGGGACTCCAATCTTCGTGTGTACTCCGGGCAAGCAAGAAAGGATTGGAAGGAGTTGAAGTTAACTTAGGGTTCTCCCTTGTGAGCTCTTCAAGTGTGGTTCCGGGGTTGATGGCAAGGATGTCCGGTGGTGAGAATACTTCATTGCACTCCTCCAAAGGTGAAGGAGGTGGAGGTAAGCCTTGAAGGATGGTAGGATCTCCTAGCATAAGAGCATGCCTAATCTCCTCAATCTCCCTCCTCATTTGTTCTTCTCTCTCGATATTCAATCTTCTTGCATCCTCCAGGGCCAAATCCCTTAGCCTCACTTGATCCCAAGCTTTATTCAACTCTTCCTCAAGGTCTCTATTGGTTATGGTTGAATCGGGTAATTCTTGGATCTCCACATGGTGAACCTCCTCTTGTTGAAATACTTCCGCTTCAAGCACCACGTGTGCACTCGAAATGGAAGAAAGGTTGCTTTCTAGATTATCCATCTTCCTCAACATTTCTTCTAGCATTGACTCCAATCGATCATTGTGAGGTTGATGGTGAGGTTCCACATAAGGCAATGTAGTCATGTGAGCTTGATCATGGGACTCATGATAGGCATTAAACTCCTCCCAATACTCAAACTCATCATGGAGAGGTCCTAGATCTTGGCTTTCCATCCACTCCTCATACTCCATGTCGTCAAGGTCGTCTTGGAAGTACAATCCGTCCATGGCAAACATGAAAAGGCAAAGACAAAAACAACACAAGATCAAAAGTAACATGAAAGATAAACACTAAAAACAATCAAAATCAAATGACTTAATCTAGACCTAGTCCATGGCAACGGCGCCAAAAACTTGTTACGCTAGGATGTGTAGCACAAAAAGCTTTACATTTATAAACTCGATCTAATCTCCTAAACTACCTAGCGAAACCCGCAGTGTACGGATCGTTATGTAGGAAGAAAAGTATTCCGAGGTCGAACACAAGGACTGAGGCGAAATCAAGTCATTCAATGATCAAAGATAGTGCAAATCTAGTCTAAGAAAAGAGAAAGAAATAAAGAAATGAAAATGATGATGTTTTTGGTTGGGTTTTTGTTGTGATCAAGCAAAGATCACAAATCAAGCAAGGTAATAAAACAAACTAACAACTCAAGCTAGCAAACAAACAAGTGACACAAATACAAGATATGAGATCAAAGAGAGAAAAAGTGGATTCTAGAGGTCAAGATTTCCGGTTATGGCATTGGACTCAAGGTTCTAAAGATTATAAGGACAAGGCTGCGGTGTTGGGAAAGGGTGTTTCTCTAATGGAAGCAATTACCGGGTAGGTCTCATGCTTCGCTAATCCCGCACCAAACTCCTATTACCGGGTAAGTCTCAAGGAGGTAAAGTTGGGAATTCTACACAAACCGGACACTACTTAAGGGGCAAACCTCTCCTTACCGGGTAAGTCTCGGAAAAGGTAAGTCTCAAGCAACAATCCTAGCACACTCAGTCCAATAGCGGCTTATGAGGCTCACTACTACCTAGAGTTCATCATCCTTGGTATCTAAGATCGGAAATCACCGGGTAGGTCTCTTTCCTCACTTAGTTTGCTAGCATTAGGTCACCCTAAGCTATATTATGCTCAACAAACACTAGGATTCCAACAATCTAACACCCTAACATACAGATTCAACAATTAAAGAGCAACAGAAGGAAAAATCGGGTGGATCATAGTAAAAATCGGCCGATTTACCTGAAGAACATGCCGATTTTTCTCCTCTGGTTAGGTTTCGTGCATACAAATCATCCTAAACAAACATATAAGTCCATTCTATCATTACCCAAGCTATAACCATCAATCCATCACTCCAGAATCACAATAAACTAGCCAATAACATGCATTTCAAGATCTAAAATCATCATACAAGCATACATGGAATCCATAGCAAGAAGATGAAGTAAGGAAATGAAAGCAATGAAACTTAGCTGGATTTGAGCTCAAAACAAGTCTTTCAATACACCAAATGTAGCTCCAAGTCAGATCTTACAACCTTCAACAAGCTCCTTCACAAAAATCACTCAAATCTCACTACGAAATTGAAATCTACACTAATCTCCCTCAAGAACACCCACAAGGGTGTCTTGAAGAGAGCTCCCAATTGGAAGAGTCTTTTGCAAGATGCTAGAGGATGTGGGAGAGGAGGAGAATGAATCAATAACAGCTTGCAGGACCACTTATATTCTCCACCAAGAGCAAGGCCGGACAAGAGATCATGGGACACGTGGCTTAAGCTGTCAAAGGCCAGAAAATCGACCCAGAAGGAAAAATCGGCCGATTTTCCTGGGTGTAGGTCGATTTTCTTCAACAGAAACTTGTTATGATCATCTAGCCATGAGTTGCTCCATTGCTTGCACCAACAAGGGTCCTTGTGTCCTTCATTGCTCCAATTATGTTCCTTCAAGGTCTTGGATATGTACCACCATGAGGCTTGATCCTCGAATGTATCGATTAATGTCCAAAAGATCCCCGAAATACCTACAAAACCGACAAAAGCTCGTGTAGACGTCTTTTCTAGAAATATGCATGAACTAAGCGTAAACGTCGTGAACTAGTGCCAAAACGTGCATGAATAACGGGAAAAACTATCTAAATATATGCCTATACTAACGTCATAAATCACGTTATCAAAATACCCCATACTTAAGATTTGCTCGTCCTTGAGCAAGATCCAACTATAGACTAAGAGAATGACGTGATTTATGCATGCAGAAAAACAACAAAATCTTTTTGGAATCGTGCTTCTAACATTGGATCACCTTCATAGTCATGTTTCATGGCAATGTATAAGCAATGATGCATAAAATAAATGAAGGCATGGAAAGACAATTATACTTAACTAGAAAGTATGCATGAGAGGTGAAAAATGAAGAAGTCAAGATGATCATGAGTATGTCCAATCTAGATCACTAAGTCTTACACACATGCATTTAGGTCACAAGGACTTAGGAAAGAAGAGGCTAAGAAATGTTGTGATTAGGTGGGAATTTTTAGGTCATGTGATGCTAATCCGGGAAAGGAACTAACTCCACAATTTCGTTTTTGCTCAACTTCCCAACAAGTGTATAATTTTCTCCATCTTTTCTTTGTTTTCTTTTCTTTTTTTTTTTCACTCATTTTTGAGACAATGGCATTGGTGTACAAAAGCCGAAACCTTGGTGATTAGCCGTCCTCGGGTTTTTTTTATTTTTCGAGGTGCATCCACTCCGGGCACACATACCAAAACTCGTTAGGACTATCGGTTTATCTGACTTTGGCAAGGTACCAACACCCGATTATGTGAAGTGTGCCGAGTTACTTGTCATTTAAACAAACGTCCCCAAACCTATATTTTTGTCTGCACTTTTCACAACAAATTCAGCACTTCATTCACGTCATTCATTCATCAACAACTTCACCCCGCACTTGCTTTTCACACACATCTACACACTAGCATGCTCCTATTCCCGGATGGGTTAAAAGAGGTCAAATTTATATCAATTGAGGTGCTCAAACATCATGATCAAGATGAGAAGAAGAGAAAAATGAATTGCCTCATTCATTCCTAGATGGTTTGTAAGAACTAGCATGTAATTTCGACTTTCAATACTCAATCCATTCTAGGCAAGCATCATGATCACAAATCATTCATGAGATTCAAGAGAAGTACTTCAAGTCCACATATGCATACATCAATTCAACACATAAGGCCATCCATAGCCAATTCACAAGACAATTGTCATCATAAGGGTCATTCCCAAGCTTAGAAGCACTAAAATGTTTTTTAAAATTTTCTGATTTTTTTTTTGATTTTTCGAAATATATATTTACAATGCTAGACATAATGAAACATGTGACAATATTAAACTATCCTAGATGCTAATCATGCAAGTGATCATGAAAACCCCACCCCATACTTAGAAACACATTGTCCCTAATGTGTAAACTAAATGAAGAAGTGAAAGAGAGTTCTCATAATGTAAAATTGGTGATACTTTGGTATTTCGGTTTACATCGAATGATGATGGTGGATGATCGATCAAGGATGGTAGAGAGCTCTTGATGTTCATTATGGTGTCGGAACCCGCGCTTGGCACCGCAAGCCGTCCAAGTTCCACGTTCGCTCCACCCATGCTTGATTGGAGATCATCACTTTCCTTTACAGAAGGAAAAATCGTCCCAACAACCCAGGAAATCGGCCGATCTGGCTGAAGAACAGGCCGATTTTTCTGGTGATTTCCTCCTTGTCCATGTGCTCGGATCTTGCACCTTCAACCATTCCATGAGGTTTTCACATGACCTCCAGCATCTCACCACACATGACAACAACAAGATCTAGCACCCAAAAACACAAAAGAAAAACAAAGCACACCAAAAGCAAAATCAAACAAAAACAAGAAAAATAAAAGGGAAAGACATGTACCTATGGGTTGCCTCCCATTAAGCGCTTCTTTAAGGTCATTAGCTTGACCAAACTCCGAGGATGTGTCAATCCACCTCGAATACCATGGTTTGCTTAAGGAGTCCAAGCAACCATCGCTTTCCGGCATCCTTGATGACAAGCAAGGGCCACTTGATGCCCAAATAAGCTTTAAGTTCTCTCTTCACCGGCGAGTAGTAGACTCCTTCATCACCGCTCCCTTGATGATAGTATGGAGTTGCAACCTTAGGTGCCACCCCATACTTAGACAATTGGTACTCCGCGGTCACACCGGTGAGATGCTTGTCATCCTCATCCTCTATGATCCAAAGAAGGCCGGTTCTTGGAAAGAATTCTTCATTGAGGTGCTTCATAACCATCATGGATCCATCATGCTTGCCTCCATCATTCAACATTGGAGACTCCTTAGGAAAGGGACTCCAATCTTCGTGTGTACTCCGGGCAAGCAAGAAAGGATTGGAAGGAGTTGAAGTTAACTTAGGGTTCTCCCTTGTGAGCTCTTCAAGTGTGGTTCCGGGGTTGATGGCAAGGATGTCCGGTGGTGAGAATACTTCATTGCACTCCTCCAAAGGTGAAGGAGGTGGAGGTAAGCCTTGAAGGATGGTAGGATCTCCTAGCATAAGAGCATGCCTAATCTCCTCAATCTCCCTCCTCATTTGTTCTTCTCTCTCGATATTCAATCTTCTTGCATCCTCCAGGGCCAAATCCCTTAGCCTCACTTGATCCCAAGCTTTATTCAACTCTTCCTCAAGGTCTCTATTGGTTATGGTTGAATCGGGTAATTCTTGGATCTCCACATGGTGAACCTCCTCTTGTTGAAATACTTCCGCTTCAAGCACCACGTGTGCACTCGAAATGGAAGAAAGGTTGCTTTCTAGATTATCCATCTTCCTCAACATTTCTTCTAGCATTGACTCCAATCGATCATTGTGAGGTTGATGGTGAGGTTCCACATAAGGCAATGTAGTCATGTGAGCTTGATCATGGGACTCATGATAGGCATTAAACTCCTCCCAATACTCAAACTCATCATGGAGAGGTCCTAGATCTTGGCTTTCCATCCACTCCTCATACTCCATGTCGTCAAGGTCGTCTTGGAAGTACAATCCGTCCATGGCAAACATGAAAAGGCAAAGACAAAAACAACACAAGATCAAAAGTAACATGAAAGATAAACACTAAAAACAATCAAAATCAAATGACTTAATCTAGACCTAGTCCATGGCAACGGCGCCAAAAACTTGTTACGCTAGGATGTGTAGCACAAAAAGCTTTACATTTATAAACTCGATCTAATCTCCTAAACTACCTAGCGAAACCCGCAGTGTACGGATCGTTATGTAGGAAGAAAAGTATTCCGAGGTCGAACACAAGGACTGAGGCGAAATCAAGTCATTCAATGATCAAAGATAGTGCAAATCTAGTCTAAGAAAAGAGAAAGAAATAAAGAAATGAAAATGATGATGTTTTTGGTTGGGTTTTTGTTGTGATCAAGCAAAGATCACAAATCAAGCAAGGTAATAAAACAAACTAACAACTCAAGCTAGCAAACAAACAAGTGACACAAATACAAGATATGAGATCAAAGAGAGAAAAAGTGGATTCTAGAGGTCAAGATTTCCGGTTATGGCATTGGACTCAAGGTTCTAAAGATTATAAGGACAAGGCTGCGGTGTTGGGAAAGGGTGTTTCTCTAATGGAAGCAATTACCGGGTAGGTCTCATGCTTCGCTAATCCCGCACCAAACTCCTATTACCGGGTAAGTCTCAAGGAGGTAAAGTTGGGAATTCTACACAAACCGGACACTACTTAAGGGGCAAACCTCTCCTTACCGGGTAAGTCTCGGAAAAGGTAAGTCTCAAGCAACAATCCTAGCACACTCAGTCCAATAGCGGCTTATGAGGCTCACTACTACCTAGAGTTCATCATCCTTGGTATCTAAGATCGGAAATCACCGGGTAGGTCTCTTTCCTCACTTAGTTTGCTAGCATTAGGTCACCCTAAGCTATATTATGCTCAACAAACACTAGGATTCCAACAATCTAACACCCTAACATACAGATTCAACAATTAAAGAGCAACAGAAGGAAAAATCGGGTGGATCATAGTAAAAATCGGCCGATTTACCTGAAGAACATGCCGATTTTTCTCCTCTGGTTAGGTTTCGTGCATACAAATCATCCTAAACAAACATATAAGTCCATTCTATCATTACCCAAGCTATAACCATCAATCCATCACTCCAGAATCACAATAAACTAGCCAATAACATGCATTTCAAGATCTAAAATCATCATACAAGCATACATGGAATCCATAGCAAGAAGATGAAGTAAGGAAATGAAAGCAATGAAACTTAGCTGGATTTGAGCTCAAAACAAGTCTTTCAATACACCAAATGTAGCTCCAAGTTAAATCTTACAACCCTCAACAAGCTCCTTCACAAAAATCACTCAAATCTCACTACGAAATTGAAATCTACACTAATCTCCCTCAAGAACACCCACAAGGGTGTCTTGAAGAGAGCTCCCAATTGGAAGAGTCTTTTGCAAGATGCTAGAGGATGTGGGAGAGGAGGAGAATGAATCAATAACAGCTTGCAGGACCACTTATATTCTCCACCAAGAGCAAGGCCGGACAAGAGATCATGGGACACGTGGCTTAAGCTGTCAAAGGCCAGAAAATCGACCCAGAAGGAAAAATCGGCCGATTTTCCTGGGTGTAGGTCGATTTTCTTCAACAGAAACTTGTTATGATCATCTAGCCATGAGTTGCTCCATTGCTTGCACCAACAAGGGTCCTTGTGTCCTTCATTGCTCCAATTATGTTCCTTCAAGGTCTTGGATATGTACCACCATGAGGCTTGATCCTCGAATGTATCGATTAATGTCCAAAAGATCCCCGAAATACCTACAAAACCGACAAAAGCTCGTGTAGACGTCTTTTCTAGAAATATGCATGAACTAAGCGTAAACGTCGTGAACTAGTGCCAAAACGTGCATGAATAACGGGAAAAACTATCTAAATGTATGCCTATACTAACGTCATAAATCACGTTATCAAAATACCCCATACTTAAGATTTGCTCGTCCTTGAGCAAGATCCAACTATAGACTAAGAGAATGACGTGATTTATGCATGCAGAAAAACAACAAAATCTTTTTGGAATCGTGCTTCTAACATTGGATCACCTTCATAGTCATGTTTCATGGCAATGGATAAGCAATGATGCATAAAATAAATGAAGGCATGGAAAGACAATTATACTTAACTAGAAAGTATGCATGAGAGGTGAAAAATGAAGAAGTCAAGATGATCATGAGTATGTCCAATCTAGATCACTAAGTCTTACACACATGCATTTAGGTCACAAGGACTTAGGAAAGAAGAGGCTAAGAAATGTTGTGATTAGGTGGGAATTTTTAGGTCATGTGATGCTAATCCGGGAAAGGAACTAACTCCACAATTTCGTTTTTGCTCAACTTCCCAACAAGTGTATAATTTTCTCCATCTTTTCTTTGTTTTCTTTTCTTTTTTTTTTTCACTCATTTTTGAGACAATGGCATTGGTGTACAAAAGCCGAAACCTTGGTGATTAGCCGTCCTCGGGTTTTTTTTATTTTTCGAGGTGCATCCACTCCGGGCACACATACCAAAACTCGTTAGGACTATCGGTTTATCTGACTTTGGCAAGGTACCAACACCCGATTATGTGAAGTGTGCCGAGTTACTTGTCATTTAAACAAACGTCCCCAAACCTATTTTTTTGTCTGCACTTTTCACAACAAATTCAGCACTTCATTCACGTCATTCATTCATCAACAACTTCACCCCGCACTTGCTTTTCACACACATCTACACACTAGCATGCTCCTATTCCCGGATGGGTTAAAAGAGGTCAAATTTATATCAATTGAGGTGCTCAAACATCATGATCAAGATGAGAAGAAGAGAAAAATGAATTGCCTCATTCATTCCTAGATGGTTTGTAAGAACTAGCATGTAATTTCGACTTTCAATACTCAATCCATTCTAGGCAAGCATCATGATCACAAATCATTCATGAGATTCAAGAGAAGTACTTCAAGTCCACATATGCATACATCAATTCAACACATAAGGCCATCCATAGCCAATTCACAAGACAATTGTCATCATAAGGGTCATTCCCAAGCTTAGAAGCACTAAAATGTTTTTTAAAATTTTCTGATTTTTTTTTTGATTTTTCGAAATATATATTTACAATGCTAGACATAATGAAACATGTGACAATATTAAACTATCCTAGATGCTAATCATGCAAGTGATCATGAAAACCCCACAAACACAAAAGAAAAACAAAGCACACCAAAAGCAAAATCAAACAAAAACAAGAAAAATAAAAGGGAAAGACATGTACCTATGGGTTGCCTCCCATTAAGCGCTTCTTTAAGGTCATTAGCTTGACCAAACTCCGAGGATGTGTCAATCCACCTCGAATACCATGGTTTGCTTAAGGAGTCCAAGCAACCATCGCTTTCCGGCATCCTTGATGACAAGCAAGGGCCACTTGATGCCCAAATAAGCTTTAAGTTCTCTCTTCACCGGCGAGTAGTAGACTCCTTCATCACCGCTCCCTTGATGATAGTATGGAGTTGCAACCATAGGTGCCACCCCATACTTAGACAATTGGTACTCCGCGGTCACACCGGTGAGATGCTTGTCATCCTCATCCTCTATGATCCAAAGAAGGCCGGTTCTTGGAAAGAATTCTTCATTGAGGTGCTTCATAACCATCATGGATCCATCATGCTTGCCTCCATCATTCAACATTGGAGACTCCTTAGGAAAGGGACTCCAATCTTCGTGTGTACTCCGGGCAAGCAAGAAAGGATTGGAAGGAGTTGAAGTTAACTTAGGGTTCTCCCTTGTGAGCTCTTCAAGTGTGGTTCCGGGGTTGATGGCAAGGATGTCCGGGGGTGAGAATACTTCATTGCACTCCTCCAAAGGTGAAGGAGGTGGAGGTAAGCCTTGAAGGATGGTAGGATCTCCTAGCATAAGAGCATGCCTAATCTCCTCAATCTCCCTCCTCATTTGTTCTTCTCTCTCGATATTCAATCTTCTTGCATCCTCCAGGGCCAAATCCCTTAGCCTCACTTGATCCCAAGCTTTATTCAACTCTTCCTCAAGGTCTCTATTGGTTATGGTTGAATCGGGTAATTCTTGGATCTCCACATGGTGAACCTCCTCTTGTTGAAATACTTCCGCTTCAAGCACCACGTGTGCACTCGAAATGGAAGAAAGGTTGCTTTCTAGATTATCCATCTTCCTCAACATTTCTTCTAGCATTGACTCCAATCGATCATTGTGAGGTTGATGGTGAGGTTCCACATAAGGCAATGCAGTCATGTGAGCTTGATCATGGGACTCATGATAGGCATTAAACTCCTCCCAATACTCAAACTCATCATGGAGAGGTCCTAGATCTTGGCTTTCCATCCACTCCTCATACTCCATGTCGTCAAGGTCGTCTTGGAAGTACAATCCGTCCATGGCAAACATGAAAAGGCAAAGACAAAAACAACACAAGATCAAAAGTAACATGAAAGATAAACACTAAAAACAATCAAAATCAAATGACTTAATCTAGACCAAGTCCCTGGCAACGGCGCCAAAAACTTGTTACGCTAGGATGTGTAGCACAAAAAGCTTTACATTTATAAACTCGATCTAATCTCCTAAACTACCTAGCGAAACCCGCAGTGTACGGATCGTTATGTAGGAAGAAAAGTATTCCGAGGTCGAACACAAGGACTGAGGCGAAATCAAGTCATTCAATGATCAAAGATAGTGCAAATCTAGTCTAAGAAAAGAGAAAGAAATAAAGAAATGAAAATGATGATGTTTTTGGTTGGGTTTTTGTTGTGATCAAGCAAAGATCACAAATCAAGCAAGGTAATAAAACAAACTAACAACTCAAGCTAGCAAACAAACAAGTGACACAAACACAAGATATGAGATCAAAGAGAGAAAAAGTGGATTCTAGAGGTCAAGATTTCCGGTTATGGCATTGGACTCAAGGTTCTAAAGATTCTAAGGACAAGGCTGCGGTGTTGGGAAAGGGTGTTTCTCTAATGGAAGCAATTACCGGGTAGGTCTCATGCTTCGCTAATCCCGCACCAAACTCCTATTACCGGGTAAGTCTCAAGGAGGTAAAGTTGGGAATTCTACACAAACCGGACACTACTTAAGGGGCAAACCTCTCCTTACCGGGTAAGTCTCGGAAAAGGTAAGTCTCAAGCAACAATCCTAGCACACTCAGTCCAATAGCGGCTTATGAGGCTCACTACTACCTAGAGTTCATCATCCTTGGTATCTAAGATCGGAAATCACCGGGTAGGTCTCTTTCCTCACTTAGTTTGCTAGCATTAGGTCACCCTAAGCTATATTATGCTCAACAAACACTAGGATTCCAACAATCTAACACCCTAACATACAGATTCAACAATTAAAGAGCAACAGAAGGAAAAATCGGGTGGATCATAGTAAAAATCGGCCGATTTACCTGAAGAACATGCCGATTTTTCTCCTCTGGTTAGGTTTCGTGCATACAAATCATCCTAAACAAACATATAAGTCCATTCTATCATTACCCAAGCTATAACCATCAATCCATCACTCCAGAATCACAATAAACTAGCCAATAACATGCATTTCAAGATCTAAAATCATCATACAAGCATACATGGAATCCATAGCAAGAAGATGAAGTAAGGAAATGAAAGCAATGAAACTTAGCTGGATTTGAGCTCAAAACAAGTCTTTCAATACACCAAATGTAGCTCCAAGTCAAATCTTACAACCTTCAACAAGCTCCTTCACAAAAATCACTCAAATCTCACTACGAAATTGAAATCTACACTAATCTCCCTCAAGAACACCCACAAGGGTGTCTTGAAGAGAGCTCCCAATTGGAAGAGTCTTTTGCAAGATGCTAGAGGATGTGGGAGAGGAGGAGAATGAATCAATAACAGCTTGCAGGACCACTTATATTCTCCACCAAGAGCAAGGCCGGACAAGAGATCATGGGACACGTGGCTTAAGCTGTCAAAGGCCAGAAAATCGACCCAGAAGGAAAAATCGGCCGATTTTCCTGGGTGTAGGTCGATTTTCTTCAACAGAAACTTGTTATGATCATCTAGCCATGAGTTGCTCCATTGCTTGCACCAACAAGGGTCCTTGTGTCCTTCATTGCTCCAATTATGTTCCTTCAAGGTCTTGGATATGTACCACCATGAGGCTTGATCCTCGAATGTATCGATTAATGTCCAAAAGATCCCCGAAATACCTACAAAACCGACAAAAGCTCGTGTAGACGTCTTTTCTAGAAATATGCATGAACTAAGCGTAAACGTCGTGAACTAGTGCCAAAACGTGCATGAATAACGGGAAAAACTATCTAAATGTATGCCTATACTAACGTCATAAATCACGTTATCAGCCCACATCATGGGATTCCAAAGTTAGAGTTATTGGAGATTTACTTCAAGGGACTGGACGGAAGCACCCAGTTCAATCTCCAACTACTCTCCGCCGGTACCTTTATGGACATGGCGATTGACGAGGCTTGGGAATTCATCGAGAAGCAAGCCTTGCATATGGAGAAGTACACTCACCAAGGAGCTGAAGGTGGAGTTAAAAGAGTTAACTTCCAAGAAACTCAGCCCAACAACAATCAACTCACGTCTTTGAAGAATGACGTGAAGCAATTGAAGGAACTCTTGGTTGCACAAACCAAGAAGGAAGAGCAAGGACAAAGGAACAACAACAACGGATACCGTAACAACAACAACGGTTCCCGGAACAACAATTACAACAACAACAATAGAGGATCCAATAGCAACAATTGGAGGGCGAACAACCAAAATTCGGGTAATCATTCAAACTCCAACTCTAACGATTCCTCTAACCCTTTCCTCTCTTCCCGTTCTTCTTCTTCCACTCCATTGAAAAGACAGGGGCAAGGATCAAGTTCGTCTCAGCCGGAAAAGAAAGACGCAGTTCTGGAGGCTATCTTGATCAAGCTCAACGCTATGGAGAATTCTATGACTTCATTTTCGAAGGCCCAAAAGGCCTTTGAACAATAACTTGCAAGTAGGGCGAATGAAACGCCAAGAGATCCAGGGAAGCTTCCGGCAAGGATAGAAAGCAACCCTAAGGGCCAGATCATGGCCATAACTACGAGGAGTGGACTGAAGACTGCAGATCCAGTGCTTCGGTCGGTGTCAGTACCGACGCAGACTACCTCTGTCCAGATGCAGTCGAAGAACACTTTGACCGAGATGCCAACCGAGGTGGAGCCACAAAAAGCGGAGGGGAAAACTAAAGTTTATGTTCCACCTCCTGCATACAAACCACCACTTTCATTCCCCCAGTCAAGGGCCAGAGCACATCTAGACAAGCACTTTGGTAAGTTCCTTGACTTGATGAATACGATGCATATTAACATTCCCTTCCTTGATGCTATTCTGGGAATGCCCGCCTATGGGAAGTTCTTAAAGGAGATCCTATCAAGGAAGAGGAAACTAGAAGACTTTGGTGAAGTTAGGATGACATCTAAATCCTCGGAGCTCATTCAAATCATGAAGGAGAAGATGCCACATAAATTGAGAGATCCAGGCTCATTTTGCATTCCCATTCAAGTTGGGGATGTCACTTGTGAAGCCCTTTGTGATCTAGGAGCCAGCGTGAGCATCATCCCGCTGGAGCTATGTGTGAAGATCGGACTTGGAGAGCCCAAGCCGGTCAAGATTCGACTATATATGGCGGATCGCTCCATCACCCATCCCGTGGGCATCCTGGAGGACGTTCCGGTCAAGTTAGTTAACTTCTATCTACCTATAGATTTTGTTGTACTTGACATTCCCGCAGATTATCCTGTCCCTATTATTCTCGGGAGGCCATTTCTAGCAACTTCGGGTTGCAACGTGGATTGCAAAAACGCCAAGTTGAAATTCAACGTTAGCGGCGATGAGGTGGAGTTCGCACTACTTGCAGCCATGAAAGGGGAGCAACTGAGCGATGATATCTTCAACATCTACGATGAAGAAGAATCAAGAGAATTGGTGAGCTCTATCCTTATTAACGATCCACTCGAAAGAGTTATTAGCTTCAGTTTAATGGAGGAAGGTATAGATGCTTCTTGTGATGCAGATATACGGAGCTTAAAAGCACTGGAAGAGGATCCAGGAGCTAAAACTGAGAAGTTAACCAAGGAGACGAAGATCTCCAGTTTTGGTTCCAGTTGTAGTACCTCGACCGAGGCACTCCTTGGACTGAGCGAGGCGACTGAAGAACATCTCGGTCAACGCCTCTGCGCCTCGACCGAGGTCGATGGCGAGATGATGTCAACTGAGACTACTGAGGATAATAAACTTCTTGCTCCCTTCTCTGACATTCATCCTCAGTTGGTGGAACATTCTATCCACCAACTTTCTGATAATAACGGACCTTGGTATGCTGATATTGTGAATTATCTTGTTTTCCAAGAAATACCGCCCGGATTGACGTACTCTCAAAAGAAGAGATTCTTCAAAGAAGTACGACATTACTACTGGGACGAGCCGCTGCTTTTCAAGCGCGGGCCGGATGGGATGCTTCGAAGATGCATTCCGGAAGATGAAGTTAATAGCGTTATACGGCATTGCCATTCACTTCCTTGTGGAGGACATGCTAGCACCGATAAAACATGCGCTAAGGTATTGCGTTCCGGTTTCTTTTGGCCTACATTATTTAAGGATGTACAATCTTTTGTTGTCTCTTGTGATGCATGCCAAAGAACAGGAAATTTATCAAGGAGGAACGAGATGCCACTTAACAACATCCAAGAGGTGGAAATCTTTGATGTATGGGGATTGACTTCATGGGACCTTTCCCATCCTCCGGAGGAAACCTCTATATTCTTCTTGCAGTTGATTACGTCTCTAGATGGGTTGAAGCCATTGCTTCTCCCACTAATGACGCTAAGGTTGTTGTGAAATTCCTAAACAGGACTATCTTTCCACGGTTTGGAACCCCACGCATCATCATCAACGATGGAGGAACGCATTTCATCAACCGGAAGTTCAAGACACTTCTATCGAAGTATGGGGTAACCCACAAGGTATCAACCCCTTATCACCCTCAAACTAGTGGACAGGTCGAGATCTCGAATAGAGAAATCAAAGCAATTTTGGAGAAGACCATCTCTAGGACAAGGAAAGATTGGTCCATGAAATTGGACGATGCTCTTTGGGCGTACAGGACCGCATTTAAGACTCCCATAGGTACCACCCCTTATAATTTGGTATATGGGAAGTCTTGCCATTTGCCCGTTGAATTGGAACACAAAGCATATTGGACGATCAAATGGTTGAACTTCGACATTAAGGAGGCCGGCGAGAAGCGACTATTGGAACTCAACGAGCTAGAGGAGCTGCGTTTGACCGCTTATGAGAATGCCAAAATCTATAAGGAAAGGACGAAGAGATGGCATGACAAGCGTATCGTCCTAAAGGAGCTTAACGAAGGAGACTTAGTTCTACTCTTCAACTCCCGCCTCCGCCTTTTTCCAGGTAAGTTAAAATCTAGATGGACCGGACCTTATGTTGTGAAACATGTTTTTCCTCATGGTGCAGTTGAGATATGGGGCGAAACTAGCGGAAGCATCAAGGTCAACGGTCATAGACTTAATAAGTACCAACCGGAAACTCCGATTGAGGAGGTTACACCAATATACCTCGTTTGAGACGCATCATGGTCCAGCTAGCGACCTTAAACCAAGCGCTTCTTGGGAGGCAACCCAAGGTATTGCTTTCTTTCCCTTTTTCTAGTCTAGTTTAGATAGTTTTTGCTTTTGCTTTGCTTTGTTTTGTTTTGGCGTTCTAGACAGATAACAGGAGACATCTAAGGAAGGAGCATAACTGGAAGTACAGAAGATCGAGAATTTGAGAAGACGGAGTTTGACTGATGCATCTAGGTTGCTGTCAGAGCACCTCGACCGAGATGATTCTTGAGCAACCGAGGCGACTAGGGTTTTCTGAAGAACCACCTCGGTCCGTACCACCTCGGTCCAGTCGAGACCATCTCGACCGAGGTGACAGCAGTTCCAGAAAAGGGTATAAAAGGGGGATTTATTTTCTCTCTCTTCACTTTCATTCTCCCTCGACCGCGGCGACAATTCACCTCGCTTCTCCGATTTCTTGCTTGTTTTCGACGATTTTTGTCTCCAAACTGCGATTGAAACTTAGAGGATCCCAGTGCAACATCAATCTGCAAGAGAATCGAACCGATTCGGCTGAACGAGGTAAAAATAGAACCGAAACCCAACCTCGCTTTTTCGCTTCGATTTGGGGTTTGGTTGTCCTTGCATTTGTTGAGGAAAGGCTTAAGTACCCCATAGGAAGCAGTTGTAGTGATTTTTGGGGGAAAATAACTGAATTTTCAGAAGGAATTAGAACCCAGTTTTCCGCCTCGGTCCAGTCGAGCTGTGCCTCGGCCGAGGTGATTCTTGAGTGTTGTCAGTTGACCGAGGTGACCTGACAGTAGCTGAGTTGAAAATGAGTTCTGAGCGACGCCTCGCCCTTAGGGATAGATCCTCACCTTCCCCTTCTTCCTCTTCTTCCCGACCCTATCGACCGGTGATCCATGAGAGACACCAGGTCGATTATGACCGTATTTCTGGCCGTCCAGTGATTGCACCTCGCTTCCTGGACGTGTCCGCTTTTGATTGCCTTCAGGTAGACGGAGACCTTAGGAGGATTATTTCTACAGTTGGGCTAGATCAGTTTACTGAGATCCGAGCCCCAGCCTACTTGGAGCCGACCCTAGAGTTCGTTAGCTCCTTCACCTATCTTCCCAGAGAGAGATTTGTGAAGTACCGATTGATGAACCGGAACTTCATAGTTCCACTAGAGTACTGGCGAGAGATTTTCGGCTTTCCTGAGCCCACTGCTGTTGACTTCCCTTCCCGATCTGTAGCTAGGGAGTTTTGGGGACAGTTTGCCCACATTACTGAGCACGCAGACAGATGGCGCCCTGGAGATTCCAGGGAGAAGGTCATCTTCCATTTAGCCTTTAGGTTAGCCCACCGGATATTCAGCGAGACACTTCTGGCGCGTACTGAGACACCCCAGAAGATCCGACAGGGAGACCTTTTCAGTTTGTACTGCATGGTTACTGGAGGTATCCCGGACTTTGGCTTGATGTTGGCAAAGGATCTACACAAGATCAAGGCCAAAGCGAAGGGAGACATCTGCTGCGGAGGGCTTGTCACCCACATAGCTAGTTATCAGGACATGGATCTCAATGCTTGCACGATGGTGGCGGCTCCGAAGCCGCTTGGATTGTAGGAGATGATCACTCGGCGGATTCTAGTTCCCCGAGGTCTGACTACGCCGTACGTGGCTATGCCGTGGGAGCTGACTGCGCCACAGGGGATCAGGTGGTCTGCCCAGTTTTCTGTTTATGACCCTTACTATTGGCAGACCGCTTGGGCTCCACTAATGGAGGATTATAGAGAGGCAGCAGCTGCCCTAGCTGAGGAGGAGGCTGATGATGAGAAGACAGTTGATGAGAGAGAGGGTGGAGTCCCGATGGATACAAGGACAGATATTGCAGAGACGAGCGCACCACCAGTTATAGATTTGGATGAGGACACTGAGCCTACACCTGCTACTTCTCCAGTGAGACCTGCTAGGCGTAGGACACGCCGACACAGGGATCCAGAGGCTCACAGACGGATCGATGACCTGACGGATCAGGTTATTGATTCATATGCTGCTTTGTCACTGGATATCCGCGAGATGTAGGAGCGACAGCACTACCAACACATGATGGCCCAGATTCAGTTCGAGCATGTCATGGGCTATCCATTCGACCCAACCCAGTATCCGTACGTGCCACCACCACCACCACCGGATCGTGACTACTGAGAGCTGCAGGATTTTCTTTATTATTTTTTATGCAGTTCAGCTTATTATCCGGTGAGTATTTTTATCCTTTAGACTTATTTTGACCCACTGGGACAGTGTGTCCCAAGTATGGGGTGTTTATGTGGTGTATTATTTGACTTTGATGTATGACTCTATTGACCGGATATTGATATTTTATGCTTCACTTTTGCATCTATATGTTTATCTGAGATTGCATGCATACTTACAGGTTATTTGATTGAGAAAAACGTCGAAACTGAAAGAAAACTGGTTTTAAAAAAAAAAATTTTGGACCTCGACCGGGGCAGTTCTGGCCGAACGAGGTGTTTCACCTCGGTTGACCTAAGAACACCTCGACCGAGGTGGGTTAACTAAGAGTTTTCGAAAACAATTTTTGTGTTACTTATCTGGATATGATCTCAGTGAAGATCTTGCTTACTGACTGGTTTTAAATTCTTTATGTGTTTCAAAGGTTTTATAATATGTTTAAGTTGCTAAATGCTTTGTTTGAAATTATTGGCATGTTTAATACTTTGTTTTTATCCAAATTATGTTGAATTTGAAGGTTGACACCACATTATAAGTTCTCTCACTTTCTTCCTGGAAAGACCAAGGCAATTCATTCTTTTCTCTTCTTCTTCTTGATCATGCTTAACCCCTCATATACATTTTGCCTCCCTTTACCTATCCGGGAATTTGGAAGCAAGCGAAGTGGTGAAAGCAAGTTGAAGTTGAGAAGTGGGCTGGAAGTGAAAGTGTTAGAAAGTAATCTTAGGTTTGGGGAAGTCAATCATGAAGATGAGTAACTCGGCACCATTCACATAGCCGGGTGTTTGTGTCTTGCCAAAGTCAGATTGAGCGATATTCCTAACGGGTCATGGTATGTGCATCAAGGGTTTGATGCATCTCAAGAAATTGATGATTGCGGATTTCCTAGGCTTCGGTTATTGTGCACCTCTGTCCATGCATCCCAAAAAGTAAAGTAAAAGAAAAAGTGTGAAATAAGCAAAGCTTATTGGTGGAAGATGTTGCAAGTCAAAGTGAAGGTGAAGTTCATCCTTTTCCCGGATTCTAGCACCACATTACCTTACATACATCCCTACCCTACACGTTTCTTAACCTTTCTTTTGGGAAGCCCTTGAGACCTCGAGCTTGTTGGTTGACTTAGTGGTTTAAACTGGATTATACATGATTAATTTCGATAATTATGACTTATTATGCATTCTATGATTTTATGCAAAGATGAACAACTTTTCTATATTTATAAAATGTTTTGAACATGTTTTGATTTAAATTCCATGAAGTATTCTCTTAGAGTGATCTATGAGTGTAGCACACCATAAAATGTTTTTGAAGGACTTTTTCATTGATTTTATTGACTTATAATCCATTCTATCTTGTCTTTTATATGCGGAACTTGCTTGGGGACAAGCAAGGGCTAAGTATGGGGTATTTTGATAGCATGAATTATAGTCTATATTATGGGGTTCGTTTGGACGTTTTATCTTTCATAATCTGCATGTTTGTATGTATATTATGTGATTATATTACCATTTCATCTACCTTTGCGGGAATCGAGGTCTACACCTAGTTTTGTTGTAATCGTAGGTAAAATGGCACGTTTTGCATCAAAAAGGAGCAAAAGAAGCTATGGAGTCATTGGAGCTACATTGAGGAATATAAGGAACCATCCAGGAAGCATAGCCATGGATTAAAGATTCACTTTGGACCAGTTTTGAGAGATTTCACATTCAGTTGTGAATCACCTCGGTTGACCACAGATTCATCTCGACCGAGGTGATCCAGAGATGCCGACTCGACCGAGGCGAATACCTAGGACGCGGCGAGAATATTTTATTCTTGGCTGATATCTTTTATATTTGGAAAGTGATCTTATATTTTTGGGCTTGGCTCCTGGAAGGAAGAAGATATATTAGATCATATATTTTACCTATTTTTATGGGGGAGATCTTTCTAAGATATCTTATCTTTGGAGGGTTATTTTCCTATAAAAAGGGTTGGATTTCCACAAATCCAACATCATGCTATACCATCAATCAGGGTTTATACGCAGCAGCAGCCATACTCTAGTTGGGAGATTTGAAGAACCTTTTTGAAGGTTGAAGGAAGATTGAAGATTGTAGCTTTTATAGCTTTTTGAAGGTTTTCTTGTAAGATCACCTTAGATTCTCTTCCTTGTTGTCTTGCTTGTTGGATTTATATCCAAGGAACGCTTTTTGTTGTGATATTTGATTCAGTTATTGAAGTCTTTTCATTAAATTCTTCTTGTTCAAATATTCACCTTCTTCCCATATATTTGATTAATACTTTCATGATGATGATGAGTGGCTAATTTCCTTGTGTGATTCTAGGGTGATTGGCTGAAGGTTGTGGGAAAAACAATGATAGAATAGTCTTAGATTCCAGTAGGACCCTGAAAGTTCGAGTCTTTAACCTTAACCCTAAGCATCTCGCTCAGTCGATGAACATATCAGCCGGGGTGGAATTCTGCTGACCGAGGTGACTTATCCGATCCTAAACTGAGAGTTAAGTGTTAGAGTTTGCCAAATCCTATTCTTATTACACCTTTTCTGGTTCAATGCAAGCTTAGGATGAGACTTGCCCGGTAATTCCTTAGTTTGTGTACCTAAGATCATAAGTGTAGGTAATAAAGGTTTATCCTTTATTGGGGTTTGAGTGTGCTTTCATCCCATCTTTGTGAGTTAGCCTGAGACTTACCCGGTAAAGGTTGATTCAATTCCCTTAGATGGTGTGTTAGTTTGATGTTATAGTTCTTTATCTTGATTTCTTGAGACTTACCCGGTAATAGGAGTTACGGTTTAGGATTAGTGAGCAGTGAGACTTACCCGGTGATCTATTCCACTTTAGTAACACCTTCCCTATGCAAAAATCTCAGCTTTGTCCGCTTATCTATAGATCTTGAGTTGGAACCACAACTAGATGCTTTAATCCCTAGAATTGCACGTTTGCTTTATTGACTTCTTATTCATCTTTGATTGTTTTAATTGCTCTTGTGGTTAGTATTTACATAAGCATACCGTAATCGGACTTTGTTTCACTAAGTCCCTGTGATCGACCCCTGGAATTCCTTGCTTTTTACTATGATTGACCCGTACACTGCGGGTTCGCATCCTTCTTTTAAGCTTACGTCTAGGGTTATAAATTTAAAGCTTGCACACACCGTTTGGAGCGAACAACAGCTTGTGATGTGGGAGATGTACGAACGATCTTATGTTCTCATTTTTATGATGTCTTTTTGTACTCTAGGAGTTGAGATGAACAAGTTTGACACGGGACGACAATAATACAAGTTATGCGGGATAAGGTTTATGAACAGAGATATCTAAGTGGGAGTTAGGATGTCTAAAGTGACTTCCGAGGAATGTAGGGAAGGTATGAAACTTTTAGGTTGGTGGGCTATAACTGCCAAGTTCCAGAATGGTTTCAATGCCCTTCCTTTTTGAGGAAGTATACGAGAATTGTGTTGTCCGAGCCAAGTCCGTAGAGCATTGAAAAGCCGAATAGGCAAGTGACGTCTACTTTGTTTTCTTTTGCACAAACAAAGAGTCTTGTGAACTTGGTGACAAATAGTGATGCATCCAAGTGGGGCTTGGGGATGCAGTTGAAGTAACAAGAGAGGTTTCGCGTATGTGTTAGACAACTGTGAGCATATGAGAAGAATTACCGATGAAGGGTCGAAATTTATCCGCTTTAATGCACGCGCTTAAGATGATGTCGGTATTTTTTATGGAGCGATAGACCAATCTTGAACGGGAGATAAGGGTTTGATATATACATTCACTCAACAAGAGTTGAATATCTACTAGAGGTGATAGATAGAGTTGATTAAGGAATTCGGTTAGATGGTTTTGTATCATTCGGGAAAGGTGAATGTAGTCACCGACACCTTTAGTATGTGGATGCTTCGAGAGGAGACGATAGTTCGACTGACGGTCCAGCTTCAGTTGAAGTGGGATTTAATAAGGATGCAGATGGATATCCGGTTTCCAGATAAGGACATACCCTTTCCCGAAATGGGAGAGGCTACCTTATTTGTTATACAGAATGTAAGATGAACCGGGACATCATATGTTGTATTGGTGAGGTGGGCTTAAGCCGATATGACTATGTACGAAGCCAATGTGCGGCCTGTCATTAGGTCAAGTGTAAGCACTATATGACGGGATGAGGATTTCATCCGCTACTAGTTACGTAGTGGGAGTGGGATGATATCTCCATAGATGTTATTACAGGTTTTAGACCGAGGAAAAATGGGGATGCAAAGTGGATTGTAGTAAATCAACTGACAAGACCGAGCATTGTAAAACTATTTGGGAAACATGGCCAATGAGTCGGCTAGTGGAGGAATTCACTATGTTGATAGTGAAATTTTGTTGGGATATCGAGTACCATCGTCTCGGTTTAAAAGAATGTGTGCCAGATTGGAGATAAGTGTGATCTAAACACTTTCCTTTGTATAAGTTTTCGTATTAATATAGTTGCCATGCGTCGTTGAGATGGCGTTATGAGACATTATATGGGCGTAGGTGCTTCACACCATTGTGTAGGGATTTATCGAGTAGTGCTGGTAGGATAGCCTTGAGGTGATACGGGATGACATCGCTCAGGTAATGATAATCCAAGAGCGGATGCTAGCCGCGCCGAGTCGCTAGAAGGCGTGTACAGATAGGAGGCACATGCCTTGAGAGTTCAGATATGGAGCATGCCTAGCTGAGTATCACGGACGCGAGGCGTTAGATGTTTTGGGCATTAAAAAAGGGACTTGAATTTCCGTTACATCGGACCTTTTTGAGGTCTTGGCGCAAGTTGGAAAAGTGGGTTACAGGTTGACATGGCCACAAAGAAGTAGAATTTGTTCATCGGCATTTCATGTGTATTAGCCAAGGGAGTACGTACACGACTTGAGATACGTTGTCAGTCATGACAATCTAGTGGCATAGACGGAGGATAATATCTTTGGTGGAGTTTTACTCTGAGCTAATAGCATCGATATGATCAATGAGTTAGACTTATCATGTGTGATGTTAAGTGTAGTTTGTGCTTGTGTGGGATTTAATATGTCTGATCTTGATGTGTTTGCTTGAGTAGATTGTGTGTGTAGATAGAAGCATTATGCCTTCATGTTCCAAGTGCATGTCTCCATTGAGACCGAGAGGATTATCGTTTGTTTAAGTTTCAGGACGAAACTTATTTTGAGGAGGATTTGATGTAACGCCCGGAATTTCGGTTCCGTTTATGAGAGACGTTAGAAGCCTTGAGCAAATTAGACGTCCCGCGGGAGGCGGTGAGACGTTAGAGCAAGGGTTATCTGCCTTTTCTGTCCAACCCTTCATCTACTAACTCTTTTATTTTTGTCCTCTTTATGAGGGGAGTGATTCATGGCTGCTGTCCCTTGACATCCCTTCCTTTTATGCAGCCTAACTCTCTCTCCCACATTTCTTTTTCATGTTACTTCCCCTCTCTCCCTTCTTCTCATTCATCTCTTTCACTTTCATCCTCCACCATTGCTCTCTTACCTTGACATTGTCATAAGAAGATAAGACTATAGAGATGTGCTCCAGAGTAAGCTCCTTCCTTTCCCTTCTTCCCTTCTTCTCTTGCCATTCTTCTTACAACCTTGAAAGCTTTATATCCATGGATTTACTCAGGAGAAGTTTGCCTTGTTCGTGCTTGTGTTGATGGCATGCATAGACCGTGGAGGAGGGCTAGGATCTTGTGGTGTAAGCCAAGAGGGGTTCACAACATCAAAGGAGGCAATAGGAGGGCTATTGCATATTGGAGAATCGAAGAATCGGCATTTCCGGGCTTCAGCCACAAGGACAGGTGAACAATACTGCGGGGGCGGCGCCAGGATTTGCTAGGAGCCTCGAGGGCGGATGAACAGTGCCGCGGGGGCGGCGCCAGGTTTTGCAAGAAGCCGCGAGGGCGGATGAACAGTGCCGCAGGGGCTGTGACCTTCAACACGAAGTCACGCCTTTTATTTCCGCGCCTGCGTTTCTTCAATAATAGGCTCTTCATCTCCCTTCTTCTTCTTCTTTCCTTCCTTCGTTGTGAGGTTGATCCATGTTAGTATCATGCCTAGGTTGGACCTAGCCAAGTAGTGGCTTGACCCCTAGGGTTATCTTGTGAGAGTTTTGAGTGTGTTGATTGTGGGTTGTGGTAAGATCTCTTAGATATTTGAGGATGGCGGTCCGTATACAAGAGTTATCATGTTTGAAGCCTTGAAGGTAGTAGACTGAGAGTGATCATCTATCTCATGCATTATGTTCTTGTAAGGATGTTGAGCCTAGAAGTCTAAGGACTTCTAGTTGAATAGAGTGATGTTGTTCTTGTGAGGATGTTGAGCCTAGAACTCTAAGGACTTCAAGTTGACTAGAGTGATGTTGTTCTTGTGACAATGTTGAGCCCCGAAGTCTAAGGACTTCTAGTTGACTAGAGTGATGTTGTTTTGGAGTGGATGTTGAGCCTAGAAGTCTAAGGACTTCTAGTTGACAAGAGTGTTGTTTGATCCGTGTGCCTTGGGTTGAACAAGTGTTCCGTGTTTTTCCACGGGATGTTGAGAGAGTTCGATCGAATTTTGCTTTGAGACTAGTAAGTCCACGGACTTACTTATTTGACTTCTTCGTATTAGCATATTGTGTATTGGTGGTGTGTCTTAGTTATGTTCAACAACGAAACCGGAATAGGACGACCTGTTTATATATTACGTAATTGGCCCAAGTGTATGATAACGGGCGGTGACATCACTGCCTAGCTCTTGCGAGAGCTAGAAGGTTCTCTGCGACTAGCCCAAGCAGGTAGACGATCAGATGCATTACTACCATTCCTTGCTGGTAAACGGGGACAGAGGCGAGGTTTGGGAAATCCTCGTGTCACAAAATAAGTATCATTAGTAAAGGTTATGACTTAAACAAAGATAATAAACGGACTTGAGTGTTGCATGTTGAATGTGTATGTTATGTGTTTTCTGTGCCTTTACCTTTATATGAATGCATAGATAGTTAGCTAACGGTATTAAACCGCTTTGTAGATGCCTTGCAGGTTAGGGAGGCGGTCGAGTGATCCGGCGGTAGTGAGCAGCCGGGGTTCCGTACATTATAGGACGGGATCGGTTTATCTTTATTTGTTAACTTGAGACGTTGTCAAGTTGTTTTGGATTTGAGAACTCGGATGGAGTTGTTTTCGGTTATTCTTCAGGGATTAAAAACTTGTGCATTTGCCTTTTTATTTGTGCAATGTTGTAAGGTCCGGTGAGGTTGTTGTCAAGCCAATGGTTGGGACCCATTGTGAGGTGCTAGCCCGTGGCATCCCGAGTCCTTCGGATTTGGGGTGTTGCAAATAACTAAAAGGCATGCCTCGTGAAAAAACTACATCATGACAATGAAAGAAATTAGTAAAAGTAAGAGAAGATTTCGACAAAGGAGATAGATGACATGTGAGAGAAAATAAAACGATGAGATTTTGGAAACATCAATGGATTATAGAACAACCACTTCAAGGCCTAGTGCGCAACAAATCCTTGATAAATTCTACAAAACTAACTTTTTAGTTATATCATGGATAAGCGATGAAATCTTCAACTCGTAAACTAATTTGACACTCTTCTATCAAACAACGTCACAAAAACAAAACTATGAAGAACCCAAAAACTATATAAAAGATTAAATACATTGGACAAATGATGAAAAAGGATCATATTCGATGAAATTTGCTATGAAAACTTTCTTTTGAGGAATCCCAACAAAATATAATCTTGACAAACAAAAAGTTTCAATCATGATGCATTGCGAACCTTGTAATCATCATACATAAAATGTTAAACACCTTCTCTTTGTGTGTCTATACACTCTACACAATATTGATAATGCTAAAAATTATAACAATTTTGTAAAATTGTGACATAACAAGTCGAAAAATAATTGATATTACTAGTATAAAAGAAAACACTTCCTCTACAAAACTAAGACAACTAGTTGTTATATGGTGGAACATCTAGCTGGCTAGAATTCAAATTATATTTAATAAGAAAAAGGCACAACAAAATCTCAAACAAACTACTTCGAATCAAATAAACGACTAGGAAAAGGCTAATATAAAACTGATTACAAACAAAATGACACAATAGAAACAAAGAAGAAAAGCAAAAAACATTAAATGGCGAATGTATAGCCCAAAATTTTGGCGCATTTAAGATATTTATTTGTCCGACTTTTATCGAAATTATTAGCTTAAACATTTTATTAAAAGTACTTTAAGGTGTAAAATATTATTCCCGAGTGTATTTATATTTTGGATACGTTCCCGTATTTGCGTATTATTATTTTGGAAAATGCCGGGAAATTTTCCGTTACAGAAATCCCGTTCCGGGAATTTTTGATCTAGATTATTTTAATTCCCTTCTTTCATTTTTTTCCCGTACCAGCTGCTGATATTGGCCTTTGGCCTTCTCCTGCCCAGCTAGGGCCTGGAAGTGAGCAGCCTTCTCCTTCTTTCTCTCACGCATCCTTGTCTTGCTTCTCTCTTCCTCACACATCTCCTCTCATCCTACACCCCGTAGCCACCTTGGGAACAAGTTGTTCCGCCTCATGCCAAAGCAAACAAGAAAACTTCTCTCCTGGAACCCACAAGCTGTCAGCCTCAGCTATGAAAGCGCAGCCATGGGTACGGCCAACCCCACCTCTTAGCTTTCTCAATCTCGATCTCCCTCCTCTAACTTGATCTCTTTGACTCTCCCTCTGCGATTCCTTTCTTCACCTGCAACAACAAACCATCACCACCACCTCGCCACCTTTGTCCCGCGTTCGTGCTGCCGCCGTGAAACACCACTGGGACCTACTGTTGCGAGAAACAACAAACAGAGGGAGAACCGACGCCCTAGAGGCCACTTGCCCGGTTGCAAGACTACTGCCGCCTTTGATCCACCAAGAGCAACGCCGGAGGAGAGTCTCGATCACCGGGACCACCAATAGCGCCGCCAAAGGACTTGCTAGTGCTGCTCGTGCCGCCAGCCCTTGTTCCTCCTTCCCCCATTTCTTCTGTGGTTACCTGCGCATTCCCTGCTCCAGCGAGCCCGCCGGACTGAGTGCGCCACCGCCTCCACTCTAGGCCGCCAGGACTTTCGCCGGAAAGAAGGAGCCCTGCCTTGCCTACCCTGCCGGAGCCACCAAAGGTCCTCGTTGTCCCCGCAGTTCCCTCGCCGCCGCCTGTTCTCTTCCCCATCCAGCAAAGTAATTAACCTTATCGGGTGTTAGGTCCCAATCTGTAGCATCCCGAGTCCCGCGGATTCGGGATGTTACAACAAAGACCTAGGGATTGATCGATCAAATTAAACTTTGATGCCTCAAGAAACTTGTCCAACCAATATGCTTTTGGATACATATTCGGAACAACTTTTCAATTCCTCTAGCTACAAGGAACGGAAGATTCAATGCCGACTATATTTTAAAAGCAAATGCTTTCGCTCTTCAAGAGGGCCTCCAAAATTCCACAAGTATAAGTGCTACATCCATTGAGATTGAAGGAGACAATTTGATGCTCATTAATTCCATCAAGCAAGTTTGGAAACCACCGTGAGAGACGGACATGATCATCTCAATTATCTTTTCCATGATCTTGCCCTTCATGCACTCTAGTACGCATCATATTTTTAGTGAAATCAACATTGTTCCTGATAGACTCGCGTTGTTTGGACATAACCCAATCGTAGATGACGATGTCTTACCATAAGATGTTGATGAACTCATCCAAAAGAATGTTGCAGGATGGTCAATTTCTAGAAACTAATAACCTTAACTTTCTTACATTTGTATAAAAAAAGAACACATATTGGAACTTTCGAAAGAAGTAACAAGATGAGGTTTATAGAATTAAAATTAATAATAATTTAAAAAAGATAGACAAAACAATGCAGGCAGCAAATGTTTGGTATAGGTATTGTTCCGGTTCGGTCCAGATCCGAACCTATAATTTTGTAAATATCACACAGGTTTTTCGGTCCATCCGATCCTATACTGATTAATTCGGTCTATTTTCGGCCTACATTGTTCCGGCCCAGACGCGGACACATAAACAGTCCTACATATGATTGAGGACATGCTTATCTTCATTTTGGAGGAAATATATCCTTTGGGGAAAATCACGTGGGAAACATCAAAGGTGTTAAAACAATTAATTTTATTGAAAATATTCAATTAAGTTAGGTAACTCTCATTGAAAATCTTGGCTATAATCTTTTAAGTGTTATTTGGTGATAACATGTTTTCATGCTATGATTTTGTATGATTTTACCTTTGTTTTATATGGTTTGGGTATTTATATCTTAGCTAGAGCTTAAAATGTCAAAATAATGTCTACTCCCTTTGTTTAGCATGGTTTGGGTATTCATATCTTAACTAATGCTTAAAATGTCAAAGTAATGTCTACTCCCTTTGTTTTAGGTCTTTGTAGGTACTTTGACATCAAATGGGGCTTAAATGGAGATATTCACTAACTTAACCATTCCAAGGATCATTCATCCACTCATCATCAACCTCATCGAGCAAAAGAAGGATGAAACACAAGCTAGGATGCATACACAAAGCCAATATAGCTAAAGATACCCCAAGGTTGGAGCATCGAGTGAAGCCAAACTTGAGCAAAGAGGAAGGCTAAACTCGAGCAAAGAGGAAGGCTAAACTCGAGCAAAGAAGACACTTCACTCGATCAAAGAAGACATGAGCTACATAAGATTAAACGTTGCATGAGGGGTACTTCGAGTGACACTTCATTCGAGCAAAGAGTACACATCCACTCAAGCAAAGAAGCATAGAATCCACATTTGTCAAGATCTCTCGAGTTTACATCATCATTCGAACAAAGAAGACACAAAAACTCAAGAGAAGAAGACAAGTCACTCGAGCAAAGAGTACAAGAGTAAGTCAGTGGAACAACTCGAGGTTGAGAAGAAACCCACTCGATCAAGGAGGACAACCCACTCGAGGTAGCCCTATTTTGAGTCTCTACATCAACTCTATCTAGGATTTTCCTCTACCTAACTTTACAACTTACTCAACTTGCATCCGAGGGGGGACGAATATTTTAGAGGCTATGTAAGAGGCATTGGCTGAATGTATTTGTATAAAGTCTTTATCCACCTCTCTAATTACTCTCTTAGTTACTAGTTTGGATCTAGAAAGAATATTTTAAAGTGAAATGACCGAACTTTGGATTCAATCAAAGCGAAGCATTGTTGTTCTTCATTCTTGTTCTTCCTAGATCTTCATCCCAACTTGTTTTTTTCGTAACTTTGGATTGGTAAGTCCAAATTCGTCCATTTATTTTTCTACATACCCTATTTTCTATCTACTTTACAACCATGACATTTGTTTCTACTATTATCATGTCCAAGTTTTTGATGAGTGAGTAGTTCCTTGCTACGTTTTGGCGTAAAAATCGCCAAATCATGCTAGACATTGTGTTTATCATTTGAAAGGGAAACTAATCATGTTAGTAGCATATTGGAGGGATCAAATCCGGATTATTATTCATTATTAGAATTATCTAAATGTTTCATGTTACATTATCTCTAGTTTAAATTGTTCCCTCTGATCATTATATTCTTCCATGCATGAATGAATGATCTCTAGATCAATAACTCATGTTGAGACTTACAAGTAATATGAGGATAATTGTGCAATGTTGATATGCTTATCATGCTAGAGTAGGGATATTTGGGCCAACTAGATGATTGACCTACTTGTGTTGTTATTGTTTGAATTGTAGTGGTATTTGATAATGTAAGCAAATAGTAAACACCATGTGATGCCTATGTTGTCTAGTATCATCATAATTGTTACCAAGCTTAATCAATTAGTATGCAAATAGAAAACACCATGCGATGAATATTAGTTGACATAAAGCTATATGATGTGATAAAGCTCACCTAAATTACATGCTTTTCGTATTCGCTTCATTGATTGAACACTACACACTTTAGCATTCTACTAGCAATGGTTTGAGAGTAATAGCACCAAACCTAGTGTTTTCTCCATATATTTGATACTTGTGATACTTTGAACTTGCTACTTATTACCTAAACCCTCAAAGATTTTGATATGTTTATCACCCCTTTTTCCTTTTCTTTTACACATTTAGACCTTACTGTTGAACTTGACACTTTCAAGTTATACAGAATATCTCTTGGGATTTTGACCTAGTTGAATACCTCATGTACTCACATTGACAATGACCATATATTTGCGGCAATATGTGATTTTTGAGTGTCTACCATACTCCCATCAAGTTTTTGGTGCCGTTGCAAGGGAGATTATTGACTTTGCTTGATAGTTAGAGAGTTCATTAGAAGTTTAAGTGTTTTGTTACTTTTGATGCACTTTTATGTATGTTTGTGACTTGTAGGTATTCTTGCAAAGTGTATGCCAAGAATTTCCAACAAGGAGCTAGAACCATTTGATCCTAAGCTGCAAAAAGACTTTGAAAAGATTAAGGAAGATAAGAAAACAATGGCTAGCTATGAAGGACCAATTAAGAAGCCGAAACAGAGAGAAAAATGGCCCAAGCTAGAGAGAGAAGACCTTCAAAGGAAAATAATATTAGATCTTGAGGCTAGGTTGATATCCCAAGAAATCTTGCAAGAGAGGCTATGCACCAAGAAAAAATGCATAGAAGAATGCCTAGGAGAGGCAACCAAGGAAGAGTCTATGGTCCTAGGACACTTGGAGAACGAATGAACCTAACTCATTGATAGCTGATAAGTGTCAAATGTAACACATTTTAGATCTTAGATTTATGAATTTCATACCCCTTTTACGCTCTCATACATCTCTATTTGTTTGGAAAGTGTTCATTTATTATATTTTGGTATCTACATTGGTTTTTATGTGTTTCAGGCATTTACGACATCAATTGTGCTAAAACTGCATCCTCTCGGAAGTCAGAGTTAAAGTGAAGACTTTACATGATTGAGAAACTGTAACACAAAGTCTCCTGAATATGCCTTAAAGTGAAGATCCACGATTTGAGGCTACAAATGTGCGATATGGGCAAACAAAATGGCGAAGAAAGTTGTAGGGTGTCTGATAACACGATTTATGACGATAGTATAGGCATCCATTTAGATAGTTTTTCCCGCTATTCATGCATAGTTTAGCATTGGTTCATGACGTTTACATTCAATCCATGTATATTTGTCGAGATAGACGTCTACACGGACTTTTGCATGTCTTGTAGGTATTTTGGGAGCTTTTAGAGCCTAATCAATACATCCGAGGATCGTTCCTCGTGATGACACGTATCCGAGCTCATTGGGAAGCAAGTTAGGAGCAAAGGAGAACACATGGGACCATGTTGATGCATGCCTTGCACCGACTCGTGGCTCAACGATCAAAAGAAGGCTGAAACACAGGAATCACGGCCACTGGGAGATCCACGGCCGTGGAAACTACCCGTGATTCCTTCTGCATAGCTGGGACAACTGTCCCACGATCTCCATAACCGACTCTTGCAAATGGTGAAGGCTATAAGTACTTTTACGGGCTGATTCTAAAAGGATCCACTATCTATTACACACCTTACCTCACACATATTCTCTCGTTGGAAGATTGGATTGGGGCTACTCTTGGAGGAGGAGAAAGACTTCCATTAGGGAAGAAGAGAAGAACACACCATTCTTAGAGTTTCTTAGTTTTTAGAGTTAAGCTTGTTAGAAACATTTTCTAGGGTTATAAGAACGATTCGAACCTTCCTTTGAAGGGTTGTAAGTCTCTCTTTTAACATCTATTCAGCTCGTTTTCCTTGTTCTATTTACTTCATCTCTCGTTCATTTCATCCTCTTGATATGGACTCCATGATTGTATGCTTGATGATTTTGATTGATGAGATGCATGTTATTGGCTAAATAGATGTGATTCTAGGGTAAGGAAATGATGGTTATGGCTTGGACTATGATAGGATAGACTTAAACGTACCTTTGGATGAATTATTTACTCGAACCTAGCCTCTGTTGTGAAATCATGGCCTGTTCTAGTAGGTTCCACGGCCGTGGAAGTGAGGAACTGAACGTGATTGTAACACCCCGAATTCTCAGAACTCGGAGTATTACTGGTTAGGACCTCACAATGGGTCCCGACCTCAGTTTGACAACAACATTACTAGGATCTTGCAACAAGACACAAATAAAGAAACCGAAATTCATAAAAGCCATGTTTTTAGAGTAATGAATGCAACACTGTCTAGCAGCCTACAGTACTTAAACAACAGAAAAGAACAACTGTCTTAACCAAAAGAAAGGAAAGACAAAACAACCCCAACCCCGCTCTAAGGAGTACGGAGACCCGGCTGACCACTACTTCCGGATCACTCAGCTGCTGATCTAACCTGCGGTAAATCTAAAACAACAACAAGAAGAACCGTTAGCTAGTTATCTAAATATTAGCAGAATAATAGCAGCACAAGCACACTCAGATAAACATAAACACTCAGCATGCTTTCAAACAAGTCCGTTTTATTATCTTGCTTTAATTTACTCGTTCACTCTAGTGATACTTATTTTGTGACACGAGGGATTCCCAAACCTCGCCTCCGCCCCCGTGTAACCATCAGGAATGGATCCGATGCACCTCACCTTGTACCTGCATGGTCTGGGTATAGAGAACCTCCCAGTCTCCTGTCAGAGCTGGGCAGTGATGTCACGGCCCGTTATACATACACTTGGGCCTTAAACGTAAAATAACAGTCGTCCTAGCAGGTTATTATTATTAAATCACGCAATAGCACACACCACTACTATCACTCAACTAACACTCAGAAACTGGCTAAGTAAGTCGCAAGGACTTACCTGAGTCAAGTCACACTCTAACAAGTCCCCAAATCGGTCCGTACTCGTGGTAACTCAAACGCCTGTCAAATAAGGCATGTGGATCAAAATCACATCCAGATGTCCAACCTCATTCGAAGGGATTACGGAAAGAGCTCTCTTATGGTAAAAGACCATTATACCCTTAGTGCCGAAAATTCTCAAAGTTTATTCCTGAACTCTACTAGTTTCTTTTAGAACCTGTTTATTTTTATACGTTATAAGTTAAAACTCTGAACTACTCCTCCAAGAACAATACTCCTCTTCTTTCCCGATTACCAATCTACTCTTTCACATGTATATGTATGTATGCATATACTCTAACTTTTTCCCTCAACTCGTATAATTCCGCGATTACTCGGTATTTATATATATCTACATAATTTCCTAACTCTCAACTCGTACTTATATACGTAACCCATATATCTAAATACACTATACTTATGTCTATAAATATATTCCGATATATAATCTACATATGTCTTCTACTCTTATGCTTCTATAAACTTACACATATTCCAACTTATACATCTATATATATATATATATATATATATATATATATATATATATATATATATATATGTATATACCCGTATCTTTGTACATCTACATGATAAAACGAGCATCCTCACATTCTCGTCATTGAAATATATATATATATACCTATAAACTCGTACTTTCACCCTACTATCTAATATACTATGTATGTATATACACTTACTGTAAAAACTGCACAACTACACTCATCTCTCATTATATATACATACAACTGTACTTTAAATTTTAAAACAGAAGCAAAGGAAAAACCCGGACTGGACTGTACAACTCACCTACAGCTTGGATCGGTCCGACTCGACAACGGCTCTCTGGACTACAGCAGTGAAGGAGCCGGCTGCTATAGGTATCCCAAAGACGAGTCCCGTGGGTCGAGTGCAGCAATCCAGCGGGTCGGGTGCAGCAATCCAGCGGGTCGGGTGCATCAATCCAGCGGGTCGGGTGCAGCAATCCAGTGGTCGAGTGCAGCAGTCCAGTGGTCGAGTGCAGCAGCCAGTGGGTCGCGGGTTCAGTCCGGTGGTCGCAGGTTCAGCCCGGTGCACCGCTGCAGTGGCTATGAGTCCCGACTCGACTTCAATTCCCCTGGCTTACGGAACACCGAGTCACACGCTATGATGGGGTGATGCAGAAGGTGACTCGAGGAGTAAGAAGAACAGTCTTACCTTCACAACTGTCCGGAAAGGCCCGACGCGGTGGCGGTTCCGCCTGGCTCAAGGCGGCAGCGATCCGGCTGGAGGCAAGACGGAGTCACAGGTCGGCTACTGGAGAAGGCGGAAGGTGAGTTTCAGAAACAGAGAAGAACAGAAGGAGGGCAGCGGAGAAGAAACAGGCGGCTTACCGGCGACAGAGGCGGCGCGGTGGTTCGGCGGTGAAGGTGCGGTGGTTCGGCGGTGAAGGCGCGGTGGTTCGGCGTGCTAGGGATACTGTTCGTTCGTCCAGAAGAGAGAGATGGGCAGCAGGAGACGGCGTACAGCTGCTCTTCGGAGGAGGGTGAGATATGTTAGACTAATTAGGTTAGGATTAGGGTTAAGAGTGGATTAGGGTAAATTAAAGAAATGGGCTGGCTGATAGGATATGTGGGCTTGCTCGTGGGCCATTCGGCCTACTCTCCTATTAGAACGAGAATAGGAACTCGTTACTCGTCCGGTTTCTGGTTAGGTACGGAAAAAAAAAAAAATATAATACGGAATTAGATTCCGTATTATCTTATTATTATTATTATTATTTTTATTTTTATTTTAAGGTGTGAAATTTATTTCCGGTTATAAGGGTTCGTCATTTTATGTGAATTAATGTCACATAAAATGATAGAAATAACACCCGTTTTATTTTACTTTTAATTTAAGTACTTATTTATTTAAGATTGACGTTTCGGAAATCGGTTAAATTCAGGTTTAACGGAGTTTCAAAATTCCGGTTATTACAGTGATTCTGTCTGACTTGTTTGTATTGATAAATCTAAGTGTTAGGTTGTTAGATTGTTGAAACCCTAGTGTTTGTTGAGCTAGATCTATCCTAGGGTGACCTACTGATAGCAACTAAGTGTAAGAAGAGACCTACCCGGTGATTTTTGCTCTTAGGTACCGAAGATGATGAACTCTAGGTAGTAGTGAGCCTCACTAGCCGCTATTGGACTGAGTGTGCTAGGATTTATGTTTAGGACTTGCCTTGCCGAGACCTACCCGGTGTGGAGAGGTTAGATCCCTAGATAGCAATCCGGTTTGTGTATAATTCCTAACCTTAGGTTCTTTGAGACTTATCCGGTGATGAGACCTTAGGAACGGACTAGTGGACCATGAGACCTACCCGGTGATTGATCCCAATCTAGAAATACCTACTCCCAACATATTATAGTTGATCCAAAGAATGACTAGATAGTTTGAGTCCTATGCCATAACCGGAATTTCTAACCCCTAGAATATGCTTTTATCTTCTTGATTACTTATCTCGTGTTTGCTTGTTTATTTGTGTTTGCTAGCTTAGTTGTTTGTTAATCTTGCATAATTTGTGATCCTTGATTGATCACCACAAAACTAAACCAAAAACCTTGAGATTTTCATTTCTTTATTTCTTTCTCTTTTCTTAGTCTAGATATTCACTATCCTTAGTCACTATTGACTCAATTTCACCTTAGTCTTTGTGTTCGACCTCGGAATACTATCCTTACTACAAAACGTCCCATACACTATGGGTTCGCTAGGAGTTAGGAAAAATATATCGAGTTATAAATTTAAGACTTTTGCGTGTCACAATATTAGCGTAACAAGTTTTTGGCGCCGTTGCCGGGGACTAGGTCTAGATTGAGTCATTTTTGTGATTATTTATAGTGTAGGTCTTTCTTGTTGCTTTTGATCTTGTTTGGTTTGTGTCGTTGATTTTTCAGGACATCTCTCACTCTTTAGGTGTATGCAAAGATCTCGTGGCAAGGATTTAGCTCCATTCGATCCGGAACCGGAGAAAACCCTTAAGGCTAGATCTAAGAGCATTAGAAAGGGAAAGGAGATGGCCGCAAGAGATCTTCAAGCTGAGTTGGATGAGGCTTTAGAGCAAATTAGGTTAAGAGATGAGCTCTTGGAGAATGAGAGGAGACTTGCCAATGAGAGGCAAGAAGCAACTAGGAGGGAGATTGAAGAGATTAGGCAAGCTCTTGTGCAAAGAGAGCTTAATCGTCAACAACCTCCACCTCCACCACAACCGCAACCGGCGGTTAATATTCGGGTTATTCCCATTGCTATTGAGGAGCCACAAACGTTAGGGAAACGTATGGATCTGGCTCAAAGAGCACACCGTCCGGGTGTGAACTTAAGAGATTCCGCAACCCATGATTACGGGCTCCGCCCTCAAGTCCTACAAATGATCCGGCGTAATCAATTTGGAGGGATGGAAGGAGAGTCTCCTCATCAACACTTGATGAACTACGAGATATTGATGGAGAATCTAAGGCCGCCTAGGTTGGAGAACAACAACCATAAGCTTAGGGTTTTTCCTTCTCACTTAAGGATAAAGCCTTGGCTTGGTACCAATCGATTCCCCTAGGGCATGTGAGTACTTGGGAGGAAATGACAACCGAGTTATTAACTAAATTCTTCCCACCTTCCAACACTACCGAGCTAAGAGGGAAGATCAATGCCTTTGTAATGAAGGATAGAGAAAGCCTATTCAAGTTTTGGGAGAGGTTCAAAGACCTTCTCCTAGATTGTCCACACCATGGTATACCGAAAATAGAGCTATTGGAGATCTACTTCAAGGGACTTGATGAAGATAGCCAATTCAAGCTTCAATCTCTTTCCGGTGGGACTTTCATGGAGAAGAATGTGGATGAAGCTTGGGAATTTGTAGAGAAACAAGCTTTGGTGATTGAGAAGTACTCTCATAGGAAGAGTGATGGGAGGAAAGCGGGAGCATATGAGGTGAGTGAAGTCACCATGAGTAATTTCAAGCTTGATGCAATCAACAATAAGCTAAAATCTTTGAGGGAGTTGTGTGCTACAACTTTGAAGAGTCAAGCAAGCCCTCAAGTGCAAGTGCAAGCAAACTTGTCCTCCAAGGAGGAAGATGTGAACTACATGCGAAGGGGAAACTACAACAACTATCAAGGCCCAAGGAACTTCAACAACAACCGGCAATTCAACAATTACCGGCCTAACCACAACCATCCCGGGTTTTCCTATTTTAACCCGGATGGAGCCTTGAACCCTCCCACTTCCACAAGCGCAGCTCCACCACCTAAGGCTTCACAACAGCCTCCACCCGGATTTACTCAACCTCCAAAGGATAGAACCGAGATGATGTTTGAGCAATTTCTTGGAAGGTTGAGTGGTCTTGAGAGCACGGTGACTTCCATCTCTAAAGCTCAAAAGTTTTGGAAGCACAAGTGTTCCAAAAGGCGGGTGAAGCTCATAGAGATCCGGGAAAGCTTCCCGGAAGAACCGAAGATAGCCCAAGAGGCCAAGTGTTGGCTATAAAAACAAGGAGTGAGCTGAGCATGAAGGATCCCTTACCTAAGGGAAATGACAAGGGGAAGCAAGTGGTGATAGAAGAAGAGCCATTGTAAGAAGATGGAGGAAAGAGCAAGGATGATGAGCCAACATATGTGGCACCACCTCCATACAAGCCACCACTACCATTCCCACAATCACGAGCAAGAGCTCATTTGGACAAATACTTCGGTAAATTCCTTGAACTTATGTCTAAATTTCATATTAACATTCCGTTCATGGATGCTATTCTAGGTATGCCGGCATATGGCAAATTTTTGAAGGAAATACTCTCCAATAAGAGGAAGTTGGAGGAGTATAGAGAAGTGAGGATGACAAAGAGGTCATCGGAATTGATTCAAACTATGAAGGAGGAGATGCCTCCTAAGCTAAGAGATCCGGGATCCTTTTCTGTGCCAATTGGAGTGGGAGAAGTTAAGTATGAAGCCCTATGTGATCTTGGGGCAAGTGTAAGCATCATCCCGCTTGTACTTTGCAACAAGGTTGGGCTAGGAGAGCCAAAGCCGGTCAAGATGACTCTTTACGTGGCAAACCGTTCAATCACTCACCCGGTTGGAATCTTGGAGGACATACCGGTGCAACTCGGGAAGTTCTATGTGCCCATAGACTTCGTTGTATTGGACATCCCGGCGGACTATCCGGTTCCCATCATCTTAGGGAGACCTTTCTTGGCTACATCGGGATGCTTGGTGGATTGAAAAAATGGAATTCTCTCTTTCAACATTGGAGAAGAGAATATCAAGTTCAAATTATCCACAATGATGAAGGGGCCGGCCCTTGGTGAAGATGTTTTCAACATTGTCGAGCAAGAGGAATGTAGAGAAATTGGGAGCTCGATCTTAATCAAGGACCCCTTGGAGAAGGTTCTTAGCTTAAGTCTGATGGAGGAAGGAGTTGAGGATGATTGTAATGAAGAAATCAAGGCCTTAGATGCATTGGAAAAGGAGGCAAGAGCTGAATTTGAAGTACACGAATGTGTGCTGAAGAGCTGTAGGAATCACGGTCTGGCATAGAGAACCACGGCCGTGGTTTGTCCCGTGGAACTCTCTAGAGTACTCCACAATGCTAGCTTCTCAGATTCCACGCCCGGGGTTTTGCCAGAGGCCGTGATTCAGACCGTGATTTTGCCAGAAAATGCCTTAGTTGTTGATCAAGCTTCAAGGAGCCTTGAGGAGTCTTCATTAGCTTCGGATTCATCTCAACCTACATTGTATGGAGCGTCTCCAATCGATAAAGGTCCTCCTAAACTTGAACTTAAACCCCTCCCTTCTCATCTTAAGTATGTTTTTCTTCGTGATGATTCTACTTATCCGGTGATTGTTAATGCATGCTTGAATGATGATGAGTTGACTAGATTATTGCATGAATTGAGATTGTATAGGAAGGCTATTGGCTATACTATTGATGATTTAGTTGGCATTAAACCTTCTTTGTGCATGCATAAGATCTTAATGGAAGATAATCACAAACCTTCAATTGAACCTCAAAGAAGACTAAACTCAATCATGAAAGAGGTAGTAAAGAAAGAGATCCTTAAATTGCTAGATGTGGGAATCATTTTCCCGATTTCAGATAGTAAATGGGTTAGTCCCGTGCATGTGGTTCCTAAAAAGGGTGGGTTGACCATAGTGACTAATGAGAATAATGAATTAATCCCAACTAGGACGGTTACGGGATGAAGGATGTGTATAGACTATAGGAAACTAAATGTGGCCTCTAGGAAAGATTACTTCCCTCTTCCCTTTATTGACCAAATGCTAGAGAGATTAGCTCAACATTCCCATTTTTGTTACTTAGACGGTTAAAGTGGATTCTTCCAAATCCCTATCCACCCCGATGACCAAGAGAAAACTACATTCACGTGTCCTTGGGGTACATTTGCATATAGGAGAATATCATTTGGGTTGTGTAATGCACCCGCCACCTTTCAAAGGTGTATGATGGCCATCTTTTCTGAATATATCGAAAATATCATGGAAGTGTTTATGGATGATTTCTCTGTTTAAGGATCTTCATTTGGTTATTGTTTAGCTAATTTGTCCTTGGTGCTTAAGAAATGTGAGGAGACAAATCTTGTCTTAAATTGGGAAAAATGTCACTTCATGGTAAGTGAAGGCATTGTGTTGGGACACTTTGTGTCCAACCGTGGCATTGAGGTTGATAGGGATAAGATAGAAACGATAGAGAAGTTGCCACCACCTACCTCGGTGAAGGGGGTAAGGTGCTTTCTAGGGCATGCCGGTTTTTACCAGAGATTTATTAAAGATTTATCTAAGATTTATAAGCCTCTTACTAACCTACTAATGAAAGATGTTGAGTTTGTTTTCTTCAAGGATTGCCTTGAGGCCTTTTGTAGGTTGAAGAATGCTTTGATCTCTGCACCCATCATGCAACCTCCGGATTGGAGTTTACCGTTTGAGATCATGTGCTACGCGAGTGATGTAGCCGTTGGGGCTGTTTTGGGACAAAGGAAAGATGGGCTTACACATGCCATCTATTATGCTAGCAAGACGCTAGATGATGCCCAACTCAATTATGCTACCACCGAGAAGGAGTTGCTAGCGGTTGTGTATGCATTTGAGAATTCCGCTCGTATCTTGTTGGAGCGAAGGTCATTGTGTATACGGATCATGCTGCGATCCGTTATCTCCTTACAAAGAAAGATGCCAAACCTGGTTTGATTCGGTGGATCCTTCTTCTTCAAGAGTTTGATTTTGAAATCCGGGATAAGAAAGGGTCCGAAAATTCTGTGGCGGACCATCTTAGTAGACTCCCACCATTGGAGATTGAGAGAGATGACATCCCGATTGATGACTCATTCTGGGATGGGCAATTGCAAATGGTGGAGGAGTGCTTGTTTCAAGTGTCAAGGGGTAATGAGCCATGTTATTCCGACATATTAAACTATCTCGTTTGTGAAGAGGTGCCACCCGGTTTATCCTATGCCCAAAGGAAGAAGTTCTTCAAGGATGTGAGGCATTACTATTGGAGTGAACCACTTTTGTTCAAGAGAGGGCCGGATGGAGTCTTTAGTAGATGCATACCGGAGGATGAGGTGGAGAGTGTGATCCGTCATTGTCATTCCTTGCCATGTGGAGGTCATGCTAGCTCACACAAGACATGTGCAAAGGTGTTGCAATCCGGGTTTTATTGGCCAAGTTTGTTCAAGGATGTGCAGAATTTTGTGGTAACTTGTGATGCTTGCCAAAGGACGGGAAACATCTCAAGGAGGAATGAGATGCCCTTGAACAACATACAAGAGGTGGAGTTATTCGATGTGTGGGGTGTGGACTTCATGGGACCATTCCCCTCCTCTTGTGGCAACCTCTACATCCTATTGGCGGTGGACTATGTTTCAAGATGGGTAGAGGCAATCGCCTCTCCCACAAATGATGCCAAGGTTGTGGTGCGGTTCTTCAACCGAGTGATCTTTCCTAGGTTTGGGACACCAAGGGTGATCATAAGTGATGGAGGAAAGCACTTCACAAATAGGAACTTTGGGACACTTTTGGCTAAGTATGGGGTGACTCATAAGGTGGCAACACCTTACCATCCCCAAACTAGTGGCCAAGTGGTGATCTCCAACCGGGAGATAAAAGGAATACTTGAGAAGACGTTTTTTAGAACGAGAAAGGATTGGGCTATGAAGCTCGATGACACTTTGTGGGCTTATAGAACCGCTTTCAAGACACCGATTGGCACCACTCCCTACAAGCTAGGTTATGGCAAGTCTTGCCACCTTCCGGTGGAGATGGATCATAGGGCATATTGGGCTATAAGGTGGCTGAATTTTGACCTCAAGGAGGACGGTGAGAAGAGGTTGCTAGACATGAACGCTCTTGAGGAGATCCAGTTGGATGCCTATGAAAATGCCCGAATCTACAAAGAAAGGATCAAACGTTGGCATGACAAGCGTCTCATCCCAAAGGAGTTGAGTGAAGGAGACCTTGTCCTTCTCTTCAACTCAAGGCTGCGGCTCTTCCCCGGAAAGCTAAAGTTAAGATGGACGGGCCCTTATCTGGTGAAGAAGATCTTTCCCCATGGAGCGGTTGAGATATGAGGGGAGCATTGTGGAGATTTTAAGGTGAATGGGCACCGGTTGAAGAAGTATATCCCGGGATCTCCGGTGGATATGATTGCCCCACTTCACCTTGAGTGAGACGCCCCCGAGTTTGGTCAAGCTAATGACCTTAAAGAAGCGCTTTGTGGGAGGCAACCCATTGGTAGACATCTTTCCCTTTTTGTTTTTGTTTTTGTTTTTGTTTTTGTTTTTCATTTTTCTGTTTTTGTGTGTTTGTGTGTGTTTGGAGTTTGTGCGATAGAGTTTAAGTATTATGGAAGCCTTGTATGGCATATGGATGATGATGATAAGCCCCTCATCAATTAGGGGCGCAGCGGACGCGGAACTTGGACGGCTAGCGGTGCCTAGCGCGGGTTCCGGCGCTATGACGAACACCTTGAGCTCTCTACCATCGTTGATAGGATCATCCGCCATCAATCCACTTGAGTGAACCCAAATACCGAAGCAAACCATTTTACATTGTGAGGACCCTCTTTCACTCTTCTTTACTTCAATTACACATTGGGGACAATGTGTTTCTAAGTATGGGGTGGGGTTTTCATGATCACTAGCATGATTAACATCTAGGATAGTTTCTTTTAGTTACATGTTTCATTATGTTTTGCATTGTACATAGATATTTCAAAAAATCCAAAAAAAAAAACAGAAAATTTAAAATTTTTTAGTGCTTCTAAGCTTGGGTATGACCCTTATGATGAAATTGTCTTGTGAATTAGCTATGGATGGCCTTGTGTGTTGAATTGATAAATGTATATGTGGACTTGAAGTACTTATCTTGAATCCCATGAGTGAATTTTGATCATGAATGTTTGCCTTGATTGGATTGAGGATTGATGGTCGAAATTACATGCTAGTTCTTGCACATCATTTAGGAGTGATTAAGGCAATTCATCTTTTTCTACTTCTCATCTTGACCATGTTGTTTGAGCACCTCAATTGATATAAAATTTGATCTCTTTTGACCCATCCGGGAATAGGAGCATGATAGTGTGTTGATGTGTGTGAAAAGCAAGTGTGGGGTGAAGTTGTTGATGAAAGTATGTGGTGAATGAAGTGCTGAATTTGTTGTGAAAAGTGTAGAAAAAATAAAGGTTTGGGGACTTTGGTTTTGATGACGACTAACTAGGTACCATTCACATAATCGGGTGTTTGTGCCTTGCCAAAGTCGGATAAACCGAATGTCCTAATGAGCCTTGGTATGTGTGCCCGGTGTGAGGCACCTCGGAAAAATTCCGAGGTCCGCTAACCACCAAGGTTTCGGCTTTTGTACATCAATGTCATTGCCTCAAAAATAAGAGAAAAAGAAAGTGAAAAAGAAAAGAAAACAAAGAAAAGATGGAGAAAATATACACTTGTGGTGAAGTTGATAAAAAATGAAATTGTGGAGTTAGTTCCTTTCCCGGATTAGCATCACATAACCTAAAAACTCCCACCTAATCACAACGTTTCTTAGCCTCTTCTTCGCTAAGTCCTTGTGACCTATTTGCATGTGTGTAAGACTTAGTGATCTAGATTGGATATGCTCATGAACTTCTTCATTTTCACCTTGCATGCATGCTTTTGAGTTAAGTACAATTGTCTTTCATACCTTCATTCGTTTGATGCATGATTGCTTGTCCATTTGCCATGAAACATGACTATGAAGGTGATCCAATATTAGAAACACAATCCCAAAAAGATTTTGTTGTTTTTCTGCATGCATAAATCATGTCATCTCTTAGTCTATAGTTGGGACTTGGTTGGGGACGAGCAAACCTTAAGTATGGGGTATTTTGATAACACGATTTATGACGATAGTCTAGGCATCCATTGAGATAGTTTTTTCCGCTATTCGTGCATAGTTTAGCATTGGTTCGTGACGTTTACATTCAATACATGTATATTTTTCGACATAGACATCTACAAGGACTTTTGCATGTCTTGTAGGTATTTTGGGAGCTTTTAGAGCCTAATCAATACATCCGAGGATCGTTCCTCGTGATGACACGTATCCGAGCTCATTGGGAAGCAAGTTAGGAGCAAAGGAGAACACATGGGACTATGTTGATGCATGCCTTGCACCAACTCGTGGCTCAACGATCAAAAGAAGGCTGAAACACAGGAATCACGGCCACTGGGAGATCGACGGCCGTGGAAACTGCCCGTGATTCCTTCTGTGCAGCTGGGACAGCTGTCCCACGATCTCCATAACCGACTCTTGCAAATGGTGAAGGCTATAAGTATTGTTGCAGGCTGATTCTAAAAGGATCCAATATCCATTACACACCTTACCTCACACATATTCTCTCATTGGAAGATTGGATTGGGGATACTCTTGGAGGAGGAGAAAGACTTCCATTAGAGAAGAAGAGAAGAACACACTATTCTTAGAGTTTCTTAGTTTTTAGAGTGAAGCTTGTTGGAAACATTTTCTAGGGTTGTAAGAACAATTCGAACCTTCCTTTGAAGGGTTGTAAGTCTCTCTTTTAACATCTATTCAGCTCGTTTTCCTTGTTCTATTTACTTCATCTCTCTTTCATTTCATCCTCTTGATATGGACTCCATGATTATATGCTTGATGATTTTGATTGTTGAGATGCATGTTGTTGGCTAAATAGATGTGATTCTAGGGTAAGGAAATGATGGTTATGGCTTGGACTATGATAGGATAGACTTAAACGTACCTTTGGATGAGTCCACTCCTCGTCGTTATGGCCATGCACTGGCCCTTAGGGTTAGTTTCCGTCTTTGCTGGAAGCTTCCCTGGATCTCTTGGCGCTTCATTCGCCCTATTAGCAAGTTGTTGTTCAAGGGACTTTTGGGCCCTCGAAAATGAAGTCATAGAATTCTCCATAGCGCTAAGCTTGATCAAGATTGCCTCCAGAACTGCGTCTTTCTTTTCCGGTTGAGACGAACTCGATCCTTGCCCTTGGCTTTTCAATGGAGTAGAAGAAGAAGAAGGGGAAGAGAGGAAAGGGTTAGAGGAATCATTAGAGTTGGAGTTTGAATAGTTGTTACCGTGGTTTTGGTTATTCGCCCTCCAGTTGTTGCTATTGGATCCTCTATTGTTGTTGTTGTTTCGGGGTCCGTTGTTGTTGTTACGGTACCCGTTATTGTTGTTGTTGTTCCTTTGCCCTTGCTCTTCCTTCTTAGTTTGAGCCATCAAGAGCTCCTTCAATTGCTTCACGTCATTCTTCAACGACGTGAGTTGATTGTTGTTGGGTTGAGTCTCTTGAAAGTTGACTCTTTTAACTCCACCTTCAGCTCCTTGGTGGGTATATTTCTCCATGTGCAAGGCTTGCTTCTCAATGAAGTCCCAAGCCTCGTCAATCGCCATGTCCATAAAGGTACCGGCGGAGAGTAGTTGGAGATTGAACTAGGTGCTTCCGTCCAGCCCTTTGAAGTAGATCTCCAACAACTCGATCTTTGGAATCCCATGATGTGGGCAATCCAAAAGGATATCCTTGAACCGCTCCCAAGATTTGGACAAGCTCTCCTTGTCCTTCATGATGAAAGCATTGATCTTCCCTCTCATTTCAGCGGTCTTTGAGGGGGGAAAGAATTTGGTTAAGAATTCCGTAGTCATCTCCTCCCATGTGCTAATTTTTCCTGGAGGAAGAGATTGATACCAAGTAAGAGCTCTATCTTTTAAAGAAAAGTAAAAAGGTCTTAGCTTGTAGTTGTTATTCTCAATTCTAGAAGGTCGCAAGGTTTCCATCAAAATCTCGTAGTTTTGAAGATGTTGATGCGGCGACTCCTTCTCTAGCCCTCCGAATTGGCATTGGCGAATCATGGACAAAACTTGCGGTCGAAGTTCGTAGTCATGATCCGCTGGATCTCCTAGGTTCACTCCTGGACGCCTCAGCTGTTGATTTGGGTACATCCTTTGACCTAGGGTTTGCGGGATCCCTGCAAGAAGAACATCTCGGACTAGCATCCGAGGTGGAAGTATCTCGGCCGGGGCGACAGGTACTGGAATCTGCCTCGGTCGAGGGTCAACTACTGGATTCTGCATCGGTCGAGGATCAACAGGAGGATCTTCCCTCGGTCGAAGTAGAATCTGATCTCGTATGACTGCAATCTCAGCTTCGATTGCTGCAGTCTTGGCACGATTCTCCTCTTTCTCTTGCCTTAGTTCTTCTTTACTGAGACGTAGCAGCTCCTGCGTCTCTTTCAATTGGGCCGCAAGATCGTGATCGTCTTGTTGGGTCATCTTCGCTTCTCTTAAGCGTCGCTTGTATGTCTTTTCTGGTTCGGGATCGTAAGGAACGATTTCCTTCCCAGCGCGGGTTCTTCGCATATACCTAAGAAAGAACCTGCAAAAATCGTCACTCAAGTAGAGTGGTTAGATGAAACGGGGCAAGCGCCCCAAGAGCAAACCGTACCGGCTCGGTCTAGACCAAGTCCCCGGAAACGGCGCCAAAAACTTGTTCGCTCCAAACGGTGTGTGCAAGCTTTAAATTTATAACCCTAGACTTAAGCTTAAAACAAGGATGCGAACCCGCAGTGTACGGGTCAATCGTAGTAAAAGCAAGAAAATTCCAGGGGTCGATCACAGGGACTCGGTGAAACAAAGTCAATACGGTGTGCTTATGTCAATACTAACCACAAGAGCGATTAACACAATCAAAGATGAATAAGAAGTCAATAAAGCAAACATGCAATTCTAGGGATTAAAGCGTCTAGTTGTGGTTCCAACTCAAGATCTATAGATAAGCGGACAAAGCTGAGATTTTTGCGTGGGGAAGGTGTTACTAAAGTGGAGTAGATCACCGGGTAAGTCTCACTACTCACTAATCCAAAACCGTAACTCCTATTACCGGGTAAGTCTCAAGGAATCAAGATAAAGAACTATAACCTCAAACTAACATACCATCTAAGGGAATAGAATCAACCTTTACCGGGTAAGTCTCAGGCTAACTCACAAAGATGGGATGGAAGCACACTCAAACCCCAATAAAGGATAAACCTTTATTACCTACACCTATGATCGTTGGTACACAAACTAAGGAATTACCGGGTAAGTCTCATCCTAAGCTTGCATTGAACCAGGAAGGTGTAATAAGAATAGGATTTAGCAAACTCTAACACTTAACTTTCTGTTTTAAGTCGGATAAGTCACCTCGGTCAGAAGAATTCCACCCCGGCCGATATGTTCATCAACCGAACGAGATGCTTAGGGTTAAGGTTAAAGACTCGAACTTTCAGGATCCTACTGGAATCTAAGATTATTCTATCATTGTTTTTCCCACAACCTTCAGCTAATCACCCTAGAATCACACAAGGAAATTAGCCACTCATCATCATAATGAAAGTATTAAAATATATGGGAAGAAAGTGAATATTTGAACAAAGAAGAATTTAATGAAAAGACTTCAATAATTGAATCAAATATCACAACAAAGCGTTCCTTGGATAGCAATCCAAAAAGACAAGACAACAATTGAGGGAATTGAAGACAATCTTACAAAACCCTCCAAAAAAGCTATAAAAGCTATGGACTTCAATCTTCCTTCAACCTTCAAAAAGGTTCTTCGAAAACTCCCAAATTGGAGTATGCTGCTGCTGCTGCGTAAGCGGATCGTATGCGGCCCCTTCAGGGTAAGCGGGGATGTTGGATTTGTGGAAATCTAACCCTTTTTATAAGAAAATAACCCTCCAAAGATAATAAATCTTAGAAAGATATTATCCCATAAAAATAGGTAAAATATATATTCTGCATATCTCCTTCCTTCCAGGAGCCAAGCCCAAAAATATAAGATCACTTTCCAAATTTAAAAGATCTCTTCCAAGAATAAAATATTCTCGCCGCGTCCTAGGTGTTCGCCTCGGTCGAGTCGGCGTCTCTGGATCACCTCGGTCGAGGTGAATCAATGGTCAACCGAGGTGACTCACGACAGAATGTGAAATCTCTCGAAACTGGTCCAAAGTAAATCTTTAATCCATGGCTATGCTCCCTGGATGTAGCTCCAAATGACTCATGATTCCTTTTTGCTCCTTTTTGATGCAAAACGTACCATATTACCTGCAATTACAACGAAACTAGGTGTAGACCTCGATTCTCGCAAAGGTAGATGAAATGGTAGTAAAATCACATAATGTACATACAAACATGCAAATTATGAAAGATAAAACGTCCAAACAAACCCCAAAATATAGACTATAATTCATGCTATCAAAATACCCCATACTTAGCCCTTGCTTGTCCCCAAGCAAGTTCCTCATATAGAAGACAAGATAGAATGGATTATAAGTCAAGAAAATCAATGAAAAAGTCTTTCAAAAACATTTTATGGTGTGCAACTACCATAGATCACTCTAAGAGAATACTTCCTGGAATTAAAAACTCAATATGATCAAAACATTTTATAAATATAAGAAAGTTGTTCATCTTTGCATAAAATCATAGAATGCATAATAAACCATAATTATCAAAATTAATCATGTATAATCCAATTTAAACCGCTAAGTCAATCAACAAGCTCAAGGTCTCAAGGGCTTTCCAAAAGAAAAGGTCAAGAAACGTGTAGGGTAGGGATGTATGTAAGGTAATGTGGTGCTAGAATCCGGGAAAAGGATGAACTTCACTTTCACTTCAACTTGCAACATCTTCCACCAATAAGCTTTGCTTATCTCACACTTTTTCTTTTACTTTACTTTTTGGGATGCATGGACAGAGGTGCACAATAACCGAAGCCTAGGAAATCTGCAATCATCAATTTCTCGAGATGCATCAAACCCTTGATGCACATACCATGACCCGTTAGGAATATCGCTCAATCCGACTTTGGCAAGACACAAACACCCGGCTATGTGAATGGTGCCGAGTTACTCATCATCATGATTGACTTCCTCAAACCTAAAATTACTTTCTAACACTTTCACTTCCAGCCCACTTCTCAACTTTAACTTGCTTTCACCACTTCGCTTGCTTCCAAATTCCCGGATAGGTAAAGGGAGGCAAAATGTATATGAGGGGCTAAACATGATCAAGAAGAAGAAGAAGAAGATGAATTGCCTTGGTCTTTCCAAGAAGAAAGTGAGAGAACTTATCCTGCGGTGTCAACCTTCAAATTCAACATAATTTGGATAAAAACAAAGTATTAAACATGCCAATAATTTCAAACAAAGCATTTAGCAACTTAAACATATTATAAAACCTTTCAAACACACAAAGAATTTAAAACCAGTAAGTAAACAGAATCTTCACTGAGATCATATCCAGATAAGTAACACAAAATCGTTTTCGAAAGCTTTCTGTTACGCACCTCGGTCGAGGTGTTCTTGGTTCAACCGAGGTGAAACACCTCGTTCGGCCAGAATCTCCCCGGTCGAGGTCAAAAATATTTTTTTTTTTAAAAACCATTTTTTTTCGGTTTGGTTTCGACGTTTTTCTCAATCAAATAACCTGTAGGTATGCATGTAATATCAGATAATCATATAAAGGCAATGAAGCATAAATACGAAAATATCCGATAAATATAATACATCAAAGGTGTCAAATACATCACGTAGTCAAATAACAATAAATACCCCATACTTGAGACACACTGTCCCAGTGGGTATAATAAAAGTCTGAACAAAAGAGAACTCACCGGATAAAAGCTGAACTTCATATAATAATAGAATCCTGTAGCTCCTAGTAGTCTCGATCCGGTGGTGGTGCATAAGGATATTGAGTCGGATCATAAGGATGACCCATGATCCGCTCGAACTGCAGCTGAGCCATGATGTGCTGATGATGCTGCCGCTCCTGCATCTCGCGGATATCCAACGAAAGTGCAGCGTATGAGTCGATAACCTGATCCGTCAGGTCATCGATCCGTCGGTGAGCAGCTCTATCTCTCACTCCCCGCCTCTTGGGTCTAGCAGGTCTGACTGGAGAGGTCTCAGCTGGTGCCGGCTCTGTATCCTCCTCATCATCTAAATCTATGATAGGTGGCGCGCTCGTCCCAGCTGTATCTGTCACTGTGTCCATCGGGACGCCACCTCCTCTCTCATCTACTGTCTCATCATCATCGTCGTCATCCCCATCCTCAGCCTCCTCCTCAGTTGCAGCAGGGGCAGCTGCTGCCTCTCTATGATCCTCCATCAGTGTATCCCAAGCTCTCTGCCAGAAATGCGGATCAAAGACTGTGAACTGTGCAGACCAGCGGATCCCCTGAGGTGCAGTCCGCTCCCATGGCATAGCGACGAAAGGTGTAGTCAAACCACGGGGAACTAGAATCCTCCGTGTAATCATCTCCTGTAGTCCGAGCGGCTTGGCAGCCGCCACCATAGTACACCTACTCAGATACATATCCTGATAAGTAGCGATATGGGTCACTATCCCTCCACAGCATATATCCCCCTTCCCTTTGGCCTTGATCCTGTGCAGATCCTCTGCCAGCATCAATCCAAAGTCAGGGTATCCACCTGTCACCATGCAGTATAAAGCGAAGAGCTCCCCCTGTCGGACCTTCTGGGGCGTCTCAGTACGCGCCAGAAGCGTCTCGCTGAAGATCCGGTGGGCTAATCGAAAAGCAAGATGAAAGATAAGTTTCTCCCTGGAATCACCAGGGCGCCACCTATCTGCATGCTCCACAACATAAGCGATCTGACCCCAGAACTCTCTAGCTACGGCTCGGGTCGGGAAGTCTACGGCAGTGGGGGCAGGGAAGCCAAAGATGTCTCTCCAATGGTCTAGAGGTACTAAGTAGTTCCGGTTCATCAACCGGTACTTCACAGCCCTCTCTGTGGGGAGGTAAGTGAAGGAACTGACAAACTCGAGCGTCGGCTCTAAGTAGGCTGGGGCTCGGATCTCAGTAAACTGATCCAGCCCGACGGTGGTGATCATCCTCCTAAGATCTCCATCTACGTGGAGACAGTCAAAAGCAGAAACGTCCAGAAACCTAGGTGCGATCACTGGACGGCTAGCAATGCGCTCATAATCTACTTGGTGTCTCTCGTGGATCACCGGGATAGAAGGTCGGGATGAGGAAGAAGAAGGGGAAGGAGAGGATCTATCTCTAAGGGCTAACAATCTGTCAGAACTCATCTTCGAACAACACTGTCAGACTACCTCGGTCGACTGACAAACTCCAAGAATCACCTCGACCGAGGTGCAGATCGACTGGACCGAGGCGAAGACAGTCGCGATTTCAACTCTTTGAATTTTAGTTCTTTTCCCCCAAAAATCACTACAATTGTTTCCTATGGGGTACTTAAGCTTTTCCTCAACAGATTCAAGGGCGACCAAAGCCCAATTCGAAGTAAACGAACGAGTTTAGGGTTTCGATCGTTTTTACCTCGTTCCGGCCGAATCGCTCGAATTTCTTGTAGATTTGTTGTTGCAATCGATTCTTCTACACTTCAATCTCGGTTTGGAAACAGAAAATGTCGAAAACGAGCAAGATTTGAGAGGGAGCGAAGTGGATCTGTCGCCGCGGTCGAGGTAGGTAAAAAATGTGAAAAGTAATTTTTCTTTCCCTTTTATACTGTTACTGGATCTGCTGTCACCTCGGTCGAGATGGTCTCAACTAGACCGAGGTGGTATGGTCCGAGGTGGTTCTGCAAAAACCCTAGTCGCCTCGGTTGCTCAAGAATCAACTCGGTCGAGGTGCTCTGACAATAACCGAGGTGCTTCTGTCTTCTCAGAATCTCGAACTTCTGTCCTTCCAGTTGTGCTCCTTCCTAGATATTCCTTGTTGTCTGTCCAGAACGCCAAAAACAAAGCAAAGCAAAGCAAAAACGAAAGCTATCTAAACTAGACTAGGAAACGGGAAAAGAAAGCAATACCTTGGGTTGCCTCCCAAGAAGCGCTTGATTTAAGGTCGCTAGCTGGACCATGATGTGTCTCAAACGAGGTATATCGGTGCAACCTCCTCAACCGGCGTTTCCGGCTGGTACTTCTTAAGTCTATGACCGTTGACCTTGAAGCTTCCGCTAGTTTCGCCCCATATCTCAACTGCACCATGAGGGAAAACATGTTTCACAACATAAGGTCCGGTCCATCTAGATTTTAACTTACCTGGAAAAAGACGGAGGCGGGAGTTGAAGAGTAGAACTAAGTCTCCTTCGTTAAGCTCCTTTGGAACGATACGCTTGTCATGCCATCTCTTCGTCCTTTCCTTGTAGATTTTGGCATTCTCATAAGCGTTCAAACGCAGCTCCTCCAGCTCGTTAAGTTCCAATAGTCGCTTCTCACCAGCCTCCTTGATGTCAAAGTTCAACCATTTGATAGCCCAATACGCCTTGTGCTCCAATTCAACGGGCAAATGGCAAGATTTCACATATACCAAATTATAAGGGGTGATACCTATGGGAGTCTTGAATGCGGTCCTGTATGCCCAAAGAGCATCGTCCAATTTCATGGACCAATCCTTCCTTGTTCTAGAGACGGTCTTTTCCAAAATTTCCTTGATTTCTCTATTCGAGATCTCGACCTGTCCACTAGTTTGAGGGTGATAAGCGGTTGATACCTTGTGGGTTACCCCATACTTCGATAGAAGTGCTTTAAACTTCCGGTTGATGAAATGCGTTCCTCCGTCGCTAATGATGATGCGTGGAGTTCCAAATCGTGGAAAGATAGTTCTATTCATGAATTTTACAACCACCTTGGCGTCGTTAGTGGGAGAAGCAATGGCTTCAACCCATCTAGAGACGTAATCAACTGCAAGGAGAATGTAGAGGTTTCCTCCGGAGGATGGGAAAGGTCCCATGAAGTCAATCCCCCATACATCAAAGATTTCCACTTCTTGGATGTTATTAAGTGGCATCTCGTTCCTCCTTGATAAGTTCCCTGTTCTTTGGCATGCATCACAAGAAACAACAAAAGATTGCACGTCCTTAAATAATGTAGGCCAAAAGAAACCGGAGCGCAATACCTTAGCGCATGTTTTATTGGTGCTAGCATGCCCCCCACAAGGAAGTGAATGACAATGCTTTATGACGCTATTAACTTCATCCTCCGGAATGCACCTTCGAAGCATCCCATCCGGTCCGCGCTTGAACAGCAACGGCTCATCCCAGTAGTAATGTCGTACTTCCTTGAAGAATCTCTTCTTTTGAGAGTACGTCAATCCGGGCGGTGTTTCCTGGCAAACAAGATAATTCACAATATCAGCATACCAAGGACCTCTATTATCAGAAAGTTGGTGGAGGGAATGGTCCGCCAACAGTGGGTGAATGTCAGAGAAGGGAGTAAGAAAATTGTTATTCTCAGCAATCTCAGTTGACATCGTCTCGCCATCGACCTCGGTCGAGGCGCGTAGGCGTTGACCGAGATGTTCTTCGGTCGCCTCGCTCTGCCCAGAAAGTGCCTCGGTCGAGGTACTGCTACTGGATCCGAGACTGGAGATCTTCGCCTCCTGGATTAGCTTCTCAGTTTTAGCTCCTGGATCCTCTTCCAGTGCCTTCAAGCTTCGTATATCTGCATCACAAGAAGCATCTATACCTTCCTCCGTTAAACTGAAGCTTATAACTCTTTCGAGTGGGTCGTTAATAAGGATAGAGCTCACCAATTCTCTTGATTCTTCTTCATCGTAGATGTTGAAGATATCATCAGTAAGTTGCTCCCCTTTCATGGCCGCAAGTAATGCGAACTCCACCTCATCGCCACCAACGTTGAACTTCAACTTGGCGTTCTTACAATCCACGTTGCAACCCGAAGTTGCTAGAAATGGCCTCCCGAGAATAATAGGTACTGGATAATCTGCGGGAATGTCAAGTACAACAAAATCTATAGGTAGATAGAAGTTACCTAACTTGACCAGAACGTCCTCCAAAATGCCCACGGGATGGGTAATGGAGCGATCCGCCATGTAAAGTCGAATCTTGACCGGTTTGGGCTCTCCAAGACCGATCTTAGTGCATAGCTCCAGCGGGATGATGCTCACGCTGGCTCCTAGATCACAAAGGGCTTCACAAGTGACATCCCCAACTTGAATGGGAATGCAAAATGAGCCGGGATCTCTCAATTTAGGTGGCATCTTTTCCTTCATGATTTTGATTAGCTCTGAAGACTTAGACGTCATCCTAACTTCACCAACATCCTCCAGCTTCCTCTTCCTTGATAAGATTTCTTTTAAGAACTTCCCATAGGCGGGCATACCTAAAATAGCATCAAGGAAAGGAATATTAATATGTAGCTTATTCATCAAGTCAAGAAACTTACCAAAGTGCTTGTCTAGATGTGCTCGGGCTCTGGATTGAGGGAATGGAAGTGGTGGTTTATATGCAGGAGGTGGAACATAAGTTTCCGTCGTTCCTCCTGCTTTCTGTTGCTCCGCCTCGGTTGGCATCTCGGTCGAGGTGTTCTTCGACTGGATCTGGACCGAGGTGGTCTGCGTCGAGCGAGGTACTGGATCTGCAGTTTTGAGTCCACTCCTTGTCGTTATGGCCATGCACTGGCCCTTAGGGTTAGTTTCCGTCTTTGCTGGAAGCTTCCCTGGATCACTTGGCGCTTCATTCGCCCTATTAGCAAGTTGTTGTTCAAGGGACTTTTGGGCCCTCGAAAATGAAGTCATAGAATTCTCCATAGCGCTAAGCTTGATCAAGATTGCCTCCAGAACTGCGTCTTTCTTTTCCGGTTGAGACGAACTCGATCCTTACCCTTGGCTTTTCAATGGAGTAGAAGAAGAAGAAGGGGAAGAGAGGAAAGGGTTAGAGGAATCATTAGAGTTGGAGTTTGAATAGTTGTTACCGTGGTTTTGGTTATTCGCCCTCCAGTTGTTGCTATTGGATCCTCTATTGTTGTTGTTGTAGTTGTTGTTTCGGGGTCCGTTGTTGTTGTTACGGTACCCGTTATTGTTGTTGTTGTTCCTTTGCCCTTGCTCTTCCTTCTTAGTTTGAGCCATCAAGAGCTCCTTCAATTGCTTCACGTCATTCTTCAACGACGTGAGTTGATTGTTGTTGGGTTGAGTCTCTTGAAAGTTGACTCTTTTAACTCCACCTTCAGCTCCTTGGTGGGTATATTTCTCCATGTGCAAGGCTTGCTTCTCAATGAAGTCCCAAGCCTCGTCAATCGCCATGTCCATAAAGGTACCGGCGGAGAGTAGTTGGAGATTGAACTAGGTGCTTCCGTCCAGCCCTTTGAAGTAGATCTCCAACAACTCGATCTTTGGAATCCCATGATGTGGGCAATCCAAAAGGATATCCTTGAACCGCTCCCAAGATTTGGACAAGCTCTCCTTGTCCTTCATGATGAAAGCATTGATCTTCCCTCTCATTTCAGCGGTCTTTGAGGGGGGAAAGAATTTGGTTAAGAGTTCCGTAGTCATCTCCTCCCATGTGCTAATTTTTCCTGGAGGAAGAGATTGATACCAAGTAAGAGCTCTATCTTTTAAAGAAAAGTAAAAAGGTCTTAGCTTGTAGTTGTTATTCTTAATTCTGGAAGGTCGCAAGGTTTCCATCAAAATCTCGTAGTTTTGAAGATGTTGATGCGGCGACTCCTTCTCTAGCCCTCCGAATTGGCATTGGCGAATCATGGACAAAACTTGCGGTCGAAGTTCGTAGTCATAATCCGCTGGATCTCCTAGGTTCACTCCTGGACGCCTCAGCTGTTGATTTGGGTCCATCCTTTGACCTAGGGTTTGCGGGATCCCTGCAAGAAGAACATCTCGGACTGGCATCCGAGGTGGAAGTATCTCGGCCGGGGCGACAGGTACTGGAATCTGCCTCGGTCGAGGGTCAACTACTGGATTCTGCATCGGTCGAGGATCAACAGGAGGATCTTCCCTCGGTCGAAGTAGAATCTGATCTCGTATGACTGCAATCTCAGCTTCGATTGCTGCAGTCTTGGCACGATTCTCCTCTTTCTCTTGCCTTAGTTCTTCTTTACTGAGACGTAGCAGCTCCTGCGTCTCTTTCAATTGGGCCGCAAGATCGTGATCGTCTTGTTGGGTCATCTTCGCTTCTCTTAAGCGTCGCTTGTATGTCTTTTCTGGTTCGGGATCGTAAGGAACGATTTCCTTCCCAGCGCGGGTTCTTCGCATATACCTAAGAAAGAACCTGAAAAAATCGTCACTCGAGTAGAGTGGTTAGATGAAACGGGGCAAGCGCCCCAAGAGCAAACCGTACTGGCTCGGTCTAGACCAAGTCCCCGGCAACGGCGCCAAAAACTTGTTCGCTCCAAACGGTGTGTGCAAGCTTTAAATTTATAACCCTAGACTTAAGCTTAAAACAAGGATGCGAACCTGCAGTGTACGGGTCAATCGTAGTAAAAGCAAGAAAATTCCAGGGGTCGATCACAGGGACTCAGTGAAACAAAGTCAATACGGTGTGCTTATGTCAATACTAACCACAAGAGCGATTAACACAATCAAAGATGAATAAGAAGTCAATAAAGCAAACATGCAATTCTAGGGATTAAAGCGTCTAGTTGTGGTTCCAACTCAAGATCTATAGATAAGCGGACAAAGCTGAGATTTTTGCGTGGGGAAGGTGTTACTAAAGTGGAGTAGATCACCGGGTAAGTCTCACTACTCACTAATCCAAAACCGTAACTCCTATTACCGGGTAAGTCTCAAGGAATCAAGATAAAGAACTATAACCTCAAACTAACATACCATCTAAGGGAATAGAATCAACCTTTACCGGGTAAGTCTCAGGCTAACTCACAAAGATGGGATGGAAGCACACTCAAACCCCAATAAAGGATAAACCTTTATTACCTACACCTATGATCGTTGGTACACAAACTAAGGAATTACCGGGTAAGTCTCATCCTAAGCTTGCATTGAACCAGGAAGGTGTAATAAGAATAGGATTTAGCAAACTCTAACACTTAACTTTCTGTTTTAAGTCGGATAAGTCACCTCGGTCAGAAGAATTCCACCCCGGCCGATATGTTCATCAACCGAACGAGATGCTTAGGGTTAAGGTTAAAGACTCGAACTTTCAGGATCCTACTGGAATCTAAGATTATTCTATCATTGTTTTTCCCACAACCTTCAGCTAATCACCCTAGAATCACACAAGGAAATTAGCCACTCATCATCATAATGAAAGTATTAAAATATATGGGAAGAAAGTGAATATTTGAACAAAGAAGAATTTAATGAAAAGACTTCAATAATTGAATCAAATATCACAACAAAGCGTTCCTTGGATAGCAATCCAAAAAGACAAGACAACAATTGAGGGAATTGAAGACAATCTTACAAAACCCTCCAAAAAAGCTATAAAAGCTATGGACTTCAATCTTCCTTCAACCTTCAAAAAGGTTCTTCGAAAACTCCCAAATTGGAGTATGCTGCTGCTGCTGCGTAAGCGGATCGTATGCGGCCCCTTCAGGGTAAGCGGGGATGTTGGATTTGTGGAAATCTAACCCTTTTTATAAGAAAATAACCCTCCAAAGATAATAAATCTTAGAAAGATATTATCCCATAAAAATAGGTAAAATATATATTCTGCATATCTCCTTCCTTCCAGGAGCCAAGCCCAAAAATATAAGATCACTTTCCAAATTTAAAAGATCTCTTCCAAGAATAAAATATTCTCGCCGCGTCCTAGGTGTTCGCCTCGGTCGAGTCGGCGTCTCTGGATCACCTCGGTCGAGGTGAATCAATGGTCAACCGAGGTGACTCACGACAGAATGTGAAATCTCTCGAAACTGGTCCAAAGTAAATCTTTAATCCATGGCTATGCTCCCTGGATGTAGCTCCAAATGACTCATGAATCCTTTTTGCTCCTTTTTGATGCAAAACGTACCATATTACCTGCAATTACAACGAAACTAGGTGTAGACCTCGATTCTCGCAAAGGTAGATGAAATGGTAGTAAAATCACATAATGTACATACAAACATGCAGATTATGAAAGATAAAACGTCCAAACAAACCCCAAAATATAGACTATAATTCATGCTATCAACCACAACCATCAAACCTTCACCCTAGAATCGCAGGGGTTTTAGCCAACAATCGACATCGAAATCAAATTAAGATTAAGAATAGAAATCAAGAAGGATATCCAACCAAGAACACAAAGAAGAATAAAACCAATCTTCAAAGAATCAATAACTCAATCAATCAAACAATATAATTCCAAAATGTGTTCTTAAAGACAAAATCAAAGACTAGGACAATCTCACAATTCTCTAAAGTAGAATCAAGAACTTCTTCAATCTCCTCCAATGTTGAAGCAATCTTTTCCAATGTACAGAAAAATGGAATCCAAGAGGGTTGTCCTTCCGGCCTAAAGCGTGATCTTCGTCCAAAGCGAGATATCCGAAATGCAGCCGTAAACCTCCTTTTATAAAATAAAATTAGGTTATAAGGCTTCTTCCTTTCATGCTGACGTGGCAATTAACCTAACGGACTATTCTGAAGAAAACCACGGGTGGCGTCCCAAAACCACGGCCGTGGTTCCTCCCGTGCCGGCTCTCGACTTATGTTTCCAGATGTGTAAATTAAAGAATTATGAATACCCCGGCCGTGGAACTCCTTTCTTGGCCGTGGTTCCTCCTTTTCGATGCTTTTCACCCTTGCTTGACTTCATGCTTCTTCCAATGATGTTTTAATGCTTCCCGATGAAATCCCCATCAACCAATGCTCAGTGAATGTTCCCTTTTCACTCTATTTCATCTCCAATTCACCTAAATCACAACAAAGCTTGTGTAAATCTCGGTTCTAAGATAATAGGTAAATGTACTCGATAAATGCTGCAAATGCATGTCCATGTACTGAAGAGAAAGGCAAAAACTACCTATATGCACATATAAACTACGTCATATTTCATGTCATCAAAATACCCCATACTTGCCACTTGCTTGTCCCCAAGCAAGGTTCAATCTAGAATACAAAGATGTATTAAATATGAATGCAAAGACAAGGAAAACCACAATATTTTTGGATTCGTACTTCTATTCAAAGATCGCTCTCTACACTTATTTCATGGTCTTCCGAAAATCGCTATGTGAACAAAAGGACTCATGCCTTGAAAAGAACAATCACATCTTGAAAAAGTTTCAAAACAAGTATCATAACATGTAGCAAAACCAAAATCACTCATGGGAAAAATCCAATTTGGTCCACAAAGCCAAACATCAATCTTAAAGATCTTAAGGTCTTTCAAATAAAGGTCAAAGAATTGTGTTAGGGTGAGATATGTATAGGATGTGTTGTGCAAAATCCGGGAAAGAGGACAATAACATCACAAACAATTCAAACACACTTCAACTTTCATCAATAGGAGCTTTGCTCTTATCTTTTTTTCAACATAAATTTTCGACTTTACTTTTGAGATCAAAGACAGAGGTGCACAATAACAAAAGCCTAGGAAATCAACATTGACTCAATTTCTCGAGTTTCCTCAAACCGTAATGCACATACAATGACTCGTTCGGAATATCACTCAATCCGACTTTGACAAGGAACAAACACCCGGCTATGTGAATGGTGCCGAGTTACTCATCATCATGATTGACTTCCCCAAACCTATTTTCTAACAACACTTCATCACTTTCAACTTCAACCTTCATACTTTCACTAACTTGCATCCTAATTCCCGGATAGGTAATAAGGGCCAAAATATAGACATTCATGAGGAGCTAAAAGGTGATCAAGAGGAAGAAAGGAATCAAAATCGAAGCGCCTTAATCGTATCAATAAGAAGCATACGAACTTATAAAGCTGTTTCAACCTTCAAATTCTAAATATGATTTAGATCAATTTAAAAATTATAAAACTTGCAAGAAAGCTCAACAAAACATGCAAATTCTTCACAAATCACAATTCAATTCAAACACAAAAAAATCATCAAAAATCCAATTCACAAGTAGTTTTCTTCATCAAGGTCATCTCCAATCCTAGAAGCACAAAAATTTTAAATTTCAATTTTTTTTTAAAACTATTGAATGCAATGCAATAATGAAACGTGTGACAAGGGTAATGAAAGATGCAAAGTACGATGGTCATACAAGCAAGCAAGTATCTCAAAGTTATTACAGACCAAGGGTATTCAACCACCCCATACTTGAACCACACGTTGTCTCCAACGTGTAATAGAAGTAGAGGCAAATGTACAAGAAACTCTACAAGTTCGGTGGAGAAGCTAAAAATTGAATGTCATCATCAAAATGGAGGCGGGAATGGATGCCATGACGGGTCATATGGGCGGCTAAACTAGGCGTGATAAAGGTCTCAAATCATATGCAGCCCCTGCTCGACGGTGTCAAGGCGGTCGTCCATGCTATCCATCCTCTGCTGTAATGCAGGAAGCCATGGAGGCTGCTCATCGTACCATGACGGACGCTCTGAAGTACTGGCACGGCCCTGGGAAGTACTGGCTCAAAGACGGCGGGCAGTGGATCTCCTAGGAGGGTCGTGCTGCTCCCCCATGGAAGGAAAAGAAGATGGAGGCTCCTGAGAACTACCAAACTCTCCGTCAACACTGTAGTCGTTGGGGCCGGTGTCCGTCCCCGTGTCCATGTAATCCTGGCTCTGTCCTCCTACCACCTCAGTTGCGGCATCATCCTCCTCATAGTCTGGACCTACCGTACCAGCATGCATCTTCTCAAACTTCAAATTCCAGTTGACGTTGTTCCTAATGGTGTACTCCGTCTTCCACGAAATCCCTCTCGCTCTCTTGCCCTCCCAAGGCATAGCTACATGTGGCGGCCCTTTGTGTTAGGGAATCAGAATACCCCTATGAATAAAACGCTCAAGACCAAGAGGCCTAGCCTCTACAACAAGCTCACGAGCGGAGAAGTCAACTCCTAGACGGCGAGCGATGTAGGTTACAATGCCTCCCACACAAATATCCCCCTTTGCCTTGTTCTTGATCTTTCTCAGATTATGAGCTAGAAGTGTGGCACAGTCAGCAGTAGTACCGGTAGCCATGCAGAACAAGATGAACAACTCATCGGCCTTCAGTCGCTGCGGTGTCTCGGTCCTAGGAAAAAGGCACTCGGACATGATCCGGTGTGCTAGCTTGAAAGACAAATTGTATATAAAGCTCTCCTTTGAGTCGTCCGGATGTCACCTATCAGCAAAACTCACTACCATAGAGATAGACTCCCAAAAAGCATGCGGTTTAGTGTTCCTAGGGAATGTCGCGTTAGTAATCTCACTAAAACCGAATATCTGAGCAAACCTCTCAATGGTCTTGTTTTAGTTCTGATTCATCATTCTGAACTTAATCTTTCTCTCCCTAGCATCATGATCAAAGGACCTAAGAAACTCCATGGTGAGATCCTCATAACCATGTTCCCTAATACCGATGAACTCTCTATGCTTGACATAATCAATCATCAAATTCAGATCATCCAAAACATTCAAACACTGAAGCTCCTCAATTACAAGGTACCTAGGGGCTACAATGACGCGCGGTGGATGGTTTTGTAAGCTTTCTTGTGTTCTTCTAGAATACGGGGGAGTCTAGGAGGGGGAGGTTGTTTTTGTGGGGGTTGTGGTGGTGGTTGGAAAGAGGAAGAAGCTTTGGTTTTGCTTTCCCAAACAAGTTTCAGCCACTACGTCTCAAACCATCCATATTCAACAAAACCACGGGCAGATCTTGATAAACCACGGCCATGGAAACTTCTATCACCTTGTGGTTTTTGTCGATTTTTCAGCAAATCGACAACAACAAACAGCAAAATCACAAGCAACAGTCCTAGGCTATTTCTAATTTCAATTCCGTCCAGTTATCTATCAAATCATCAACAAAATCGACAAAATCGAGTTTGAGAGAAAAACCTAGGTTTTTGGATTAAAAAATCTAAATGCTTGCCGATTTGTTGTTTGTTCGTGCAGTTTAAACTCGGAATCTTTAATGGAGCGTTGAGAGGTTTGATTTGGGAAGAAGAATCGCTTCAAACATTTTCCGGATACGAAGATCGGTGCCGGGGTTCGGAGTCGGCGTTTTCGCATCATTTTTCAAGGACAATTGCTAAGGGCCCTCGAGTTGGGCGTGGTTTTGGGGGTTTATGTTTCAGCTTTGGAGTGAAGTGTGGCCTTTTATACCTTTCGTGAAAATTTGGAGGACCACGGCCCCACCGGCAAAACCACGGACGTGGTTTCACCCGTGACGCCTCTCGAATAGCCTTTCCACGGCCAAGAATAGAAAACCACGGTCGTGGAAACCTATTTTAGCCCGTGGAATCCTTGATTACGTCCAAAATTCCAAGTTTGACGGTGTTTTGCTTTCCTTCACTTCTTTTTGGAGATTTCCTAGTTCCTGTCATCCAAACACACAAGAAAAACCGGGAACGAACCAACGGAAACAACAAAAAGAAACTAACTAATCTAATCTAAGAAAAAGGGAAAAGAAAACAATACCTTGGATTGCCTCCCAAGAAGCGCTTTGTTTAAGGTTCGTAGGTAGACCAATCCTTTTGCTTCTTTAAGTGAGGAGGGTAGATGCAAGCTCCTCGATCTGAACTTTCGGTATGTACTTCTTCAATCCTTGACCATTGACTTTGAAAGTTCCCCATTGTTCACCGCATACTTCAACTGCACCATGGGGGTTGAAGAAGATAATTCAGCTGATATATTTTACCTATTTTATGGGAAAATATCTTTCTAAGATCTTTTATCTTCGGGAGGTAATTTTCCTATAAAAAGGGCTGGATTTTCCACAAATCCGGCATCCGCTTACAGTTGGAAAACATCCACTACAGCGGGGAGATTTGAAGAACCTTTTTGAAGGTTGAAGGAAGATTGAAGGAAGGAAGTTGATAGCTTTTATAGCTTTTGTGAAGGGTTTTGTAAGACTTTCTTAGATTCCCTTCTTTGTTGATTGTCTTATTTGATTGTGATCCAAGGAACGCTTGTTTGTTTGATAATTGATTCAGTTATTGAAACCTTTCTCTTAAGGTTTTTGTGTTCAATTAATCACCTTCTTCCCTTATATTTGATTATTGCATTCATGATGATGAGTGGCTAATTTCTTTGTGTGATTCTAGGGTGATTGGCTGAAGGTTGTGGGAAAAACAATGATAGAATAATCTTAAATTCTACTAGGACCCTGAAAGTTCGAGTCTTTATCCTTAACCCTAGAACATCTCGCTCACTCGATGAACATCTCGGCCGGGGTGGAATTCGTCTGACCGATGTGACTTTTCTGATCCGAAATTGAGAGTTAAGTGTTAGAGTTTGCCAAATCCTATTCTTATTAAACGTTTCCTGGTTCAATGCAAGCTTAGGATGAGACTTACCCGGTAATTCCTTTGTTTGTTTACCCAAGATTATAAGTGTAGGTAATAAAGGTTTATCCTTTATTGGGGTTTGAGTGTGTTGTCATTCCATCTTTGTGAGTTAGCCTGAGACTTACCCGGTAAAGGTTGATTCTATTCCCTTAGGTGGCGTGTTGGTTTGAGGTTATAGTTCTTTTGCTCAATTCCTTGAGACTTACCCGGTGATAGGAGTTACGGTTTGGGATTAGTGAGTAGTGAGAGTTACCCGGTGATCTATTCCACTTTAGTAACACCTTCCCTTGCAAAATCTCAACTTTGTCCGCTTATCTTTATATATTGAGTTGGAACCACAACTAGATGCTTTAATCCCTAGAATTGCATATTTCCTTAATTGACTTTTTATCATCTTTGATTGCTTTAATCGTTTTTGTGGTTAGTAATTACATAGACTACCTACACCTGCTTTGTTTCACCAAGTCCCTGAGATTGACACCCCGGATTTTCTTGCTTTTACTACGATTGAACCGTACACTACGGGTTCGCATCCTTGTTTTAAGCTTAAGTCTTGGGTTATAAATTTAAAGCTTGCGCACACCGTTTGGAGCGAACAACAACTACAAGCTAAGGCCTTTCTACTTCTCTTTGAAAGATAGAGCACTTACTTGGTATCAATCTCTTCCTCCAGGAAAAATCAATACTTGGGAGGAGATGACGACGGAGTTTTTAACTAAATTCTTTCCCCCTCTAAAACTGCTGAAATGAGATGGAAGATTAATGCATTCATCATGAAGGACAAGGAGAGCTTGTCCAAGTCGTGGGAGAGATTTAAAGACATTCTCTTACATTGCCCATATCATGGGATTCCAAAGATAGAGTTGTTGGAGATATACTTCAAGGGACTGGACGGAAACACCCAATTCAACCTTCAACTACTATCCGCCGGCACGTTCATGGACATGCCGATTGACGAAGCTTGGGAGTACATAGAGAAGCAAGCTTTGCACATGGAGAAGTTATCCCACCAAGGAGCTGAAGGTGGAGTTAAAAGAGTCAACTTTCAAGATGCTCCACCTAACAATGATCAACTCACTTCTTTGAAGAATGATGTGAAACAATTGAAGGAACTTTTTGTTGCTCAAACCAAGAAGGAAGATCAAGGATCAAGGAACAACAATAGTTACCAGAACAACAACAACGGTTTCCGGAACAACAACTACAACAACAATAGAGGATCCAACAGCAATAATTGGAGGGCAAATAACCAAAACTCGGGTAACCCTTACTCTAACTCCAATTCGAATGACTCCTCTAATTCTTTCCTCTCTTCTTCTTCTTCTACAACTCCATTGAAGAGCCAGGAGCAAGGATCGAGTTCGTCCCAGCTGGAAAAGAAAGATGCAGTGCTGGAGGCCATCTTGATCAAGCTCAACTCTATGGAGACATCAATGACTTCATTTTCGAAGGCACAAAAAGCCTTAGAATAACAATTCTTTAACAAGGCGAATGAAGCGCCAAGGGATCCAGGGAAGCTTCCAGCAAGGATGGAAAGCAACCCTAAGAGACAGATCATGGCAATAACGACGAGAAGCGGACTGAAGATTGCGGATCTAGTGCCTCGATCGATGCTAGTACAAACGAAGACCACCTCGGTCCAGGTGCAGTCGAAGAACACTTTGGCCGAGATGCCAACCGAGGTGGAGCCACAAAAAGCGGAGGAGAAAACTAAAGTTTATATTCCACCTCCTGCATATAAACCACCACTTTCATTCCCCCAGTCAAGGACCAGAGCACATCTAGACAAGTGTTAGCATGAAATATTGTGATATTCTAGGCACATTTTCTAAGTGTATTTGATCCATATTGATAGTCATTGAGTGAGCATTGATGCATTTGTGAGATAGTTTGTCTATAATGTCGATATAGAGATCTACACAAGCTTTATGTTGATTATAGGTAATTGAGAGCTATTTCCGAACGGAATTGAGCAAGGATGGAGTTGTTTGAGCATGTCCATGAATTGAGGACATTCCTAGGAGCTAAGGGAGTGTCAACTTGAAGAATGAACGAGGCTAAGGAAGAATCACGTTCTTGCCCTAAACCATGCTCTAAAATACGGCCGTACTACTTTCCACGTTCAAGTCCACGGCCGTGGAACCATAGCAAGGGAAGCGTGGTTCATTCCAGTAACTTCTACGGCCGTGGAGAAGATGGTTCAAACCGTGTTGATTTCCACGCTCTAAATTACGGCCGTGGAACCCTTCCACGACCGTGATCTTGGCGATCTTTTTCGCCACACTTTAATCCACGATCTTTTACAAGATTTGGGCTGGGCCGATACTTTATCTTACACTATAAAAGGACGGACGAAGAGAGATTCCGTCACCTTCGCTTACGCATAGACGCATCTTACGCTTGCGCTTGGAATTGCCCTAATTTCGCATTTGGCGGAAGTTGTGTTGAGAGATTTTGGCGCATTGCTATTGTGACTTCCGGATTGATGGAAGATCAAAGATTCGGAAGATTGTTCGCAAGGAGATTTCGCTTCTTGCTTAGGTTTGATTTAGAAGACGGATTGACATCCCGTTCTTGCTTCTTATCTAAGATTTGTGTTTGTTTGTGTTATTCCGAATCTAGTGACGATTATTGTTCTTCATTTTGACTTTGAGATTGATTTGAAGGTTATTGAAGGTTTTCGTAAGTTTTCATCTTTCAAATTTTTAATCCTTGAATTTGATATAAATATGACTATTGTTGGCTAAAAAACCCTTAACAATTCTAAGGTGAAGGGTTGATAGTTGTGGCTTAGATGATGATTGATCGATCGTAAACAGATTGGATCCTGAGAGTTAGAGAGATTCGCCGACGAACCCTAAATCACGGTATGTTCTTGAGTCCACGACCGTGGAACCTCAAGAACTAACCGTGATTTCCTTTAAGTTTACGAACTTGCTTTTACTTTAATCCAAAGTTAAAGATTTGCTTTAACTTAGTCTTGGCTTGCCTTTTCTAGGTGGTAGTGAAGCCTCAACAACCTCTACCTCGATTGTGAGTGTCACAACCTTAATCGGTTTAGTTAGTCTTGATCCTTGGATTACAAGTTTGGGTATTTGACATTAATTCTTACCTTTAGAACCTTCCAATATTGAAGCCTCAACAACCTTTATAGAGAGTGTCTTGTAGGTGAGTCATATAAGGTTTTTGGAACTTCACCGTACGATTACTTTACATTAGCATACCTTTGCATATCTTAACTCTGTCCTTATATCATTAGTATATCTTGAAACGATTGCCACAACTGGATACTTGGATCTTTAGGGTTGTTGTTTTCCAAATAATTCGAAAAGCTCTTACATTTACTCGCTTGATAATCTATAATTGAATTTGTTCCCCCCCCCCCAAATCCCTATGTTCGATACTCTAGAATTCTTGCTTAACTATATCGATCCGTACACTGCGGGTTCGCTTGCTTGATTTCTAGTTTTATAATTAAAGCTTATTTGCACGCACGCTAAGTGGCGTACAACAAGCATTTTGGTAAGTTCCTTGACTTGATGAATAAACTACACATTAATATCCCTTTCCTTGATGCTATTCTAGGGATACCCGCCTATGGGATGTTCTTAAAAGAGATTCTATCAAGGAAGAGGAAGTTGGAAGACTTTGGTGAAGTAAGTATGACATCTAAATCCTCGGAGCTCATTCAAATCATGAAGGAGAAGATGCCACCCAAACTAAGAGATCCCGGCTCGTTTTGCATTCCCATTCAAGTTGGAGATGTCACTTGTGAAGCCTTATGTGATCTAGGAGCCAGCGTGAGCATCATCCCGCTGGAGCTATGTGTTAAGATCGGGCTTGGAGAGCCCAAGCCGGTGAAGATACGGTTATACATGGCGGACCGCTCCATTACCCATCCCGTGGGCATTTTGGAAGACGTTCCGGTCAAGTTAGGTAATTTCTATTTACCTATAGACTTTGTTGTACTTTACATTCCCGCAGATTATCCCGTTCCTATCATTCTCGGGAGGCCATTTCTAGCAACTTCGGTTGCAATGTGGATTGTAAGAACGCCAAGTTAAAATTTAACATTGGCGGTGATGAAGTGGAGTTTGCATTACTGTTAGCATGAAATATTATGATATTTTAGGCACGTTTCTAAGTGTATTTCGGCTATAATGGTAGTCATTGATGAAGCATTGAAGTATTTGTGAGTTAGTTTATCTATTTTGTCGATATAGAGGTCTACATAAGCTTTGTGTTGATTGTAGGCGATTAAGAGCTAATTCTGAACGGATTGAGAGAGAATGGAGCTAGATTGAGCATGTCCAAGAATTGAAGACATCACTAGGAGCTAAGGATGATGCTAAGATGAAGAATAGCACAAGACTAAGGAGAATTATGAGCTACATCTATTCCGCGCTCTAAATTACGACCGTACTAGGTTCCACGTTCTATTCCACGGCCGTGGAACCTTGGCAAGAGAAGCGTGGTGCATTCCAGCAACTTACACGGCCGTGGAGGGTTGTGACAAACCGTGACCCAACTCCACGCTCTAAATTACGGGCGTGGAACCCTTCCACGACCGTGATCTTGGCGATCTTTTACGCAATATTTTAAGCCACGATCTTCTACGCAATGGGCCGGGCTCATATTTTATCTTACCCTATAAAAGGACGGAAGAAGAGAGATTCCGTCACCTTCGCTTAGACTTTGCCTACGCTTATTGCACGTGCCTAGGGTTTCAAGTTGGACGTGTGAAGATTGCTATTTCGCAACGGAGAATTGCGAAGAGTTGAAGATTTGGAAGATTGTTCGTAAGGAGATTTCATCTTTGTCCTTAGGTTTGATTAGAAGACGGATTGACATCCTGTTCTTCGTTCTTATCTAAGATTGCGATTGTTTGTGTTATTCTGAATCTACTTGCATCATCGTTCTTGATTTGTGGATTTGAGATAGGTTTGAAAGTTATTGAAGGTTTTCGGAAGTTTTCGTCTTTCATCCTTTTAAATCTTGAATTTGATATCAATATGACTGTTGTTGGCTAAAACCCTTTAGCAATTCTAAGGTGAAGGGTTGATAGTTGTGGTTTAGATGATGATAGATCGATCGTAAACAGATTGGACCCTGAGAGTTAGAGAGAATCGTCGACGAACCTAATCCACGGTCTATTCTTGAGCTTCCACGGCCGTGGAACTCAAGAACTACCCGTAATTTTGTGTCAGTTTACGAACCTTGCTTTTACTTTAATCCAAAGTTAAAGATTTGCTTTAACTTAGTCTTGGCTTGCCTTTTCTAGGTGGTAGTGAAGCCTCAACAACCTCTACCTCGTTTTTTAGTGTCACAACCTTAATCGGTTTAGTTAGTCTTGATCCTTGGGTTACAAGTTTGGGTATTTGACGTTAATATTTACCTTTAGAATCTTTCTATACTGAAGCCTCAACAACCTTTATAGAGAGTGCCTTTAGGTGAATCATATAAGGTCTTGGAAATTCACCGTACATTGCCTTACATTCGTATACCTTTGCATACATCAACTCTGTCCTTATATCTTTAATATAGCTTGAATCGATTGCCACAGCTGGATTCTTGGATCTTTAGGATTGTTGTTTTCCCAATAATTTGAAAAGCTTCATATATTTACTTGCTTGATAATCTATAATTGAATTTGTTCCCCCCAAATCCCTGTGTTCGATACTTTGGAATTCTGGCTTAACTATATCAATCCGTACATTGCGGGTTCGCTTGCTTGATTTCTAGTTTTATAATTAAAGCTTATTTGCACGCATGCTAAGTGGCGAACAATTACTTGCGGCAATGAAATGAGAGCAGCTAGGAGATGATATCTTCAACATCTATGATGAAGAAGAATCAAGAGAATTGGTGAGCTCTATCCTTATTAAAGATCCATTTGAAAAAGTTATTAGCTTTAGCTTAATGGAGGAAGGTATAGATGCTTCTTGTGATGCAGATATACGGAGCTTAAAGGCGCTGGAAGAAGATCCAGGAGCTAAAACTGAAAGACTAATCTAGGAGAAGAAGATCTCCAGCTTCAGTTCCAGTTGCAGTGCCTCGACCGAGACACTTTCTGGACCAAGCGAGGTGACTGAAGAACATCTCGGTCAACCTCTCTGGACCTTGACCGAGGTCGAAAGCGAGATGATGTCAACTGAGACTTCTGAGAATAACAAACTTCTTACTCCCTTTTCTGAGATTCATCCTCAGTTGGTGGAACATTCTCTCCACCAAATTTCTGATAATAAAGGACCTTGGAATGCTGATATTGTTAATTATCTTGTTTGCCAGGAAATACCACCGGGATTGACGTACACTCAAAGGAATAAATTCTTCAAGGATGTACGCCATTACTATTGGGATGAACCGCTGCTATTCAAGAGAGGTCCGGATGGGATGCTTCGAAGATGCATTCCGGAAGATGAAGTTAATAGTGTCATACGGCATTGTCACTCACTTCCTTGTGGAGGGCATGGTAGCGCCAACAAGACATGCGCTAAGGTATTGCGTTCCGGTTTCTTTTGGCCTACATTATTTAAGGATGTGCAAACGTTTGTTGTCTCTTGTGATGCATGCCAAAGGACAAGGAACTTATCTAGAAGGAATGAGATGCCACTCAATAACATACAGGAGGTTAAGATCTTTGATGTATGGGGAGTAGATTTCATGGGACATTTCCCATCATCCGGAAGAAACCTCTACATTCTCCTAGCTGTCGACTACGTCTCTAGATGGGTTGAAGCCATTACCTCTCCCACTAATGACGCCATGGTGATTGTGAAGTTCTTTATCAGGACTATCTTTCCACGTTTTGGGACTCCACGCATCATCATCAGCGATGGAGGGACACATTTCATCAACCGGAAGTTTAAGGCACTTTTATCAAAGTATGGGGTAACCTACAAGGTAGCAACCCCTTATCACCCTCAAACTAGTGGACAGGTCGAGATCTCAAATAGAGAAATTAAAGCAATCTTGGAGAAGACCGTCTCTAGGACAAGGAAATATTGGTCCATGAAGTTGGACGACGCTCTTTGGGCTTACAGGACCGCATTCAAGACTCCCATTGGTACCACCCCTTATAATTTGGTATATGGGAAGTCTTGTCATTTTCCCATTGAGTTAGAACACAAGGCGTATTGGGCGATCAAATGGTTGAACTTCGACATCAAGGAAGCCGGTGAGAAGCGGCTATTGGATATCAATGAGCTAGAGGAGGTGCGTTTGAACGCTTATGAGAATGCCAAGATCTATAAAGAAAGGAAGAAGAAATGGCATGACAAGCGTATCATTCCTAAGTATCTTAAAGAAGGAGACTTAGTTCTACTCTTCAACTCCCGCCTCCGCCTCTTTCCATGTAAGTTGAAATCTTGATGGACCGAACCTTATGTTGTGAAACATGTTTTCCCTTATGGTGCAGTTGAGATTTGGGGAGAAACGAGTGGAAGCTTCAAGGTCAATGGTCATAGACTTAAGAAATACAAACCGGAAGTTCCGGTTGAGGAGGTTGCACCGCTATACCTTGCTTGAGAGATGTCGTACGGTCCAGTTAGCGACCTTAAATCAAGCGCTTCTTGGGAGGCAACCCAAGGTATTGCTTTCTTTTCCCTTTTTCTAGTCTAGCTTTAGATAGTTTGCTTTTGCTTTGCTTTGCTTTGTTTTTGGCGTCCTAGACAAACAACAGGTGACATCTAAGGAAGGAATACAACCCAGGAGCAACACTAGAAGGACAGAAGTTCGAGAATTTGAGAAGACGGAATTTGACTGAAACACATCTCGGTTGTTGTCACAGCACCTCGACCGAGATGATTCTTGAGCAACCGAGGCGACTAGGGTTACTGAAGAACCACCTCGGTCCGTACACCTTGTTCCAGTCGAGACCATCTCGACCGAGGTCATAGTAGTTCCAGAAAAGGGTATTAAAGGGGGCTGAGATTTCTCTCTCCTCCCTCTACCTCCTTCTCGACTGCGGCGCACTTCTCGCCTCGCTTCTACGTTCTTCACTCGTTTTCAACGATTCTCGCTTCCAAACTGCAAGGAAAGGGTAGAGGATCAAGTTGCAAGCGCAAATCTGCAAAGAAAACGCACCAAATCGACCGAATCTGGGGTAAAATCGAGAAAACCCTAAAACTCTCTCCTTCACTGTTTTTTACCAGATTGGGCTTTGCTTGCCCCTACATTTTGCTGAAAAAGGATTAAGTACCCCATAGGAACCTTTGGTAGTGATATTGGGGGAAAAGAACTGGATTTTTGAGAGAATCGATCGCACAACACTTCGCCTCGGTCCAGTCGGCCTGTGCCTCGGCCGAGGTGTTCTTGAGATTTGTCAGAGAGACCGAGGTGGTCTGATAGAGTACAAAAGAGATGAGTTCTGACAGGCAACTGGTTCTGAGAGACAGATCCTCTCCTTCTCCTTCTTCTTCTTCGCGCCGCTCTAGACCGGTGATTCACGAGCGTCACCAGGTCGACTACGACCGCATAGCGGCACGGCCAGTGGTTGCACCATGATTTTTGGAGATTTCTGCTTTTGATTGGCTCCATGTGGATGAGGATCTGAGGCGGATGATATCTGCAGTGGGGCTGGAGCAGTTCACCGCGATTAGAGCTCCAGCCTACCTTGAGCTGACCTTGGAGTTTGCTAGCTCCGTCACCTACTTGTCCACCGAGCGCGCCATCAAGTACCGGTTGATGAACTGGAAATATCTAGTTCCTATGGACCACTAGCGAGATATCTTTGGCTTCCCAAACCCTACTGTTGTTGACTTTCCCTCTTGAGCTGTAGCTCAAGAGTTGTGGGGACAGATTGCTCATGTGGTTGAGCACATTGACAGGTGGCGACCTGGAGATTCCAGGGAGCGGATTATATTTCACCTGGCTTTTAGACTTGCTCACAGGATCTTTAGTGAGACTCTTCTAGCACGTACTGAGACGCCCCAAAAGATCAGACAAGGTGAGCTGTTGAGTCTGTACTGCATGGTGACCGGAGGAGTTCCAGACTTTGGAGTTATGCTAGCGAAGGATTTGCACAGGATAAAGGCGAAGGCCAAGGGGGATATCTACTGCGGAGGGATAGTGACTCACATAGCGAGTTACATGGATCTTGACTTGAGTGCATGCACTATGGTGGCGGCTGCCAAGCTGCTCGGGCTTCAAGAGATGATCACCAGGAGGATACTGGTTCCTCGCGATCTTACTACGCCATATGTGGCGATGCCCTGGGAGCAGACTGCACCCCAAGGTATTAGGTGGTCAACTCAGTTCTTTGTTTATGACCCGCACTACTGGCAGACCGCATGGATTCCGCTTATGGAGGATGCCAGAGATGCAGCAGCTCAGAGACAAGATGAGGAGGATGAGGCTGAGGAGCAGGAGGATGATGATGATGAGGATGGCGGTGCTGCCATGCATACGGGCACAGATACAGCTGGGACTAGTGCGCCGGTCATTGATCTGGACGACGACGAGACTGAGGAGGAGCCAGCTGCAGCACCAGCACGTCCCGCTAGGCGTAGGGTACGCAGGCAGAGGGATCCAGTTGCTCACCGTCGGATCGATGATCTGACGGATCAGATGATAGATTCCTACGCTGCGCTGTCCTTGGACATCAGAGAGATGCAAGAGAGATAACATTACCAGCACATGATGGCTGAGATTCAGTTTCAGCATATCATGGGCTATCCATTCGACCCATCTTAGTACCCGTACGTGCCACCACCACCACCACCGGATTGGGATTATTGAGAGCTCACAGGATTTTCTTTATTTATTATGCAGCTCAACTTTATCCAGTGAGTACTTTGTTTCTTTAGACTTGTTTTGACCCATTGGGACAATGTGTCCCAAGTATGGGGTATTTGGATGTATTATTTGAATTATGTGGATGTATGACTTGACTCGATGGATATTTATGTTTTATTTTACTCTATGTGTTTATCTGAGACTACATGCATGCATACAAGTTATTTGATTGAAAAAAAGGTCAAAAACTGGTTTGAAAAAAAATTTTATGACCTCGACCGAAGTGATTCTGACCAATCGAGGTGCAGCACCTCGGTTGACTTAGAACATCTCGACCGAGGTGGTTTAATAGAAAAAGTTTTCGAAACGATTTTTGTGCTTCTTATCTGGATATGACCTCAGTGAAGATTTTGTTTGCAGATTGGTTTTGAAATCTTTATATGTCTGAAAGGTTTTATGATATGTTTAAATTGCTAAATGCTTTGTTTGAAATTTGTGGCATGTTTAATACTTTGTTTTTATCCACATTATGTTGAATTTGAAGGTTGACACCACACGATGAGTTCTCTCACTTTCTTCCTGGAAAAACCAAGGCAATTCATTCTCTTCTCTTCTTCTTCTTGATCATGCTTAACCCCTCATATACATATTTGCCTCCCTTTACCTATCCGGGAATTTGGAAGCAAGTGGTGAAAGCAAGTGAAAAAGAAAAGTTGAGATGTTGGGTGAAAGTTAGAAATAAACATATAGGTTTGGGGAAGTCAATCATGATGATGAGTAACTCGGCACCATTCACATAACCGGGTGTTTGTGTCTTGCCAAAGTCGGATTGAGCGATATTCCTAACGGGTCATGGTATGTGCATCAAGGGTTTGAGGCATCTCGAGAAATTGATGATTGCTGATTTCCTAGGCTTCGGTTATTGTGCACCTCTGTCCATGCATCCCAAAAAGTAAAGTAAAAAGTGAAGAAGCAAAGCTTATTGGTGGAAGATGTTGAAGTTCAAAGGAAGTGAAGTAAAGTGAAGATCCTTTTCCCGGATTCTAGCACCACATTCCCTATATGCATCCCACCCTCACACGTTTCTTTGAACTTTCTCTTGAAAAGACCTTGAGACCTCGAGCTTGTTGATTGACTTGGTGGTTTAAACTAGATTATACATGATTAATTTCAATAATTATGATTTATTATGCATTCTATGATTTTATGCAAAGATGAACAACTTTCTTATCTTTATAAAATGTTTTGAGCATGTTTTGATTTTAAATTCCATGAAGCATTCTCTTAGAGTGATCTATGATTGTAGCACACCATTAAAATGTTTTGAAATACTTTTCATTGATCTTTATGACTTATAATCCATTCTATCTTGTATTTTAGATTTGGAACTTCCTTGGGGACAAGCAAGGGCTAAGTATGGGGTATTTTCATAGCATGAATTATTGTCTATATTTTGGGACCTGTTTAGACGTTTTATCTTCAATAATCTGCATGTTTGGATGTATATTATATGATTATATTGTCATTTCATCTACCTTTGCGGGAATCGAGGTCTACACCAAGTTTCGTTGTAATCGTAGGTAAAATGGCACATTTTGGACTAAAAATGGAGCTTTGGAGCTAAGGAGACATTGGAGCTACATTCAGGAGCTTAAGGAAGAATCCAGGAATCATGAAAATGGATTGAAGATTCACTTTGGACCAGATTTGAGAGATTACATATTTAGTTTAGAGTCACCTCGGTCAACTACAGTACCATCTCGACCGAGGTGATCCACAGGAGCTGCTCGACCGAGGCGAACACCTTGGACGTGGTGAGATATATTATATTCTTGCCTGAGATCTTTTATTTTTGGAAAGAGGATCTTATATTTTTAGGCTGGGAAGGAAGAAGATAATTCAGCTGATATATTTTACCCGGTGATCTATTCCACCTTAGTAACACCTTCCCTTTGCAAAACCTCAGCTTTGTCCGCTTACTTTGAGATCTTGAGTTGGAACCACAACTAGATGCTTTAATCCCTAGAATTACATATTTTCCTTAATTGACTTTTTATCATCTTTGATTGCTTTAATCGCTTTTGTGGTTAGTAATTATATAGACTGCCTATACTTGCTTAGGCTTCACCTAAGTCCCCGAGATCGACACCCCGGAATTTCTTGTTTTTACTACGATTGACCCGTACACTGCGGGTTCGCATCCTTGTTTTAAGCTTAAGTCGTGGGTTATAAATTATAAGGGGTGGTACCAATGGGAGTCTTGAATGCGGTCCTGTAAGCCCAAAGAGCGTCGTCCAACTTCATGGACCAATCTTTCCTCGTCCTAGAGACGGTCTTCTCCAAGATTGCTTTAATTTCTCTATTTAAGATCTCGACCTGTCCATTAGTTTGAGGGTGATAAGGGGTTGCTACCTTGTGGGTTACCCCATACTTTGATAAAAGTGCCTTAAACTTCCGGTTGATGAAATGCGTCCCTCCATCGCTGATGATGATGCGTGGAGTCCCAAAACGTGGAAAGATAGTCCTGTTAAAGAACTTCAAAACCGCCATGGCGTCATTAGTATCTGAGACTACATGCATGAATAAAGGTTATTTGATTGAGAAAAAGGTCAAAAACTGGTTTGAAAAAAAATTTTATGACCTCGACCAAAGTGATTCTGACCAATCGAGGTGCAGCACCTCGGTTGACTTAGAACATCTCGACCGAGGTGGTTTAACAGAAAAAGTTTTCGAAACGATTTTTGTGCTTCTTATCTGGATATGACCTCAGTGAAGATTTTGTTTGCAGATTGGTTTTGAAATCTTTATATGTCTGAAAGGTTTTGTGATATGTTTAAATTGCTAAATGCTTTGTTTGAAATTTGTGGCATGTTTAATACTTTGTTTTTATCCACATTATGTTGAATTTGAAGGTTGACACCACACGATGAGTTCTCTCACTTTCTTCCTGGAAAAACCAAGGCAATATATTCTCTTCTCTTCTTCTTCTTGATCATGCTTAGCCCCTCATACACATATTTGCCTCCGTTTACCTATCCGAGAATTTGGAAGCAAGTGGTGAAAGCAAGTGAAAAAGAAAAGTTGAGATGTTGGCTGAAAGTTAGAAAGAAACATATAGGTTTGGGGAAGTCAATCATGATGATGAGTAGTTCGGCACCATTCACATAGCCGGGTGTTTGTGTCTTACCAAAGTCGGATTGAGTGATATTCCTAACGGGTCATGGTATGTGCATCAAGGGTTTGAGGCATCTCGAGAAATTGATAATTGCTGATTTCCTAGGCTTCGGTTATTGTGCACCTCTGTTCATGCATCCCAAAAAGTAAAGTAAAAAGTAAATAAGCAAAGCTTATTGGTGGAAGATGTTGATGTTCAAAGGAATTGAAGTAAACTAAAGATCCTTTTCCAGGATTCTAGCACAACATTCCCTATATACATCCCACCCTCACACGTTTCTTTGACCTTTCTCTTGAAAAGACCTTGAGACCTCGAGCTTGTTGATTGACTTGGTGGTTTAAACTGGATTATACATGATTAATTTCGATAATTATGATTTATTATGCATTCTATGATTTTATGCAAAGATGAACAACTTTCTTATATTTATAAAATGTTTTGAGCATATTTTGATTTTAAATTCCATGAAGCATTCTCTTAGAGTGATCTATGATTGTAGCACACCATTAAAATGTTTTGAAATACTTTTCATTGATCTTTATGACTTATAATCCATTCTATCTTGTATTTTAGATTTGGAACTTGCTTGGGGACAAGCAAGGGCTAAGTATGGGGTATTTTCATAGCATGAATTATTGTCTATATTTTGGGACCTGTTTAGACGTTTTATCTTCAATAATCTGCATGTTTGGATGTATATTATATGATTATATTGTCATTTCATCTACCTTTGCGGGAATCGAGGTCTACACCAAGTTTCGTTGTAATCGTAGGTAAAATGGCACATTTTGGACTAAAAATGGAGCTTTGGAGCTAAGGAGACATTGGAGCTACATTCAGGAGCTTAAGGAAGAATCCAGGAATCATGAAAATGGATTGAAGATTCACTTTGGACCAGATTTGAGAGATTTCATATTCAGTTTAGAGTCACCTCGGTCAGGTACAGTACCATCTCGACCGAGGTGATCCAGAGGAGCTGCTCGACCGAGGCGAACACCTTGGACGCGGCGAGATATATTTTATTCTTGGCTGAGATCTTTTAGTTTTGGAAAGAGGATCTTATATTTTTAGGTTGGATTCCTGGAAGGAAGAAGATAATTTAGCTGATATATTTTACCTATTTTATGGGAAAATATCTTTCTAAGATGTTTTATCTTCGGGAGGTAATTTTTCTATAAAAAGGGTTGGATTTACCACAAATCCGGAATCCGCTTACAACTGGAAAACATCCACTACAGCGGGGAGATTTGAAGAACCTTTTTGAAGGTTGAAGGAAGATTGAAGGAAGGAAGTTGATAGCTTTTATAGCTTTTGTGAAGGGTTTTGTAAGACTTTCTTAGATTCCCTTCTTTATTGATTGTCTTATTGTATTGTGATCCAAGAAACGTTTGTTTGTTTGATAATTGATTCTGTTATTGAAACCTTTCTCTTAAGGTTTTTGTGTTTAATTATTCACCTTCTTCCCTTATATTTGATTATTGCATTCATGATGATGAGTGGCTAATTTCTTTGTGAGATTATAGGGTGATTAGCTGAAGGTTTGGGGAAAAACAATGATAGAATAATCTTAAATTCTAGTAGGACCCTAAAAGTTCGAGTCTTTATCCTTAACCCTAGAACATCTCGCTCAGTCGATGAACATCTCGGCCGGGGTGGAATTCGTCTGACCGATGTGACTTTTCTGATCCGAAACTGAGAGTTAAGTGTTAGAGTTTGCCAAATCCTATTCTTATTACACCTTTCCTTGTTCAATGCAAGCTTAGGATGAGACTTACCCGGTAATTCCTTTGTTTGTCTACCCAAGCTTATAAGTGTAGGTAATAAAGGTTTATCCTTTATTGGGGTTTGAGTGTGCGGTCATTCCATCTTTGTGAGTTAGCCTGAGACTTACTCGGTAAAGGTTGATTCTATTCCCTTAGGTGGCGTGTTGGTTTGAGGTTATAGTTCTTTTCCTCAATTCCTTGAGACTTACCTGGTGATAGGAGTTACGGTTTGGGATTAGTGAGTAGTGCGACTTACTAGGTGATCTATTCCACTTTAGTAACACCTTCCCTTGCAAAATATCAGCTTTGTCCGTTTATCTTTAGATCTTGAGTTGGAACCACAACTAGATGCTTTAATCCCTAAAATTACATATTTCCTTAATTGACTTTTTTATCATCTTTGATTGCTTTAATCGCTTTTGTGGTTAGTAATTACATAGACTACCTACACATGCTTTGTTTCACCAAGTCCCTGAGATCGACACCCCGGAATTTCTTGCTTTTACTACGATTGACCCGTACACTGCGGGTTTGCATCCTTGTTTTAAGCTTAAGTCTTGGGTTATAAATTTAAAGCTTGCACACACCGTTTGGAGCGAACAACAATCTTTTTCGATGTACGGAAAATGGAATCCAAGAGCGCCGTCCTTCCGGCCTAAAGCGTGATTTTCGTCCAAAGCGAGATATCCAAAATACAACCGTCAACCTCCTTTTATAAAATCAAATTAGGTTAAAAGGCTCCTTCCATTCATGCTGACGTGGAAATTAACGTAACGGACTTTTCCGAAGAAAACCACGGGTGACGTCCCAAAACCACAGCCGTGGTTCCTCCCGTGGCGGCTCTCGACTTGTGTTTCCATTTGTGTAAATTAATGAATTATCAAAACCCCGGCCATGAAACTCCTTTCTTGGCCGTGGTTCCTCCTTTTCGATGCTTTTCACCCTTATTTCACTTCATGTTTCTTACAATGATGTTCCAATGCTTCCCGATGAAATCCCCATTGACCAATGCCCAGTGAATGTTCCCTTTCCACTCTTATTCAGCTCCAGTTCACCTAAAATCACAACAAAGCTTGTGTAGATCTCGGTTCTAAGATAATAGGTGAATATAATCGATAAATGTTGCAAATGCATGTCCATGTACTCAAAAGAATGAGAAAAACTACCTATATGCACATCTAAACTACGTAATATTTCATGTCATCAGAAATCGAGTATTCTAATTGTAACTTTGGAAGAGTTATATATTGTTTAACCCTAGACTCCAAGAATTTTCCCTATTACATTCATATGTTAGTCGTAGTGTTAAATACCCTAATTCATCCCGAATTAGACATGACTTTTATTTCTCTGTACCCTAGCGGTCAAGTAGTTGTTAGTTTTGCTTTGAAGGTTCATCCTACTAGGATTAAACAATTGTGAGGCTATGTCTTTTCTGATTATATATATTGTCTTTGCTTTATATTTAATCATGTCTGGCTAAATCTCCTCCTAATCTAAGGATTGGATGATCCATATTAATTTATTGTTTGCATATATATATATATATATATATATATATATATATATATATAGGGTGCGGTTGCCATGAGAATACTCTTATTGTCTATCATGAGAACAATCTTAGACCGTCGGATGGTGAGTATTAAGGGTCGAGATTTAGGGTAGATATCATAAATAATAATAACTACGAATAATTATAACTACGAATAATCCATTCAACCAACAATAACTACGAATAATTCGTTCAACCAACAATAACTACGAATAATACATTAAATGATATGACACCTTTGTAACAAAACTAATAATAACTACGAATAATATATTAAACAATAAGGTTTGTTCTCATGATAACACAATAAGGCATGTTCTCATATGATCTATACTCTCTCTATATATATACACACATATATTGCTTAATTCCTACCTATTATTTACCTTTGAAAGAAGTGGTTTTTATAACCGGTTTAGATAAAACAAATGAACATCCACAAGCGAAGGGCGTTTTATTGTACTTATTGAAAAGAACTTGGTTTTGAGAGTACTAGTTTAACAAAGCTTTGAGGATTTCTAACTATTGTAGAAAATTCCGGTATTTGTACATTTTCCTAATTAAAGAGCCAAAAGAGAAGGTTGTTCTTGGTCTTTTCCGGATTTCCAAGTGTTTTATGGGTCTTGTCATACTTCCCTAACCACTAGATTGAGAGCGACGCGAGTTGGAAAGTACGATCTTAGTTTGTCTATGTCAAAGGCTATTTTAGATGGTTACCTACAATTAATCATACATCAGTGTTCATTATACTGGAAATTGCAATTTCCTTAGATCACTTCCATCACATATTTGTCTACAATCATTAATGCTTTCACCTGTTACAATTACTACCTTATTGCCTTTCCTTTAACTTAAAATAATTAATTATTAGAATTATCCCAAATTAGACGCAATCCATGTGATTCGATACCCGATTACTACTTGCGATCCCATATCCTTGCGGGGAGGTTGTTGTTATTTTTTGGTAAAACTTTCACTATCAATTTTTGGCACCATTGCCGGGGATTATTGATAAAATTGGTTAAAACCTAATTCTTGGTTATCTTAAATTTGTTTTTATTTATGATTTTTTTTATTTTCAGGCTAGATTGATGAATACGAAGAGTCCACAATTCAAGCAACTATCCCTCTTTATATAACGAGATGAACGCACCCTCCACAAACAAAAGTCTACCAAAAAAGTTGTTGCAAGTCAAGAAATGAATGGCCAAAACAACCAACTCCTTGTTGTTGATCTGCAAGATGAAATTGTTAGGCTCTATGCCACGCTTGTTGCTGAAAGGGCTCGTCACCCTCAAAAACTGGATGCTAGGATGAATCCTTGACAAAGAGTGCCCAATTGTGCTTTTGTGCTCTTTGCACTTGGAGGCCAATACTTCAACCACAGAACAAACACCATCAACTTGATACAAAATGATCAATTCTCAAGAGTGTTGAACGAGAACCCGCATCAATATTTGCGGAATTTTGAGAATATTATGGGTACTTTGAATTATTTGTACACTTATCCTGATGCCTTAAGAATGCAAGCACTTATTTTTCTTTGGCAGGAAAGGGTGCAAACTGGATGCAAAATCACCCCTAGGTACTTTTGCTACTTGGGAGGTATTAACAACATCTTAATTAAGCAAGTATTTTCCTCCCCATGCCATAAGTTGAGATTAGAGAGAAGATTTCCCACTTTGACATGAAAGATGGAGAGAACAATCATTTCGCATGAGAAAGATTCGACGAATTGCTACATGCATGCCCTCACCATGAATTTTAGAAGGGAGCACTTCTCGAATATTTTTATATTGGACTAAATGGGACTACAACGAATTTGGTGGACACCGCAAATTCCCATGGATTCACAAGAATGAATGAAGATGAAGGTTGAGACTACCTTGTAACTGCCGCTGAACATACAAGGAAGTACGCTAAGACACACACTAAGACACGGGGTGTCTAATTTGTCAAGGATGATGACAAGATTGACAAGTTATCTGAGAATGTGCACAAGTCTTGATGAAGCTTGTTGATGTAATTCCACTTCCCTAGTATTTAATTTAGATACTAATGTGAATTGTAAATTTTGCGAGGGCGCAAGTCATGATATAGAGGATTGCTCAAACTTCAATGATAACGTGAATTACTATGAAGCCTTGGAACAAGCCAACTATTTGGAAAATCAAAGAGAATATCAATGGGACAATGACTACACAAGACCTCCTTTCCCACAATTCCAAAGAAGAAGTTTCCTCCCTAAAGATCTTATCCCTGATCAAGCTCAACCTCTAGCACAAGATACCACACCCACAACGCATGATAAAATTTTGGAGAGGCTAGTTAATGGACAACAAGCAGTTGTTGGATCCATAAGAAACATTAGGAACTCGATCATGAGTATGAAGAAAAACTCAACAAGATGGAAACCATTGTCGAAGTGCTTGACAAGAGCCATAAGATGCTGGAAACTCACTTTGTTCAACTCAACCAATAATTTGAGAGAACTCAAGAAAAACTTCCTGCAACCACATAATAAAACTCTAGAGGAGTTTGTGTCATCACGCTAAGAAGCGGAAAAGAAAATGTTGATCCCTTAGCAACTGAGAAGACTACAAAGAAAACTGTTTTGGAGAAAACTGCACCTGAGGACGTAACTCCTTTTACACCTCCAAGAATAAGTTAGATAAAGATTTTAGAAAATTAATGGAGCACATGAACAAGATTTACCAAGAGATTCCATTTGTTGAGGAATTAAAACATATGCCTAAATACTTCAAATTTATGAAGGAATTTCTACTCAACATAAGCTTTATGAAGACTCGATTGAAATTATCAAGGATTGCAATAACATGACCAAGACAACTATGTCACCTTAGAAGGAGGATCCAAGAAGTTTTTACATACCATTGACCTCCTATGGATAAACACATTCTTGTTTATGTTCGTTTGATAGTGGTGAGGGAATTGAGCTTGAGCACGGTGAATCCTAGTGCTATAAGAACTTTGCTTGTACAACAAAGCCTCTTACATTGTTTCCTCGTGTGGCTTTATTTTCTCGTAAAATTGAAATTAAAAATCTATTTGAGTGGCCTCAAACATCGAACATTAAATTTACTTTTCTCGAATATGAGGTGCAAGAAGCGTATTTTATAGGTGTGAATATTAAACTTTTTTGGATGACAATAAGAGCCTTGTAAAAATGTTGCCAAGTACAACGGAATATAGATTAAATTTGGGAAAGATGTGAAGTGAAACAGCAAAAAGGGTAGAGGGACATAGTAATTGCATATTTTAAGGATCAACTTTGTAAAGAGGAAAATGATATCGTCAAATCTAATAAAATAATAGGGTTCAAGTCCTGGGCGGAAGTAGAAAAATATATATAATAAAGAAGTGACCTCCATTATTAGTTAGTGAATTGAATATTTAAAGGAGTAAGTGTAATATAATGGAGAGCATATCAGCCGGAAATCAATTTCCATGATACTGTAGATTTTCACACTCTCCTTCTCCATAATTAATTATTCAGGACAAATCCTTTCAGATCATTGGCCGATGATGTGGATCATAAGTTTCCCTACCAGACTCTTCAAAAATAATTAGTGACGAATTTCAATACAACAATTAAATAATTTTTGGAAACGTATTTACAAAAATTTTCATTACCTAAAACACGTTTTTTAAATAAAGTTTAACTCGATAGCATCAAATATAAAAAGACTTTTTAATTAAAAAAATAGTAGTTTTAAATTTTGGTCAATTTATTTATAACTTTCTTCTACTAAATTAAAATTTGATATTTTATATATTTTTTGAATTTTTAGTATCGTATCCCAAATGAGTGGATCTGATTTCACTTGTTACCGTGGCAAATCAAGTTGTCTAGTATTTAGAAGTAATTTACGACTATATTTGGATGATTATCTTGAGGTCGTGCTCCAAAGATGTTTATTTATTACTTATCTTGATTCCAAGATAACACGTGAACTATATTTCTTCAAACCAAGACAACCTACCCAAACAAAACATCAATATGTCCGTCCGCCTGCCTGCACCAACTCTGGGAACACTTTCATCGTCTGTTTCAAACAAGCTCCTCAAACACCCCAAGTTCCTTAAGCTTTGTCTTGCCTTTGTAATGGTGTGCATATATGTTAGTAAGTGTTAAACCTAATGAGAGGTTAACTCTAGAAGGATAAATTCTTTCCAAGAAGAGGAATATGATGATGGAACAACTCTAACCTACCTTGCAAGTCAACAATGTCCTATAATGAAAGGGCGTATTAAAAATCAAATAAGGAACTCCATCAATAGGCCGGTGATAGTATTATGTATTTACCTCCTATGGACATTATAATTGAAACCTTGTCAGCAAGTCATTTTTTGGCACAATGATGAGTTTTCCGGCCCCTATGGATGTGGATAAGCAGCCATGAAGACCGTGGCGTAGCCAGAAGCTTTTCTCAGGAGGGACGGCTTTAAAATAATTTACGTAGATAAGTTTATATTAAATCTAAATAAACAATAAAATACTATTAATATTAAATTAAAATTAATGAGAAAATAACTTATATATTATTATTGGCGTATCTTGTTATCAAAGAGTTCGGTTCATGAAAAAATTATTATATGATTTTTCATATATTTTTGGATGTTAAAGTAAATTGTAGAGTTAATTAAATTAATCAAAATAAATAAGTTATCCAAAAATTTAGTTCGTTTGTAAGCATTTGCAACCCGTATAGTATAACTTAATATTAAATATAAGGGAACTACTATAATTGAATATTAAATAATTGAACTTTACTAAAACAATAGGAAGCTAATGTAGCTAGAAGGAATCGAACCTTGAGACTTTCAAATAACCAATACACTTCTCTACCATTTGAGCTACAAAAAACTTACATACGGAACCCTTACACTAAGTATATATCAGACCTCAACAGGGGCGACCGCCCCCTCCAGTGTAAGAGCCTTAGTCTTCGAGAGATCCCGCACCTGCGCCTCAGCTAAGACGCAACTGCTGAGGGGCTTTGGAGCTGTAGAGGGCCGCCTTTGCGCCCTGGCTGGCCGTCCCTGCGGCCAGGCCAGGCCGCCCCTGCGGTTTATGGCGGACTGCAGCCGTTTTCTTTGACCCGAGCCTTGTTTTTTTGACCTCTTCATCCCTTATAACCTCTTCTTCTCCTTCAGAAGAGGGTTAACTCATTCTCTCTCTTGTTCCATCTCTCTCCCTACGTTTATCTTCTCCTTTCTTGTTTCTTTGGATCTCTTCTTGAGTTCCTTGAGTTTTGATTGAGTTTGTGAGAGTCTTGGAGGGCTTTGCTTGCTGATTGTTGATGGTTGTTGTTGTTGTTGTTGTTGTGCCTTGTGAGCCAGCTTGAGGTTGTTGTGGTGTTGTGTTTGATCTCCTGGAGAGCTCAGTTGGTGAGTCTCATGGCTTCTTCTCTTTCTTTCTTCATTCTTTCATTTTTTCCTCTCTTTCCTTAGTCTAGCTTAGATTCCCTTAGGATAGATCTTGCTCCATCCATGATTGGCATATGTTGATGTATATATCTGTATGTTTTTGTATGTATGTGTGTAGATCGAAGGAATCGAAGCAAGAAGTGAAGAAGGGGCTGAATTGGGGTCTTCTTTGTCAAGCCGCCCCAACGCCACCTTGCAGCCGCCCCTGCGCCGGCCAGAGTCCGACTCTACGCCACCTGTGAGCCGCCCATGCGGCCACCTGCACCAGCTGGTGTTTCCACTTGGTTCTGCAGGTGTGTGTTGCTTCTAGGCTTGCTTTAACATTGCCTTTGTTCCCTCCCTTCCTAGTGTGAGTGTATATGATCATACTAGATGTGTGAGTATGTGTTCTGATGAGGTTATGATCAGTATATGCCATGTATGGCCTTTGAGGTTTATTAGGTTGTAAGGTTAGGTTTAGGATGATCCTATGGATCCTTTTGGGTCAAGGCATGACCCTTGTGTCAATAGGAGGTTGATATATCTCTTTATGCCTTGTCTATAGGTTATGTTGTTCCCCCAATGTTGCGGTGATCGAGTTGTGGTTGAGCTTTATACGAGGTTGAGGTAAGTCCGTAGGCCTTACTTAGCTACCATTTCTATATTGGGTATTTGCATGAGTGGTGTGTGCGTTATATGTTTTATTGACTACCCCATTGCGTGGTTGTGATAACCTTTCTCTTTCATCCCGCCATGGAGTCTTGGAGGTTCTCTGATGTCAGGCTAGACTGGCTTTATAAGAAGGGCGCAATCCACTCCCCAAGGTACACGGATTGTGTGACCGATACTCGTACAGTTGGCTATAAGGCTCAGAGGCGAGGATGTATCGGTCCTCGTGTCACATATTTTCATCTATATATATATACGATTTGAGTGAATGACCTATTATATAAAGATGATAAATGGGTAAATGTGTGATAGCATGTTGATGTGTTTATCTTTCATGATTGTGTTTGTGCTTATGCATTTCTTTATATATGTATGGATAGCTAATGATTTATTACCATGTTGTAGATGCCCTACATGATAGGCGTGCTGCTGAGTGATCTAGCAGGGTGGCAGGCCGAGGACCTCTTGTACGTAGGATGGTTGTGGTCTTTTGGGGTTGTTTACTTTTCCCTCCTACGTAAGGATGATCTTTTGTTACCTCCTGTGTGAGGATGTTGTTGTTTATACTCGGCTATGTTGTTGTTACCTTTTGGTTGTACAGTTTATACAATTTTATGCATTTCTTTTATATCTGTCAGTGCCGTGTTGTAAGGTCCAGTGAACTTGTTGTCAGGCTAGGGTCAGGATCCACTGTGAGATCCTAGCACAATGTGGCACTCCGAGTCCCACGGATTCGGGGTGTTACAGAGTTGGTATCAGAGCCTTAGGTTGACAATAATGGAACTTGCTATCTGCAATGAGGTTTGATAGGTAAAATAAACAGAAACCAAAAGGGGTATGACGTTTTCAAAAGTTTTTGGTTTTATGTGTGGTTTTGGGTTAGAATGTACGAGAAGTCGCCGCCTCTGCTATGGATCTCTACAGTATAGATATGTATATATTTATTATGGATGATGTTTGTATGTGTTATATATATATATATAGAGAGAGAGAGTATAGATCCTATAAGAACACCCCTAACGTGTATACATGAGAAAATATTCGTAATTATTATTAGTTTTGTTACGAAGGTGCCACATCGTTTAATGTATTATTCGTAGTTATTGTTGGTTGAGTGGATTATTCGTAGTTATTGTTGGATTACTAATTATTATTATTCTTAGTTATTATTAATTATGATATCTACTCTAAATCTCAACCCTTAATACTCACCATCCAACGGTGTACGATTGTTCTCATGTATACACGTTAGGGGTGTTCTCATGGGAACCACACCCTATATATATATTTATATATATATAGCCTATATAGAGCCTTATAAGTTAGGTGTGCATACCCCGCACATGGCTCAGACTAGAGCTACTACTGTTGTAGGCCGAGGTAGAGGTAGACCACCTCTTCCTCCGAGCGTGATTGGTGATGGACCAGCTCCCGCTACTGAACCACCAGTGGTTGAGGAGGTACATGAGTAGATTTCCGAGAGTGTCGTCCCAAAGATGAGGAGTGGTGGATCGAGGAGACATCATTCACATCGAGTCTTATCTGATGACTCGAATCGTGTCTCCATGAGGGGGCCAGAGTTTAGAGAGTACATCCGACGTGTGGAGGAGGGTGCTAGAGCTGGAAGACGGGCCCCAAATCTACCAGGGCATGAGGGATCTTCAGATATTTCTCAGGGAGCCACATAGGTGCCAACTATGCCGGCACATGCTACTGAGACTGTTCGAGCTACAGAGGAGATTAGAGGGCCTCGACCAATTACCTGGTTAAAGGCATTTCACCAGATGGGTGTACCACCTTTCTCAGGGAAGATTGGTGTGGAGACAAAGGTTTGGATAGGACATGTAGACTCAACTTTAGAGTCTATCAGATGTCCTGAGGACAGACGGATAGAGCTTGTTCAATCTCTATTTTTTGACCTTGCGCATCAGTGGTGGAGGATTGTACGAGCCAGAGCCACCAGTTATGACCGCATGAGAAGCATGATCAGAGAGTAGTTTTTCCCTATCTCACTGAGGAGGGAGATGCTGCAGGACTTTGTGGAGGCCGGCTTTGAGGGTGTGCCTATTGCACACGCCATCAGCAGCTTCCAGACTGAATTAGCTTTACTGGGTTCAGCTGCACCATCTGAGGACCAACATGTGTACTTATTGTCCCGTCGTCTAAGGGAAAGCACACGCTCTTATATGGCGGGATACCACTGTGAGTCCTTAGCTGATTATCAAGACCGGGCTTCTGCTTATGAGAGAGAGCGAGCAAGTCAGAGGAGGGCTTCTCAGACGAGACGGTCTAAGAAGAGGTAGCGCACTGGGTAGACAAGTAGAGTTGGAGGAGCATTTGGTTCTAGACGAGACTAGAGACATCAGAGTTACCCCTCGTCTGCACTAACTGCAGATAAGGGAAGACAGTGTTACAACTGTGGTGATCTTGGACATTTGAAGCCAGAGTGTACCAAGCCGGTTTTAACTTACTTCACCTTTCGTAGACCAGGACATCGAGCTGCCTTTTGTAGGAAGGGTGGAGTTGCATCTCAGCAGGGTTCTTCCCCTGCCAGTGTAGCTAGAGGTTGTTAGAGGACACCTAAGCACTAGACACATGGATAATAGAGAGTCCCTGATCGTCCTTCTACTCAAGGATCTGCTCCCGAGCCGAGTAGAGGTAGAGCTTTTGAGCTGAGGAGTGCAGAGGAGCCACCTGCACCAACTACTACAAGTACGATTCTGCTTCATTGTTTACCTGTTAAAGTTTTGTTTGATACGGGTGCTACACATTCCTTTATTTAAGATACATGTGTTGAGCTAGTTAGTTTAGCTACTATAGAGGGGATACCTGTTACGTTTAGGAATTGATGCACGCAAAAGTCTTAAATTTATAACTCGATATATTTTTCCCTAACTCCTAGCGAACCCCAGTGTATGGATCGTTTTGTAGTAAGGATAGTATTCCGAGGTCGAAAACTAAGACTAAGGTGAAATTGAGTCAATAGTGACTAAGGATAGTGAAGATCTAGGGTAAGAAAAGAGAAAGGAATAAAGAAATGAAAATCTCAATGTTTTTGGTTTGGTTTTAAGGTGATCAATCAAAGATCACAAATCATGCAAGCTTAACAAATAACTAAGCTAGCAAGGCAATTAAACAAACCAAACACGAGATAGGAAATCAAAGAGAGAAAAGAGGATTCTAGGGGTTAGAAATTCCGGATATGGCATAGGACTCAAGCTATCTAATCATTCTTTGGATTAACTATGGTATGTTGGGAGTGAGTGTTTCTAAATTGGGATCAATCACCGGGTAGGTCTCATGGCCCAATAGTCCGTTCCTAAGGTCCTATCACCGGGTAAGTCTCTAGGAGCCTAAGGTTGGGATATCTACACAAACCATATGGTTATCTAGGGAACTAACCTCTCCTTACCGGGTAAGTCTCGGGAAGGCAAGTCCTAAACACTTATCCTAGCACATTCAGTCCAATAGCGGCTTGTGAGGCTCACTACTACCTAGAATTCGTCATCTTCGGTATCTAAGAGCAAGAATCACCGGGTAAGTCTCTTCTAACTCTTAGTTGCTAACACTAGGTCACCCTAGGATAGATTTAGCTCAACAAACACTAGGATTTCAACAAGCTGACATCCTAGCACTTAGATTCATCAAAACAAGCAAGTCAGTCAAAATCACGGGTAGTTCATCAAGAACCACGGCCGTGGAATGTACTAGAACAGGCCGTGGTTTACAAAAGAGGCTAGGTTCGAGCAAATAGTTCATCCAAAAGTACATCTAAGTCCATTCTATCATAGTCCAAGCCATAACCATCATTTCATTACCCTAGAATCACATCTACTTAGCCAACGACATGCATCATCACAATCAAAGTCATCAAGCATAAAATCATGGAATTCATATGAAGAGGATGAAATGAAAGAGAGATGAAGCAAGTGGAACAAAGAAATCCAAGCTGAATATGAGTTCAAGAAAGACTTACAACCCTTCAAAAGAAGGTTCAATCGTTTCTTACAAAACCTTGCAAAACGTCTTCACAAAACTCACTCAAAACTATGAAAAACTAAGAATGGTGTGTTCTTCTCTTCTTCTCCAATGGAATCCTTTCTTCTTCTCCAAGAGTAGCTCCAATCCAATCTTCAAATGAGAGAATATGTGTTGTTGAGAGTGTCGGAGACAATGGGAGTGATGATGGCGTCTCTTAACAGCCTGCAGGATCACCTTATGTCCTCATCAAATTGCAAGAGTCGGCCATGAAGATCGTGGGACAGCTGTCACAACTGTATAGGGGAAACCACGGCCTATTTCCACGCCTGTGGAAGTCCTAGTGGCCGTGGTTTTGGTCCCTCATCATTCTATGGATCATCAAGCCACAATTTGGGGCAAGGAATGCACCAACAAGGTCCCATGTGTCCTCCTTAGCTCCTAGCTTGCTTCCCAATGAGTCCAAAGGTGTATCATTTCCAGGAACGATCCTCAAATGTATCGATTAAGCTCCTAAAACTCCCAAAATACCTACAAAAAATGCAAAAGTCCGTGTAGACGTCTATCTCGACAAAATGCATGAATTAAGTGCAAACGTCATGAACTAGTGCTAAACCATGCATGAAAGCGCGCAAAAACTATCTAAATGAGTGCCTAAACCTACATCAGAAATCGTGTTATCAAAAATACTCCATACTTAAGGTGTGCTCATCCCCGAACAAGTCCCAACTATAGACTAAGAGATGACATGATTTATGCATGCAGAAAAACAACAAAATCTTTTTGGATTTGTGCTTCTAATATTGGATCTCCTTCGTAGTCATGTTTCATGGCAATGGACAAGCAATCATGTATCAAAAATTGAAGGAATGGAAAGACAATCATACTTGACTCGAAAGCATGCATGAAAGGTAAAAATGATGAAGTTAAGATGATCATGAGAATATCCAATCTAGATCACTAAGTCTTACACACATGCAAATAGGTCACAAGGACTTAGGAAATAAAAGGCTAAGAAACGTTGTTATTAGGTGGGAATTTTTCTAAGGTCATGTGATGCTAATCCGGGAAAGGAACTAAACAACCACAACTTCATATTTCTGATCAACTTCCCACAAGTGTATATTTTTCTCCATTTTTTCTTTTTTTTCTTTTCTTTCACTTATTTTTGAGATAATGTCATTGGTGTACAAAAGCCGAAACCTTGGTGATTAGCGGTCCTCGGGCTTTTTTTATTTTTCGAGGTGCATCCACATCGGGCACACATACCAAAGCTCGTTAGGACTATCAGTTTATTTGACTTTGGCAAGGCACAAACACCTGATTATGTGAATGGTGCCGAGTTACTCGTCATTTAAACCACGTCCCCAAACCTATATTTTTGTCTACACTTTCACAACAAATTCAGCACTTCATTCATAACATTCATCCATCAACAACTTCACCCCACACTTGCTTTTCACACACTCAACACACTAGCATGCTCCTATTCCCGGGTGGGTCAAAAGAGGTCAAATTTATATCAATTGAGGTGCTCAAACAACATGATCAAGATGAGAAGTAGACAAAGATAAATCGCCTTAATCATTCCTAGATGATGTGCAAGAACTAGCATGTAATTTTGACTTTCAATCCTCAATCCAATCAAGGCAAGCATCATAATCACAAATCATTCATGGGATTCAAGATAAGTACTTCAAGTCCATATATGCATTCATCTATTCAACACACAAGGCCATCCATAACCAATTCACAAGACAATCTCATCATAAGGGTCATTCCCAAGCTTAGAAGCACTAAATTTTTTTTAAATTTTATGATTTTTTTTTTGAATTTTTTGAAATATGTATGTTCAATGCAAAAAGCTAGTAAAACATGTGACAACAAGAAACTATAATAGATGCAAATCATGCAAAAGACCATGCAAACCCCACCCCATACTTAGAAACACATTGTCCCCAATGTGTAAATGAAGTAAAGAAGAGTGAAAGAGGGTCCTCACAATGTCAAATAGTTTGCTTCGGTATTTGGGTTCACTCAAGTGGATTGATGGCGGATGATCCTATCAACGATGGTAGAGAGCTCAAAGTGTTCGTTATGGCGTCGGGATCCGCGCTAGGCACTGCTAGCCATCCAAGTCCCGCGTCCGCTCCACCCACAATTGATGAGGGACTCATCATCATCATCCACATGCCATGTAAGGCTTCCATGCTACTTAGACTCCAGCACACAAACTCCAAACACACAAAAACAGAAAAATCTAAACAAAAACAAAAACGAAAAAGGGAAAGATGTCTACCAATTGTTTGCCTCCCATCAAGCGCTTCTTTAAGGTCACTAGCTTGACCAAATTCGGGGGCGTCTCACTCAAGGTGAAGTGGGGCAATCATATCCACCGGAGCTCCCGAGATATACTTCTTCAACCGGTGCCCATTCACCTTAAAATCTCCACAATGCTTCCCTCCAATCTCAACCGCTCCATGGGGAAAGATCTTCTTCACCACATAAGGACCCGTCCATCTTGACTTTAGCTTTCTGGGGAAGAGCCGCAACCTTGAGTTGAAGAGAAAGACCAAGTCTCCTTCACTCAACTCTTTCGGGATGAGATGCTTGTCATATCAACGTTTGGTCCTTTCTTTGTAGATCCGGGCGTTTTAATAGGCATCCAACCGGATCTCCTCAAGGGCGTTCATATCAAGCAACCTCTTCTCTCCGGCTCCTTGAGGTAAAAATTCAGCCACCTTATGGCCTAATATGCTCTATGCTCCATCTCCACCGGAAGGTGACAAGACTTGTCATAAACTAGCTTGTAGGGAGTGGTGCCAATTAGTGTCTTGAAAGCGGTTCTATATGCCCAGAAAGCATCATCGAGCTTCATAGCCCAATCCTTTCTTGTTCTAGAAACCGTTTTCTCAAGGATCCCTTTTATCTCCCGGTTGGAGATCTCCACTTTGCCACTAGTTTGGGGGTGGTAAGGTGTTGCCACCTTATAAGTCACCCCATACTTAGCCAAAAGTGCCCCAAACTTCCTATTAGTGAAGTGCTTTCCTCCATCACTTATGATCACCCTTGGTGTCCCAAACCTAGGAAAGATCACTCGGTTGAAGAATCGCACCACAACCTTGGCATCATTTGTGGGAGAAGCGATTGCTTCCATCCATCTCGAAACATAGTCTACCGCCAATAGGATGTAGAGGTTGCCACTTGAAGAAGGGAATGGTCCCATGAAGTCCACACCCCACACATCAAATATCTCCACTTCTTGTATGTTGTTCAAAGGCATCTCATTCCTCCTTGAGATGTTGCCCGTCCTTTGGCAAGCATCACATGCTACCACAAAATTCTACACATCCTTGAACAAACTTGGCCAAAAGAAACCCGATTGCAACACCTTTGCACATGTCTTGTGTGAGCTAGCATGGCCTCCACATGGCAAGGAGTGACAATGGCGGATCACACTCTCCACCTCATCCTCCGGTATGCATCTCCTAAAGACTCCATCCGGCCCTATCTTGAACAAAAGCGGTTCACTCCAATAGTAATGCCTCACATCCTTGAAGAATTTCTTCCTTTGGGCATAGGATAAACCGGGTGGCATCTCCTCATACACAAGGTAGTTCACAATGGCGGCATACCATGGCTCATTTCCCTTGGACACTTGAAGCAAGCACTCCTCCACCATTTGCAATTGCTCATCCCGGAATGAGTCATCAATCGGGACGTCATCTTTCTCAATTTCAAATGGTGGGAGTCTACTAAGATGGTCCGCCACAGAATTTTCGGACCCTTTCTTATCCCGGATTTCCAAATCAAACTCTTGAAGAAGAAGGATCCACTGAATCAAACGAGGCTTGGCATCCTTCTTTTTAAGGAGGTAACGGATCGCAGCATGATCCGTATACACAATGAGCTTCGCTCCAACAAGATACGAGCGGAACTTCTCAAATGCATACACAACTGCTAGCAACTCCTTCTCGATGGTAGCATAATTGAGTTGGGCATCATCTAGCGTCTTGCTAGCATAATAGATGGCATGTGTAAGCCCATCTTTCCTTTGCCCCAAAACAGCCCCAACGGCTACATCACTCGCGTCACACATGATCTCAAACGGTAGACTCCAATCCGGCGGTTGCATGATGGGTGCGGAGATCAAAGCATTCTTCAACCTACAAAAAGCCTCAAGGCAATCCTTGGAGAAAACAAACTCAACATCTTTCATTAGTATGTTAGTAAGAGGCTTAGAAATCTTAGAGAAATTTTTAATGAATCTTTGGTAAAAACCGGCATGTCCTAGAAAACTCCTTACCCCCTTTACCAAGGTAGGTGGTGGCAACTTCTCTATCGTCTCTATCTTAGCCCTATCAACCTCAATCCCACGGTTGGACATCAAATGTCCCAACACAATGTCTTCACTTACCATGAAGTGGCATTTTTCCTAATTTAAGACAAGATTTGTCTCCTCACATCTCTTAAGCACCAAAGACAAATTAGCTAAACAATCATCAAATGAAGATCCATAAACAAAGAAATCATCCATAAACACTTCCATGATGTTTTCAATATACTCAGAAAAGATAGCCATCATACACCTTTGAAAGGTGGCGGGTGCATTACACAACCCAAATGGCATTCTCCTATATGCAAATGTACCCCAAAGACATGTGAATGTAGTTTTCTCTTGGTCATCGGGGTGGATAGGGATTTGGAAGAATCCACTATAACCGTCTAAGTAACAAAAATGGGAATGTTGAGCTAATCTCTCTAGCATTTGGTCAATAAAGGGAAGAGGGAAGTGATCTTTCCTAGAGGCCACATTTAGTTTCCTATAGTCTATACACATCCTCCATCTCGTAACCGTTCTAGTCGGAATTAGTTCATTATTCTCATTAGTTACTACGGTCATCCCACCCTTCTTAGGAACCACATGCACGGGACTAACCCACTTACTATCCGAAATCAGGAAAATGATTCCCGCATCTAGCAATTTAAGAATCTCTTTCTTTACTACTTCTTTCATGATGGGGTTTAGTCTTCTTTGAGGTTCAATTGAAGGTTTATGATTATCTTCCATTAAGATCTTATGCATGCACAAAGAAGGTTTAATGCCAACTAAATCATCAATTGTATAGCCAATAGCCTTCCGATGCAATCTCAACTCATGCAACAATCTATTCAACTCATCATCATTCAAGCATGCATTAACAATCACTGTATATGTAGAATCTTCACCAAGAAAAACATACTTACGATGAGAGGGGAGGGGTTTAAGTTCAAGTTTAGGAGGACCTTTATCGGTTGGAGACGCTCCATACAATGTTAGTTGAGATGAATCCAAAGCCATGGAAGACTCCCCAAAGCTCCTTGAAGCTTGATCAACAACCAATGCAGTTTCTGGAGAAACCACGGGCAAAATCACGGGCTCTAGCACAACCACGGCCGTGGAACTTGCAAAACTAGCCTTTTTGAGCATTCCAGACAGTTCCACGGGACATTCCACAGGCGTGGTTCTTCCCCCAGGCCGTGGTTCATACAACAATTCAGCAAACCTTCGTGTACTTCAAATTCAGCTCTTGTCTCCTTTTCCAATGCATCCAAAGTCTTGATTTCTTCATTGCAAGCCTCCTCAACTCCTTCCTCCATCAAACTTAAGCTAAGAACCTTCTCCAAGGGGTCCTTGATCAAGATCGAGCTCACAACTTCTCTAGACTCCTCTTGCTCGACAATGTTGAACACATCTTCACCAAGGGCTGGCCCCTTCATCATTGTGGATAATTTGAACTTGATATTCTCTTCTCCAATGTTGAAGGAGAGAATTACATTTTTACAATCCACCAAACATCCGGAAAGTGGCTACGAAAGGTCTCCCCAAGATGATAGGAACCGGATAGTCCGCCGGGATGTCCAAGACAACAAAATCAATCGGCACATAGAACTTCCTGAGTTGCACCGGTATGTCCTCCAAGATTCCAACCGGGTGAGTGATCGAACGGTCCGCCATATAAAGGGTCATCTTGACCGGCTTTGGCTCTCCTAGCCCAAACTTGTTGCAAAGTGCAAGCAGTATAATGCTTACAGTTGCCCCAAGATCACATAGGGGTTCATACTTCACTTCTCCTACTCCAATTGGCACACAAAAAGATCCCAGATCTCTTAGCTTAGGAGGCATCTCCTCCTTCATAGTTTGAATCAACTTCGAGGATCTCTTTGTCATTCTCACTTCCCCATACTCCTCCAACTTTCTTTTTTTGGAGAGTATCTCCTTCAAGAATTTTCCATAGGCCGGCATACCTAGAATAGCATCCATGAACGGAATGTTAATATGCAATTTAGACATAAGTTCAAGGAATTTACCGAAGTGTTTGTCCAGGCGAGCTCTTGCTCGTGATTGTGGGAATGGTAGTGGTGGCTTGTATGGAGGTGGCACCACATATGTTGGCTCATCTTCCTTGCTCTTGCCTCCTTCTTCTTGCAATGTCTCTTCTTCTACCACTACTTGCTTCCCCTTGTCATTTCCCTTAGGTAAGGGATGCTTCATGCTCAGCCCACTTCTTGTTGTAATGGCCAACACTTGGCCTCTCGGGTTATCTTCGGTTCTTCCGTGAAGATTTCCCGGATCTCTATGAGCTTCACCCGCCTTTTGGAACACTTGTGCTTCCAACAGCTTTTGAGCCTTAGAAATGGAAGTCACCGTGCTCTCAAGACCACTCAACCTTCCAAGCAATTGCTCAAACATCATCTCGGTTCTATCCTTTGGAGGTTGAGTAAATCCGGGTGGAGGCTCTTGTGATGCCTTAGGTGGTGGATCTGCGCTTGTGGAAGCGGGAGGGTTCAAGGCTCCATCCGGGTTAGAATAGGAAAACCCGGGATGATTGTGGTTAGGCCGATAATTGTTGAATTGCCGGTTGCTGTCGAAGTTCCTTGGGCCTTGATAGTTGTTGTAGTTTCCCCTTCCCATATAGTTCACATCTTCCTCCTTGGAAGACAAGTTTGCTTGCACTCTCACTTGAGGGGTTGCTTGACTCTTCAAAGTTGTAGCACATAACTCCCTCAAAGACTTTAGCTCGTTGTTGATTGCATGAAGCTTGAAATTACTCATGGTGACTTCACTCACCTCATATGCTCCCGCTTTCCTCCCATCACTCTTCCTATGGGAGTACTTCTCAATCACCAAAGCTTGTTTCTCTACAAACTCCCAAGCTTCATCTACATTCTTTTCCATGAAAGTCCCACCGGAAAGAGATTGAAGCTTGAATTGGCTATCTTCATCAAGTCCTTTGAAGTAGATCTCCAAAAGCTCTATTTTCGGTATACCATGGTGTGGACAATCTAGGAGATCTTTGAACCTCTCCCATGACTTGAATAGGCTTTCTCTATCCTTCATCACGAAGGTATTGATCTTCCCTCTTAGCTCGGTAGTCTTGGAAGGTGGGAAGAACTTAGTCAAGAACTCGGTTGTCATTTCCTCCCAAGTACTTACTCGCCCTAGTGGAATCGATTGGTACCAAGCCAAGGCTTTATCCTTAAGAGAGAAGGAAAAAGCTCTAAGCTTATGGTTATTGTTCTCCAATCTAGGCGGCCTTAGAGTCTCCATCAAGATCTCATAGTTCATCAAATGTTGATGAGGAGACTCTCCTTCCATCCCTCCAAATTGATTATGCCGGATCATTTGTAGAACTTGAGGGCGGAGCTCATAATCATGGGCTACGGGATCACCTAAGTTCAAACCCGGACGGTGCACTCTTTGAGCCGGATCCATGCGTTGCCCTAACGTTTGTGGCTCCTCAATCGTTATCGGCTCAAACTGAATATTAACCGCCGGTTGCGGTTGTGGTGGTGGCGGAGGAGGTTGTTGACGATTAAGCTCTCTTTGCACAAGAGTTTGTCTAATCTCTTCAATCTTCCTCCTAGTTGCTTCTTGCCTCTCATCGGCAAGTCTCCTTTCATTCTCTAAGAGCTCATCTCTTAACCTAATTTGCTCTAAAGCCTCATCCAACTCAGCTTGAAGATCTCTTGCGGCCATCTCTTTCTCCTTTCTAATGCTCTTAGTTCTAGCTTTAAGGGTTTTCTCCGGTTCGGGATCGAATGGAGCTAAATCCTTGCCACGAGATCTTCGCATACACCTAAAGAGTGAGAGATGTCCTGAATATGCAAAGACACAAACCAAACGAGATCAAAAGCAACAAGAAAGACCTGCACTATAATCAATCACAAAAATGACTCAATCTAGACCTAGTCCCCGGCAACGGCGCCAAAAACTTGTTACGTCTAGGAATTGATGCACGCAGAAGTCTTAAATTTATAACTCGATATATTTTTTCCTAACTCCTAGCGAACCCACAGTGTATGGGTCGTTTTGTAGTAAGGATAGTATTCCGAGGTCGAACACAAAGACTAAGGTGAAATTGAGTCAATAGTGACTAAGGATAGTGAAGATCTAGGCTAAGAAAAGAGAAAGGAATAAAGAAATAAAATCTCAATATTTTTGGTTTGGTTTTGAGGTGATCAATCAAAGATCACAAATCATACAAGCTTAACAAATAACTAAGCTAGCAAGGCAATTAAACAAACCAAACACGAGATAGGAAATCAAAGAGAGAAAAGAGGAATCTAGGGGTTAGAAATTCCGGCTAAGGCATAGGACTCAAGCTATCTAATCATTCCTTGGATTAACTATGGTATGTTGGGAGTGAGTGTTTCTAAATTGGGATCAATCACCGGGTAGGTCTCATGGCCCACTAGTCCGTTCCTAAGGTCCTATCACCGGGTAAGTCTCTAGGAGCCTAAGGTAGGGATATCTACACAAACCGGATGGTTATCTAGGGATCTAACCTCTCCTTACCGGGTAAGTCTCGGGAAGGCAAGTCCTAAACACTTATCCTAGCACATTCAGTCCAATAGCGGCTTCTGAGGCTCACTGCTACCTAGAATTTGTTATCTTCGGTATCTAAGAGCAAGAATCACCGGGTAAGTCTCTTCTAACTCTTAGTTGCTAACACTAGGTCACCCTAGGATAGATTTAGCTCAACAAACACTAGGATTTCAACAAGCTGACATCCTAGCACTTAGATTCATCAAAACAAGCAAGTCAGTCAAAATCACGGGTAGTTCATCAAGAACCACGGCCGTGGAATGTACTAGAATAGGCCGTGGTTTACAACAGAGGCTAGGTTCGAGCAAATAGTTCATCCAAAGGTACATCTAAGTCCATTCTATCATAGTCCAAGCCATAACCATCATTTCATTACCCTAGAATCACATCTATTTAGCCAACGACATGCATCATCACAATCAAAGTCATCAAGCATAAAATCATGGAATCCATATCAAGAGGATGAAATGAAAGAGAGATGAAGCAAGTGGAACAAAGAAATCCAAGCTGAATATGAGTTCAAGAAAGACTTACAACCCTTCAAAAGAAGGTTCAATCGTTTCTTACAAAACCTTGCAAAACGTCTTCACAAAACTCACTCAAAACTATGAAAAACTAAGAATGGTGTGTTCTTCTCTTCTTCTCCAATGGATTCCTTTCTTCTCCTCCAAGAGTAGATCTAATCCAATCTTCCAATGAGAGAATATGTGTTGTTGAGAGTGTCGGGGAGAATGGGAGTGATGATGGCGTCTCTTAACAGCCTGCGGGACCACCTTATATTCTCAACAAATTGCAAGAGTCGGCCATGAAGATCGTGGGACAGTTGTCACAGCTGTATAGGGGAAACCACGGCCTATTTCCATGCCCGTGGAAGTCCCAGTGGCCGTGGTTTTGGTCCCTCAGCATTCTATGGATCATCAAGCCACAATTTGTTGCAAGAAATGCACCAACAAGGTCCCATGTGTCCTCCTTAGCTCCTTGCTTGCTTCCCAATGAGTCCGAAGGTGTGTCATCTCGAGGAACGATCCTCAAATGTATCGATTAAGCTACTAAAGCTCCCAAAATACCTACAAAACATGCAAAAGGCCGTGTAGACGTCTATCTCGACAAAATGCATGAATTAAGTGCAAACGTCATGAACTAGTGCTAAACCATGCATGAAAGCGCGCAAAAACTATCTAAATGAGTGCCTAAACCTACATCATAAATCGTGTTTTCAATACCCTTTACTATAGGTGATAGCATGAATTATAGTCTATATTTTGGGGTTTGTTTGGACGTTTTATCTTTCATAATATGCATGTTTGTATGTATATTACGTGATTATATTACCATTTAATCTACCTTTGCGAGAATCGAGGTCTACACCTAGTTTTGTTGTGATCGTAGGTAAAATGGCACGTTTTGCATCAAAAAGGAGCAAAAGGAGCTATGGAGTCATTGGAGCTACATTGAGGAACATAAGGAACCATCCAGGAAGCATAGCCATGGATTAAAGATTCACTTTGGACCAGTTTTGAGAGATTTCACATTCAGTTGTGACTCACCTCGGTTGACCACAAATTCATCTCGACCGAGGTGATCCAGGGAAGCCGACTCGACCGAGGCGAATACCTAGGACGCGACGAGAATATTTTATTCTTGGCTGAGATCTTTTATCTTTGGAAAGAAGATTTTATATTTTTGGGCTTGGCTCCTGGAAGGAAGAAGATATTATAGATCTTATATTTTACCTATTTTTATGGGAAGAGATCTTTCTAAAATATCTTATCTTTTGAGAGTTATTTTCCTATAAAAAGGGTTGGATTTCCACAAATCCAATATCGTGCTATACCACCAATCAGAGTTTATACACCGCAGCAGCCATACTCCAGTTGGGAGATTCGAAGAACCTTTTTGAAGGTTGAAGAAGGAAGATTGTAGCTTTTATAGCTTTTGAAGGGTTTTGTAAGATTATTTTAGATTCCCTTCCTTGTTGTCTTCCTTTGTTGGATTTATATCCAAGGAACGCTTTTGTTGTGATATTTGATTAAGTTATTGAAGTCTTTTCATCAAATTCTTCTTGTTCAAATATTCACCTTCTTCCCATATATTTGATTAATACTTTCATGATGATGAGTGGCTAATTTCCTTGTGTGATTCTAGGGTGATTGGCTGAAGGTTGTGGGAAAAACAATGATAGAATAATCTTAGATTCCTGTAGGACCCTGAAAGTTCGAGCCTTTAACCTTAACCCTAAGCATCTCGCTCAGTCGATGAACATCTCGGCCAGGGTTGAATTTGGCTGACCGAGGTGACTTATCTGATCCGAAACTGAGAGTTAAGTGTTAGAGTTTGGCAAATCCTATTCTTATTACACCTTTCCTGGTTCAATGCAAGCTTAGGATGAGACTTACCCGGTAATTCCTTAGTTTGTTTACAAACGATCATAAGTATAGGTAATAAAGGTTTATCCTTTATTGGGGTTTGAGTATGCTTCCATCCCATCTTTGTGAGTTAGCCTGAGACTTACCCGGTAAAGGTTGATTCTATTCCCTTAGATGGTGTGTTAGTTTGAGAGTATAGTTCTTAATCTTGATTCCTTGAGACTTACCCGGTGATAGGAGTTACGGTTTAGGATTAGTGAGTAGTGAGACTTACCCGGTGATCTATTCCACTTTAGTAACACCTTCCCTATGCAAAAACCTCAGCTTTCTCCGCTTATCTTTAGATCTTGAGTTGGAACCACAACTAGATGCTTTAATCCCTAGAATTGCATGTTTCCTTTATTAACTTCTTATTCATCTTTGATTGTGTTAATTGCTCTTGTGGTTAGTATTTACATAAGCATACCGTGTTTGGACTTTGTTTCACTAAGTCCCTGTGATCGACCCCTGGAATTCCTTGCTTTTTACTACGATTGACCCGTACACTGCGGGTTCGCATCCTTGTTTTAAGCTTACGTCTAGGGTTATAAATTTAAAGCTTGCACACACCGTTTGGAGCGAACAATAGGGTTACCTGATGGTAGCCGGGTCAGAGATACCCGTGAGATACGTAGTTGTCCCCTACGTTTAGGGACTCGTGTTTTGCTTGTTGACTTCTTTTTCATGCCTTTGATGCATGAAGAAGTCATATTAGGTATGGATTGATGCGTAGACACTCTGCGGTTTTAGATGTTGGTAGGAGGACTGTTACAATCTCTACCGAGGTAGGTCTGATTGAGGTCTTCCGAGGTTGGGACCATGGGAAGACGGGTTCTGTTATCAGTGCCGTACGAGTAGCTAGATTGATAGCACAAGGATGTGATGCCTTCTCGTGCTATGCCATGAAGGATGGAGAGAGTCCAACATTGGAGGACATACTAGTAGTTTGCGAGTTTGTAGACGTTTTTCCTAAGCCGTTGAGCTTGCCGCCTCAGAGGAGTGTGGACTTCAGTATCGAGTTGGAGCCTGCTACGAGACCCATCTCAAAGGCCGTATATCGTATGGAGCCTATCGAGATGTAGGAGCTGAAGAAGCAACTCGAGGAGTTGGCTGAGAAGGGCTTCATATGCCCTAGCGTTTCACCATGGGGTGCACCTGTCCTCTTCGTGCGGAAGAAGGACGGATCATTGAGACTGTGTATTGATTACAAAGAGCTAAACAAGGTTACCATCAAGAAGAGGTATCCACTGCCTCGTATTGATGATCTACTTGATCAGCTTCAAGGAGCCACAATCTTCTCCCGGAGTGATTTACGCTCAAGATATCACCAGTTGAGGGTGAGAGAGCATGATGTACACAGGACGGAATTTCGTACCCATTATGGACACTACGAGTTTGTGGTGATGCCATTTGGGCTGACGAATGCCCCATCAGTCTTCATGGAGTTGATCAACAACATCTTCATCAACTTCCTTGATCAGTTTGTGGTGGTCTTCATTGATGACATTCTTATATACTCTCGTAGCAGAGAGGAGCCTGTCGATCATCTGAGGACAGTTTTGCAGATTTTGTGGGATAGAGAGCTATATGCCAAACTCTCTAAGTGTGAGTTCTGGATGTCTGAGGTTGCTTTTCTTGGACACATCATCTCCGCCGATGAGATTATTGTTGATCCGGCGAAGATCGAGTTTGTTGCTGCATGGACGACACCGACGAATGTTAAGGAAGTGCGTAACTTTGTTGGCCTAGCCGGATATTACAAACGCTTTGTGGAGGGATTTTCTGTGACTGCCCGTCCTCTTATGATTCTTCTAATGAAGACTACCAGATTTGTATGGACTGACTAGTGTGCCCAAGGTTTTGAGGAGTTGAAGAGGCGTTTGACTTCTGCTCCTGTCTTGGCACAGCGAGAGGGTTCTGATGATTTTGTGGTCTATAGTGATGCATCCAAGCTAGGCTTGGGATGTGTATTGATGCAGAGAGGCATAGTGATTGCAGATGTGTCTAGAGAACTGAAGACGTATGAGGAGAACTACTCGACTGATGGTCTGGAGTTGGCAGCGGTAGTTCATGCTTTGAAGATATGGAGGCATTAAATGTTTGGTGCTACATGTCAGATCTTCACAGACAATAAAAGTTTGAAGTACATTTTTACGCAACGGGAGTTGAATACCCGCCAGCGTCGATGGCTTGAGTTAATCAAGGACTTTGACCTTGAGATTCTGTATCATCCTGGGAAGGCTAATGTTATAGCAGACGCCTTGAGCAGGAAGACGCCTCGAGAGAAGGCGATTGCTAGATTAACAGTACAACATCAACTTTTGAGAGATCTAGCTTGGCTAGAGCTGGACATTTAATTTCCTGACAAGGATGCCTAGTTGTATGCTTTAGTGGTTTTACCTGGTCTGTTGGATGAGATCCAATAGATTCGGGGAACCTGCCCGACCTTGATGAGGATTAGAGAGAGCATGTCTCGTGGAGAGGCACCACAATTCTCCATTGGAGCGGATGGGATGATGAGGCGTCATGACCGTATTTGTGTACTTGTTGATACAGAGTTGAGACAGAGGATCTTACAGGAGGCTCACTGTACACCCTACTCTGTACATCCAGGTACGAGTAAGATGTACCATGATGTGAGACATTCATATTGGTGGGGAGGGTTGAAGCCCGATGTAGCCAGATTTGTGGAAAAGTGTTCGACATGTCAGTAGGTCAAGATAGAGCATTTCAGACCTGGAGGTGAGCTGCATCCACTGTCAGTACCGCAGTGGAAGTGGGAGGACGTCTCCATGGACTTTGTGACGGGATTGAGACTCAATAGGAGTTTTCATGCTATCTGGGTTGTGGTTGATAGACTGACGAAGACAACACGTTTTATTCCTATTAGAGAGACGTGGCCAGCGAGGAAATTAGCTGAGGAGTACAAAAGAAAGATAGTGAAACTCCATGGTGTACCGAGGACGATCCTCTCTGATCAAGATGGACGGTTTTACCTCGAGGTTTTGACAGCAGATTTAGACTGCTTTGGGGACGAGTCTACACTTCACGACTGCATTTCACCCCGAAGCAGATAGTCAGTCTAAGAGGACCATCCAGGCCCTGGAGGTTATGCTACGAGCTTGTTTGTTGGATTGGGGACAGGATGGTTTGATTACCTCCTACTAGTAGAGTACTTATACTACAACAACTGACATTCATCTATTGAGAGGGCTCCTTTTGAGACACTGTATGGATGTAGGTGTCATACACCTTTATGTTGGAATGAGCCTAGCAGTATCAGTAGGATAGGGCCATAGCAGATTCAGGATGATATGACTCGAGTAGCGTTGATTAGAGAGAGGATGTTAGCTGCACAAAGTCGCCAGAAGTCATATACAGACAAGAGGCGTCGACCTCTAGAGTTCAGGGTAGGAACTCATGTCTGGTTGAGAGTATCTCCGACGCGTGGCGTCAGATGTTTTGGCATAAAGGGGAAGTTGAGTCCAAGATATGTTGGTCCTTTCGAGATACTAGATAGAATTGGGAGGGCAGCCTAAAGATTAGTTTTGCCTTTAAGGTTAGAATGTGTTCACCCTGTATTCTATGTGTCTCAGCTGAGGGAGTATATACCAGATATGAGGCACATTGTGAGTTATGATGAGTTGGTTGTTGAGACGGACCACACCTTTGCTGAGCATCCTATTGCAGTCCTAGAGCGAGGTGTGAGACGCTTGCGTTTGAAGGGCATTCTTATGTTGAGGATACTATAGTCAAGACGTGGATCTGAGGAGGATACATGGGAGACTGAGGGTAGTATCTAGAGGAACTATACATATTTTTATGTAGAGATAGATGCACCTAGGGTCGGTGAGTAGATCTTAGTGCTATCTTGGTGAGTATATGATTATGTGCTTATGTACTTACGTGCCTTGATGTGTTTATTCCATGCTAGCTATTATGTGATTTATGATCTTATTAGATCTGGATGTGCTAGGATGATATATGATTATAGCTAGAGACGGTTCCTTCCTCCATGCTATTTGAGTATGATTAGGATTCAACTTGAGATGGTTCTTTCCTCCATGCTACCTTGATGGACATAATTTCATTGGAGATGTTATTCCTCCATGCGATGTATACGATTATGATATGGCTAGAGATGTTCTTCCTCTATGCCTTGTGTTGTGGTATGGCGAGAAATGTGATCCCACTATGCCTTTGGGGTAGCGTTATGGCCCTGTTTTTTGGAGTTTATGACCTTTTGAGAGGAGATGTGATACCTTTGATAAAGAGAGCGAGTTATACCTCGGCTTATGGGTCCGAGAGGATTTGGGATTTTGCAAGTTTCGGGACAAAACTTGATTTTAGGGGGGTGAGATGTAAGAGCCTTAGTCTTTGAGAGGTCCCACACCTGCGCCTCAATTGAGACGCAGCTGGTGAGGGGCTTTGGAGCTGTAGAGGGCCGCCCCCACGCCCCGGCTGGCCGTCCCTACGGCCAGGCCAAGCCGCCCCTGCGGTTTACGGAGGGCTGTAGCCTTCTTCTTTGACCCAAGCCTTACTTTTTGACCTCTTCATCCCTTATAACCTCTTCTTCTCCTTTAGAAGAGGGTTACCTCATTCTCTCTCCTGTTCCATCTCTCTCCCTACGTTCATCTTCTCCTCTCTTCTTTCTTTGGATCTCTTCTTGAGTTCCTTGAGTTTTGATTAAGTTTGTGAGAGTCTATGAGGCCTTTGCTTGCTGATGGTTGATGGCAGCTGTTGTTATGAATTTTGAGCAAGCTTTAGGTTGTTGTGGTGTTGTGTTTGATCTCTTGGAGAGCTCAGTCGGTGAGTCTCATGGCTTATTCTCTTTCTTTCTTCATTCTATCGTCTTTTCCTCTCTTTTCTTAGTCTATCTTAGATTCCCTTAGGATGGATCTTGCTCCATCCATGATTGGCATATGTTGATGTATATAAATGTATGTTCGAAGAAAGAGTGAATGAATCGAAGGAAGGAGTGAAGAAGGGGCTGAATTGGGCTCTTCTGTTGTCCAGCCGCCCTTGCGGCACCTGTGAGCCGCCCCTGCGGCCACCTGTACCAGCTGGTGTTTCCACTTGGTTCTGCTGGTGTTTGTTGCTTCTAGGCTTGCTTTAGGATGCCTTTGTTCCCTCCCTTCCTAGTGTGAGTGTATAGGATCATGCTAGATGTGCGAAGATGTGTTTTGATGAGGTTATAATCGGTATATGCCATGTATGGCATTTGAGGTTTATTAGGTTGTGAGGTTAGGTTGAGGATGATCCGATGGATCGCTTTGGGTCTAGGTGTGACCCTTGTATCGATAGGAGGTTGATATATCTCTTTATGCCTTGTCTATAGGTTGTGTTGTTCCTCTAGTGTTGAGATGATCGAGTTGTGGTGGAGCTTTATACGAGGTTGAGGTAAGTCCGTAGGACTTACTTAGCTACCATTCTTATATTGGGTGTTTGCATGAGTGGTATGCGCGTTATATGGTTGCTATGATAGCATGAGATATCGTTCATACCGACCTATGTTTTATTGGCTACCAAGTTGCGTGGCTGTGATAAACTTTCCCTTTCATCCCACCGTGGAGCCTGAAAGGTTCTCTGATGTCAGGCCAGACTGACTTTATAGGAAGGGCGCAATCATCTCTCATAGGGTACAAGGATTGTGTGACCAATACTCGTACAGTTGGCTATCAAGCTTAGAGGCGATGATGTATCGGTCCTCGTGTCACATATTTTAATCTATATATATATATACATCCTTGTTCGAATGAGTTCGTTATTCTTGTTAGCCACAACGGTCATTCCTCCCTTCTTTGTGACTACTTGGACTGGACTCACCCACTTGCTATCAGAAGTTGGAAATATGATACCTCCATCAAGCAATTTAAGGATTTACTTCTTCACGACCTCTTTCAAGCAATCGTGTATATATATATATATATATATATATATATATATATATATATATATATATATATATATATATATATATATATATATATATGATTTGAGTGAATGACCTATTATATAAAGCTGATAAATGGGTAAATGTGTGATAACATGCTGATGTGTTTATCTTTCATGATTGTGTTTGTGCTTATGTGTTACTCTATATATGTATGGATAGCTAATGGTTTATTACCATGTTGTAGATGCCTTACAGGATAGGCGTGCTGCTGAGTGATCTAGCAAGGTGGCAGGCCGAGGACCTCTCGTACATAGGATGGTCGTGGTCGTTTAGGGTTGTTTACTTTTCCCTCCTGCGTGAGGATGATCTTTTGTTACCTCCTGTGTGAGGATGTTGTTGTTTATAATCGGATATGTTTTTGTTACCTTTTGGTTTTACAATTTATACAGTTTTATGCATTTGTTTTATATTTGTCAGTGTCATGTTGTAAGGTCCAGTTAACTTGTTGTTAGGCTAGGGTCAGGATCTACTTTGAGATCCTATCCGAATGTGACACTCCGAGTCCCGTGGATTCGGGGTAGTACATCCAGCACCCCCCCCCCCCCCCCCCCCCCCCCCCCCCCCCGCCCCCGTCTCCGCCACTGCATGTAGATGTGAGGATGATCCTTTGCAACCAAGAGAAGAGTCCTTAAACAAGATAGAGTGAAGAAGATCATTTAAGACATTTATAAAATTTCATGATATTTAATATCATCCACGACACTTTATTAAGCTATAATAAAGTGTTAGATGTAGCACTTTTTACACCTTATTTTCATGCACATCATACCCTCTTTTTCATCCCTTATATGTCTATTGTTACAAAAATCATCCACTTTATGAATTTTAGGCATTTAAGGAATCAAATGTTACAATATTGCATCCTTCCTAAATTCAGAACTAAAGAGAAGATCCATATGATTGAGTAACTACAACACGAGGTTCGTAGGTTAACTTTGAAGTGAAAGATTCGAGATTGGAAGCATCAAACATGAGAAATGTCTAGCAAACGGCTAGTGTACGGTCGTAGGGTGGCTCTACACAATTGTCTAACCAGCCATTTGGATCGATAGATGATGTCAAAGCCCATGGAAAGTCCATCCCAAAAGACCTTCAACAGAAGAGTGAAACGACCATCAAATGGTGGTCATACGACCGTAGGGTGGTTGTATACTTGCCGACTGGCTTACCGTTTTGACGTTGCGGAGAGAAGTTCCTTAATCTTCGATTTATATTTGGAAAGCATAAATTTTGTGTAAACCCTAGACTCCGATTTCTCCCTTATAATAGCATATCACAACCTTAGGGTTAGATACGTTGATTCCTCCTGAATTTAGTAGTGTTTGATATCCTCCTTATTCTAGCCAAAAAAGATTATTGTTAGTTTGCTTTGAAGGTTCGCCCTGTTGGAACCAAACTCTTGTACGTTATGTCGATCTTGATTTTATATATGTTTTTTTCTTTATAATTCATCATGTCTGGCTAAACTTCCCCCTAATCTAAAGATTGAATGATCCCTATCACTATTTAAATTTACTGTTCGCTTATAACTTTATGAATTGTGATTTTGATATTGCTTCTTTCAAAATTCTTTATTCCAACCTTTTATAAACCTTCGATAGAAATGATATTTTTAATTAGTTTAAATAAAATAAGTTAAAGGCCAAAAGAAAATTTTTTTTTATTGCATTTATTGAAATGATATTGGTTTTGAGAGTACTAATTTATCAAAGATTCGAGAATTTCTAATCATCGTAGAACCTTCCGGTCTTTGAAACTTTTTAATCTCAAGAGCCACAACGGCCACTAGACGGCCACAAGACGGTTGTCCCATGCCCGTTACAGTACTAGCTAGGCATTTAATTAAAATAAAAATCGAATGTCTTAGCCACACATCCGCACTAAATGGCCACCCCACGGCTTCAAAGAGCTTCCCCGACGGCCAAGCTGGCCATTCCATCAAACATAGACATCGGTGACTCCGAAAGTTTTGACGACCATATATCAGCCGTCTCAGTGCCCGTTTCATGCCCCATCAAGCCTACAACGGAAACTCCGTTCATAATTACACCATCTAGGAATGATAGTAAGTTACCCTATTCCCCTACGTCACCATCACCTTCCCCTCATTCACATTCTGACCCCTACAGCCACCTCCACACCTTACACACTACCCAACCTTTAACCTCCACACATTCATCACTTTTCATTACATCACGCTGCCAACCATCACCCACACCCTATATAACCTCTAAGCCCACCTTTTCGCCCACCATTCCACCACCTTTTACCATACCACTCTTACCTAATACCCTACACACTACACCACCCTCATCCTAGAATTGCCCCATCTCACCCACACCCTCGTTCACCGTTCTACCATCTCTCGACGCTACAAGAGGCTCTTGTTCATCCCTGCCTACTTCCCGCGGTCCACTGTTGCACACTTGGCCTACCCCTCCATTTGTGGTGGTGAAGAATTTCCTCCAGAGTTGGACATATGGGTCGACCATATATCAGCCGTCTCAATGCCCGTTTCATGCCTCATGAAGCCAACAATGGAATCTCCATTCATAATTACACCATCTAGTAATGATAGTAAGTTACCCTATTCCCCTGCGTCACCATCACCTTCCCCTCATTCACATTATTACCCCTACAGTCCCCTCCGCACCTTTTCACCCACATTTCAAACTTTTCCCTTTTCCCTTTCGCATGCATCCACAAACAAAAACCACAAAAAATGCATTTAGCGTAGATTGAGTTGACTCTCATTATTGTTACTTCTAGATTTTGAAATATTTCTTGAAATTAGTCTTGATTTGTCAACGATGCTTTGGATTTCTATATCTTGCTATTATTTATGAACATGAGTTTTTGAATGAGTAATGATGATTAGCGTGCCCAAACATAACCCTTGTTAGCGCTCTAGCCTTTGAACATGCATTTTCATGTGTTCTTTCTTTTTTATTTTATGAGTGATCTCAAACATATTTATTTCTTCTAGAACTTACGATTGAATCTCTTTTAAGGTTCATTTGATTCTATTTCCATTAATAATTAAATGATTGAGGCCTTCTTTGATAAGCCTATGTTACATTTACCACCTTTATACATGTTTTCCTTATATTAGCCACTTCTTGCCTTTTATTATCCTTTAATTCCCCCCTTAAAGAAGCTTCACAACCATGTTTAGCCTCATTCGACCTTATCCGGGATGTGATGGAAGAAGATAACGAATAAATAAAGTATGTGGTACGTGTGAAAGAAATTCTAAGAAGTTATTGCACGAGTTTGGATGCATATTACAATAATTGAAGACATTTACATGTTTGGTGGAGACGACAAAAAGTTCCTGCCAAATGTGATTCATCAAATATATAGTGAATTGGTTCTAAAGTGAAGCAAAAAGCTTATCCCTGAAAGATATATCAAGTGCTACAAAGTTCAAGTGTTATGGTTCATGAAGAAGTATATTTTGTAAAGGAAAGTGCAAATTGACAATGCCTTCAAGGAAGTTTCGTGTTGCAAGATTTGATGCCCCATATGCAATTTGTCCATTTTGACCTACTCTTTTGGCCTACCAACATCAATTTTCCATGTCATGTATTCCCATTACACCCTTTAACAAAGACCTCATGCTATTTATCTTGAATATTAGTTTCCTTTGACAGGTAGTGGAGTTAGGGAATGCCTTGACAAGCCAATGGTAAGAACTCTTCATGACTGTTGAGTTTTAGAGTTTACTCCCAAACACATCTTGTGAGATTGAGAGTAAACACATTATTTTTAGCGCCTTGGATGACTATATTTCTTTATTCATATCTCTTACTATGATTGATGCTATGATGACATGGTTTGAGTTGTATGTTTTCCTCCTAGCAGATACACTTGGTTGTTACACATAGCTTGCATGCGACATGATCTTACTCGAGGACAAAAAAGGTTTAAGCATGGAGTATTTTGATAAGTTTCAAATATAATACTTTTTATACCATGATTTCATGCAAGTTCAACCCTCTATTCCATCCCATATATGTCATTTTATATGGAAATAATCATTTAAGGCATTGAAAGTGCCAAGATTGCATCCTCCCTAAGGTTAGAGTAGAATATAAGATCAATATGACCGAGGAACTTCAACACGAAGTCCCAAGATCGGATAAGAAGAGAAAGAATCGAGATTAGAATCAAACAAGAGGCAAACACCCTCCATACCCTCCATACGGCTAGTCCATGGCCGTTAGGTGGCCTTTGCGAGACCGTTTGGCCCGAGACTTTGACACCATGGCCTATTCCATCAACCAAGCCACATGTCTTCGACTAGGGTATGAAACGAATACCATACGGTAGTTATACGGCCGTATAGTGGCCGTTGCTTTACATTTTGGTTGACACTTTTGCCGCCGCAACAACAGCTTCTAAAATCTCCGACTTCATCTATGGAAAGTGTATATTTTGTATAAACCCTAGACTCTAATTTCTCTCCTATATAAACACCCCCAACCTTAGGGCTAAATACGCTAATTACTCCTGAATACCATAATCTTCTATTCCCTCCTTATTCTAGTTGTCAAATATTGTTAGTTTTGCTTGAATGTTGCCTTGAAGTAACCGAAATGTTGTAAGTTCCACACTTCTTGATTTAATATATGATCTTTGGATTATATTTTTATCATTATTGGCTAAACTTCCTCCTTGATCTAAGGATTTGATGACCCATATAATGCTTTAGTATATTGTATGCATCAATCTTTATGATTTGAGGTTTTGAAATTGTTTTCTTTGATAGTATTTCACTCAACCTTTTGAACAAATCCGAAAGGAGTGGAACTTTTGATTGGTTTAGATAAAATCAAGTGAAGGGCCAAAATTGAAGTTTTTATTTATTGGATTTATTGAAAAAAAAACTTGGTTTTGAGAGTACTAGATTATCAAAACTTTGTGGATTCCTAATCGTCGTAGAAATGTCCGGTATTTGAAACTTTTTAAACTGAAGGACAACAAGAGAAGGTTTTTCATTGTTTGTTCCGGATTTCTAAATGCTTTATGGATGTTCCTATACTCGCCGAACCACAAGATTGAGAGTTACGTGAGTTGAAAAGCATGATTTTGTTTGTATATGCCCAAGGCAATTTTAGATGGTTAACTACTTTATCATTATCCAATGTTCATGATATATATATATATATATATATATATATATATATATATATATATATATATATATATATATATATATATATATATATATAAATATATATCTAATGAAGCCACTTGGACTTGGTCGCGGCTGCGAAGCCGCTTGGACTTGAGGAGATGATCACGAGGCGTATACTCGTTCCTCATGGTCTTAGCACGCCTTACGTCGCTATGCCATGGGAGACGACGGCTCCATAGGGCATTTTATGGTCATCTTAGTTCTCCGTCTTTGACCAGTATTGGTCCGCCGCTTGGTTTCTTTACATGCAGGATGCTAGAGATGATGCTGCTGATGATGAGGAGGAGTATGATGGAGGATCTGCTATGGAGACCGAAACTGATATCGGCGGTCCTAGTATACCAATTGTCGACCTTGATGATGAGGCGACAAAGGAGGAGGCACCACCACCACCACCACCACCTCAGCGCAGATTCCGGAGACGCAGAGATCCAAAGGCTTACCGACGGATTGACGAGATGACTGAGTAGATGATTGACTCTTATGCAGCTATGACGGTAGATATGTCCCAGCGCTTTGAGGATGAGCGTAGATACACCGATGGATGGATGCATCAGATAGGGGAGAGTCAGCATTACCAGCGTCGTATGATGGACATTCAATTTCAGTAGATGATGGGCTATCCTTTGATCCATCCCACCACCCCTACATTCCACATCCACCACCATTACCAGGTGAAGAGGATTATAGCTGCATGGATTTTATTTATTTATTTATTATACAGTTCAGCTAGGTCCGGTGAGTTTTGTGATTCTAGACTTATATTTGACCCATTGGGACAATGTGTCCCAAGTATGGGGTATTTGGATGTATTTATTTTGCTCTATATGATTGACTCTTATTGTTTTATTTTGCTCTATATGCTTATCTGTCATTACATGCATACATACACGTTTTTGTTTGAGAAAAACGTCGAAAACTGGTTTGAAATTTTTTTTTATTGACCACGACCAGGATGTTCTTGACTGGATGAGGTAGACACCTCGGATGACGTCAGAACACCTCGACCAAGGCAAGTTCTTAATTGAAAATTTTCGAAACGTTTTGTGCTTCTTCTCTGGATATGACCTCAGTGATGATTTTGTTTGCAGATTGGTTTTGAAATCTTTATATGCTCGAAAGGTTTTATGATATGTTTAAGTTGCAAAATGCTTTGTTTGAAGTTTTAGCATGTTTAATACTTTGTTTTATCAAAATTATGTTGGATTTGAAGGTTGACACCACATAATGAGTTCTATCACATTCTTCCTAGGATGATTAAGGCAATTCATTTCTTCTCTTCTTCTTCTTGATCATGCTTTAGCCCCTCATATACATATTTGCCTCCCTTTATCTATCCGGGAATTTTGAAGCAAGCAAAGAAAAGCAAGTGAAAGTGAAGTTGAGATGTTGGCTGAAAGTGTTATAAAGAAACAAATAGGTTTGGGGAATTCAATCATGATGATGAGTAACTCGGCACCATTCACATAGCCGGATGTTTGTGTCTTGCCAAAGTCGGATTGAGCGATATTCCTAACGGGTCATGGTATGTGCATCAAGGGTTCGAAGCATCTCGAGAAATTGATGATTGTTGATCTCCTAGGCTACGGTTATTGTGCACCCCTGTCCATGCATCCCACAAAGTAAAGTAAAATAAGCAAAGCTTATTGGTGGAAGATGTTGTGATTCAAAGAAAGTGAAGTAAGATCCTATTCCTGGATTCTAGCACCACATACCCTATATACATCCCACCCTTACACGTTTCTTGACCTCTTTTGGAAGCCCTTGAGACCTCGAGCTTGTTGATTGACTTGGTGGTTTAAACTGGATTATACATGATTGATTTTGATAAATATGATTTATTATGCATTCTACGATTTTATGCAAAGATATACAACTGTCATATATTCATAAAATGTTTTGATCATGTCTGGATTTTATTTGCCATGAAGCATTCTCTTAGAGTGATCTATGAGTGGAGCACACCACCAAAAATGTTTTGAAATGCTTCTCATTGATCTTTTCGACTTATAATACATTATATCTTGTATCTAACATTTGGAACTTACTTGGGGACAAGCAAGGGACAAGTATGGGGTATTTTAATAGCATGTATTATACTCTATATTTTGGGGCTGGTTTAGACGTTTTATCTTTAATAATTTGCATGTATGGATGTATATTCAATGATTATACTGTTTTTGTCAACTTTTGCGGGAATGGAGGTCTACACCTAGTTTTGTTGTAATTGTAGGTAAAATGGCACGTTTTGCATCGAAATGGAGCTAAGGAAGCTAAGGAGTTATTGGAGCTACATTCAAGAGCTTAAAGAAGATTGTTCGCTCCAAAAGGTGTGGCAAGCTTTAAATTTATATCACAAGAAATATGCTTAAAACAAGGATGCGAACCCGCAGTGTAAGGATCAATTATAGTAAAAAGCAAGAATTCCGGGTTGTCGATCTCAGGGACTTAGGTGAAACTAAGCAAGTATAGGTTGTCAATGCAACTAATAACCACAAAAATGATTAAAGCAATCAAAGTTGATAATAAGGTCAAATAAGGGGAAAATGAAAGTTCTAGGGATTTAAGCATCTAGTTGTGGTTCCAACTCAAGATCTCTAAAGATAACGTGGACAAAGCTGAGATTTTGCAAAGGGAAAGTGTTTCTAAAGTGGAATAGATTACCGGGTAAGTCTCACTACTCACTATCCCAAACCAAAGTTCCTATTACCGGGTAAGTCTCAAGGTACTAAGGAAAGGAACTATAACTTCAAACCAACACACCACCTAAGGGAATAGAATCAACCTTTACCGGGTAAGTCTCAGGCTAACTCACAAAGATGGGATGAAGGCACACTCAAACCCCAATAAAGGATAAACCTTTATTACCTACACTTATGATCATGGGTAAATAACTAAGGAATCACCGGGTAAGTCTCATCCTAAGCTTGCATTAAACTAGGAAAGGTGTAATAAGAATAGGATTTGGCAAACTTAGAACACTTAACTCTCAGTTTCGGATCAGAAAAGATCACCTTGGTCAATCAAGTTCCACCTCGGCCGAGATGTTCATCGAATGAGCGAGGTACTCTAGGGTTAAGGTTAAAGACTCGAGCTTTCAGGGTCCTACTGGGATTAAGATCATTCTATCATTGTCTTTCCCACAACTTTTAGCAAGTCACCCTAGAATCGCACAAGAAATTTAGCCACTCATCATCATGATAACAATATCAAATATATGAGAAGGGAATGAATATTTGAACACAGAAACCTTAAGAACAAGGCTTCAATAATTGAATCAAATAATCACAAATCAGTGTTCCTTGAATCACAAATTAAACAAGACAACAAACCAAGAGGAATCTAAGAAAATCTTACAAACTTCTTCAAAAGCTATCTCAAAACTATCAATCTTCGTTCCTTCAATCTTCAAAGCTTCCTTCAAACTTCCAAAAAAATCTTCTAACTGCTGTGTAGAGAATATTGCTGATCCAAAGATCCGATGATGGCTGAATTGTGGAAAATCCAACCCTTTATATAGGAGAATTATCTTTCAAAGATAATAATATCATAAAAAGATAATTTCCTATAAAATATATTATATCTCCAAAATAGATCTCCCAAATATAAGATCTTCCTTCCAAAAATTCAGCCCAAAAATATAAGATATCTTCCTTCCAAAAATAAAAGATTTCAGCCAAAAGATATGATCTCGCCGGCGCCAGGGTGTTCGCCTCGGTCGGGAAGCTTCTCAAGATCACCTCGGTCGAGGTGATACTGTAGCTGACCGAGGTGAATCTTAGCTGAAAGTGAAATCTCTCAAATCTGGTCCAAAGTAAATCTTCTTCATTAATTCCATGCTTCCTGAGTTCTTCTTTAAGCTCCAAAATGTACCTCCTATGGCTCCTTAGCTCCTTAGCTCTATTTCGATCTAAAACGTGCCATTTTACCTACGATTACAACAAAACTTGGTGTAGAACTCGATTCCCGTAAAGGTAGATGAAACGACAATATAATCACATAATATACATCCATACATGCAGATTATTGAACATAAACCGTCTAAATAAGTCCCAAAATATAGACTATAATACATGCTATCAAAATACCCCATACTTGTCCCTTGCTTGTCCCCAAGAAAATTTCAAATCTTAAGTACAAAAGAATGGATTATAAGTCATAAAGATCAATGAAAAGTATTTCAAAACATTTTCAGTGGTGTGCTCCACTCATAGATCACTCTAAGAGAATGCTTCAAGGCAATTAAAATCAAAACATGATCAAAAAATTTTATAAATATAAGAAAGTTGTTCATCTTTGCATAAAATCCTAGAATGCATAATAAATTATAATTATCGAAATTAATCATGTATAATCCAATTTAAACCACCAAGTCAATCAACAAGCTCGAGGTCTTAAGGGCTTCCAAAAGAGGTCAAGAAACGTGTGAGGGTGGGATGTATATAGGGAATGTGGTGCTAGAATCCGGGAAAAGTATCTTACTTCACTTCCTTTGAACTTCAACATCTTCCACCAATAAGCTTTGCTTATTTACTTTTACTTTTTGGGATGCATGGACAGAGGTGCACAATAACCGAAGCCTAGGAGATTAGCAATCATCAATTTCTCGAGATGCGTCAAACCCTTGATGCACATACCATGACCCGTTAGGAATATCGCTCAATCCAACTTTGGCAAGACACAAACACCCGGCTATGTGAATGGTGCCGAGTTACTCATCATTATGATTGACTTCCCTAAACCTATTTGTTTCTTTTTAAATTTCCAGGCAACATCTCAACTTTTCTTTCACTTGCTTTTCTTCGCTTGCTTCCAAATTTCCGGATAGGTAAGGGAAGGCAAATATGTATATGAAGGGCTAAACATGATCAAGAAGAAGAAGAGAAGAGAATGAATTGTCTTAATCATCCCAGGAAGAAAGTGAGAGAACTTATCATGTGGTGTCAACCTTCAAATTCAACATAATTTTGATAAAAACAAAGTATTAAACATGCCAAAATTTCAAACAAAGCATTTAACAACTTAAACATATCATAAAACCTCTACAAACAAAATCATCACTGAGGTCATATCCAGAAAAGAAGCACAAAAATCGTTTCGAAAAATCTCTCAGTGAAACCGCCTCGGTCGAGATGTTCTAAGTCAACCGAGGTACTTGACCTTGTTTGGCCAGAATCATCCCGGTCGAGGTCATAAAATTTTTTTTCTTAACCAGCTTTGGATGTTTTTCTCAATCAAATAACCTGTATGCATGCATATAATCTCAGATAAGCACATAGAGCATAAAGAAAGATCATAAATATCAAGTCGAGTCATACAAGCATACATAGTGTCGAATGATACACATAAATACCCCATACTTGGGACAAATTGTCCCAATGGGTCAAAATAAGTCTAAAAACAAGAGAACTCACCGGACATGTTGAGCTGTGTAATAAATAAAGAAAAGAAAATCCATGCAAGCTCTAGTCCTAATCCGCTGGTGGTGGTGGTGGATACGGGATGAAGGGATACTGAGATGGGTCAAACGGATAACCCATGGTGTGCTGGAACTGGATCTCCATCATCCTGCGCTGGTAGTGCTGGCTCTCCCTCAGCTCCATCATCTTCAATGACAAGGTGACGTAAGAGTCGATCATCTGGTCCATCAGCTTGTCAATCCGTCGGTGAGCTACGGGATCTCTTTGTCTGCGGACTTTACGCCTAGCAGGACGTGATGGTGCTGCAGCAGCCTCCTCCTCTATCGCCTCGTCGTCTAAGTCGACAACTGGCACACTGGGGCTGGCTGAATCTGTACCTGTCTCCATGGCAGCACCGCCATCATCATACTCCTCCTCTACCTGAGCTGGTGCAACATCTCTAGCATCTTCTATGTAGGGTATCCAAGCTGAAGACCAACACTACGGATCGAAAATTATAAACTAATCTGACCATGGAATACCCTAAGGGGCAGTCTGCTCCCAAGGCATCACCACGTACGGTGTGGTAAGGCCATGAGGAACCAATATCCTCCTCGTGATCATCTCCTGAAGTCAAGCGGCTTTGCAGCCGCCACTAGTGCACAAGCAGTCAAATCTAGACCCATAACTGTAGCGATATGAGTCACCAGTCCTCCACAACAAATATCTCCCTTCGCCTTGCCCTTGATCCGATGCAAATCCTCAACTAACATGGCCCCAAAATCAGGCACTCCTCCAATCACCATGCAGAAAAGACTCAGAAGCTCTCCTTGTCCAATGGGGCGTCTCAGTACGCGCCAGAAGGGTCTCACTGAAAATGCGGTGGGCCAAACGAAAAGCCAAATGAAATATAATGCACTCCCTGGAGTCTCCAGGTCTCTATCTGTCAGCATGCTCCACTACATGGGCAATCTGCCCCCACAACTATCGAGCTACGGCTCGAGAAGGAAAGTCGGGAACTGTAGGAGTCGGGAAGCCAAATATATTCCTGAACTGATTCATAAGAACCATGTAGTTCCGGTTCAGCAACCGGTACTTGATGTTGTTCCTCTCAGGCATGTGAGTAACAGAACTCATAAACTCTAGGGTCGGCTCAAGGTAAGCTGGAGCTCTGATCTCTATAAAATGCTCCAGCCCCACCATGGAAATCATCTTCTTCAAGTCCTCCACCACGTGGAGGAACTCGAAGGCCGGAACATCTAAGAAGCGCGGGGCAATGACAGGGCGCGCGCATATACGTTCAAAATCAACCTGGTGACGCTCATGGATCACCGGGATAGAAGGTCTAGAGGAAGGGGAAGGGGAAGAACCACTAGGGGTATCTCTCATAACAAGATGAAGATCAGATCTACGACTCATAATTTCTGACTAGAAAGCACCTCGGTTGGTCTAACAGACTCAAGAACACCTCGGCCGAGACACAGCTCGACTGGACTGAGGTGAAACGCTGTTCGATTTCTCCTCTCTGATTTTCAGTTCTTTTCCCCCAAATTCACTACCAATTGCTTTCTATGGGGTACTTATACTCTTTTCAGCACAAAAACATGGCAACCAAAGCCACAAATCCCTAAAATCAGTAAAGAGAGAAGGAGTTAGGGTTTCCGACAATTTACCCCAGATTAGGTCGATTCGAGGTGTTTTTCTTGTAGTTTCTCGCTTGCAATCTAATCCTCTTGCTTTTCCTTGCGAGATCGGAGCTAAAACCGTGGAAAACGATCGAGAAATGAGGAAACGAGGTGGAGGAGTGCCGCGGTCGAGAAGAAGTTTGGGAGGGAGGAGAGAGAAATTCTTTCGCCTTTTATACCCCTCGCCGATTCTACTGTCACCTCGGTCGAGCTGGTCCCGACCGGACTGAGGTGGCTGACTGGATTGTGAGACCTAGTCACCTCGGTTGCTCAAAAATCATCTCGGTCGAGGTGTTGTGACACCAACCGAGATTTGTCTCAGTTAAACTCCGTCTTCTCAGTTTCTCGAACTTCTGTCCTTCTAGTGTTGCTCCTGAGTTGTAATCCTTCCTTAGAGAGTACCTGGTTTCTTTCTAGGACGCCAAAAACAAAACAAAGCAAAGCAGAAGCAAACTATCTAAAACTAAACTAGAAAAAGGGAAAAGAAAGTAATACCTTGGGTTGCCTCCCAAGAAGCGCTTGATTTAAGGTCGCTAGCTGGACCGTATGGCATCCCTAAACATGCTGGAAGGTATCCTCACCCCATACTTCACCTTCATCATGGGGTGAGATAAAGAAGTCTATCAAACGTTCCAGCAAATGCAAATGCTCATCGAGGAATGAATCGTTTATGGGTGGGTTGTTCTTCTCGCGTGAAGAGGGAGGTAGCCGGCTGAGGTGATCCGCAACAGAATTTCCGGACCCCTTCTCATCGTGAATCTCTAGATCAAACTCTCGGAGCAAGAGCATCCATCGAATAAGAAGCGGCTTTGCATCCTTCTTAGCAAGTAAGTAACGAGTAGCTGCGTAGTCAGTGTAAACAATAACTTTCGCTCCGACTAAGTAAGAGAAAAATTTCTCAAAAGCATATACAACCGCCGAAAGATCCTTTTTGGTGGTGGCGTAGTTTAGTTGAGCTTCATCTAGTATCTTGCTAGCATAATAAATGGTGTTGGTCCGGCCATCCTTTTTTGTCCAAGCACCGCTCCTACGGCCACGTCACTCGCATCACACATGATCTCAAAGGACAAGGTCCAATCCGGAGGTTGAATAATGGGAGCAGAAATCAATGCTTCCTTTATCCTGTAAAATGCATCAAGACATTCCTGCGAAAACTCAAAAACAACATCCTTATTCATGAGTTTAGTGAGTAGTTTTGAAATCTTTGAGAAATCCTTGATGAACCTCCTATAGAAACCTGCATGCCCGAGAAAACTCCGAACACCCTTAACAGAACAAGGGGGAGGAAGTTTCTCAATAGTCTCGATCTTAGCTCGATCGACCTTAATACCTCGGTTGGAAACGAGGTGTCCTAACACAATTCCTTCATCAACCATAAAGTGGCACATGACCAAATTCAAAATGAGATTAGTGTCTTTACGTCTTTGTAGCACTAGAGATAGGTTAGATAGACAATCATCAAAAGAGGAACCATATACTAAAAAATCATCGATAAATACCTCCATGATCTCCTCTATATACTCGGAAAAGATAGCCATCATGCAGCGCTGGAAGGTAGCGGGTGCATTACATAATCCAAATGGCATCCTCCTATAAGCGAATGTCCCCCATGGACAAGTAAAAGTTGTCTTCTCTTGATCATCCGGATGGATAGGAATCTGAAAGAAGCCACTGTAACCATCTAAATAGAAATAATGTGAATGCTGGGCTAACCGTTCGAGCATTTGGTCGATGAAGTAAAGTGGAAAATGGTCCTTCCGAGTGGTCACGTTCAGCTTCCTGTTATCGATGCTGTAATAGCTAGGATTTCCGAATTCTAATTAATGTTGATTAACTTAATCGTTGATAGTAATTGACACACAACTCGCGAAGATTTCGCAAGTGATGAGTATGAGTCCCACCGTTATGTTCCTCGCGTCATTTTGGACGTGTGGGGAAATTTTTACTTTTTCCCCCGGGTAATTATTTTTACCCTCCGGTGTTATTTGGAGCATTTGGGAGCTCCAATTAATAAAAATGCAGTTGCGAGAAATGATCAGAACATCGGATATGTCCTAGATATGAAATAACATGGAGAGGCAAAACGGCCAAAAGAGTCGCTATTTCGTTTCTTAGCGGCTAAGAAAGACGGCTTAGGAATACACGTTTTCCGAGGTAGTTGTGGAATAATTATCCGTACAATATTCCAGATTTATTATTCCAATCTCGAGAAGTTTGGAGAAGGAGGTTCGACCCGCCTTTGGATTGGTTAAAGGATAATTATCGACTTTGGTAAAGGATAATTATCGTCTTCACTATAAATAGCGGAAAATCCTTTATTACTTCATTTCATTTCACGTTTTCTCGTAAAAGCTTTGATTTCTCTGAACCTTCAAACTCAAATCTACTCTCCGTTTCTAATCCGATTTCAATTCCGTTTGAGTTTCTAGATTCCTCTCTTCATTCTCTTCATATCGTACCCAGTTTCTGCATTTCCGAGTATATGGAGGGCTGGTCGAGCATATATGTCACCATGACAGTTCCGTCGCTCAGATTCCGATGAATTTGATGTTGTCCATGCGTAGCCTGCGTCGTTGTGATTCCGAATCTTCTTTCAGATCGTCAATCGTGTTAGTAACGAATAAGTTATGGATTTATTCGTTTTCAGTACTGCGATTTGGCCTAAATTGACATTAGGCTTGTCAAAATGGATAATTAGAAATTCCATTATGGCCGTTATTTTATTCTGGTGATTACGGATAGTTTGTTTGATGAAATCTGATGACAGGGGGTTTAGAAATTGCTTGTGGGCAAAACGTTATTCTAGCGAAATCTAATTAATTAATTAAAGTTTAACTAATTAAATTAGGATTAGATTTGAGATTGAGGAATGCCGATTATATACTACCTTGAGATTTGAGGAATTGTGAGTTATGTTGAGATATTGAGGTTTAGTTGGTTGTGAGGCTTATAGATTGAGTATGATCCTTATGGATCCCTTTGGGTCTAGGTGTGACCCCTTTGATGAATAGAGGTTGATATATCTCTTTATGCCTTGTTTATAGGCCGTGTTATCCCTCCGGTGTAGAGGTGATTGTGGTTGAGTTTGTACAAGGTTGAGGTAAGTCCGTAGGACTTACTTAGCTACCATCCCTATATTGGGTGTTTGCATGAGTGGTGTGTGCTTTATATGTTTGTTATGATAGCATGAGTTGTCGTTTTTATCGACTTATGTTCTATTGACTGCCCCACTGCGTGGCTGTGATAACCTTTCCCTTTCATCCCGCCGTGGAGTCTAGGAGGTTCTCTGATGTCGGGCCAGACTGGTTTACAGGAAGGGCGCAATCCACTCCCATAGGGTACACGGATTGTGTGACTGATACTCGTACAACTGGACATTGCACTCAGAGACGGGGGTGTATCGGTCCTCGTGTCACATACTTTCATCTATCTATATATATATATACGGTTTTTGAGTGAATGATTATTATATAAAGATAATAAATGGGTAAATGTGTGATAGCATGCTGATGTGTTTATCTTTCATGATTGTGATTGTGCTTATGCATTACCTCATATATGTATGGTTAGCTAATGGTTTCATACCGTGCTGTAGATGTTTACAGGTTAGGCGCTACTGGGTGATCTGGTAGGGTGACAGGCCGAGGACTCTCGTACATTAGGTGGTTGGTTTGGGGTTGTTGTGTTTCCCCTCCTGCGTGAGGATGATCTTTTGTACCTCCTATGTGAGGATGTCGTTTTGAATACTCGGCTATGTTGTTGTTTACTTTGGGTCGTACAGTTTATACTATTTTATGTATTTGTTTTATATCTGTCAGTGCCATGTTGTAAGGCCCAGTGAACTTGTTGTCAGGCTAAGGTCAGGATCCATTGTGAGATCCTAGCCCAATGTGAAATACCGAGTCCCACGGATTCGGGGTGTTACAGAGTTGGTATCAGAGCCCAGGTTGACAACAATGGCACTTGCTACCTACAATGAGGTTTGATAGGTAAAATAAAATAGATCCCACATGGGATCTGACGTTTTCAAAGGTTTTGGTTTTAAGTGTGGTTTTGGGATAGAATGTACGAGAAGTCATCACCTCTGCCATGGATATCTGCAGCGTAGATATGTATATATATATGTGTGTACTATGGATTATGTGGATGTATTATATACATATCGATACCTATGGCATACATATAGCCTTATAAGATTAGGTGCGTATATCCTACAGATTACTCAAACTAGAGTAGTATCTATAGTGGGATAAGGTAGGGGTACACCCCCTCTTCCTCCAGTGGTGATAAGTCAGGGACCAGTTTCCGTTGTTGTTTCGCCTATGGCAGAGAACGAGTTTGAAGAGGCTGATCGTGTCTCCATGAGTAGATCCGAGTTTCAAGAATATATGTGAGAAGTATATGAAGCGGTGATAGCGGGTAGATCCACACCGGATTTACCAACAATTGTGAGATCAACTTAAGCTTCTGGATCCGAAAAGAAGCAATGGACTGAATTAGTTACTAGAGAAGCAAAGATGATGAATGGGGAACCAAGTCCCATATTAGGACAATCTAGTGATCCTTTGGCCATGAAGATGACTGGAAAGGACCTACAGTGATTGCGTGGAAGTTGGGACACCGGCGAGCTATGTGCCCAAAGGCGCCCATCATATGCTTTACGTGTGGTAAAGCAGGGCATAGAGCGAAGTTTTGTCGACAGGGCAAGGCATTGCCTTTACAGGTTCCCTTCAAGAGTGAGATCATTCCTGGTGGACGACGAAGGTCGAGTTACCCTTCAGTTGCACAGGTTGCAAGGATGGGATGATTATGTTTCAACTATGGCTATCCAGATCATTTGCGTTTTATGTGCCCTTTGGTATTGATAGCTTGTTTCACTTGTGGTGAGCTAGGTCATCTTGCCCTTTCTGTCAGCACGGTGGTGTTTCTTCCCAGCAAGACCTTCCTCTTTCCGGTGCAGAAAGAGTGGAAGTGGAGGCTATAGTAATGACCTCAGTGATACCCGAGGAGCTACGAGGGTTAGCTGTTATAGGTACCATTCTCGTTAATGGTTTACCTGGGGGAGTTTTCCTTGTTGTGAGTGCTATGCACTTCATGTCTTTCGATGTACGCGTTAATGGTTGACTTTTGGTATATAGTAGAAGGTGTATTTTCCTTTACATGATTACCTTTTTGGGTTTGAGATACCCGTGAGATGCGTGTTTGTTCCCTTATTTCAAGGACCTGTGTATGGTTGCAGATTCTTTGTCATGTCGTAATTGCATGAGGAAGTCATTATGTGTATGGTTTGGATGAATAGATATCATGTGGTGTTAGCTTTTAATAGTAAGACTATTATAGTCTTTACTGAGTTGAGTTAAATAGAGGTCTTTTGAGGTTAAGACCTTTGAAACGGGTTTGTCATCAGGACTGTACGAGCAACGAGCTGATAGCACAAGGATGAGACGCCTTCTAGTGTTATACCATGAAGGAGCAAGATATCCCAACAATGGAAGGTATTCCAGCTGTTTATGAGTTTATAGACGTGTTACTGAACCGTCTAGTTGCCACGTTAGCGGAGTGTGGACATTGTTATCGAGTTGAAGTATGATACATGGGAAAGCCACACTATATGGTGCTTGTTGAGATATTGTACTAATAACTTGAAAAGTTGACTGAAACGGGCTTCTTTTACCCTAGTAGGTTCCATGTTCATTGTTGACGACCTGATGAGTTAGCTTCAAGAAGTAATTGTGTCATCAAGATTCCTTTGTGCTCAAGATATCCCTTGTCATGGATGAGAGAGCAGCATGTGTATGAGATAGCATCCCATACCCGTTATGGACACTACGAGTTTGTAGTGATGTCATTTGCGTTGACGAATGTTTTAGTAGTTTTTATGGAGTTGATGAACAATATCTTCATCGACTTCCTTGATTAGTCGGTGGTTGACTTCATTGATGACATGTCGGTATACTCTCATAGCAGAGATAGTAGACCGATAATCTGAGGACCTTTCTGCAGATTTCGAGCGATAGAGGATTGTATGCTACACTCTCTAAGTGTAAGTTGAGATGCCAGTGGTAGCCTTTTTAGGCCATGTTGTCTCCGCCAGTAGGATCAAGGTTGACCAGACGATAATTTAGTATGTTGTACCATGGGAGATAGTGATGAACATTAAGGAATACGTAGTTTTCTCGGCTCATCCGATTGCTACCAATGCTTTGAGGAAGGATTTTATATGATTACGTATTCATTTGCGAGTCTTTTGAGAAGACCACCATAACTACGTGATTAAAGTAGTGTGTCTAAGTTCTGAAGAGTTGAGGAGGCATTTGACCTTTGCGTCCATTCTATTTTAGTGAGAAGATTTTTGGGATCCCGTCATTTACGGTGATACATCCCAGCTAAGTCTAAGATGTGTATTACTATAGAGGAGTAGGGTTATTGATATGTGTGTTTACAACTGAGAACGTATGATGAGAACTACCTGACTCATGATTTAGAGTTAGTAGTGGTAGTTCAAGCCTTTAAGTTTTGAAGACCGTACCGGTGTGATCTTCATGTCGGATTTCTTTAGATCATAGAAATCTGAAGTATATTTTATGCAACAGGGGTTGAATAACCGCCAGTGTTAAGAACTTAAGTTGATCAAGACTTTGACTTGAAGATTCCATATCATTCAGAGAAGTTGAACGTTGTCACCGATACCTTGAATGGAAAGACGCTCCAAGAGAAGATGATTGTGAGACTGATAGTTCAGCCTCAGCTTAAGAGAGATCTAGCTTGACTAGAGTTGGACAATCAGTTCTTTGATGAGGATACCAGTTATACCTCAGAGGTTCTAACTGGTTTGTTAGATGAGGTCCAAAAGATGCAGGAGACTTGCCCGGCCTTGACAAGGTTTAGAGAAAGGATGTCTCGTACTGAGGCACCATAGTTCTCCATGGGAGTAGATGGATTGATGAAGAGTCATGACCGCTTTTGTGTACCTGCTGATGCAGATTGAGACAGAGAATATTACGGTATACCCACTGTAGACCTTATTCAGTACATTCAGGTACGAGTAAGATGTACCACGAGATGAAACGATTATATTGTATGAAGCCGATATAACCAGATTTATGATACAATTTGTGACCTATCAGCATGTCCAGATAGAGTATTTACGATCTAGAGATTGGCCCCACCCACTACTAGTGTAGTAGTAGAATTTGGGAGGACATCTCTATGGACTTTGCTATGGGGTTGTGACCCAGTAGAAGATTGATGTTATCTGGATTGTTGGTAATAGATTAATGAAACCGAAAAATAGTGAGAATCCATGGTATACTGAGAATGATCATTTCTGATCGAGATGGATGTTTTTACTTTGAGATTTTGGGCAGCAAATTCAGACTGCTTTGGGGATGAGTTTGTACCTCATGACTACACTTCACCCCCTGACAGATGGTTAGTTAGAGAGGATCATCTAAATCTTAAAGATCTATTATAAGTTGTAAGTTGAATGGGAAATGTGGATGGTTATATTACCTTCCATTAATGAGTTTATTATATAACAATGAAAGACGTGCATCTTTCTGGGATGGCCCTATGAGGCAATATATAGACATAGATGTCGTATATCCTTATGCTAGAAGTGATTTAGCATTAGAAGTGGAATAACACCTGACCAGACTCAGGATTTTATAGTTCAAGTAACGTTGATTAAAGGAAGAATGCTGGATGTACAGAGTCGCCAGATATTATATGTAGACAAGAGGCGTTAACCTCTAAAGTTCAAGCGAGAGTTCATGTCCGGCTGGAGGTATCTCAACTTTGAGGCATTAGTTGTGTTATTATGGAAAGGGGAACTGAGTTTCCAATATGTCGGTTACTTGAGATCTTGATCAGTTTTGTGAAGGCAACATGATGTTTAGCTTTGCCTATGAGATTAGAGGATATTCACCCAGTGCTTCATATGTCTCAATTGAGGAAGTATATACCAGACTCGAAAGGACCGACATGATGTTTAGAGGATATTAACCCAGTGGCGAGCCTCATAAGCCGCCATTGGACTAAGTGTGCTAGGATAGTTGTTTAGGAGTAACCCTTTCGAGACTTACCCGGTGAGGATAGGTTAGATCCCTAGGTGACAATCCGGTTTGTGTAGAATTCCATCCCTTAGGTTCTTAGAGACTTACCCGGTGATGAGACCTTAGGGACGGACTAGTGGACCATGAGACCTACCCGGTGATTGATCCCAATCTAGAAACACTAAATCCCAACATATCATAGTTAATCCAAGGATGATTAGATAGCTTGAGTCTTATGCCATAACCGGAACTTCCAACCCCTAGAATCCGCTTTTCTCTATTTGATTCATATCTCGTGTTTAGCTTGTTCGTTGCATTGATTTGTTAGTTTAGTTGATTGTTTACTTTGCATGAATTGTGATCTTTGATTGATCACCTAAAAACCAACCAAAAACATTCGAGATTTTCTTTTCTTTATTTCTTCCTCTTTTCTTAACCTAGATTTTCACTAAACTTAATCATAAATCGAATCAATCTCACCTTAGTCTTTGTGTTCGACCTCAGAATACTATCCCCGATACAAACATCCCGTACACTGCGGGTTCGCTAGGAGTTAGGAGAAATATAACAAGTTTATAAATTGTAAGACTTTGCACATCTATTCCTAGAAGTGAACAAGTTTTTGGCGCCGTTGCCGGGGACTAGGTCTAGATTGAGTCTATTTTGTGATTGTTTATAGTGTAGATCTTTCTTGTTGCTTTTGCTATCTCTTTGGTGTGTGTCTTTGCTTTTCAGGACATCTCTTACTCTTTAGGTGTATGCGAAGATCTCGTGGCAAGGATTTAGCTCCATTCGATCTCGAACCGGAGAAAACCCTTAGATCTAGATCAAAGAGCATTAAAAAGGGAAAAGAGATGGCCGGAAGAGACCTCCAAGCTGAATTGGATGAAGCCTTAGAGCAAATAAGGTTAAGAGATGAGCTCTTGGAGGAAGAAAGGAGACTTGCCAATGAGAGGCAAGATACAACAAGGAGGGAGATTGATGAGATTAGGCAAGCCCTTGTTCAAGGAGAGCTTAATCGTCAACAACCTCCACCTCCTCCACCACAACCGCAGCCGGCGGCGAATGTTAGGGTTGTGTCCATTGCTATTGAGGAGCCACAAACATTAGGGAGACGTATGGATCCGGCACAAAGAGCACACCGTCCGGGTGTGAACTTAGGAGATCCCGCAACCCACAACTACGAGCTCCACCCTCAAGTTCTACAAATGATCCGGCATAATCCATTTGGAGGGATGGAAGGAGAGTCTCCTCATCAACACTTGATGAACTATGAGATTTTGATGGAGACTTTTAGACCGCCAAGATTGGAGAGCAACAACCATAAGCTTAGGGCTTTCTCCTTCTCTCTTAAGGATAAAGCCTTGGCTTGGTATCAATCTATTCCACAAGGGCGAGTGAGTACTTGGGAGGAGATGACAACTGAGTTTTTGACTAAGTTCTTCCCACCTTCCAAGACTACCGAGTTAAGAGGGAAGATCAATGCCTTCGTGATGAAGGATAGAGAGAGTTTATTCAAGTCTTGGGAGAGGTTCAAAGATCTTCTCCTAGATTGTCCACACCATGGTATACCAAAAATTGAGCTATTGGAGATCTACTTCAAGGGCCTTGATGAAGATAGCCAATTCAAGCTCCAATCTCTTTCCGGTGGGACTTTCATGGAGAAGCATGTAGATGAAGCTTGGGAGTTTGTAGAGAAACAAGCTCTACTGATTGAGAAATACTCCCATAGGAAGAGTGAAGGGAGAAAGGCGGGAGCATATGAGGTGAGTGAAGTCACCATGAGCAATTTCAAGCTTGACGTCATCAACAACGAGCTAAAGTCTTTGAGGGAGTTGTGTGCTACAACTTTGAAGAACCAAGCAACTCCTCAAGTGCAAGTGCAAGCCAATTTGTCTTCCAAGGAGATAGATGTCAATTACATGGGAAGGGGCAATTACAACAACTATCAAGGCCCAAGGAACTTCAACAACAACCGGCAATTCAACAATTACCGGCCCAACCACAACCATCCCGGGTTCTCCTATTCTAACCCGGATGGAGCCTTGAACCCTCCCGCTTCCACAAGCACAACTCCACCACCAAAAGCTTCACAAGAACCTCCACCCGGGTTTACTCAACCTCCAAAAGATTGAACCGAAATGTTGTTTGAGCAATTGCTTGGAAGGTTGAGTGGTCTTGAGAGCACGGTGACTTCCATTTCCAAAGCTCAAAAAGTGTTGGAAGCACAAGTGTTCCAAAAGGCGGGTGAAGCCCATAGAGATCCGGGAAAGCTTCCCGGAAGGACCGAAGACAACCCAAGAGGCCAAGTGTTGGCTATTACAACAAGGAGTGGGTTGAGCATGAAAGATCCTTTGCCCAAGAAAAATGCTAAGGGAAAGCAAGTAGTGATAGAGGAAGAGACTTTGCAAGGAGATGGAGGCAAGAGCAAGGAAGTTGAGCCAACATATGTTGCACCGCCTCCATACAAGCCACCACTACCGTTCCCACAATCACGAGCAAGAGCTCATTTGGACAATCACTTTGGAATGCCGGCATATGGCAAGTTCTTGAAAGAGATACTCTCCAACAAAAGGAAGTTGGAGGAGTATGGGGAGATAAGAATGACCAAGAGATCCTCGGAATTGATCCAAACGATGAAGGAGGAGATGCCTCCCAAGCTAAGAGATCCGGGTTATTTTTGCGTCCCGATTGGAGTGGGAGATATGAAGTATGAAGCCCTTTGTGATCTTGGGGCAAGTGTAAGCATCATACCGCTTGCACTTTGCAACAAGGTTGGGCTAGGAGAGCCAAAACCGGTCAAGATGACCCTCTACATGGCGGACCGTTCAATCACTCACCCGGTTGGGATTTTAGAAGACATTCCGGTGCAACTAGGAAGGTTCTATGTGCCGATTGATTTTGTTGTCTTGGATATTCCGGCGGACTATCCGGTTCCCATCATCTTAGGAAGACCTTTTCTAGCCACTTCCGGATGCCTAGTGGATTGCAAGAACGGGACTCTCTCCTTCAACATTGGAGAAGAGAACATCAAGTTCAAGTTGTCCACAATGATGAAAGGGCCAACCCTTGATGAAGATGCATTCAACATAGTCGAGCAAGAGGAGTCTAGAGAAGTTGTGAGCTCGATTTTGATCAAGGATTTGTTGGAGAAGGTTCTTACCTTAAGTTTGATGGAGGAAGGTGTTGAGGAGGCTTGCAATGAAGAAATCAAGGCCTTGGAAGCACTAGAAAAGGAGACAAGGGCTGAATTTGAGGTTCACGAAGGCATGAGGAGTTCCTGTAGGAACCACGGTCGTGGAATGTGTTCCACGGCCGTAGAACTCTCTGGAAAGCCTCAACAAACAAGCCTGGCAACTTCCACGGCCGTGGATGTGGAGCCAACCGTGGACTTGGCCGTGATTCCCCCAGAAGCAGCCTTCATTGATGATCAAGCTTCAAGGAGCCTTGAAGGGTCTTCATTTGCTTTGGATTCATCTCATCCAACGTTATTTGGATCGTCTCCAATCGATAAAGGTCCTCCTAAACTTGAACTCAAACCCCTCCCTTCTCATTTAAAGTATGCTTTTCTTGGTGATAATTCTACATATCCGGTGATTGTGAATGCATGCTTGAGTGATGATGAACTTGCTAAGTTGTTGCATGAACTAAGACTGCATAGGAAAGCCATTGGCTATACTATTGATGATTTGGTTGGCATAAAACCTTCTTTGTGCATGCATAAGATATTGATGGAAGATAACCACAAACCCTCTATTGAACATCAAAGGAGATTGAATCCTATAATGAAAGAGGTAGTCAAAAAAGAGATCATTAAGTTGCTAGATGCGGGGATTATCTATCTCGGATAGTAAGTGGGTTAGTCCCGTTCATGTAGTTCCTAAGAAGGGTGGGATGACCGTAGTGACCAATGAGAACAATGAACTAATCCCGACTAGGACGGTTACGGGATGGAGGATGTGTATTGACTATAGGAAATTGAACATGGCCTCTAGGAAAGATCACTTCCCTCTTCCTTTCATTGACCAAATGCTAGAGAGGTTAGCTCAACATTCTCACTTTTGCTACCTAGACCGCTATAGTGGATTCTTCCAAATCCCTATCCACCCCGATGACCAAGAGAAAACCACCTTTACATGTCCATGGGGAACTTTTGCTTATAGGAGAATGCCATTTGGGTTGTGTAATGCACCCGCCACCTTCCAAAGGTGTATGATGGCTATCTTTTCGGAATACATTGAAAATATCATGGACGTTTTCATGGATGATTTCTCTGTTTATGGTTCTTCCTTTGATAATTGCTTGGCTAACTTGTCATTAGTGTTGCAAAGATGTGAGGAGACAAATCTTGTCTTGAATTGGGAAAAATGCCACTTCATGGTAAGTGAAGGTATTGTGTTAGGACACTTGGTGTCTAACCGTGGCATTGAGGTTGATAGGGCCAAGATTGAAACGATAGAGAAGTTGCCACCACCTACCTCGGTGAAAGGGGTAAGGAGTTTCTTAGGGCATGCCGGTTTTTACCGTAGGTTTATTCAAGACTTCTCTAAAATTTCTAAGCCTCTCACTAACCTACTAATGAAAGATGTGGAGTTTGTTTTCTCCAAGGATTGCCTTGAATCTTTTTGTAGGTTGAAGAACGCTTTGATCTCCGCACCTATCATGCAACCTCCGGATTGGAGCCTACCATTTGAGATCATGTGTGATGCAAGTGATATAACCGTTGGGGCTGTTTTGGGGCAAAGGAAAGATGGGCGCACACATGCCATTTATTATGCTAGCAAGACGCTAGATGATGCCCAACTCAACTATGCTACCACCGAGAAGGAGTTGCTAGCGGTGGTGTACGCATTTGAGAAGCTCCGCTCATATCTTGTTGGAGCGAAGGTCATTGTTTATACGGATCATGCTGCGATCCGTTACCTCCTTACAAAGAAGGATGCCAAACCAAGGTTGATTCGGTGGATCCTTCTTCTTCAAGAGTTTGATTTGGAAATCCGGGACAAGAAGGGATCCGAGAACTCCGTGGCGGATCACCTTAGTAGACTCCCACCATTGGAGCTTGAGAGAGATGACATCCCGGTTGATGACTCGTTCCGGGATGAGCAATTGCAAATGGTGAAGGAGTGCTTGTTCCAAGTGTCTAGAGGAAGTGAGCCATGGTATGCCGACATTATGAACTATCTTGTGTGTGAGGAAATGCCTCCCGGATTGACATATGCCCAAAAAAAGAAGTTCTTCAAGGATGTGAGGCACTACTATTGGAATGAACCACTTTTATTCAAGAGAGGGCCGGATGGAATGTTTAGAAGATGCATACCGGAGGATGAGGTGGAGAGTGTGATCCGCCATTGTCACTCCTTGCCATGTGGAGGGCATGCTAGCTCACACAAGACATGTGCTAAAGTGTTGCAATCGGGCTTCTTTTGGCCAAGTTTGTTCAAGGATGTGCAAAGCTTTGTGGTAGCTTGTGATGCTTGCCAAAGGACGGGCAACATCTCAAGGAGGAACGAGATGCCCTTGTACAACATACAAGAAGTGGAAATATTTGATGTGTGGGGTATGGATTTCATGGGACCATTCCCTTCTTTATGTGGCAACCTCTACATCCTATTGGCGGTGGATTATGTTTCGAGATGGGTGGAGGCAATCGCCTCCCCTACAAATGACGCCAAGGTGGTGGTACGGTTCTTCAACCGAGTGATCTTCCCTAGGTTTGGAACACCAAGGGTGATCATAAGTGATGGAGGGAAGCACTTCACCAATAGGAACTTTGGGGCACTTTTGGCTAAGTATGGGTGACTCATAAGGTGGAAACACCTTACCATCCCCAAACTAGTGGCCAAGTGGAGATCTCCAACCGGGAGATAAAGGGAATCCTTGAGAAGACGGTCTCAAGGACGAGAAAAGATTGGGCTATGAAGCTCGATGATGCCTTGTGGGCATATAGAACCGCCTTCAAAACACCCATTGGCACCACTCCCTACAAGTTAGTCTATGGCAAGTCTTGCCACCTTCCGGTAGAGATGGAGCATAGAGCTTATTGGGCCATTAAGTGGCTAAATTTTGACCTCAAGGAAGCGGGAGAGAAGAGGTTGCTTGATATGAACGCTCTTGAAGAGATCCGGTTGGATGCTTATGAGAATGCCCGGATCTACAAGGAGAGGACCAAACGGTGGCATGACAAGCGCCTCATCCCGAAGGAGTTGAGTGAAGGCGACCTTGTCCTTCTTTTCAACTCAAGGCTGCGGCTCTTCCCCGGAAACCTAAAATCGAGATGGACCGGGCCATATGTGGTGAAGAAGATCTTCCCCCATGGAGCTATTGAAATAGGAGGGGAGCATTATGGAGATTTCAAGGTGAATGGGCACCGGTTGAAGAAGTATATCCCGGGAGCTCCGGTGGATATGATTGCCCCACTTCACCTAGAATGAGACGCCCCGAGTTTGGTCAAGCTAATGACCTTAAAGAAGCGCTTGGTGGGAGGCAACCCAATGGTAACGTTTTTCCTTTTTCGTTTTTGTGTTTTTTCTGTTTTTGTGTGTGCTTTGTGTGCTTAATGTGTGTGCTAAAGCCTTAGTAGCATTGGAAGCCTTGCTTGGCAAGTGAATGATGATGATGAACCCCTCATCAATTATGGGTGGAGCGGACGTGGAACTTGGACGGCTAGCGGTGCCTAGCGCGAGTCCCGACGCTTTGATGAACACTTGGAGCTCTCTACCATTGTTGATAGGATCATCCACCATAAATCCACTTGAGAAATCCCAAATACCATAGCAAACCATTTTTACATTGTGAGAACCTTCTTTCACTCTTCTTTACTTCATTTACACATTGGGGGCAATGTGTTTCTAAGTATGGGGTGGAGTTTGCATGATCCTTTGCATAATGAGCATCTAGGATAGTTTAAAATCTTCACATGTTTTGCATTGTATATATTCATTTCGAAAATCCCATAAAAATAAGAAAATTTAAAAATTTTTGTGCTTTCTAGGCTTGGATATGACCCTAATGATGAATCTTGTCTTGTGGATTGGCTATGGATGGCCTTATCTGTTAAATTAATGAATGCATATGTGGACTCGAAATACTTCTCTTGAAACCCATGAATGATTTGTGATCATGATGTTTGCCTAGAATGGATAGTGTATTGAAAGTCGAAATTACAGGTTAGTTCTTGCACACCATCTAGGAATGAATGAGGCAATTCATCTTTCTCTATTTCTCATCTTGATCATGATGTTTGAGCACCTCAATTGATATAAATTTGACCTCTTTTGACCCATCCGGGAATAGGAGCATGTTAGTGTGTTGATGTGTGTGAAAAGCAAGTGTGGGGTGAAGATGTTGATGAAAGAATATCATGAATAAAATGCTGAAATTTTTGTGAAAGTGTAGACAAAAATATAGGTTTGGGGACGTTGGTTTAAATGACAAGTAACTCGGTACACTTCACATAATCGGGTGTTGGTGCCTTGCCAAAGTCAAATAAACCAATAGTCCTAACGAGCTTTGGTATGTGTGCCCGGTGTGGATGCACCTCGAAAAATAGAAAAAGCCCGAGGATGGCTAATCACCAAGGTTTCGGCTCTTGTACACCAATGCCATTGTCTCAAAAATAAGTGAAAGAAAAAGAAAAGAAAGAAAAGATGAGAAAATATACACTTGAGGGAAGTTGATCGAGGACAAAATTATGGAGTTAGCTCCATTCCCGGATTAGCACCACATAGCCTAGAAAAATCCCCACCTAATCACAACGTTTCTTGGCCTTTTATTTCATAAGACCTTATGACCTATTTGCATGTTTGTAAGACTTAGTAATTTAGATTGGATATGCTCTTGATCATCTTGACTTCTTCATTTTTACATTTCATGCATGCTTTCAAGTTAAGTATAATTGTCTTTCCATGCCTTCACTTGTTTAATGCATGATTGCTTATCCATTGCCATGAAACATGATTATGAAGGTGATCCAATATTAGAAGCACAAACCCAAAAAGATTTTGCCATTTTTCTGCATACATAAATCATGTCATCTCTAGTCTCTAGTTGAGAATTTGCTCGGGGATGAGAAAACCTTAAGTATGGGGTATTTTTGATAACACGATTTACGACTTAGGTTTAGGTAGTCATTTAGATAGATTTCTCACTCATTCATGCATGGTTTAGCACTAGTTCACGACGTTTGCACCCAATTCACGTATTTTGTCGAGATAGACGTCTACACTGACTTGTGCATTGCTTTGTAGGTATTTTGGGAGATTTAGGAGCTAAATTGATACGTTTGAGGATTGTTCATCAAGATAACACACCCTCGGACTCATTAGGATGCAAGCTAAGGGCTAAGAAGGACTCATGGAACCTTGTCAACACAAGCCATGCACCAAATCGAAGCTTAATGATCACAGGCAAAGCTGAAGCACCAAACCACGGTTCACTGACACTCCACGGCCGTGGAACCACCCGTGGTTCTTGCCAGGCGGTTGTGACAGCTGTGCCACGATCTCTTGGCCAGCTCTTGCAAAGTTGTAGTATAAAAGTGGTCCTGCATTGGCTGAGAGGGGGCATCTTTTGATCTTTTCATCTTCCATTCCACCATCCAACACTCTCACTAACAAGAAGATTCTCTAAGGAGGAAAGCTACCATTAGAGGAGGTAGAAGAGCTCCATTGGAGGGGAAGGAGAAGAACACACCATTGCTAGACCTTGATAGCTTTTGTAGTGAAGAATTTCGGAATTGATTTCTAGAGTTGAATGAACCATCTAAACCTTCTTTTGGAAGGGTTGTGAGTCATTTTAATCTTACTTTCAGCTTGGTTTTTTTACTTTATTTGTTCATCTCTTTCTCTTCATTATCTTACAAATGGAAGCCATGATTTTATGTTTGATGATTTCGATTGTTATGATGAATGTTGTAGGCTAAATAGATGTGATTCTAGGGTAAGGAAAGGATGGTTATGGCTAGGACTATGATAGGATGGACTTAGATTTGCCCTTGGATGAGTTACTTACTTGAACGTACCCTCTGTTGGAGTCCACGGTTTGTTCTTGCCAGACCACGGCCGTGGACTTGGTAGAACAGCCCGTGATTCTCCTTGGTTCGATGGATCTAGCTTTAGATTGTTAGAATGTTGAAATCCTAGTGTTTGTTGAGTTAAATCTACCCTAGGGTGACCTAGTGTTAGCAACTAAGTGTTAGAAGAGACTTACCCGGTGATTCTTACTCTTAGATTTCAAAGATGACAAACCCTAGGTAGTGGTGAGCCTCATAAGCCGCCATTGGACTAAGTGTGCTAGGATAGTTGTTTAGGAGTAACCCTTTCGAGACTTACCCGGTCAGGATAGGTTAGATCCCTAGGTGACAATTCGGTTTGTGTAGAATTCCATCCCTTAGGTTCTTTGAGACTTACCCGGTGATGAGACCTTAGGGACGGACGAGTGGACCATGAGACCTACCCGGTGATTGATCCCAATCTAGAAACACTAAATCCCAACATATCATAGTTAATCCAAGGATGATTAGATAGCTTGAGTCTTATGCCATAACCGGAACTTCCAACCCCTAGAATCCGCTTTTCTCTATTTGATTCATATCTCGTGTTTAGCTTGTTCGTTGCATTAAATTGTTAGTTTAGTTGATTGTTTACTTTGCATGAATTGTGATCTTTGATTGATCACCTAAAAACCAACCAAACGAGATTTTCTTTTCTTTATTTCTTCCTCTTTTCTTAACCTAGATCTTCACTAAACTTAATCATAAATCGAATCAATCTCACCTTAGTCTTTGTGTTCGACCTCGGAATACTATCCCTATTACAAACGTCCCGTACACTGCGGGTTCGCTAGGAGTTAGGAGAAATATAACGAGTTTATAAATTGTAAGACTTTGCACATCTATTCCTAGAAGTGAACAGGTCCTACTGGGATTAAGATCATTCTATCATCGTCTTTCCCACAACTTTCAGCCAATCACCCTAGAATCGCACAAGAAATTTAGCCACTCATCATCATAATAACAATAACCAAATATATGAGAAGGGAATGAATATTTGAACACAAAAACCTTAAGAACAAGGCTTCAATAACTTAATCAAATAATCACAAATCAGCGTTCCTTGAATCACAAATCAAACAAGACAATGAACCAAGAGGAATCTAAGAAAATCATACAAACTCCTTCAAAAGCTATCTCAAAACTATCAATCTTCCTTCCGTCAATCTTCAAAGCTTCCTTCAAACTTCCAAAAAAATCTTGTAACTGTTCTGTAGAGAATACTGTTGATCCAAAGATCCGATGATGGCTGAATTGCTGAAAATCCAACCCTTTATATAGGAGAATTATCTTTCAAAGATAATAATATCTTAAAAAGATATTTTCCTTTAAAATATGTTATATCGCTAAAATAGATCTTCTAAATATAAGATCTTCCTTCCAGAAATCTAGCCCAAAAATATAAGATATCTTCCTTCTAAAAATAAAAGATCTCAGCCAAATGATATGATCTCGCCGGTGCCAAGGTATTCGCCTCGGTCGGGACGCTTCTCAAGATCACCTCGGTCGAGGTGATATTGTAGCTGACCGAGGTGAATCTGAGCTGAAAGTAAAATCTCTCAAATCTGGTCCAAAGTAAATCTTCTTCATTAATTCCATGCTTCCTGTGTTCTTTTTTAAGCTCCAAAATGTAGCTCTTGTGGCTCCTTAGCTCTTTAGCTCTATTTCAATCCAAAACGTGCCATTTTACCTACGATTTCAACGAAACTTGGTGTAGACCTCGATTCCCGTAAAGGTAGATGAAACGAAAATATATTCACATAATATACATCCATACAGACTATAATACATGATATCAAAGATCTCAGGAAGTATGGATATGATTAAGAAGATTGACTTCGGACCAGATTCGAGAGATTTCACATTCAGTTGGGATTAATCTCGGTCAACTGCAGTACCACCTCGACAGAGGTGATCTTGAGGATCGTCTTGACCGAGGCGAACACTTTGTCGCCGGCGAGATCTTTATTTTTGGCTGAGATCTTTTATTTTTGGAAGGAGGATATCTTATATTTTTGGCTGGATTTCTAGAAGGAAGATATTATTTTTGGATGATTTATTTAAAGGGATAGAGATATATGTTATAGGAAATTATCTTTTTAAGATATTATTATCTTTGGAAGATAATTCTCCTCTATAAAGGGTTGGATTTTCCACAACTTCAACCATGCTTGGAGCATCATGCAATTGAGGGATTTTGTGGGTGTTTGAAGGAAGAGTTGAAGGAAGTATTGAAGGATTGAAGTTTAAGGAAGGAAGGAATCATAGTTGGAGTTAGATTTTGAAGGAGTTTGTACGATCTTCTTAGATTTCTTTTTGCTTGTTGTCTTTACTGACTTGTGATTGAGGAACGCTTGTTTGTTGATTGTTTGATTCAGTTATTGAGACTTTTTTCTTAAGGTTTTCTTGTTCTAATATTGATTCTTTTCCCATTAATTTGATTATTGTTATCATGATGATTTTTGGCTTAGTTTCTTATGCGAATCTATGGTGATTGGCTGAAAGTTGTGGGAAAGACGATGATAGAATGATCTTAATCCCAACAGGACCCTTAAAGCTCGAATCTTTACCTTAACCCTTGAACACCTTGTTCTAATATTGATTCTTTTCCCATTAATTTAATTATTGTTATCATGATGATTTTTGGCTTAGTTTCTTATGCGAATCTATGGTGATTGGCTGAAAGTTGTGGGAAAGACGATGATAGAATGATCTTAATCCCAGCAGGACCCTTAAAGCTCGAATCTTTACCTTAACCCTTGAACACCTCGCTCGGTCATTGAACATCTCGGCCGGGGTGGAATATAACTGAACGAGGTGACCTTTCCTGAACTTATCCGAGTTAAGTGTTTAAGTTTGCCAAATCTTATCCTTGTTACACCTTTCCTAGTTTAATGCAAGCTTAGGATGATACTTACCCGGTGATTTCTTTGTTTTTTTACCTAAGATCATGAGTGTAGGTAATAAAGGTTTATCCTTTATTGGGGTTTGAGTGTACCTTCATCCCATCTTTGTGAGTTAGCCTGAGACTTACCCGGTAATGGTTGATTCTATTCCCTTGCGTGGTGTGTTGGTTTGAGATTATAGTTCCTTTCCTTAGTACCTTGAGACTTACCCGGTAATAGGAGCTTTGGTTTGGGATAGTGAGTAGTGAGACTTACCCGGTGATCTATTCTCCCCTTAGAAACACCTTCCGTTTGCAAACCTCAGCTTTGTCCGCGTTATCCTTTGAGATCTTGAGTCGGAACCACAACTAGATGCTTTAATCCCTAGAATCCGCATTTGCCCTTACTTGACTTTTACATCATCTTGGATTGCTTTAATTCGTAGTTATTTGCAATATTTGACTACCTAATTTCGTGCTTTGTTTCACCATTGTCCTTGTGTTCGACTCCTAGATTTATTGCTTTTATTACAATTGATCCGTACACTACGGGTTCCCATATTGTTCAAGCATACTTCTTGGGTTATAAATTATAAAGATTGCACACACCTTTTGGAGCGAACAGATCCCTGCAATATACTTATATATATATGTATTATGGATTATGTTTGCATATGTGATATATATACATATACCTATACATATGGCCTATATATAGCCTTATAAGTTAGGTGTGCATACCCCGTAGATGGCTCGGACTAGAGCTACTACTGATGTAGGCAGAGGTAGAGCTAGACCACCCCTTCCTCCGGGTGTGGTAGGTGAGGGACCAGTTCCCGCTGCTGATCCACCAGTGGTGGAGGAGGTACATGAGGAGGTTGTAGAGAGTGCCGTCCCAAAGACGAGGAGTTGTGGATCGAGGAGACATCATTCACATCAAGTCCAGTCTTATGACACAAATCGTGTCTCCATGAGAGGGATAGAGTTTAGAGAGTACCTTAGACGTTTTGAGGAGGCTGTTAGAGCTGGCAGACGGGCCCTAGATCTACCAAGGCATGAGCGATCATCTAAGATGTCTCAAGGAGCCACACAGGTACCAGCTATGCCGGCACGTGCAACTGAGACTGCTCGGGCTATAGAGGAGACCAGAAGGGCCTCGACCAGATACCTGGTTGAAGGCATTCCATCAGCAGGGAGTATCACCCTTCTCAAGGCAGATTGGTTTAGAGACCGAGGTATGGATAGGACATGTAGACTTAGCTTTAGAGTGTATTAGATGTCTTGGGCTCATACGGATAGAGCTAGTACAGTCTCTATTCCGTGAACTTGCACATTAGTGGTGGAGGACCGTACGAGCAAGAGCCACCAGTTATGATCGTATGAGGAGCATGATTCAAGAGCAGCTCTGCACTGCCTCACAGAGGAGGGGGAAGCTGCAGGAATTTGTGCAGGCCGGATTTGAGGACGTGCCTATTGCAAACGCCATCCGCCTCTTCCAGACTAAGTTAGCTTTGCTTGGTTAAGCTGCACCATATGAGGACCAACATGTGTATTTTTTCTCCCATCGACTGAAGGAGAGCACACGTTGATATATGGTGGGATTCCATTGCGAGTCCCTGCTGATTATCATGACAAGGCTTCTACTTATGAGAGGAAGGAGCCAGTCAAAGGAGAACTTCTCAGACGGGACGGTCTGAGAAGAGGCAGCGCATTGGGCAAACCAGTGGTATTGGAGGAGCATCTGGTTGTAGACGAGACTAGAGACGACAAAGTTACCCCTTATCTGCACTGAATGTAGACAAGGGTTGACAGTGTTACAACTGTGGTGATCTTGGCCATTTGAAGCCAAATTATCCCAGACCAGTTGTGACTTGTTTTACCTATGGTAGACCAGGACATCGAGTTGCTTTCTGTAGGCATGGTTGAGTTGCATCTCAGTAGGGTTCTTCCCCTGCCAGTGTAGCAGGAGGTGGTCAAAGGACACCTCAAGAGCAGATACAGGGACAACATAGAGTTCTAGATCGTCCACCTACTCAAGGATCTGCTCCCGGGCCGAGTAGACGTAGAGGTCGTGGTGGGAGTGCCACTGGCGTGAGAGTAGCTTAGGGTAGAGCTTTTGAGTTGAGGAGTGCAAAGGATCCACATGCACCGGCTGCTACAGATACCATTCTACTTCATGGTTTACCTGTTAGAGTCTTGTTTGGTACTGGTGCTACGCATTCATTTATTTCTGTTACATGTGTTGAGCGTCTAAGTTTAACTACTATAGAGGTGATACCCTTTACTATAGGGTTACCCGATGGTAGAGTGGTCAGAGGTACCCGTGAGATACGTAGTTATCCCCTTCATTTAGGGAATTGTATACATATTAGGTATGGATTGGACGCGTAGACACCATGCGGTTTTGGATATTGGTAGAAGGACTGTTACAGTCTCTACCGAGGTTGGTCAGATTGAGGTCTTCCGAGGTTGGGACCTTGGGAAGACAAGATCCGTCATCAGTGTCGGACAAGCAGCTAGACTGAAAGCACGGGGATGTGATGCCTTATGGTGCTATGCCATGAAGGATGGAGAGAGTCCCATTTTGGAGGACATACCAGTGGTCAACGAGTTTGCAGATGTGTTTGCTGAGCCGTCGAGCTTGCTGCCTTAGAGGAGTGTAGATTTTAGTATAGAGTTGGAGACTGGTACGAGACCCATCTCGAATGCCCTATATCGTATGGCACATGTCGAGATGTTAGAGCAGAAGAAGCAACTCGAGGAGCTGGCTGAGAAGGTCTTCATTCGCCCTAGTGTTTCACCATGGGGTGTACCTGTCCTCTTCGTGCGGAAGAAGGACGGGTCGTTGAGACTGTGCATTGATTACAGAGAGCTAAACAAGGTGACCATCAGGAACAAGTATCCATTGCCTCGTATTGATGATCTACTTGATCAGCTTGAGGGTGAGAGAGCCAGACGTACAGAAGACGGCATTTCGTACCCGTTATGGACACTACAAATTTTTAGTGATGCCATTTGGGCTGACGAATGCCCTAGTAGTCTTCATTGAGTTGGTGAACAGTATCTTCATCGACTTCCTTGATTAGTTTGTGGTGGTCTTTATTGATGACATTTTAGTATACTCTCGTATCAGAGAGGAGCATGCCGGTCATTTGAGGACGGTTTTGCAGATAGAGTCTGTTGTAGCTTGTACGATGGGATTATGGTTGATCCGGCGAAGATCGACTCTGTTGCAGCTTGGACGACACCAACGAGCGTCAAGGAAGTGCGTAGCTTTCTTGACCTAGCCGGATATTACACACGCTTTGTGGAGGGATTTTCTGTGATTGTCCGTCCATTGACGAGTCTTCTGAGGAAGACTACCAGATTTGTATGGACCGATCAGTGTGCCTAGAGTTTTTAGGAGTTGAAATGGCGTTTGACTTCTGCTCTTGTCTTGGCACAACCAGAGGGTTCTGATGATTTTGTGGTCTACAGTGATGCATCCAAGCTAGGCTTGGGATGTGTGTTGATGTAGAGAGGCAGAGTGATTGCTTATGCGTCTAGACAGCTGAAGACGTACGAGGAGAACTACCCGACTCAAGATCTGGTGTTAGTAGCGGTAGTTCATGATTTGAAGATCTGGAGACATTACTTGTATTGTGCTACATGTCAAATCTTCACATACCATAAGAGTCTGAAGTATATTTTTACGCAACGGGAGTTGAATAACCGCCATCGTCGATGGCTTGAGTTGATCAAGGATTTTGAACTTGAGATTTTGTATTATCCTGGAAAGGCGAATGTTGTAGTTGACGCCTAGAGCAGGAAAACGCCTCGAGAGATGGCGATTGCTAGATTGACTGTACAACCTCAGCTTCAGAGGGATCTAGCTTGGCTAGAGATGGACATCCAGTTTCCTGACGAGGATGCCCAATTGTATGTTCTAGAGGTTTTACCTGGTGTGTTGGATGAGATCCAACAGAAGCAGGGGACCTGCCCGACCCTGATGATGATCAGAGAGAGGATGTCTCATGAAGAGGCACCACCGTTCTCCATTAGAGCATATGGAGTAATGAGGCGTCATGACCGTATTTGTGTACCTGCAGATGCAGAGCTGCGACAGAGGATCTTATATGAGCGAGGCTCAGTGAACACCTTATTCTGTACATCCGGGTACCAGTAAGATGTACCATGATGTGAGACGTTCATATTGGTGGGGAGGGCTGAAACCCGATGTAGCTAGATTTGTGTCTTAGTGTGCGACTTGTCAACAGGTCATGATAGAGCATTGCAGACCTGGAGATGAGCTCCATCCACTACCAGTACAACAGTGGAAGTGGGAGGACGTCTCCATGGACTTTGTGAGTGGATTGAGGCCCCGTAGGAGTTTTGATGCTATTTGGGTTGTAGCTGACAAACTGACGAAGACGGCACATTTCATTCCTATTAGAGAGATGTGGCCAATGAGCAGATTAGCTGAGGAGTACATGATGACATGAATTATGACCTATTTTTAGGCATGTATTTATATAGATTTTCCCTTTATTTTGCATGTATAGACATACATTCATGACATTTATGGTTATATTCACCTACTTTGCAAGAATACAGGTCTACACAGAGTTTTATTGCATTTGTAGGTAATTTGGTGAATTATGGAGCGAAATAGCATGTTTAAGGATTAAGCCTTGAAGCGGGACAAAAAGGAGAAATAAAAGGAAGTTAGGACGCGCCAAAGTATCTTCTGATACCGTCTGACGCGGCCCAAAGTATCTTCTGATACCGTCTGACGCGGCCCAAAGTATTTTTTGATACCATCAGACGCGGCCCAAAGTATCTTCTTATACAGTCGGACGCGGCCCAAAGTATTCTCTGATACCGTCTGACGCGCCAGAGTATCTCTTGATACCAGCGGATTCGACTTTTTTTCAGCCCAAATATTTAGGGTTTTATCTTTAAACCCTAGATATATCCATACATATATTCGATAGCCTTCAACATTGAAGGACGGACGGTGACAACCCCGGACTTGGAGTCATTTTCTCCAAAGGATACTTAGAGAGGCAGACTTGGAGGTCTTGCTAGTTGGAGGGAAGATTTGGGGAAGGACGCACTTCCCTTTTTACGCAGTTGGAAGATTTTAGGGTTTCATTTGAAGGCGGATTGACATCCCGTTGTTCTTTGTTCCTTGAGATTTGTGAGAGATTCTTATTCTATCCTACATCTATTGAACGCAAGTTACTTTTGAGTTTTATTGATATTGGTTTTGTGTTTGTTATTGAGATTTCAAGGTTTTACCTTTTCTCCCTTTCATATTTGATATTTGATTCTATGACTATGATTATTGGCTAAAACCCTTTAGCAATTCTAAGGTGAAGGGTTGATAGTTGTGGCTTAGATAATGATAGATCGATCGTAATTTGATTGGACCCTGAAAGTTAAAGAAATATCGTCGACACCTTAAATCACGGCCTGTTCTTAGGTTTCCACGGCCGTGATTCTCAAGAACTACCCGTGATTTACTTCAGTTTACGAACCTTGCTTTTACTCTAATCCAAAGTTAAAGATTTGCTTTTACTTAGTCTTGGCTTGCCTTTTCTAGGTAGTAGTGAAGCCTCAACAACCTCTACTTCGATTTCGAGTGTCACAGCCTTAATCGGTTAAGTTAGTCTTGATCCTTGGATTACAAGTTTGGGTATTTGACATTAATTCTTGTCCTTAGATCGTTTCTATATTGCAGCCTCAACAACCTTTATAGAGAGAGTCTTTGGGTTAGACATATAGGGTTTTGGAACTTCGCCGTACATTACCTTACCTTAGTATACCTTTGCAAACCTCAACTCTGTCCATATATCTATAGTATATCTTGAATCGATTGCCACAATTTGACATCCGGATCTTTAGGGTTGCTGTTTTCCCCAATATTTGCAAAAGTTTCTATTTTCATTGCTCGATAATTTGTGAACTGAATTTGATCCCCCAAATCCCTGAGTTCGATACTCTAGAATATTTGCTTAACTGCGCCGATCTGTACACTGCGGGTTCGCTTGCTTTTATTCTAGTTTTATAAATTTAAAACTTATTTGCACACACTTTTTGGGCGAACAGTACACTAGACAGATAGTGAGACTCCATGGTGTACCGAGGACGATTGTCTCTAATCGAGATGGACGGTTTACCTTGAGATTTTGGCAGCAGATTCAGACTGCTTTGGGGACGAGTCTACACTTCATGACTACGTTTCACCCCCAGACAGATGGTCAGTTTGAGAGGACCATCCAGACCTTGGAGGATATGCTGCGAGCTTGTGTGTTGGATTGGGGACAAGGATGGTCTAATTACCTCCCACTCGTTGAGTTCTCATACTACAACAACAACTGGCATGCATATATTGGGATGGCTCCTTCTGAGGCATTATATGGGCGGTAGATGCCGTACACCTTTATGCTGGGATGAGCCTAGTAGTATCAGTGGGATAGCGTTAGAGCAGATTCAGGATGATATGGCTCGAGTAGCGCTGATTAGAGAGAGGATGATGGCTACACAGCCAAAAGTCATATGCAGACAAGAGGCGTCGACCTCTAGAGTTGACGGTAGAAGCTCATGTCTGGTTGAGAGTATCTCCGACGCGAGGCGTCAGATATTTTGGAATAAAGTGGAAGTTGGGTCCCCGATATGTCGGTCCTTTCGAGATAGTGGATAGAGTTGGGAGGGCAGCCTACAGATTAGCATTAAATTCGAGATTAGAGGGTGTTCATCCTGTGCTCCATGTGTCTCAGCTGAGGGAGTAAATACCAGATCCGAGACACATTGTGAGTTATGATGATTTGGTGGTGGAGCCAGACCACACCTTTACTGAGCATCCGATTTCAGTCTTAGAATGAGGTGTGAGACGCATGCGTTCGAAGGACATTCCCATGATGATGATACAATGGTCTAGACGTGGACCTGAGGAGGCTACATGGGAGACTGAGGATAGTATCCAGAGGAACTATCTAGAGTTTTATATTGAGATAGATGCACCTAGAGTCGATGAGTAGATCTTAGTGCTATCTTGGTGAGTATATGATTATGTGCTTACATGACTTGATGTGCTTATTCCATGCTAGTTATGAGGTGATTTATGATCTTATTAGATCTATGTATTTTTATAGTTGGAGATGACTATTTCCTCCAACCTATATGCGTATGATTTATGTTTATAGCTGAAGATGGTTCTTTCCTCCATGCTACTTTGATGGACATAGTTTCAGTGGAGATGTTTTTCTTCAATGCATTGTATACGTTTATGGTTAGGCTAGATATGTGCTTCCGCTATGCCTTGTGATGTGGTAAGGTGAGAAATGTGATTCCTCTACGCCTTTGGGAAGCGTTATGACCCTGTTTCTTGGAGTTGATGATTCCTCCATGTTGGTGTTGAGGTTATAGTTTGGTATAGGTTATATCTTTTGAACGGAGATGTGATACCTCCGATAGAGAGAGAGTTATACCTCGGCGTATGGGACTGACAGGATTTGGGATTTTGAAAGTTTCGGGATGAAATTTGTTTTTAGGGGGGTGAGATTTAAGAGCCTAGTTGCTGAGTTGCTGAGTATGTCAGCTGAGGACCTAGATTTAGCCTGGACCGCCCCTGCGTGACCTAGTGGCCGCCCCTGCGGTTTGCCTGGGCCGCACCTACGGCTCACAGAGTCCGCCCTTGCGGCTTTGTGTGGCTGCAGCCATCTTCTTTGACCCTTTGACCCGTGCTTTAACTTTTCACCCCTTTATAAGCTTCTTCTTCTTCCCTTTGATGAGGATTATCTCTCTCCACAGCTTCATCTCTCTCTTATGTACATCTTCTTCTCCTCTCTTCTCCCTTGGTTCATGTTTGGTCTTCTCTTGAGTTTTGTGTGAGTTTGAGAGCTTTGATGCTAGGTTTACTGTTGATTTTTGTTGTTGAGCCTAGTGAGCCAGCTTGAGGTTGTGATGATGATATGTTGATCTTCTGGAGGTTGAGCTTGGTAAGCTTTCATGGATTCCATCCTTCTTTTATTCTTTCTTTCATCTTCTTACCTCTTTTCCTATCTTTCCTTAGTCTAGCTTAGATTCCTTAGGTTTGGATCGTGCTTCATCCATGATTGGCTTGTGTACATGTATATATATGTATGTTCTGTATGTATGTTAATGTTGGAGTGAATAAGGAGTGAAAGGATCGAAGGAAGAAGTGAAGAGAGGGCTGAAGTGGTGTCCTCTGCTGTCCAACCGCCCCTCCACCACCTTGCAGCCGCCCCAGCACCGACCAGAGCCGCCCCTGCGCCACCTGGGATCCGCCCCTGTGGCCACCTGCATCAACAAGGTCCTGCACTTATTTCTGCAGGTGTGTGTTGCTTCTAGGCTTGCTTTAGGATGTCTTTTGTTCCCTCCTTCCTAGTGTGAGTGTATAGGATCATGCTAGATGTGTGAGGATGTGTTTGGATGAGGTTATGATCGGTATATGCCTGGTACGACTTTAAGGACTTAAGTTGATGTTGGTTGAGGTTTTGAGGTTGCGTATGCATTCCTTTGGGTCTTGGTGTGACCCCTTTGATGAACAGAGGTTGATATCTTTCTATGCCTTGTTATTAGGAAGTGCCCCTCTCTCAGGAGTGGAGGTTGATTCTGGTTGAGTTGTATACGAGGTTGAGGTAAGTCCGTAGGACTTACTTAGCTACCATCCTTATATTGGGTGTTTGCGTGAGTGGTGTGTGCTTTATATGTTTACTATGATAGCATGAGTTGTCGTTTATACCGACCTACGTTTTATTGACTACCCCGTTGCGGTGGATGTGATAACCTTTCCCTTTCATCCGGCCGTGGATTCTGGGAGGTTCTCTAATGTCAGGTAGGACTGGTTTACAGAAAGGGCGCAATCCACTCTCATAGGGTACACGGATTGTGTGACCGATACTCGTACAACTGGATTAAATTCAGAGGCGAGGATGTATCGGTCCTCGTGTCACATACTTTCCTTTATCTATATATATAAGACTTGAATGAATGGCTATTATATAAAGATGATAAAATGGGTAAATATGTGATATCATGCTGATGTGTTTATCTTTACACGGTTGTGTATGTGCTTACGCATTACTCTATATATGTATAGTTAGCTAATGGTTTATTACCATGTTGTAGATGCCCCACAGGATAGGCGGCTGGGTGATCTAGCAGAGTGGCAGGCCGAGGACCTCTCGTACGTATGATGGTTGTGTCTTTTGGGGTTGTTTACCTTTTCCCTCCTGCGTGAGGATGATCTTTTGTTACCTCCTATGTGAGGACGTTTTTGTTTATACTCGGCTATGTTGTTTTACCTTTTGGTTGTACAGTTTTTACAGTTTTATATTTGTCAATGCCATGTTGTAAGGTCCATTGAACTTGGTGTTAGGCTATGGTCAATATTCATTGTGAGATCCTAGCCCAATGTGACACTCCGAGTCCCGCGGATTCGGGGTGTTACAATCGTTTCTTTAAATCCGAGAATAAAGAGCTTTTTCCACTGATATGTCTTGAGCAACCACTATCTAATATCCATTTATGATCCTTTACCTTGGTGATATCTTGCAAAACAGCAAACATCAACCTTTCCTGGTCGACCAAATGGCATATTTTGGTCCATATTCAGGTTCGATCATGCTTGATGGTCTAGTACCTTTAGGAACCCAGATTTGTTTGACTTGTTTCCTTAAACATAAAGGATAGGTGTTTCTAATAATTTAAGGATCACTTCTTCTATATGGACATGTAGATTTAACATGACCCTTTTTACCACAGTAAAAGTAAGTAGGCATATGAATACATCCTTTGGCTTTGACAAAAGTGGTAGTAGGTTTTTCAGGAATGCTCCTATGATAACCTATACCATTTTTGTTAAGAGAGGATTGTTGTTCACCCATCATTCTTTCAAGATTAGCTTTTAACAAGTAAACTTAACAAGTGCAGCCTTTTGATCTTGACACATCAAAGTTAGATCAAATTTCTCTTTCTCTAGATCGATATAGTTTCGATGAAGAGAGGAGGGGTTGTCCTTGAGAATCGTATTTTCCGATTCAAAGTCCTTGATATTGTCATCAAGGTCCACTTGGTCTTATTACTCGAAACTTGTCACCCCAAACCCAAGCATTTGATCACTTGATCATATCTTTTTATTTCCTTTTACACATTCAAGCATTTCTAGTTGAACTTGAGACAAATTTGAGATAGACATAGTATTTTAGGATTTGACATTGATTCTACAATCATATACTCACATTGATACAACTATGCACTTGTTGTAATATGTGGTTTTGGGGTAGTAACATACCCCACATCACTTGCCAAGGAGTTCATAATCTCCACCACCTATCAATTAAAACTAAAATACAAGTTGTAAATCATGAGGTCTTTTCATAGGGTGTAACGACGTTTCTTGGACAAAGGAAAAACATCGTAGGTGAAGTAAAAAACCAAGCTAAATGGCTTATAAAATTTGGGGTATTAAAGTTTGCCAAACTCGAACCACTTTAATATTTCACCAATGAGGATTGAACACAACTATATTTACTACATTATTCCAAGATCTCATAATACTTGACTTTTAATCTCTTTAAAGCACTCTTCTAGGAGAAACACTGTATAAACTTCACTTTCAACCCAATGCTTACTTATATTCAACAACAAGGATCGTGGAAACTTTTTTCGTTCCTTTCACCAACCAAGAAAAGGTTTTCAGAGCTTAATACTTTACAAACTCACACATTAACTCTTGTGACATTCACATTTCTTTTGAGGTATACCGCATACTTGATTTATTCATTCATCGGTTCCATCACAACCACATATAAGTTCAAATGAGGCTAAACATGGTTGTGAGGCATTTTTGAGGAGCACCAAAGAAGGAAAAATAAAGGCAAGAAGTGGCTAATAGAAGGAAACATGCATAAGGGCAAGAAAGTTCACAAAGGCTTAACAAAGAGGGTCTCAATCATCTTCACAATAGGTATATAGAATCAAATGAACACATAGTCTTGAAAATGAGTCAATAACAAGTTCTAGAAGAAACTAAAAATGTTGGAGATCGAACAAAAATATGAAAGAAACAACACATAAAAATTCAAGTCAATAGGTCAAGAGCACTTTTAAGGGTTACGTCTAGCTAACTCATTCATCTCAATTCATCCAAAAACTCATATACGTAAACAAAAGAAAAAAAAAGATATAACCCAAAGCATCATAAACACGTCAATTATCAAATAGAGTATTTGCAATATATCAAATTTCAAAAGGTAATATAGACTCCATCATAGTCAACAACACTAAATGCAAGCAGAAATGTAGGAAAAGAATCAAAAAAAAATTTGTGGAAAGAGGAACGTGCAACAGGAAAGGGAAACATGAACGCTTTAGTGAGTACAAACACCTTATACTTGAACTCCACATTGTCCCCAATGTCGCAGACAACAGAGTAATGAAAGAAATACTCACAAAAGCATGATATGCAACATGTGTTGGTGGTGAAAAGGAGGAAAGAAGATCACTCATCAAAATCTTCAAGCTCGAATCTTCATCTGCTTGCGTCGGTTTAATGATGAAGCTATAGTACCTACAAAAATAAATGTGAGAATGGAATAATAATAGGCATGACCAATGAAATGCAACATCCATCAACAAACCTCAAGTGACTATCAAAACTTTACAATTTTCACAAAAAGTGCCCAAAACGCCCAAAGATGAAAAAATCAACCAAAATGTTTAAAATCACGTATGAAGGCATCAATAAACATCATTCAACATTCATAAGCATATCTAAGGCAATATGGATCAAAGAAAATGGTATAAACGAAAATAATTACACAAAAACATTCATAGAGTTCAAAACGAGCGGAATTTGCGTACGGACATGAAATGCAATGAAATCAAAGCCAATACAACCCACCACAAAAAATAGTCCACAATAGAAAACCACAAATTTTAGGATTTTTGGAATATTCTAGGTGCCGAAATCATAAAATCTTTAATTTCAAGGATTATTTATGAAGAACCAATTATGAACAAATAAGGGCAAGAAATCTTACCTTGGAGGGATTGAAGGCAATAGGAATGAGGATTTGAGATTAATGGAGAGAAGGGGAACGAAAATACCAAAGAGATTGTGAGAAGACATGTCCATTGTCAGGGGTGTGTTTATAGCAGTTGTTGTGTCCACTATATACGACTTATAGGCAATATATGGGTTGCACATAAACTGCATAAAAAATTCAAAATTTGCCGTATTTCTCCCCGTATATACTCGATGGATCACTTCTCGGCAATTTCTTCTTATGAGGCTTCGAAGTAAGGTTTCTATAAGATATGTTGGAGATTTGGGCTAAGTCTCAACGGAACCATTGAGCTTGAAGTTGAGATAGGGTGCAACAAGTTACACACATGTGTGTCACGATGGTATGGGTTACGGGAGGCAAGCCAAGTGACCGGCACTTAGAGTAACTAGTGATTACGAGGTAAAGTATGGAAGCTAATTAAACTGAACTAAACCAAGGGATATGGCTATCACGACTATGTTGAAAGTTGGTTTAGTTGAGCCTCATGAGTGTCATGGGATATTGTCTTGACTATATCATGACAATGCCATGACTTGCCGAGAGCGTTATTGGCCTTGCCAACGCCTAGGCCATTTTGCGGCAAAAATTGAGAGTCCGACGCTCTATGTTTTTAGGACACATTATGTGAGCATGCTTTCGGACATTCCTCATTATATTAGCTAAAGAAAGTTTTTACTAGGTTTGAGAGAAATCCAAGCGCAAATGTCCATTGAGCTTAAAAGAAGCTAGCTATTAAGCTACTTGATGAGCTAAGCTAGCTTGAGCTAATCTCATGTGTAATTGTTGACCTTGGAGCTTCACCTAGCTATAATGAGTTAGTCAAAGCTAATTGATGAGAAAAAGTCAGGCCAAAAAATCTAGCTTAAATTTGGGCATTTTGATGGCCCAATTGAGTTGGCCTTGGGCCTTCGGCACGGGCCAAAAAGTGGTTATCAAACCGTAACTTCTCTCAACCGCCAGTAACCGTTTGTAACCGCTCTCAACCGCTTTGGTGGTGGTTATTCTCTCCATAAACGTGCCCCTTTGCCTATAAAAGGGAGAGTCATTTGCACTTGAAAGACAATCTATTTTTGCATGAAAAATTAAGCCATTAGTTCCGAACTTTTGACAAGGGATAGGAATTCTCTCATTGGCTTATTTTGTGCAACTTAGATGACCAAAATACTTCATTAATTTTGAATAAAGACATGCATCTATTCTAGAACGATCAAGTTTCGGCAAAATCTGGAAGAACTCTATTACAAACGTAAGACAAGGTATTTTTCTGTACTTTAGTCTTTGTGACTTGTTGATCTTATCTCACTAAGGTATTTGGATCCCGGTGTAGGGAAAATACACTTAGAAGGAAAACTCTATATTTGAGTGATTTTAACATTATCCAAGTTAAGTACATACAATATCCTAATAATCGGTTTTACATGCAAATAGAATGTACCTATATAAGGATGTTTGTCTACTTCTTTTGGAGACTACAACTCCTTGGATTTAATTCTGGACATTGAATTAGAGAATATATATAATTCTTGTTTGCTAATTTAGGGCTACTTGTCTACTCACTTGGGGGATTATAGTACTAAGTTGTTAGTCTACTCCTTAACGGATATTAAAACAACTTGTAAGTCGCTTGTCTACTCACCTATGAGATTACGTGTCTTTACCATATTAAGTTGTTTGTCTACTCCTATTGGAGATTACAACAACTTGTAAGTTGTTAGTCTACTCCTTCTTGGAAATTACAACAACTTTGACATAAAACCGAACACCGAAAACCAACAATCATCTAAGTGTATTTTTGTTGTTTTGTAGACTTGTTTAATATGGCTAAGACCCTAATGACGGATATTTCTTTTCAGTTTGGGAAGTTAGGTAAGTTTGAGGGAGTTGACTTTTGGAGATGGCAAAAGAAAATGCATTTCCTTTTGATAATCCTCAAGGTCGTATATGTCCTAACCTCTCCAAGGCCGGCAGAGCCAGAAGGAGAGACGGATGAGGAATTGGTTGTCACTCGCCAAACGAACAAATGCGACAATGACTACTACATATGTCGTGGCTATATACCGAATGGCATGTCCGATGCATTGTCTGACGTTTATCAAAACGAAGCATCGACGCTTTTGTGGGAATAACTTGAATCCACTTGCATGGTGGAGGATGCGTCCTCTCGCAAGTTGTTGGTTTCCAACTTTAATTCATACAAGATGGTCGATTCTAGACCTCTCTTGGAGCAATTTAATGAGTTGTTTTGGATCCTTGGACATTTCACCCAACATTCCATGCATATGGATGAAGCTATTGTAATCTCGTCCATAATGGACAAACTTTCGCCATCTTGGAAAGACTTCCGTCATGTGCTTAAGTACAAGAACGAAGAGATTACTTTGGCGGAACTAGGCTCGCACCTTCAAATCGAACAAGGCCTAAGGGCCCAAGAAGGGAGCAATAAAAAGAAGGAGAAGGTCTCCTCTTCCCATGAAGCCAACATGATAGATGGGAAGAACAAGAGGAAACGCCAAAGCCAAGGCAATGACAAGGACAAAGACAAGACCAAACGGTCTAAGGGAAAGGACAAGGGTAACAAAGACCATACTAGCTAGAAGCATAAATGCACTTGTTGGAAGTGTAGCAAACCTGGGCACTACAAGCGTGATTGTCGTACCAAGAGCGATGACACTAAGGGTGGAAGGAAAAATGGCTAAAACCCACCAAACCAAGGTGATTTGGTTATGAGTATACATTCTGATTTTGATGATAAATATGATTTGTATTATATATCATTACCTTTTGAGTATTTATCCATGTAGGATGATGACTTGGGTTGGTGGGTCCACTCTAGTTCAACGGCGCACGTATGTGATAGCATGAAATATAGTCTATATTTTGGGGTTTGTTTGGACGTTTTATCTTTCATAATCTGCATGATTGCATGTATATTATGTGATTATATTACCATTTCATCTACCTTTACGGGAATCGAGGTCTACACCTAGTTTTGCTGTAATTGTAGGTAAAATGGCACGTTTTGCATCAAAAAGGAACAAAATGAGCTATGGAGTCATTGGAGCTACATTGAGGAGCATAAGGAACCATCCAGGAAGCATAGCCATGGATTAAAGATTCACTTTGGACCCGTTTTTAGAGATTTCACATTCAGTTGTGACCCACCTCGGTTGACCAGAGATTCATCTCGACCGAGGTGATCCAGAGACGCCGACTCGACCGAGGTGAATACCTAGGACGCGGCGAGAATATTTTATTCTTGGCTGAGATCTTTTATCTTTGGAAAGTGATCTTATATTTTTGGGCTTGGCTCCTGGAAGGAAGAAGATCTTATATTTTACCTATTTTTATGGGAAAAGATCTTTCTAAGATATTTTATCTTTGGAGGGTTATTTTCCTATAAAAAGGGTTGGATTTCCACAAATCCAACATCCGCTATCACTCGGAACATCCCGCTTAGTATGTTATAGACCATTGAAGGCTGCGAGATCCAGCATACATCGCTGCAACCATACTCCAGTTGGGAGTTTTGAAGAACCTTTTTGAAGGTTGAAGGAAGATTGAAGATCATAGCTTTTATAGCTTTTTGGAGGGTTTTGTAAGATTATCTTAGATTCCCTTCCTTGTTGTCTTCTCTTGTTGGATTGCTATCCAAGGAACGCTTTTGTTGTGATATTTGATTAAGTTATTGAAGTCTTTTTCATTAAATTCTTCTTGTTCAAATACTCACCTTCTTCCCATATATTTAATACTTTCATAATGATGATGAGTGGTTAATTTCCTTGTGTGATTCTAGGGTGATTAGCTGAAGGTTGTGGGAAAAACAATGATAGAATAATCTTAGATTCCAGTAGGATCTTGAAAGTTCGAGTCTTTAACCTTAACCCTAAGCATCTCGCTCAGTTGATGAACATCTCGGCCGGGGTGGAATTTGGCTGACCGAGGTGACTTATCCGATCCTAAACTGAGAGTTAAGTGTTAGAGTTTGCCAAATCCTATTCTTATTACACCTTTCCTGGTTCAATGCAAGCTTAGGATGAGACTTACCCGGTAATTCCTTAGTTTGTGTACCAACGATCATAAGTGTAGGTAATAAAGGTTTATCCTTTATTGGGGTTTGAGTGTGCTTCCATCCCATCTTTGTGAGTTAGCCTGAGACTTACCCGGTAAAGGTTGATTCTATCCCCTTAGATGGTGTGTTAGTTTGAGGTTATAGTTCTTTATCTTGATTCCTTGAGACTTACCCGGTAATAGGAGTTACGATTTTGGATTAGTGTGTAGTGAGACTTACCTAGTGATCTACTCCACTTTAGTAACACCTTCCCCTTGCAAAAATCTCAGCTTTGTCCGCTTATCTTTAGATCTTGAGTTGGAACCACAACTAGACGCTTTAATCCCTAGAATTGCATGTTTGCTTTATTGACTTCTTATTCATCTTTGATTGTGTTAATTGCTCTTGTGGTTAGTATTCACGAAGCTTACCGTTATCGACTTTGTTTCACCGAGTCCCTGTGATCGACCCTTGGAATTTCTTTCTTTTTACTACGATTGACCCGTACACTGCGGGTTCGCATCCTTGTTTTAAGCTTAAGTCTAGGGTTATAAATTTAAAGCTTGCACACACCGTTTGGAGCGAACAGTATGCAACGAACGGCGATGGTTCTGTAAGAGCCTTAGTCTTCTAGGGATCCTGCACCTGTGCCTCAGCTGAGACGCAGGTGCTGAGCTTGTGCTGAGCCAGGGCTGAGCCGCCCCTGCGGCTCTGTGGACCGCCCAAGCTCCCTGTTGGCCGCCCTTGCGGCTCAAGGATCCGCCCCTATGGATTTCTGCGGCTGCAGCCACCTTTGTTGACCCTTTAACCGGTGCTTTACCCTTAGCTTCCTTTATAAGCTTTCTTTTTCTTCTAGATGAGGGTTTCTTCATCTTCTTCTCCTCACGTTCTTATTCTTCTTCTCTTTCTCTTCCTCCATAGATCTTCTTCTTAGATCTTACTTGATCTTGTTGAGAGTTGTTTGATTTTGAGCTTGTGGAGGATGAGATTGTTGTTGTTGTGATGTGGAGAGCCAGCTGAGTGTTGTGGGTGTTGATCTTCCTTATGTTAACCAGTTGTGGTAAGTTTCTTCCTTTCTTCCTCTTTCTTCCTTATTTCTTTTTCCTTCATCTTCCTCGGTGATGAATTCCCCCAAGCTTGATCTTGTGTTGATCTTCCTATACATATATTGATGTTTAAATGTATATATATGTATGTCTATGGCTGCTGGATGACGAAGAAGTGAAGGATACCGAGTGAACGATCGAAGAGAAGTCGAGGATCACCTTCTACACATCAGCTTCCCCTACGCCACCGGACAGCTGCCCCTGGTCTTGGTGTTGAGCCGCCCATGCGTGAGGAAGCTTCCGCCCATGCGCCTTGTGGTTGCTTCGCCCCTGCATCTTTCTATCACGCAGGTGCGTCTTCTACAGGACCTACCTAGGGTTGTATTGATCCTTGCCTTTCCTAGTATTAGTGGCTTAGAGGCATGCTAGGTTTGAGAGTGAGTTGGGGATATCATGATGTTGCTTATGCCGGATATGGCTTTAAGGTTTAGTATATGTTTGAGGTAATGCCTTAGGCATTTGTGAGTTATGATGTGATCTTGAGGTTGGGTTCGAGTTATGAGTTAAGGATGGTTATAAGGTTTAGGAGGTGGAATCTTCTAACCATGGGACGATGTTGATATTGTTGTGCTATGTTAATGCAGACATTGATTGTCTTCCCGAGGGGAAGCTGGGACCACTTGATATGGATTGCGATTGAGACACGAAATCCTTAGGACTTACTTAGCGAGTAGTTATGGGTTTGAGTGTGTATTGTGGTGGCGCGTGTGCATATGTGTGTTGCATTTATAACATAACTAGACTAGGATGACCCTACATGCATATTATTTGACCCAAGTGTATGATAACGGGTGGTGATAACTTGTCTAGCCTAGAATTGGGTGGCTAGGGGCTCTCTACAACCAGTCCTCTAGGTGGTGATGATTGACACTATTCCAAATATAAGAGCCTAGTTGATGAGTTGTTGAGAAAGTGAGCAGAGGGCCAGACTTTACCCTGGACCGCCCCTGCGTGTGCCTGGAACCGCCCCTGCGGTTTGTCTGGGCCACCCCTACGGCTCACAAGGTCTGCCCCTGTGGCTCTGTGTGCTGCATCCGTCTTCTTGGACCCTTTGACCCGTGCTTTACCCTTTAACCTCTATATATATCTTCATCCCTTACCTCTGATGAGGGTTTACATTATCAGACTTCTCTCTCTCTCCTTAAGTACACTTTCTTGTCCTCTTCTCCCTTGGATCACTTTGGTTGATCTTTGTTTGAGTTTGTGAGTTTTGGTGAGAGATCTTGCTAGCCTTGTTTGGCTTTGATGTTGCTGATGTTGTTGTGCCTTGAAGAGACAGCTTTAGGTTGTTTGGTGTGGTGTTTCTCTTCTAGAGAGCTCAGCTTGGTGAGTCTATGGCTTCTCCTCTTCCTTTCTTCTTTTCTTCATCCTTTCCTTCCTTTCCTTAGTTTAGTATGGTTTCCTTAGGGTTGGATCATGTTCAGCCATGTTTTGGCTTGTGTTGATGTATATATATGTATATGATATATGTATGTTGTTGCTGGAGTGAAGAAGAGTGGAGAATCGAAGAAGAAGAGAAGAAAGGAGCTGAAGTGGTGTCTTCTGCACACCAGCCGCCCCAACACCTGACTTGAACCGCCTCTGCGCCGGCCAATGGACTACCCCTACACCACCTCCTAGCCGCTCTTGCGGCCACCTGTACCAGTTTGGTGTTTCACTTGGTTCTGCAGGTGTGTGTTGCTTCTAGGCCTTCTTTTGGGTGCCTTTGTTCACTCCTTTCCTAGTGTGAGTGCTAAGGTTCATGCTAGATGTGTGAGGTTGAGTTTTGATGAGGTTGTGATCGGTTTTTGCCTTGTATGGCTTTTGAAGTTTCTTAGGTTGTGAGTGAGGTTGAGGTTGATCCTTTGGATCCCTTTCGGTCTAGGTGTGACCCTTGCGATGTTAAGAGATTGATATATCTCTTTATTCTCTGTTTATAGATTGTTCTCCCTCTAATGTAGACGTGATCGTGGTTGAGTTGTGATCGAGGTTGAGATAAGTCCGTAGGACTTACATAGCTTCCATCCATATATTGGATGTTTGCATGAGTGGTTTATGCTTTGTATGTTGGTTATGATAGCATGTGGTGTCGTATATATCGACCTATGTTTTATTGATTGCCTCGTATGCGTGGTTGTGATAACCTTTCCCTTTTATCCCGCCGTGGAGTCTGGGAGGTTCTCTTGAGTCAGGCCAGACCGGTTTACAAGAAGGGCGCAATCCACTCCCATAGGGTGCACGAATTGTGTGACCGATACTAGTACAGCTGGCTAGCAGGCTCAGAGGCGAGGATGTATCGGTCCTTGTGTCACATAGTTTCATATACACACACACACACACACACACACATATATATATATATATGTATATACGATTGGAGTGAATGACCATTATCTTGAGATGATTAAATGGGTAAATGTGTGAAAGCATGATGAGGTGTTTATCCTTACTTACTTGTGAGTGTGCTTATGCATTACTTTATATATGCGTATGGATAGCTAATGGTTTATTACCATGTTGTAAATGCCCTTCAGGATAGGCATGCTATTGGGTGATCTAGCAGGGTAGCAAGCCGAGGACGTCTCGTACATAGGTTGTTGTGGGTTTTTGGGTTTGTTAATCTTTTCCCTCCTGTGTGAGGATGATCTTTTGTTACCTCCTGTATGAGGTGTTGGTTTATGTACTCGGCTATGTTGTTGTATCTTTTGGTTGTACAGTTTTATACAGCTTTATGTATTTGTTTTTATATTCGTCAGTGTCATGTTGTAAGGTCTAGTGAACTTGTTGTCAGGCTAGGATTAGGATCCATTGTGAGATCCTAGCTCAATGTGACACTCCGACTCCCGTGGATTCGGGGTGTTATAGAGTTGGTATCAGAGCCTTAGGTTGGCAACAATGGCATTTGCTATATGCAATGAGGACTGATAGGTAAAATAAATAGAACCCATATGGGATTTGAGGTTTTCAAAGGTTTTGGTTTTAAATGTGGTTTTGGGTTAGATGTACGAGAAGTCGCCACTCCTGCTATGGATCTCTGTAGTGTAGATATGTATATATGCATGATGGATTATGTATGTTTATGTGTTCAGTATATATATATATATACTTATGGCCTATATAGAGCCTTATAAGTTAGGTGTGCATACCCCGCAGATGGCTCAGACTAGAGCTACTGCCGCTGTAGGCAGAGGTAGAGGTAGACCACCCCGTCCTCCGGGTGTGGTAGGTGAGGGACCTGTTCCCGCTGCTGATCCACCAATGACGGAGGAGATACACGAGGAGGTTGTAGAGAGCATCGTCATAAAGACGAGGAGTGGTGGATCTATGAGACATCATTCACATCGAGCTCAGTGTGATGACACCGATCGTGTCTCCATGTGAGGACTGGAGTTCAGAGAGTACCTCCGACGTTTTGAGGAGGATATTGGGGTTGGTAGACGGGCCCCATATTTACCTGTACATGAGGGATCTTTTGAGAGATCACAAGGGGGCAACACAAGTGCCAGCTGCACCTACACGAGTTGCTAAGCCAGTTCAAGTTCCAGTGGAGACCAGAGGGCCTCAACAAGATGCCTAGTTGAAGGCATGTCATCATCAGGGAGTTCCACACTTCTCAGTAGAGATTAATTTATAGACCGAGGTGTGGATTGGGCATGTAGACTCAACTTTGGAATCTATCAAATGTCGTGAGGACAAACGGATAGAGCTAGTCCAGTCTCTATTCCATGACCTCACACACCAGTGGTGGAAGACTGTACGGACCAGAGCCACCAGTTATGACCATATGAGGTGTATGATACGAGAGAATTTCTGCCCTGCCTCACTCAAGAGGGAGAAGCTGCAGGATTTTGTGGAGGCCGGCTTTGAGGAGGTGCCTATTATTGATGCCATCCGCCGTTTCCATACCGAGTTAGCTTTGATGGGTCCAGCTGCACCATCTGAGGACCAACACGTGTATCTGTTCTCTCGCCGTCCGAGAGAGAGTACTCGTTCATACATGGCGGGATTCCATTGTGAGTCCCTAGTTGATTACCAGGACCGGGCTTCTACTTTTGAGAGGAAGCGAGCCAGCCAGAGGAGAGCTTCTTAGACGGGACGGTATGAGAAGAGGCAACGCACTGGGCAAACCAGTGGAGTTGGAGGAGCATCTGGGTCTAGACGAGACCAGAGACAACAGAGTTACCCCTCGTCTGCACAGACTGTAGATAAGGGACGATAGTGTTACAACTGTGGTGACCCCGGCCAAGTGAGGCCAGCTTGTCCTAGACAAGTTGTGACTTGCTTTACCTGTGGTAGACAGGGACATCGAGTTGCCTTCTATAGGCAGGGTGGAGTGGCATCTCAGCAGGGTTTTTCCCCTGCCAGTGTAGAAGGAGGTGGTCAGAGGACCCCTCAGCAGTAGACACTGGGACAGTAGAGAGTCCTAGAGCGTCCATCTACTCAAGGTTCTGCTCCAGGACTGAGGGTGCGCTTTTGAGTTGAGGAGTGTAGAGGATCCACCTGCACCAGCTGCTACAGGTACCATTCTACTTCATGGGTTACTTGTTAGAGTTTTATTTGATATTGGTGCTACGCATTCATTTATTTCGGATACATGTGTTGAGCGTTTGAGTTTAGATACCATAGAGGGTATACCCTTTACTATAGGGTTACCTGATGATACTCGGGTAAGAGGTACCCGTGAGATACGTAATTGTCCCCTTCATTTAGGGACTCGTGTCTTACTTGTTGACTTCTTAGTCATGCCATTGATGCATGAAGAAGTCATACTAGGTATGGATTGGATGCATAGACACTATGCGGTTTTGGATGTTGGTAGACGGACTGTTATAGTCTCTACCGAGGTTAGTCAGATCGAGGTCTTCCGGGGTTGGGACCTTGGGAATACAGTTTCGGTTATCAGCGCTGTACGAGCAGCCATATTAATTGCACAGGGATGTGATGCCTTCTGGTGCTATGCCATGAAGGATAGAGAGAGTCCAGCTGTGGAGGATATCCTAGTGGTTTGCGAGTTTACAGATGTGTTTGTGGAGCCGTCGAGCTTGCCGCCTCAGCGGAGTGTAGACTTTAGTATAGAGTTAGAGCCTGGCACGAGATCCATCTCGAAGGCCCCATACCGTATGGTACCTATCGAGATGTTGGAGCTGAAGAAGCAACTTAGGGAGTTGGCTGAGAAGGGCTTCATACACCCTAGCGTTTCACCATGGCGCGCACATGTCCTCTTCGTGCGGAAGAAGGACGGATTGTTGAGATTGTGCATTGATTATAGAGAGCTGAACAAGGTGACCATCAAGAACAGGTATCCACTGCCTCGTATTGATGATCTACTTCATCAACTTCAGGGAGCTACAGTTTTCTCCCGGATTGATCTGCGCTCAGGATATCACCAGCTGAGGGTTAGAGAGTAGGACATACACAAGACGGCATTTTGTACCCGTTATGGACATTACGAGTTTGTAGTGATACCATTCGGGCTGACGAATGCCCCAACAGTCTTTATGGAGTTTATGAACAGTATATCCATTGACTTCCTTGATCAGTTTGTGGTGGTCTTCATTGACGACATTTTTGTGTACTGTCATAGCAAAGAGGAGCATGCCGATCATTTGAGGACGGTATTGCAGATTTTAAGGGATAGAGAGTTGTATGCTAATCTCTCTATGTGCGAGTTTTGGATGTTTGAGGTTGCTTTCCTTGGGCATATCGTCTCCGCCGATGGGATTATGGTAGATCCGGCGAAGATCGAGTCTATTACTGCATGGACGAGACCGAAGAAAGTCAAGGAAGTGCGTAGCTTTGTTGGCCTAGCCGGTTATTACTTCCGCTTTGTGGAGGGATTTTCTGTGATTGCCCGTCCACTGACGAGTCTTCTGAGGAAGACCACCAGATTTGTATGGACCGACCAATGTGTTCAGAGTTTTGAGGAGTTAAAGAGGCGTTTGACTTCTGATCTTATCCTGGCATAGCCAGAGGGTTCTGATGATTTTGTAGTCTATAGTGATGCATCCAAGCTTGGCTTGGGATGTGTGTTAATGCAGAGAGGCAGAGTGATTGCTTATGCGTCTTGACAGCTTAAGACGTATGAGAACTACCCGACTCATGATTTGGAGTTAGGAGTGGTAGTTCATGCTTTGAAGATCTGGAGACATTACCTGTATGGTGGTATATGTCAGATCTTCATAGACCATAAGAGTTTGAAGTATATTTTCACGCAGCGGGAGTTGAACAACCGCCAGCGTCGAAGGCTTGAGTTGATCAAGGACTTTGACCTTGAGATTTTGCATCATCCTAGCATGGAAAATGTGGTAGTTGACGCCTTCAGTAGGAAGACGCCTCGAGAGAAGGCGATTGCGAGACTGACAGTACAGCCTCAACTTCAGAGGGATCTAGCCTGGCTAGAGATGGACATCCAGTTTCCTGATATGGATGCCCATTTGTATGCATTAGAGGTTTTACCTGGTCTATTGGATGACATCCAACAGAAGCAGGAGACCTGCCCGACCCTGATGAGGATTAGAGAGAGGATGTCTCGTGGAGAGGCACCATAATTTTCTGTTGGAGTTGATGGAGTGATGAGACGACATGATCGCATATGTGTTCCTGCTGATGTAGAGTTGAGGCAGAGGATCTTACAGGAGGCTCACTGTACACCTTACACTGTACATCCATGTACGAGTAAGATGTACCATAATGTGAGACGTTCATATTAGTGGGGAGGGCTGAAGCCCGATGTAGCCAGATTTGTGGCTCAATGTGCAACCTGACAGTAGGTCAAGATAGAGCATTGTAGACCTGGAGGTGAGCTCCATCCACTACCAGTGCCGCAATTGAAGTGGGAGGACGTCTCCATGGATTTTGTGAATGGTTTGAGACCCATTAGGTGTTTTTATGCCATATGGGTTGTTGTTGATAGACTGACGAAGACGGCACTTTTCATTCCTATCAGAGAGACGTGAGCAATGAGTAGATTGGTTGAGGAGTACACTAGACAGATAGTGAGACTCCATGGTGTACCGAGGACGATCATCTCTGATCGAGATGGACGATTTACCTCAAGGTTTTGGCAGTAGATTCAGACTACTTTGGGGACGAGTCTACACTTCATGACTGTGTTTCATCCACAGACTGATGGTCAGTCTCAGAGGAACATCCAGACTTTGGAGGATATATTGTGAGCTTGTGTGTTGGATTGGGGACAGGAATGGTCTGATTACCTCCCACTTGTGGAGTTCTCATACAACTGGCATGCATCTATTGGGATGGCTCCTTACGAGGCATTGTATGGACGTAGGTGCCGTACACCTTTATGCTGAGAAGAGTCTAGCAGTATCAGTGGGATAGCGGCGGAGCAGAAACAAGATGATATGGCTCGAGTAGGCCTGATCAGAGAGACGATGCTGGCTGCATAGAGTCGCCAGAAGTCATATGCAGAAAAGAGGCGTCGGCCTATAGAGTTCAGGGTAGGAGCTCATGTCTGGTTGAGAGTATCTCCGACGTGTGGCGTCAAATGTTTTGGCATAAAGGGGAAGTTGAACCCCCGATATGTCGGTCCTTTTGAGATATTGGACAGAGTTTGGAGGGCAGCTTACAGATTAACTTTGCCTCCATGGTTAGAGGGTGTTCACCATGTGTTCCATTTGTCTCAGCTGAGAGAGTACATACTAGATCCGAGGCACATTGTGAGTTATGATGATTTGGTGGTAGAGCTAGAACACACCTTTGTTGAGCAACCTATTGCAGTCCTAGAGCGAGGTGTGAGATGCCTGCTATTAGCATGAAATATTGTGATATTTTAGGCACGTTTTCTAAGTGTATTTCATCTACATTGGTATTCATTGATAAAGCATTGAAGCAATTGTGAGTTAGTTCGCCTATATTGTCGATATAGAGGTCAACATAAGCTTTGTGTTGATTGTAGGCAATTAAGAGCTAAAACCGGACGAATCAAGGGAGAATGGAGATAGATTGAGCATGTCCAAGGATTGAGGACATCACTAGGAGCTAAGAAAGATTCTAGGATGAAGAATGACACAAGACAAAGAAGATTTACGAGCACATGACGTTCCACGCTCTAAAATACGGCCGTACTAGAGTCCACGCTCTAAACCACGGCCATGGAACTTTAGCAACACAAGCGTGGAGCATTCCAGCAACTTACACGGCCGTGGAGGATTTGAGGAACCGTGATCCAACTCCACGCTCTAAATTACGGGCGTGGGACCCTTCCACGACCGTGATCTTGACGATCTCTTACGCAATATTTTAAGCCACAATCTTTTACACAATGGGCTGGGCTCATATTTTATCTTGCCCTATAAAAGGACGGAAAGAGAGAGATTCCGTCACCTTCGCTTAGACCTCCGTTGAGAGACTGCGCTTAGCCCTATTGAGATTTCCGAATTGACGGAAAAGTTTACGGAAAGAGTGAAGATTTGGAAGATTGTTCGTAAGGAGATTTCATCTTTGATTCCTAGGTTTGATTAGAAGACGGATTGACATCCCGCTCTTCGTTCTTATCTAGAATACTTACTTGTTTGTGTTCATTCCAAATCTGAGTTGCATTATCATTGAGATTTCTGGATTTAAGATTGGTTTGAAGGTTATTGAAGGTTTTAGGAAGTTTTCATGTCTCATTCTTTTAAATCTTGAATTTGATATCATAATGAATGTTATTGGCTAAAACTCTTTAGCAATTCTAAGGTGAAGGGTTGATAGTTGTGGCTTAGATGATGATAGATCGATCGTAAACAGATTGGACCCTGAGAGTTAGAGAGAATCGCCGACGAACCTAATCCACTGTCTGTTCTTGAGCTTCCACGGCCGTGGAACTCAAGAACTACCCGTAATTTTGTGTCAGTTACGAACCTTGCTTTTACTTTAATCCAAAGTTAAAGATTTGCTTTAACTTAGTCTTGGCTTGCCTTTTCTAGGTGGTAGTGAAGCCTCAACAACCTCTACCTCGATTTCGAGTGTCACAACCTTAGTCGGTTTAGTTAGTCTTGATCCTTGGATTACAAGTTTGGGTATTTGATGTTAATATTTACCTTTAGAACCTTTCTATACTGAAGCCTCAACAACCTTTATAGAGAGTGCCTTTGGGTGAATCATATAAGATTTTGGAACTTCACCGTACATTGCCTTACATTCGTATACCTTTGCATACCTCAACTCTGTCCTTATATCCCTAGTATATCTTGAATCGATTGCCACAGCTGGATCCCTGGATCTTTAGGATTGTTGTTTTCCCAATAATTACAAAAGCTCTTACATTTACCTGCTTGACAATTCTGTAATTGGATTTAACCCCCCAAATCCCTGTGTTCGATACTCTGGAATTATTGCTTAACTATATCGATCCGTACACTGCGGGTTCGTTTGCTTGATTCTAGTTTTATAAATTAAGACTTATTTGCACGCACATAAGTGGCGAACAAGTTTTTGGCACCGTTGCCGGGGATTTGGTCTAGGCCGAATTCGTTTATCGGTTGTCAAGCTTGGGAGCTTTTCCCTTGTTATTTGATATCTCTTCGAGTGTATGTGCAGGTCTAGGAATAGCGAAGACCTCTTACCTCTTGATCAAGAGCTTGAGAGGACTTTGAGGAGAAAGCTTAAGGAAAGAAAAATGGCTAAAGAAAGAGAAGGTGATTACCAAACGGAGTTAGAGGAGAAAGAAGCTCAACTCCAATGGAGTGAGAAGACTCGTAGGGAAGAGATGGATCATCATCAAACGAAGGTTGATGATCTCTCGGACATGATGTTCCAAATGAGACTGGAAATAAACAACCTCAAAGAGAAAAAGAAAAGAAGGAGACCGGGAAGATCGGTTAGAGTCAAGTCATCCAATGAGGATAGCGACTCCTCCATGCCACCACTAGAGGAAATTGATCCGACGATCAATGTGAATCCATTCTTTCCACGGCCAGCTGCAAATCGCCGTGTTCCACCTAGAGGTGCGATGGTCGAACGTGTAGATGAGGAGCCAAGAACTCATGGCCAAAGGATGGATCCAACACAGCAACCACGCCGTTTAGGTGTGAACTTTGATGCCGACGATGCACAAGGGTTTAGCTTCAACCCTCAAGTTATTACCATTGTTCGCCAAAACCAATTTGGTGGAACAAGCGCTGAATCTCCACATCAATATCTTCAAAACTTTGAGATTATGATGGAGACAATGAAGCCGAAGAATGCAACTACCAACAGCTACAAACTCAAGCCTTTCTTCTTCTCCTTGAAGGGGAAAGCATTGTCTTGGTATCAAGCTCTTCCAAGTGGGAAGCTTGAAAAATGGGAGGATCTTTCTTCATAATTCCTCACTAAGTTCTTTCCGCCATCCAAAACGGCGGAGTTAAGAGGTAAAATTAATGCATTTTCTATGAGATCTAACGAAAGTTTGTTTCAATCTTGGGAAAGATTTCAGGACTTGCTATTGGATTGCCCTCATCATGGCATATCCAAGCTTGCACTATTGGAGATATACTATAAGGGGCTGGATGTGGAGACACAATTCAAGCTCCAATCCCTCTCATGTGGTACATTCATGGACATGAGGGAAGATGACGCTTGGGACTTCATTGAGAAGAAAGCGCAAGTTATAGAGAAGTATTCTCATCGGAAAGTGGAGGCAAATCATGTGGATCAAGGAGCAAAGCTATCACAAGCAGCTCAAACTCAAATCTTTTCTCTCAATACGGAGATTAAGGAATTGAAAGAAGTCATCAAAACCAACTTTCCGAAGCACAAGGAGCAAGATGTGGGTTATTTAGGCAACAACAATAAGCACAACGGTAATGAGAATACCAACTGCAACAATCGGAACAACAACCGGAACAATTGGAACAACAACAACAATAACCGGAACAACAATTGGAACAACAATAGGGGTTCAAACAACAACAATTGGCATTCCAATCAACAAAATTCCAGTAATTCTTATCCTTCCAATTCAAGAAATTCACTAACTCCACCTTCCTCTTCTTCCACTCCTTTGAAAAGCCAGGGGCAAACATCTAATGATGGAAGTACTTCGGGGAAAGAGAAGCCCGATCCCATGTTGGAAACAATTTTGGGTAAGCTTCAAGGGTTGGAGACTCGCATCATCAAGGTTGATGATCACATTACTAAGGTTGATAAAGCCCAAAAGGTTTTAGAAAACCAAATGTTCAGCCATGCGGAGGAATTTCCTAGGAATCAAGGGAAACTTCCAGGAAAAACGGAGGACAACCCAAAAGGAAGGGTGATGGCAATCACAACTAGGAGCGGAGTAACAACTACCGACCCGCAGCCTAAGTTTGTAGAAGTCCCCGTTGAGAAAGAGAAAGAAAAGGGGAAGGAGAAGGAAGATGTCTACGTTCCTCCTCCAGCTTACAAACCTCCCCTACCGTTCCCGCAATCTAGAGCAAGAGCGCGTCTAGACAAGCAATTTGGTAAGTTTATTGAACTCATGAGCAAACTGCATATTAATATACCTTTCATTGATGCTATTGTAGGTATGCCAGCTTATGGTAAGTTCTTAAAGGAGATCCTCTCTAACAAAAGAAAGCTAGAGGATTTTGGAGAGGTTAAGATGAGTTCGGATTCTTCGGATCTCATCAAAGCCATGAAAGAGAAGTTGCCCCCAAATCTAAAGGATCCGGGGTCATTTTGTATTCCCAAAGGAGTGGGAGATGTCACATATGATGCATTATGTGATTTAGGAGCGAGTGTGAGCATCATCCCACTTGCATTATGTAGGAAGATCGGTTTAGGCGACCCTAAACCGGTGAAGATGATGTTGTACATGGCGGACCGTTCCATAACTCGTCTCGTCGGTATAGTTGAAGACGTCCCGGTCAAGCTAGGTAAATTCTATGTTCCTATAGATTTTGTTGTGTTTGACATTCTTGCAGATAGTCCGGTCCCGATCATTCTCGGAAGACCGTTTCTTGCAACATCCGGTTGCATAGTCGATTGCAAGAATGCTAGACTCGCCTTTGACATAGGAGAAGAGAAGGTAGAGTTCGTCCTTTCCACTCTAGTGAAGGAACCGATCTTTGATGAGGATATATTCAATATCCAAGATGAAGAAGGGTTGTCTATAGAGGAGGTAAGTGCTATTCTCTTCAAAGATCCTTTGTAAAAAGTTATTTCTATGAGTCTAATGGATATAGGGGAAGAAGAGGAGTGCAATGAGGCAATTGAAGCCTTAGAAGCACAAGAAGAAGTGTATGAAGAGAAGTTTGAGAAACTCCACGATGAGGCAGAAAACGTACGGATCCACGGTCATACACTCTATTCCACGGCCATGGATTTCACCAACAAAAGCGTGGAGCACTCCAGAGGCTTACACGGTCGTGGAGAGAACAAAGTAACCGTAAATATTTTCCACGCCCAAAATCACGGCCGTGGAGGATGCAAAGAGGCCGTAATTTTGGGTGATTCCGAAGGCAATTGTGTCTCTTCCTCAACTTCTCTTGGTTCTTCTCCAACACCTTCTACTTCCTTAGACACTTCTAAGGAACCATCGGATGCTCCTCAAGAACGATTGGAGACTCCTATAGCTATGGAATTGAAACAACTTCCTACACATCTAAGGTACGCATTTCTAGGACCTCATTCTACCTTTCCGGTAATTGTTAGTTCAGATTTAAGCGTAGATGAACATAGTAAACTTATGTTTGTCCTTAAGAAACATAGGAAAGCCTTAGGATATACTATAGAGGACTTAGTTGGAATCAAACCTTCCCTATGCATGCATAAGATCTTAATGGAAGAGGACTTTAGAACTTTGCGACAACCTCAAAGTGGTTCCGAAGAAGGGAGGAATGACGGTCATCACCAACAAAAATAACGAACTCATTCCTACCCGAACCGTAACAGGATGGCGGATGTGCATAGACTACCGTAAGCTAAACAACGCGACGTGGAAGGATCACTTCCCACTACCCTTCATCGATCAAATGCTTGAAAGGTTAGCACAACATTTGCACTTTTGCTATCTTGACGGTTATAGTGGTTTCTTTCAGATTCCGATACACCCGGATGATCAAGAGAAGACCATGTTCACGTGCCCGTGGGGTACGTTTGCCTATAGGAGGATGCCGTTCGGGCTTTGCAATGCCCCAGCCACCTTTCAAAGGTGCATGATGGCCATCTTCTTGGAATATATAGAGGAAATCATGGAGGTTTTTATGGATGACTTCTCCGTTTATGGTTCCTCTTTTGTCAATTGTCTTTCTAACCTTGCTCTTGTGTTACAAAGGTGTGAAGACACTAACCTAGTTCTTAATTGGGAGAAGTGTCAATTCATGGTGAAGGAAGGCATTGTATTAGGACACTTAATCTCTAGTAGAGGGATTGAGGTGGATAAGGCTAAAATAGAGACTATAGAAAAGCTTCCTCCCCCAACTTCGGTGAAAGGGATAAGAAGTTTTCTAGGACATGCTGGATTTTATAGGCGTTTCATAAAGGATTTCTCTAAGATATCAAAGCCGCTAAGTAATCTATTGATGAAGGATGCAGTTTTTGAGTTTTTGCACGAATACTTAGATGCGTTTAATATGATTCGGGAAGCTCTAATTTCAGCCCCGATTATCCAACCTCCGGATTGGAATCTTCCCTTTGAGGTTATGTGTGATGCAAGTGACGTAGCTATAGGAGCTGTTCTTGGACAAAGAAAGGAATGGCGAACCCACGCTATCTACTACGCTAGCAAGACACTAGATGAAGCGCAGCTCAACTATGCCACTACCGAAAAAGAGTTCTTGGCTATTGTATATGCAATTGACAAATTTCGCTCTTATCTTGTAGGTGCAAAGGTGATTGTATACACGGATCATGCTGCGATCCGGTATCTCCTTGCAAAGAAGGACGCGAAGCCAAGGTTAATTAGATGGATTCTTCTCCTACAAGAATTCGATCTAGAGATCCGCGACAAGAAGGGTTCGGAAAATTCTGTTGCGGATCATTTGAGTCGTCTAACACATCTAGAAGACGACCATCTACCTATAGATGACTCCTTTCCGGACGAGCATTTACATATGATAGAGGAGTGCATCGATGTGATCGCCAAAGGTAACGAACCATGGTTTGCTGATTTTGGTAACTATTTGGTTTGTCAGGAATTACCGCCCGGATTATCTTACGCACAAAGAAAGAAGTTCTTTAAGGATGTTCGGGAATACTTTTGGAATGAATCTCTCCTCTTTAAGAGAGGTCCGGATGGCATTATTCGGCGATGTGTGCCGGAATATGAAATGCGAAGTGTCATCCGCCATTGTCATTCACTACCTTGTGGAGGACACGCTAGTTCGAACAAGACTAGCGCTAAGGTATTGCAATCTGGATTCTTTTGGCCTACTCTATTTAAAGATGTGCAAACCTTTGTTTCCTGTTGCGATGCTTGTCAAAGAACAGGAAATATATCTAGGAGGAATGAGATGCCTCTCAACAACATCCAAGAGGTGGAGATCTTTGACGTTTGGGGAGTAGACTTCATGGGACCTTTCCCATCATCTTGTGGTAACCAATACATACTTTTAGCGGTTGACTATGTTTCAAGATGGGTTGAAGCGATTGCCTCTCCAACCAATGATGCCATGGTAGTGATTAAGTTCTTTAACAAGACCATATTCCCACGATTTGGGACGCCATGGACCATTATTAGTGATGGAAGCTCTCACTTCATTGCCCGGCGCTTTGAAGCTCTCTTAGCTAAGTATGGGGTGACTCACAAGATCGCCACCCCTTATCATCCACAAACTAGTGGACAAGTGGAGATCTCAAACCGAGAAATCAAAGGAATCCTAGAGAAGACGGTTTCAAGGACTAGGAAGGATTGGTCCTTGAAGCTAGATGATGCATTGTGGGCGTACCGGACTGCGTATAAGACTCCCATCGGAACTACACTATACAACCTTGTGTATGGGAAGTCTTGTCACTTACCGGTAGAGTTGGAGCACAAGGCATTTTGGGCAATCAAGTGGTTGAATTTCAGCATGAAGGAAGCGGGATAGAAGCGTTTCTTGGACCTAAATGAGCTTGAAGAACTTCGCTTGAACGCTTACGAAAACGTCAAGATCTACAAAGAAAGAGCAAAGCATTGGCATGATAAGCATATCATCCCAAAGGACTTCAAAGAAGGAGATCAAGCTCTCCTCTTCAATTCAAGGCTTCATCTCTTTCCAGGTAAGCTTAAATCTCGTTGGACCGGACCTTTTCTAATCAAACGTATTTTCCTCCATGGTGCAGTTGAAGTATGGGGTGAAACGGGCGGAAGCTTTAAGGTGAACGGTCAACGACTCAAGAAGTATACACCGGAACTCCAAGCTGAAGAGTTCGCGCCCACCGCACTCGAATAAGTGCGAATTTGGTCTAGCTACGGACCTTAAATAAAGCGCTTCTTGGGAGGCAACCCAAGGTATTACATTTACGTTTTTGTTTTTGATTCATAGATTAGTTTAGTTTAGACGTTTTGCTTTGTTTTGCCTTCGATACCTTCCGGTATGTTCGTGTTTTTGGATGTAGGAACAGTGGAAAAGGAAAGGGGAAGGGAATGTTTGAAGAAAATTGATGAAACTTGGACTTTGGAGCATTACAGAGAGTTCCACGGCCTAAACCACGGCCGTGACAACTACAGTGACCGTAATTTTCAAAAGCCTGAGAAAAATCACCAAAACCACGGTTCCGTACATTTCCACGGCCGTGGAACCCCCGACAGACCGTGATTTTCAAAAATTTTTACGGCCACTATATAATCCACGTTTCTTCACAAAACACAAACCAAAAACCCAAAACCACGCCCTAATCGCCGATTTCACTCCCCCTTCCTCAAATCCTCATTCGTTAATCGTTTTTGACGATTCCTTAACCAAAACTGAAGCAAATCCAATCACAAACAAGATCCAAGCAACGATTCGAGCGGCAAATCACCGGAGAAGCCACAATTCGGATTCCAAAATCCGAAAACCTAGGTTTTTGGTTCTTTCTCTATCTTTGTCGATTTGACTTTGTTTTTGCTAGTATTTTTAGGAGAACTGATTGGAATTGGAAGGAAATTAGTCTAGGACTGTTTGCTGCTGAGTTTGGTGTGATTCTGTTGAGATTTACGAAATCACGTGCCGAACCACTGTTCCTGGACATTCCACGGCCGTGGAACCCTTAGAACAGATCGTGGTTTTCGACAGAATATGGATTTTGTGAGAAGAGTGTCCGGTAGGAACAAGGATAAGAACAAGGATAAGAACAAAAAGAGAAAAGGCAACGATGCCTCTTCCTCTAGAGCACCACCCACCGAGCCTCCATCACCTCCTTCATCACCATCACCACCTCGCCCTAGGATCCCTATTATCCATGACGATCATCTCGATGCTTTAGAGAGGATCCACAAGAGAGCGGTCATAGGACCTAGATACCTGTTGTTGGAGGAGTTAGAGCTTCTACATGTGATAGGAGACCTTACTTGGCTTTTAGATAGAGCCGGTCTACTCATCTTCTCCGCTATTTGGGAAGATGCTTATGAGGAGATCACTAGGGAGTTTGTGGTTTCCTTCCAGCACAGTCATGTAGATAGGACTGTTTCTTTCCGGCTGATGGAAAGAGATTATGAGTTCTCCATCAGGGAGTTTGGAGCCTTCTTTGGGTTCCACGAGACCTTCAATGGTCGTTTCCCCAGTGGCGTGTACGCCAAGGATTTCTGGGAGGAGATCGCCATGATCTACGCCAGTGAGGACCGCTGGCAGCCAGCTGATACCAAGGCTAGGTTGATGTATCACCTAGCCTTGAAGATTGCTCATAGGGTACTTTCTGAGTGTCTCTTCCCTAGGACGGAGACGCCTCAGATGATTAAGACTGACGAGCTATTTCTTCTCTACTGTATGCTATACGGTAGACCAGCAGATTGTGCCACCCTCTTAGCTACTACTATGAGCAAGCTAAAGAATAAGAGGGCTGGTAACATTGGATACGGTGGGATGGTGACACACCTTGCTAGACAGTTAGGGGTTGATTTCTCGGCTTGTACACGTATTGCTGCTACACCCCTAGGACTACATAGCCTCATGACTAGAGGCATCATTTTCCCCACCCATACACGTCCACCATATGCTGCTATGCCTTAGGAGAGTAGGACAGGGAGAGGGATAGAGTGGCTCCCCGAGTATTCCATTATGGCTGGACGCCATAACTGAAAGGCGACATTCGCTGCCATGCACCCGAACAGATTAGTAGCCCCTCCCCATGTTCCACCACCACCAGTTGTAGAGGAGGAGATGAGAGGGGATGACGAGTTTGAGGGAGGAGGAGCTGATCATGACTTTGGTACATTCCCAGATCAGCCGGATGCAGTTCCTGACCTTTCTAGACACTCTCCCCGCCCACTAGAGCTTCTGGATCTTCCTCTCGCCATGCCAGTGTGAGCGAGAGGCCGACTTGGATGGCAGATCCTCCTGCTTGGTATAGGACGCAGCCGGATTGGATGGGAGCTCCACCACCTTGGCACTCACAGCCGCCACCTACACCAGCACCTTCAGATGCACCGGCATGGTACAACCAGCCGCCTGGTTGGTACGAGCAGCTGCCACAGTGGGCTACCGACCTTTCCGATAGGGTTGGAGCTTTGGAAATTCGTGTTGATGCTAGGGATGCACCAACCTAATCCACGGTCTGTTCTTGAGCTTCCACGGCCCTGAAACTCAAGAACTACCCGTAATTTTGTGTCAGTTACGAACCTTGCTTTTACTTTAATCCAAAGTTAAAGATTTGCTTTAACTTAGTCTTGGCTTGCCTTTTCTAGGTGGAAGTAAAGCCTCAACAACCTCTACCTCGATTTCGAGTGTCACAACCTTAATCGGTTTAGTTATTCTTGATCCTTGGATTACAAGTTTTGGTATTTGATGTTAATATTTACCTTTAGAACCTTTCTATACTGAAGCCTCAACAACCTTTATAGAGAGTGCATTTGGGTGAATCATATAAGGTTTTGGAACTTCACCGTATATTGCCTTACATTCGTATACCTTTGCATACCTCAACTTTGTCCTTATATCCTTAGTATATCTTGAATCGATTGCCACAGCTAGATCACTGGATCTTTAGGATTGTTGTTTTCCCAATAATTACAAAAGCTCTTACATTTACCTGCTTGACAATTCTATAATTGGATTTAACCCCCCAAATCCTTGTGTTTGATACTCTAGAATTCTTGCTTAACTATATCGATCCGTACATTGCGGGTTCGCTTGCTTGATTCTAGTTTTATAAATTAAGACTTATTTGCACGCACGCTAAGTGGCGAACACCTACGTTTGAAGGACATTCCTATGATGAAGATATAGTGGTCTAGACGTGGACCTGAGGAGGCTATATGGGAGACTGAGGATAGTATCCAGAGGAACTATCCTGAGTTTTATGCTGAGATAGATGCAAATATGGTCGAGGAGTAGATCTTAGTACTATCTTGGTGAGTATGTGCTTATGTGCTTGCATGCTTTGATGTGCTTTTCCATGCTAGTGATGTTATGCCTTATGATCTTATTAGATCTTGCTATACTAGCATGATGTATGTTATAGGTGGAGATGATTATTCCCTCCATGCTATTTAAGTATGACTTATGTTTATAGCTGGAGATGGTTCTTTTCTCCATGTTATCTGAGTTGATTAGGATTCAGCTGGAGATGGTTCCTTCCTCCATGCTACTTTGATGGACATAGTTTCAACGGAGATGTGATTCTTCCATACGATGTATACAGTGATGGTTTGGCTAGATACGTATTTCCTCTATGCATGTGTTATGTTTTGGCTAGAGATGTGCTTCCTCTATGCCCTGTGTTGTGATATGGCGAGAGATGTGATTCCTCTACGCCTTTGGGTAGCGTTATGGCCCTATTTTCTAGAGTTGATGATTCCTCCATGTTTTTGTTTGAGGTTATAGATTTGTAATAGGTTTTTACCTTCTGAGCGGAGATGTGATACCTTTGATACAGAGAGTGGGTTATACCTCGACTTATGGGTCCGAGAGGCTTATGGATCTTGCAAGTTTCGTCCCGAAACTTGTTTTCAGGGGGTGAGATGTAAGAGCCTAGTTGCTGAGTTGCTTAAAGAGTGAGAAGTGGGCCAGAGTTTAACCTTGACCGCCCCTGCGTGTGCCTGGAACCGCCCCTGCGGTTTGTCTGGGCCGCCCCTACGGCTCACGGGGTATGCCCCTGCGCCTCTGTGTGCTGCATCCGTCTTCTTTGACCCTTTGACCCGTGCTTTACCCTTTTATCTCTATATATATCTTCATCCCTTACCTCTGATGTGGGTTTTCATTCTCTGACTTCTCTCGATCTCCTTACGTACACTTTCTTCTCCTCTTCTCCCTTGGATCACTTTGGTTGATCTATGTTTGATTTTGTGAGTTTTGGTGAAAGATCTTGCTAGCCTTGCTTGGCTTTGATGTTGCTGTGGCTTGAGGAGCCAGCTTGAGGTTTTTTGGTAAGGTGTTGCTCTTCTAGAGAGCTCAGTTTGGTGAGTCCATGGCTTCTCCTCTTCCTTTCTTCTTTTCTTCATCCTTTCCTTCCTTTCCTTAGTTTAGTATGGTATCCTTAGGGTTGGATCATGTTCAGCCATTTTTTGGCTTGTGTTGATGTATATATATATGTATATGATATGTGTATGTTGCAGCTGGAGTGAAGAAGAGTGGAGATTCCAAGAAGAAGTGAACAAAGGAGCTGAAGTGGTGTCTTTTGGACACCAGCCGCCCCTGCGCCTGACTTGAGCCGCCCCTGCGCCGGCCAGTGGAACGCCCCTACGCCACCTCCTAGCCGCCCCTACGACTACCTGCACCAGCTTGGTTTTTCACTTGGTTCTTCAGGTGTGTGTTGCTTCTAGGCCTTGCTTAAGGTGTCTTTGTTCCCTCATTTCCTAGTGTGAGTACTTAGGATCATGCTAGATGTGTGAGGTCGAGTTTTGCTGAGGTTGTGATCGGTTTTTGCCTTGTATGGTTTTTGAGGTTTCTTAGGTTGTGAGTGAGGTTGAGGTTGATCCATTGGATCCCTTTGGGTCTAGGTGTGACCCTTGTGATGTTAGGAGATTGATATATCTCTTTATGCTTTGTTTATTGGCTGTGTTGTCCCTTCTGTGTAGACGTGATCGTGGTTGAGTTGTGATCGAGGTTGAGGTAAGTCCGCAGGACTTACTTAGCTCCCATCCTTATATTGGGTGTTTGCATGAGTGGTTTGTGCTTTGTATGTTGGCCATGATAGCATGTGATGTTGTATATATTGATCTATGTTTTATTGATTGCCCCGTACGCGTGGCTGTGATAACCTTTCCGTTTCATCCCGCCGTGGAGTCTGGATATTCTCTTGAATTAGGACAGACCGGTTTACAAGAAGGGCGTAATCCACTCCCATAGGGTACACGGATTTTGTGACCGATACTAGTACGGCTGGCTAGCAGGCTCAGAGGCGAGGATGTATCGGTCCTCGTGTCACATTGTTTCATATATATATGATATATATATATATATATATATATATATATATATATATATATATATATATATATAATTTGAGTGAATAACCATTATCTTGAGATGATTAAATGGGTAAATGTGTGAAAGCATGATGAGGTGTTTATCTTTACTTACTTGTGATTGTGCTTATGCATTACTCCATATATGTGTATGGATAACTAATGGTTTATTACCATGTTGTAGATGCCCCACAGGATAGGCATGCTGCTGGGTGATCTAGCAGGGTGGCAAGCCGAGGACGTCTCTTCCATAGGTTGTTGTGGGTTTTTGGGTTTGTTAATCTTTTCCCTCCTGCGTGAGGAAGATCTTTTGTTACCTCCTGTGTGAGGTGTTGGTTTATGTACCCGGGTATGTTGTTGTATCTTTTGGTTGTACAGTTTTATACAGCTTTATGTATTTGTTTTTATATCTGTCAGTGCCATATTGTAAGGGCCAGTGAACATGTTGTCAGGCTAGGGTCAGGATCAACTGTGAGATCCTAACCCAATGTGACACCCCGAGTCCCGTGGATTCGGGGTGTTACACCAATCGTGAGGGGAAACGGGGACAAAGGCGTTGGGAGTTTACTCAGTGTGTCACAAGGAAATGAATTAGTAATGGTATAACTTAAGTAAAGATAATTAATGTATCAATGTGTGTGCATAGCATGATGTGATGTGTTGATGTGTTATATGTGCTACTGCTTCATTTCTATTCATTTCCCTTAGCTAACGGTTTTATGCCATATTGTAGATAATCTGCAGGTTTGGAAGACTGCAGAGTGAGCCAGATCGGTTATCAATTGAGGGCTTCCGTACACTAGGATGTGTGAGGATTTTGGGGATTTTTGTACTTGTTGGATACGTTGATACCGTTTTCTACTTGGCTATGTTTTGTAAACCTTTTGATGTTTACATTGTCCTGTTTTATGTATTTGTTTTTAATCTATTTGTGCCTTGTTGTAAGATCCAGTGAACTTGTTGGCAGAATAGGGTCAGGATCCACTTTGAGATCCTAGCCCAGTAGCACCTTGAGTCCCACGGATTTGGGGTGTTACAAAGCTGGTATCAGAGTCTTAGGTTGACAACAATGACACTTGCAATCTACAATAAAAGTAGAGTTGATAAATAAATAGAACCCAAAAGGGGTTTGTCTTTTCAAAAGGATTTTGGTTTTGAAAGAGTACAGTTGTTTTGGGATAGTGTTCGCCCCTAAACGTGCGTGCAAATAAGTTTTAATTATAAAACTAGAATAAAAGCAAGCGAACCCGCACTGTACGGATCGGCGTAGAAAAGGAAGTATTCCAGAGTATCGTACTTCGGGAATTGGTGAAACAAAATCAGTTTCAAGTAATCGAGCAATCAAAAGTGAAGAAGCTTTGCAAATATTGGGGAAAACAACAACCCTAAAGATCCAGGTATCAAACTGTGACAATCGATTCAAGATATACTATATATATAAGGACATATTTGTGAATTACAAAGGTATACTAAAGCAAGGTTAGGTACGGTGAAGTTCCAAAACCCTATATGTCTAACACAAAGGCTCTCTCCATAAAGGTTGTTGAGCCTGCAATATAGAAAGGATCTAAAGGTAAGAATTAATCTCAAATACCCATGCCCGATCCCAAGGAATCAAAGATAAGCTAAAACGGTTAAGGTTGTGACACTCGAAATCGAAATAGAGGATGTTGAGTCTCACTACTGGCTAGGAAAGGCAAGCCAAGACTAGGTTAAAGCTAATCTTTAACTTTGGATCAAAGTTGTTCGCTCCAAATGGTGTGTGCAAGCTTTAAATTTATAACCCAAGAAGTATGCTTAAAACAAGGATGCAAACCCACAGTGTACGGATCAATTATAGTAAAAGCAAGAATTTCGGGGTGTCGATCTTAGGGACTTAGGTGAAACCTAAACAGGTATAGGTAGTCAATGCAACTAATAACCACAAAAGTGATTAAAGCAAGCAAAGATGATAATAAAGTCAATTAAAGGAAATATGCAAATTCTAGGGATTAAAGCATCCAGTTGTGATTCCAACTCAACATCTCAAGATAAAGCGGACAAAGCTGAGGTTTTGCAAAGGAATGTATTTCTAATGTGGAATAGATCACCGGGTAAGTCTCACTACTCACAATCCCAAGCCAAAGAACCTATCACCGGGTAAGTCTCAAGGTACTAAGGAAAAGAACTATAATCTCAAACCAACAAACCAACTAAGGGAATAGAATCAACCTTTACCGGGTAAGTCTCAAGCTAACTCACAAAGATGGAATGAAGGCACACTCAACCCCAATAATGGATAAACCTTTATTACCTACACTTATGATGGGTAAACTTACAAAGGAATTACCGGTTAAGTCTCATCCTAAGCTTGCATTGAACTAGAAAAGGTGTAATAAGAATAGGATTTGGTAAACTCTAACACTTAACTCTCAGTTACGGATCAGATAATTTACCTCGGTCAGTCAAGTTCCACCCCAGCCTAGATGTTCATCGACTGAACGAGATGCTCTAGGGTTAAGGATAAAGACTCGAGCTTTCAAGGTCCTACTGAAATTAAGATCATTCTATCGTTGTTTTTCCCACAACCTGTCAGCCAATCACCCTAGAATCGCACAAAGAAATTAGTCACTCATCATTATGAAAGCAATAATCAAATATATGGGAACGGAATGAATATTTGAACACAAAAACCTTAAGAACAAGGCTTCAATAACTGAATCAAATAAACAAATCAGCATTCCTTGGATCACAAATCCAACAAGACAATCAACAAGAAGGGAATCTAAGAAAGTCTTACAAATCCCTTTAAAAAGCTATAACAAGCTATCACTTCCTTCCTTCAATCTTCAAACTTCCTTCAAAGCTTCCTTCAAAACTCCAGAAAAATCCTTTAATTGATGGATGCTCTCAGCCTCCAAGCATGTTTGAACTTGTGGAAATTCAACCCTTTATATAGGAGAATTATCTTCCAAAGATAATAATATCTTAAAAAGATAATATCCTAATAAAATATATCCATATCTATAAACTAGATCTCCAAAATATATGATCTTCCTTCCAGAAATCCAGCCCAAAAATATAAGATCTCTCCTTCCGAAAATAAAATATCTCAGCCAAATAAAATATACCTCGCCGCGTCCAGGGAGTTCGCCTCGGTCGGGGCACTCCTCTAGATCACCTCGGTCGAAGTGACTCTGTGGTCAACCAAGGTAAATCTCGGCTGAAGGTGAAATCTCTCAAATCTGGTCCAAAGTAAATCTTGTTTGTTAATTCCATGCTTCCTGAGCTCCTCTTTAAGCTCCTGAATGTTGCTAAAATGACTCCTTTGCTCCTTAGCTCCATTTTGATGCAAAACGTGCCATTTTACCTATGATTACAACGAAACTTGGTGTAGACCTCGATTCCCGTAAAGGTAGATGAAACGACAATATAATCATATAATATACATTCAAACATGCAGATTATCAAAGATAAAACGTCTAAACAAGTCCCAAAATATAGACTATGATACATGCTATCAAAATACCCCATACTTGTCCCTTGCTTGTCTCCAAGCAAGTTCCAATTCTTAAGTACAAGATAGAATGGATTATAAGTCATAAAGATCAATGAAAAATATTTCAAAACATTTTTAGTGGTGTGCTCCACTCATAGATCACTCTAAGAGAATGCTTCATGGTGTTTAAAATCAAAATATGATTAAAACATTTTATAAATATAAGAAAGTTCATCTTTGCATAAAATCATAGAATGCATAATAAATCATAATTATCGAAACTAATCATGTATAATCCAGTTTAAACCACCAAGTCAATCAACAAGCTCGAGGTCTCAAGGGCTTCCGAAAAAGGTCAAGAAACGTGTGAGGGTGGGATGTATTTAGGGAATGTGGTGCTAGAATCCGGGAAAAGGATCTTTAATTCACTTGCTTTGAACTTCAACATCTTCCACCAATAAGCTTTGCTTATTTTACTTTTTTTACTTTTTGGGATGCGTGGACAAAGGTGCACAATAACCAAAGCCTGAAAATCAGTAATCATCAATTTCTCGAGATGCCTCAAACCCTTGATGCACATATCATGACCCGTTAGGGATATCGCTCAATCCAACTTTGGCAAGACACAAACACCCGGCTATGTTAATGGTGCCGAGTTACTCATCATCATGATTGACTTCCCCAAACCTATTTGTTTCTTTCTAACTTCAAGCCAACATCTCATCTTTTCTTTCACTTTCTTTTCACTTGCTTGCTTCCAAATTCCCGGATAGGTAAAGGGAGGCAAATATGTATATGAGAGGCTAAGCATGATAAAGAAGAAGAAGAGAAGAGAATGAATTGGCTTGGCTTTCCAGGAAGAGAGTAAGAGAACTCATCATGTGGTGTCAACCTTCAAATTCAACATAATTTTGATAAAAACAAAGTATTAAACACGCCACAAATTTTAAACAAAGCATTTAGCAACTTAAACATATCATAAAACCTTTCAAACATATAAAGATTTCAAAAACCAGTCTGCAAACAAAATCTTCACTAAGGTCATATCCAAATAAGAAGCACAAAATCGTTTCGAAAACTGTTTCAGTTAAACCACCTCTCGAGATGTTCTAAGTCAACCGAGGTACTGCACCTCGATTCGTTAGAGTCACTTCGGTCGAGGTCAAAAAAATTTTTTTTCTTAACCAGTTTTTGACATTTTTCTCAATCAAATAACCTGTATGCATGCATGTAGTCTCAGATAAACACATAGAGCATAAAGAAAATCATAAATATCCAAACCTAGTCATACAAGCATACACATAAGTCATAAAAATACATCCAAATACCCCATACTTGGGACACATTGTCCCAATGGGTCAAAATAAGTCTAAAAGAAAAGTACTCACCGGACATAAGCTGAGATGCATAATAAATAAATAAAAGAAATCCCTGCAAGCTCTAGTCCTAATCTGCTGGTGGTGGTGGTGGATATGGCATGTACGGATGTTGGGAAGGATCAAAAGGTTAGCCCATAGTGTGCTGGAACTGTATCTCCAACATCCGGTGCTGATAGTGCTGGCTCTCCCTCATCTCTAACATGTCCAAGGAAGGTCTAGAAGAAGAAGAAGAAGCGGATGATCTATCTCTCAGGACAATCTGGCGATCTGACCTGGAACTCATCTTTCCTTTTTTTTTATCGGATAGTTCACCTCAGTTTCTTGTCAGAGCTCAAGAATGACCTCGGCCGAGGCGCAGGTCAACTGGACCGAGGTGCGAAGCTGCTCGATTCAAACTCTTTGGATTTCAGTTCTTTTCCCCCGATTTCACTATATGGGGTACTTAATCCCTTGTCAACAAAGATCTATACAAACCAAAGCCACTAAGTTCCGAAACCAGTAAAGAGAAGAAGGAGTTAGGGTTTCGACTATTTTACCCCGGATTCGGTCGATTCGAGGCGTTCTTGTTGCAGATTGTCTCTTGCAATTGGTTCCCCTAGCCTTTCCTCGCATAATGGGAGCAAGAGTCGTCGAAAACGGTTGAGAAACGAAGAAAGAAAGGTTAGGGCACGCCGCGGTCAAGGGAGAAGATTGGAGGGAAAGAGGAAAAGCTGTTCCCCTTTTATACCCCTCGCAGATTCTACTATCACCTCGGTCGAGGTGGTCCCGACTGGACCGAGGTGTCTGGACCTAGGTGGATTGTTGTCAGCCCTAGTCGCCTCGGTTGCTCAAGAATCATCTCGGTCGAGGTGCTGTGACTGCATCCGAGATGTGTCTCAGTCAAACTCCGTCTTCTCAAATTCTCGAACTTCTGTCCTTCCAGTATTGCTCCTGAGTTGTATTCCTTCCTTAGAAAGTACCTGGTTTCTGTCTAGGATGCCAAAAACAAAGCAAAGCAAAGCAAAAGCAAACTATCTAAAGTTAGTCTAGAAAAGGGAAAAGAAAGCAATACCTTGGGTTGCCTCCTAAGAAGCACTTGGTTTAAGGTCGCTAGCTAGACCGTACGGCATTCCTAAACATGCTGGAAGGTGTCCTCACCCCATACTTCACCTTCATCGTGGGGTGAGATAAAGAAGTCTACCAAACGTTCCAGCAAGTGCAAGTGCTCATCGGGGAATGAATCGTCTATGGGTGGTTCGTCTTTCTCGCGTGAAGAGGGAGGTAGCCGGATGAGGTGATCCGCAATAGAGTTTTCGGATCCCTTATTATCGTGGATCTCTAGGTCAAACTCTTAAAGAAAGAGAATCCATCGAATAAGACGTGCGTTAGCATCTTTCTTTGCAAGCAAGTAACGAATAGCAGCATGGTCACTGTAAACAATAACTTTCGCTCCTACTAGGTAAGAGCGAAATTTCTCAAAAGCATATACCACCGCCAATAGCTCCTTTTCGGTGGTGGCGTAGTTCAACTGGGCTTCATCTAGCGTCTTGCTAGCATAGTAAATGGCGTTGGTCCGGCCATCCTTCTTTTGTCCAAGCACCGCTCTTACCGCAACATCACTCGCGTCACACATGATCTCAAAGGGCAAGGTCCAATCCGGAGGTTGGATAATGGGAGCGGAGATCAACGCTTCCTTAATCCTATAAAATGCATCAAGACATTCCTGCAAAAACTCAAAAACAACATCCTTATTCAAGAGTTTAGTCAGTGGTTTAGAAATCTTCGAGAAGTCCTTGATGAATCTCCTATAGAAACCTGCATGTCCGAGAAAACTCCGCACTCCCTTAACAGAACAAGGGGGAGGAAGTTTCTCAATAGTCCCGATCTTAGCTCGATCGACCTCAATACCTCGGTTGGAAACAAGGTGTCCTAGCACGATGCCTTCATTAACCATAAAATGACACTTCTCCCAATTCAAAACGAGATTAGTGTCTTCACATCTTTGTAATACTAGAGAAAGGTTAGATAGGCAATCATCAAAAGAGGAACCATATACTGAAAAATCATCCATAAATACCTCCATGATCTCCTCTGTGTACTCGGAAAAGATAGCCATCATGCATCGCTGGAAGGTAGCGGTTGCATTACACAATCCAAATGGCATCCTCCTATAAGCGAATGTCCCCCATGGACATGTGAAAGTGGTCTTATCTTGATCATCCGGATGGATAGGAATCTGAAAGAAGCCACTATAACCATCTAAATAGCAAAAATGTGAATGTTGGGCTAACCGTTCGAGCATCTCATCGATGAAGGGAAGTGGAAAATGGTCCTTCCGAGTGGCCACGTTCAGTTTCCTATAATCGATGCACACCCTCCAGCCCGTGACGGTCCTAGTTGGGATCAACTCGTTGTTCTTATTTGTCACAACGGTCATCCCTCCTTTCTTCTGAACTACATGCACTGGGCTCACCCACTTGCTGTCCGAGATAGGAAATATGATGCCTACATCCAACAACTTAAGAATTTCTTTCTTCACAACCTCTTTCATGATCGGATTTAACCGTCTTTGAGGTTCCCGTGAAGTCTTATGATCATCCTCCATTAGAATTCTATGCATGCAGAAAGAAGGCCTAATGCCAATAAGATCATCAATTGTATAACCCAAAGCCTTTCGATGCTTTCTCAGGACATGCATCAGTTTAGATAATTCAGATTTGGAGAGGAAAGCGCTAATGATGACGGGATAAGTAGAATCCGGTCCAAGGAAAACATACCTCAAGTGACTTGGAAGCGGTTTAAGCTCCACAACTGGGGGTGCTTTCTGAGGGGGATCCTTGCTTCCTTCTTCCAATGGAGTAGACTTAGATCGAAGAATTGGACATTCAGAATTCTCAGTTTACATCATCTCGCTTTCGAACTTAATCAAGCACACCTCGCTTGGTCCAGAAAGTGCCTCGGTCGAGGTACTGCAACTGGGACCGAAACTGGAGATTCTCTTATCCTGGATTAGCTTCTCAATCTTAGCTCCTACATCTTCTTCCAATGCCTTTAAGTTCCGTATATCTGCATCACAAGAAGCATCTATACCTTCCTCCATTAAGCTAAAACTAATAACTCTTTCAAGTGGATCATTAATAAGGATAGAGCTCACCAATTCTCTTCATTCTTCTTCATCATAGATGTTGAAGATATCATCTCTCAGCGGCTCTCCTTTCATTAACACAAGCAATGCAAACTCAACTTGATCACCGCCAATGTTGAATTGGTACTTGGCGTTCTTACAATCCACTTTGCAACCCCCGAAGTTGCTAGAAATGGTCTCCCAAAAATGATAGGAACGGGATAATCTACGGGAATATCAAGAACAACAAAGTGTATAGGTAAATAGAAGTTAGCTAGCTTAACCGGAACATCTTCCAAAATGCCCACGTGATGGGTAATGGAGTGGTCCGCCATGTATAACCTTATCTTCACCGGCTTGGGCTCTCCAAGTCTGATCTTCACACATAGCTCTAGCAGGATGATGCTCACGCTGGCTCCTAGATCACACAATGCCTCACAAGTGACATCCCCAACTTGAATGGGAATGCAAAATGAGCCGGGATCTCTTAATTTGGGTGACATCTTATCCTTCATGATTTGAATGAGCTCCGAGAATTTAGATGTCATCCTTACTTCACCAAAGTCTTCCAACTTCCTCTTCCTTAATAGAATCTCTTTAAAGAACTTACCATAGGCGGGCATCCCTAGAATAGCATTAAGGAAAGGGATGTTAATATGTAGTTTATTCATCAAGTCAAGGAACTTAACAAAATGCTTGTCTAGATGTGCTTTGGCCCTTGACTGAGGGAATGGAAGTGGTGGTTTATAAAGCAGGAGGTGGAACATACACTTCAGATTTCTCTTCCGCTTTCTAAGGCTCCACCTCGGTTGGTACCTCGGCCAAAGTGTTCTTCGTCTGTACCTGGACCGAGGTGTTCTTCACTAGCATCGACCGAGGCACTGGATCTGCAGTTTTCAGTCCACTTCTCATCGTTATTGCCTTGATCTATCCCTTGGGGTTGCTCTATATCCTTGCTGGGAGCTTCCCAAGGTCTCTTGGTGTAACACCTCAAATCCGCGAGACTTGGAGTGTCACTGGATCTTACAACAAGACACATGTAGATTAAAATCAAATACATAAAAGCTGAGTATGATACATCAAAAGAGTTTACAAACTCATAGCCGAGTACAAAACAACAACATAAACCACAACCACAAAAGATCCCACATCCCACGCATCCTAATGTACAGAAGTCCTCGGCTTGTCGCACCATTTGGCTCACTCAACAGTATTCCTAACCTGCAGAACACTACAACACGGTATGAAACCGTTAGCTACAGCAATGAAAAGCATGAAGGTAATAACACAACCACACATCAACATCTCAAACATGCAATGCCACACACATTCATTTACGGAAGTCGTATTCGCATGGTTCAGGATTTCATTATTGCACCACTCATTCGCAAAGCGTGACCGTGAACTCACGTTCACGCTTTGCGAATGAGTGAAAACCTCACGCATTCGCAATGCATTACCGTGACCCATCCCGTAAGCGCTTTCATTCAAAAAAAAACCGAAAGTAGTGACGGGGAAGACGAGAAAGCGATTCGATCCCAATCCACCATTTAACACAAAATCAAGCAATGGATAAAGAAGGTAACGAAGGAAGGCCATTTCAAAAGAGGAAACACGACCCGAGAGAGGTATCGTTTGATTTTCGTTCGGTTTTTGTTAAGTTTTTGCTCGGTTTTCGTTTTTCACTTTTCGGTTCGTAATTGACCATGAAATGGACATGAATAGGTTAGATTGTTGTTGAATTAGTTAGTTTTAGGTTGGTTGAAGAGTAGATTGCAAAAAAATGGCCTTGATTTGCTTTGACAGTCCGCCATTGAAGGCGGACTGTCGAATACGATGAACAGTGCTCCACGGTCACGCATTGCAAAACCGTGGAGCCACTGTTCATCGTTTAATTCATTGGAATGCATTATATTGCATTCCAATGCATTTAATTAATTTAAATTAAATTAATTTAATTAAAGAATATTAAATACAAATAAAATAGAATAAAAATATATTTATTTAATTTAATTGTAATATATTAAATATATTAAATTAGTTTATCCCTTTTAATTTAAAATAAAATGGATTAAAAGTATTGAATTAAATATAAATTACTTTATCCTAATTAATTTTAATGAAATGATATATAATATGAATTTATAATAATTATTATTAAATAATCTTAATTAATGTATATTAATTCAAATAAAATGGAATAAAAATATATTTAATTAATTTAATTGTAATATATTAAATATATGAAATTAGTTTATCCATTTTAATTTAAAAAACTTTGGATTAAAAATACATAAAATAAAATGGATTAAAAATATATTAAATTAAAATCTCTACCTTTACTATTTAGTTAATTTTATTAATGTAATTATAATTTATTTAATCTCTTTTAGTTTCTTTTAAATTCAATTCAAATGAAAGTAAAGGAAACTACATAAAAGAAAATTAATTAAATTGGCGTGTAACATCAAATATAGATATTACAAGCCATGTAGAGACATAGACGGAGGCGTCCCACGGCCTCGGCTCGTAGAGATGGACTCGCCACCACCAGGGCTACGAAGGAGAGGAGGTCCCAGGTAGCTGGTTCGGCTGCCGACACACTACCACCACAGCAGCCACAGAGACCATGCATCTCAGATGCTTCTCCGGCTCTCCCTCGGGAGGTTCTTCCACCACCGACGTACGGATCTAACTCGGACTAGGATGTGGCCGGTCCTTCTGTATAGCCAGGGGAGATAGATCCCATAGCTGGCGAGCGCGTTGATACTACTGCTAACGAGTAGGTTGAGCCACCTACTGATATTACTACTGACGAGCAAATGGAGACAGCTACAGATATTCCTGCTGAAAAGCAGGTAGAGCCACCAGTTGGCGATCATACCAGCAGCGAGATTTTGACTTTGATGCTCCAGTTGTAGATCTTGTAGTGCCGCCGTAGGAGCCATTTGTACCGGCTGATCGAGGCCGTGTAGTTGCTTATACAGGGGCACCATTGATCAACTATGTGCTCACTTGCTACGCCGGACACCGTGCTCGCGGTGTCTGGATGGGAGAGGTAGATAACTAATCACAATTATAACACATTATGTTACAAAAACTAAATTAATAAAACGTTTAATTGAATATTCGTTGTGTTATGAAGGAGGATTACAAGAGGCCGATGACAACTTTACGGCGGATAGAGCACATTCAGACGCTTAGTAGATGGATTTCAGACGCTGATAGAGCCGACCCCACTTACTGGTTTGCTTTTGCATCTCAGAGTGGATTGATGGGTTTGCTAGACGTCTCGTTTGCTGGAGTTGACCATGCCCTCATACATGCATTTGTGGAGCGTTGACATCTAGAGACTAGCAGCTTCCATCTACCTTGAGGTGAGATGACCATCACCCTGCACGATGTAGCCGTCATCCTAGGCATTAGGATTGATGGAGAGGCCATGGTCACACCTATGCTGGCACGAGAGAGGGTTAGGTGGCTGAGTGATACATTTCATATATCAGAGGTGGAGGCTAGGAGTCACCAGACAGCTCTACCAGTTGACTTGCTGAGGACTGCGTATGATGCTATTCGGCGCGAACAAGCTACCCCAGCTGAGGAGGTGGCTTCTGTATTTCTTCTTTTCTTTCTAGGCTCATCCTTGTTCGTCGATAAATCGACGAACAAGATTCGACCTTGGTTGATCGACTTGGTGCATGACCATGGCCGAATTGGAGATTATGCTTGGGGCACCGGCGTGTTAGCGTACTTGTACTCGTACATATAACTATCACTCTACTTCAATAACTAATATCTTCTTATTGTTACTGTTATGATAAAATGACAAATTTGGACTTTACCTACAGTATGTTGGGCGATGCCTCACGACTGAATGTGAAGAGGATAGGAGGATGTACATCACTGCTACAGGTAAGAACATTTATTGTAATTAGTCACTTTAGATAAGAACTTTCATTTGTTATACTTATTAATAATATCTTTCATTTATTTTAATATTTACAGTTCTGGATCTATGCCCACTTCCCGTCCTTGGGTTATTCCGCGGCACAGGATTCAGGACGTCATGGATCGGTCATATGGGCTTCTAGACTCTCTGTCCCGAGGACACCAGCACCCACTCTTGAGAGGTTGAGATCCTTGCGCTCACAGTTAGATCAGATGAGAGCGGAGGACATCAAGTTCATGCCATATAGCGACAGAGTGTTAGATTTCGAGGGTGAGTTTGTTGTGTCGACGTACCGAGGGACAATCCAGATAGGAGATATTATCGAGGCATACATGCCGGATCGAGTACTCCGATAGTTTGGGTACATTCAGACGATCCCACTTCAGAGGATTGTCCCTTATTTGGAGCAGCGTCCCGCTTCTGGAAGTAGAGGGTATGGGGTGAGATTCCATGGCGCAGATGATCGTTGGGCTGCTAGACACGAGGAGGCCAACAGATTTGCGCTTCAGGGTCAGACTATGGCCCCTTTACCATGGACAGTATCTCAGGACTACATGTCCTGGTTTAGCGAGCGGTGCCATCCATTTCTCCTTCCTGGCTCGGCTATACAGTCTCCACCGGTAGATCGTCCTCCTCCGGTCTCTATTTCAGATACTCGGGTATGTGTTGATATATTTACCTTTAAAGTTTTAAAGTTTTATACTTTACCTTTACCGCTGACAACTTTATTTTCCAATGCAGAGGCTACACATTATTCAGGCCTGCCTACGGGATATTATTAGTCGTGGCTCAGTGACTATGGAGGACATACATGCGATGTACGACGAGTCCGCTAGCCAGGACGTTCATATTGCACCATCTCAGATCAGGGCGACACAGCCGAGACGAGATTGATGTACCTTACCTTTTGTTGCACCACCCTAGCTTTTGTTGGATGGAGGACATACATGTGATGTACTTTACCTTTTGTTGTATATATTACATTTTATATGTTGCAATGTTATGTGCTTTACCTTTTACATTGTTTTTAAGGTTCATCAATAATCTTGCTTATTATAAAATAAACATCCATGAACCACATATATCCTTGAACTTTGCTTAACCTAAGAAAAACACAAGTTTTATAGTACTCCCCATAAATTACATATAAAACAAACATCCATCAACCAAATGAAACCCTGAAACACGTATAACCTATCACTCTGAATAAGATATGAGATTGACTATCACTTGTCTAGGACACTCTTTGCGCCGGAGGTCGTCGAACAGCTTGAATCTATCACGGAAGTGTGCATCCCATCCATCAACGCTGGAATCATGTCCACGCCACCATGGAAGGGTGAAAGGTAGTAATGGAGAGTCTAGTTTAAGCCAAACCGAACGAAAGATGATTGACAAATCTTCTTCCGAGTATCCCGAAAGGATGAAGGGTTTAACATCATAGGCTGAAAGGATGAAGGGTTTCATGAACTTCTGCATCTGATCACCCTTGAACCGATAGTTCTTAGAACGTTTGGTGGTGCTTTTCTTACCACGTGGCTCAGCCTCCTCAACTTTAACTTCAACTTTGGCCTCTTCAGGCTCGGGCTCCTCCACTTTAACTTCCACATGTTGTCTTGCTTTAGGTGGACGACCTCGAGGACGTGGACGTGTCGATCCAGAACCATGTTCAAACCGACTTGGTTCTCTCCTTGTTGAAAGAATGCCGTACTTTGGTGGTCTTTCTTTAGTTCTGACTTTCTGCTCTAGTACTCTCAACGTTGATGAAGCAATCCGCTCAAGCACATCTCTCGGAATCAAATTATTGTCCAATCGCTCTCTAAAGTCATTGAGTGACTCCATGTATGGATCAATATGGAGAACCTCATCTTCATGCGTCGGAATCAAATTTTCCCATCGTACTTGCTTCCAATAAGGGTGAATCTGATCCAAACGTATTGGCTCCCGATGCCTAATAGCAATATAGAACTCGTGCGCACAAGGAAACCCATGAACTTCCTCCAATATGAATCTTTACATGTTGTCAAGCTCCTAATTTGCTTTGCCTTCTCGTAGATCTCCAACAACTCCTGGAAGCACTCGTTGCTTACTTTGTTTCGGAGCAACTCAAATATAGGCACACGCACAACCTACAACATCCTCTTACGTGACATCTCTATTGACGCTTGAATTTGATCAATCTGATCATTTACCATCAATTTAATGTTCTCCATGACCAACTGAAATCCTTGAACGGTAGAATGCAATGTACCCTTCAACAATGAGTGTGCGGGCTCACACCTAACAACCAATATCAATTCAATAAATTAATCTACAACAATTATTAGAAAACAAGTGTAAACAATATAGAAAGAAGTTCTTACGCATTCATTGTCCTCGTGCCAAAGTGTAGATGCAAGTCACACCAATATCGAACAATTGCTTCCTTGTAGGGGATTAGCCATGTAGTTTTCCAAATACTCCATCAACCTCGGATACGCTTGCCAATACACTTTCATTTCACCCAACGCCGCTCGTAACTATTAGGAGATCTAGATTCAATAAGAGCATGGTAGTGTGGTGCAAAAACAGCTTGTAATTCCTTTGACCGTGTCACTGTCCAATATCTATGTTGGATGTTGCACTTTATATGAAAGGTGCAAATCATGTGCTTCACATCCGGAAAAACAACACCCAGTGCACTTTTGAGTCCTAGCTCTCTATCCGTCACAATCACCCCCGGTGTAACATCTCCGCACACATGTCGGAGTCTCCGTAATGCCCACTCGTAGTGATTGGCGTTTTCCTTGGCCATGAAAACAAATTCTATTGCAAACGTCAACCTCGTGCTAGTGATACCGACAATCTCTAACAACGGCATCTTGTACCTATATAGGATATATTAAGAGTTTACATTTATATTAAACTAAAAGTGCATGCAAAATAAAAAAGTCATAATAACATGTATATTAAAACTTACTCGTTCGTCTTGTACGTCGTGTCCATTACGATGACATAAGGAAATAGGTTGAGGAGATGTCTTGAATCCGGATGCATGATGAACAAATCTGAAATTTCTTCCGATTCTCAACATCTTCTCACATTTACGTAATAACGACGCTGCTCTAACAAATGTAGTGCTTGTTGGAGAGGACTCCGTCCTTCTACTTGTAGCTTCCTAATCTTCATTCCAGCATTGTATATTTGTTCGATTGTGCTGACGTTGTATGGATCATCTAACTTTATTGACTTCAATATATTTCTCGGCTTGAAACCTGACCCAATCTCACGTCCCACCTTCCGAAATTGTTTCTCCGTCAATCTGCCAACATATGTGTGTCCCTTCAACTGCTCGGGAAGTGTATGATTGTGCACTCCATTTATAACATGCAACGTCCACTTCTCAGCCTCACGTTGTACGCCCTCAAGCTCAAAACAACATCCGTCCTTTTTTGATTTCTGTGCTCAGCTAGAAGATGACTCGGTATCAGGATCCACATCTTTCTTCTTACGAGGGGCTCCAAAGCGTTCGCATGTCAAACGAAATGTAACGAACCCCCAAGAATTTCTCCACGACCTACTAGTAACCAACACCATGTTCATAGTTCCTCCCATAAATCGAGCCCAATCCACCATCGTCTCGCGATCATGGAAAAAACCGCGAATTTCAAACATTCGCGAATGATCACTCCCTTCCTCACGAGAATAATTTGGACGATCCTAGTTCACATAGAAAAAAAAATATAAAATTACTACTTTTCAGTTTGGTAATTTTCAAATAATAACAACACGAATTATAACAAATGTTTCAAACATTAATTGCAACTATATCTAACTTAAACATACATTATATACAAGAATTCTAGTGTTTCTATATTTTCGGTTATAAAGTACTTACCTCGAAATGTCGAAGAAACTCGTCTGGATCACTAAATTTTGTATCGTCGAACGGAATCATCACTTCATCATCCTCGTGTGTTGACATTCTCGCAGCTGTTCTCCAGAAGATGTTGTGTTCTTTTTTCGAAGAAATGTTGTGAGCGTTTTTCACCTCTTCTATTACTATCTATATATAACCAAAGGAAATCAATAACGTTTAAATTACAACGGTCACTTTTATAACGTTCGAATTACAACGTTCGGATTACAACGTTCGAATCTCAACGGTCAAAAACCCACGTAGACGCGATGAGTGACCGTGAAGGTCACTCATCGCGTCTACGTGGTGCGTATACGAAATCGAGCGCCGTTCCTATAATATCCCCCTTCAATTATTATATTTCATTACGTTATTCCATTACTAATTCAACTTCTTTTGTAGCACGAGGAGCCTCAAGAACTTCATCCCATCCAACGTAACACAGGATTTTTGCATGGGGGTGACCTTCACTCGTCTCCTCCTGTGAGATCATCTTCAGGGCACCTCCTCCTAACTAGCAGGCGGAGACCGGCGGTTACCGCCCGTTATAATACACTTGGGCCAAATAAATGTAATGAATGGCCATCCTAGTCCGGTTTAGGTTATAAATGCACAATCATATGAACACACACAACCATCACAATCATGCAATCCACAATTGCACGCTTAGTAAGTCCTATGGACTTACCTGATATACTCGTAACCTGTACCACGTCACAGCTAAGTAATCAACGTCTGCAATAGCAAGTCACACACAATCACATACTGCAAAGGTTAGGAGACTCATCTCACTAACCACAACCAACCTATATCTCAAATCTAAACCTCAGATCCTCAACACATTCATAAATGCCTAAGGCATATCCTCAACATAGCATCTCATCATACTCGTACACATACTAAACATTAAAGCCATAACCGATATACATAACATCATCATGATCCTCAACTCAGTCTGACACCTAGCATGCATCTAATCAGTATTCCTCAATCTCAAATTTAATCCTAATTTAATTAATTAACCTTTAATTAATTAATTAAATGTCACCAGAATAACGTTTTGCCCGCAAGCCATTTCTAAACCCACCTGTCATCAGATTTCATCAACAAACAACCCATAAACACCAGAATAATATAATGATCATAATGGAATTTCTAATTATCCATTTTGAAAAGCCTAAGGTCGATTTAGGCCAAATCGCAGTACGGAATACGAATAAATTCATAACTTATTCGTTACTAACCCGATTGACGATCTGAAAGAAGATTCGGAATCACAACGACGCAGGATACGCATGTACAACATCAAATTCACCGGAATCTGAGCGACGGAACTGTCCTAGTGACATATATGCTCGCCCAAGTCTTCATCTGCTCGGAAATACAAAAACTCGGTACCGATATGAAGAGAATGAAGAGCGGAATCCAAAAACTCAAACGGAATTGAAATCGGATTAGAAATGGAGAGTACATATGATTTTGAAGTTTGAGAGAAATTAGAGCTTTTACGAGGAAACGTGAAAGGAAATGAATCAATAAACGATTTTCCGCTATTTATAGTGAAGTCGATAATTATCCTTTAGCTAAGTCGATAATTATCCTTTTATCGGTTCAATGGCGGGTTGAACCCCCTTCTCCAAACATCTCGAAATTGGAACAATAAATCTTGAATATTGTAGGGATAATTATTCCACAATTACCTCGGAAAACGTGTATTCATGAGCCGTCTTTCTTAGCCGTTAAGAAACGAAATAGCGACTCTTTTGGCCGTTTTGCCTTTCCATGTTATTTCATATCTAGGACATGTCCGATGTCCTAATCATCTCTCAACTGTACTTTTATTAATTGGAGCTCCCAAATACTCCAAATAATACCTGAGGGTAAAAATTATTACCCGGGGGAAAAAGTGAAAATTTCACCATAAAACCAAAATTACGCCACGAACATAACGGTGGGACTTATACTCAACACTTACGTAATCGTCGCGAGTTGTATGTAAATTACTATCACTAATTAAGTTAATCAACATTAATTAGAATTCGGAAATCCTAGCTATTACATCACACACCCCTTAAGAAAAAGATTCGTCCCGAAACTGGAACAATTCCCAAATCCTCTCGGACCCATACGCCGAGGTATAGACACTCTCTCTATCGGAGGTATCACATCTCCGTTCAAACTTATCAACCTATTACACTCTATAACCTCAAAACACGACATGGAGGAATCACCAACTCCAGCAACAAGATCATAACGCTATCCAAAGGCATAGAGGAAAAATCATCTCTAGTCAACTACTAACCACGTCACAAGGTATGGAGAAAAGCCGTCTCCATCTAATCGTACTCGTAACACAACTATGTGGAGGAAAACCGTCTCCACTCACACTTGTCCATCAATAAAAGCATGGAGGAGATAACCATCTCCAGCTAATCCTAAACATATTACAATAGCATGGAGGAAAGAACCATCTTTAGCTATACCTATATCGTGCTAGCAAACAAGATCTAACAAATAAGATGCACATATCAAAGCTAGCAAGAAAACAAATCATATCACATAAGCACACAACATACAAGCACTCCCCAAAAAGGCACTAAGATCTACTTGTGGATCCTACGGGTGCCTCTAACTCCGCATAGAACTCTGGATAGTTCCTCTAGATACTTTCCTCTGTCTCCCAGGTAGCCTCCTCCGGTCCTCGTCTCGACCACTGTATCCTCATCATAGGAATATCCTTCGAATGCAGGCATCTCACACCTCTATTTCTAGAACTACAAAAGGTTGTTCTGCAAAAGTGTGGTCCGGCTCAACCACTAGATTATCATAACTCACAATGTGCCTCAGGTCTAGTATGTACTCCCTCAGCTGAGACATATGAAACATAGGATGAACACCCTCTAACTTCGGTGGCAAAACCAATCTATGCACTGCTCTCCCAACTCTATCCAGTATCTCGAAAGGACTGACATATCAGAGACTCAGCTTCCCCTTTATGCCATAACGTTTGACGCCTCGCTTCAGAGTTACTCTCAACCAGACATGAGCTCCTACCTGAACTCTAGAGGTCGACGCCTCCTATTTGCATACAACTTCTGGCGACTCTGTGCACCTAGCATCCTCTCTCTGATCAGCGTTACTCAAGCCATATCATCCTGAATCTGTTTTGGCGCTATCCCACTGGTACTGCTAGGCTCCTCCCAACATAAAGGTGTATGACACCTATATCTACATAACGCCTCATAGGGGCCATTCCTATATATGCATACCAACGGTGGTGGTATAAGAACTCAACGAGTGGGAGATAAAGAGATCGTCCCTGTTCCCAATCCATACCACAAGCTAACAACATGTACTCTACAGTCTGGAGGTTTCTCTTAGACTGACCGTCTATCTGAGGTAAAACTCAATCATGATATGTGGACGCGTTCCCCAAGCAGTCTGAATCTGCTATCAAAACCTCAAAGTAAACCGTCTACTACAATCATAGTCGATCGTCCTCGGTACAATTATGGAGTCCCACCATCTATCTAGTGTTCTCCTTTGTTACTTCATTCACTAGCCACGTCTCTCTGTAGAGATGGAACGTGTTGCCTTCGTAAATCTGTTACTAATAATCTAGATAACACCAAAACTCTTACTGGGTCTCAACACTTTAACCTGATCTACTACTTCAGGGTACCTCTTTTTCGTATATGGATGTACTAAAGAAGGTGTCTTATGGGTGTACTGTAATCTTCTCCACTCAACTCCGTATAAGCGGTTATACAGACACAGTTGCGGCACCTCATACTCCTTCTGCTCCGTTAATGAACTGTGGTGTCTCGCCATGAGACATCCTTCCATAAAATTCCCTCTGGGTTAGTCAAGGCCCCTGCTTTTTTTGGACATCATACAAAAAATAAGGTAGAACCCCTAAAACATGAACTAACGTTCTTATCAACAGTTGTAGGTCCAACTCTAACCAAGCTAGATCATTCTGCAACCGAGGTTGTTCAGCAATTCCAACAATCCCCTGCTCTTGAGGCGTCTTCTAGTTCAAGGTATCAGTTACGACATTCTCCTTGCCAGCATGGTACCAAACTTCACGATCAAACTCCTTGATCAACTCCAGTCAACGACGCTGGCGGTTATTCAGCTTATGTTGCATAAAAATATGCTTCAAACTTTTATGATCGGTGGGAATCTAACATGAAATATCACACCGATATTGCCTTCAAATCTGGACACTTGAACTACCACTACTAACTCAAAATCATGAGTCGGGCAGTTCTCCTCATACGTTCTCAGCACCGTAGTCACATGATTCCCAAAATCTTCTGATTATCACCGAATAGAAGCAGAGTTCAAATGCTTCCTCTACTCTTCAGAGCTCGGACATACAACTTCAACCACACACTTATGGTGGTCTTCCTCAGAAGACTCGTAATTGGATGCACAATCACATAGAATCCTTCCTCAAAGCGTTGGTAGCAATCGGCTGAGACGAGAACTACGCATTCCCTTAATGTTCAACAACATCATCCACAAGGCATCATACTCACTCCTCGTCATATCAACTATGATCCCGCTGGCAGAACAACATGACCTTGAAGGTTAGTTCTGGCATCTCAATTCACACTTAGGGAGCATATCACACTGGCTTTTATCCCTCAGATTTTGCAAAACCGTCCTCAAATAACCGGGACGTTCCTCTCATTGTGAGAGTACACCAAACGTCATCAATAAGTTCTACCACCACTGATCGAGGAAGTCGATGAAGACATTGTTCATCAACTCCTATAACGACTACTAGGATGTTCCTCAACTCAGATGACAACACTACAACTCGTAATGTCCATAATGGGTATGGAATGTTGTCTTATGCCCACGCTGCTCTCTCATCCTTAGCTGATGATATCCTAAGCATACGGAAATCTTAAAAACACAATTGCTTCTCTTAGTTGATCCAACAAGTCGTTCATACGTAGCAATGAACGTGCTAGGGCGAACAGAGCCCGTCTCAAACCACTCTTCAAATTGCTTCTTCAATTTATAACAACTCAACAAGCCATATACCTCATAGGCCTTCTCCCAACCAGTCTCGTACCATACTTCAACACAATATCAAAGTCCTCACTCCGTTGAGGCGGTAGATTAGACGATTCAGTAACACGTCTATAAAATCATAAACCACTAGAATAATCTTCAGCGTGGTGTTATCAACCTCCTAGTGTTATCAACCTCGCTGCTCATATGGCACTAAAAACAACTCACCTCCTCAAAGGTCATAACCTCTAAAAACCTCTACTTAGTCAATCTCAGTAGAGACTATAATAGTCCTCCTACTGCATATCATTACACAAGTCCATGAACAACCACATAGTTAACTATTAACACATGCATCGAAAGACAAGAGGTGCATAGCACTCACAACAAACAAAACTCCACTAGGTAAACCATTAACAAGAATGGTACCTGTAACAGCAAATGCCCGAAGCTCTACAGCATATACCTATGCTCCTCAGGTATCACTGAGGTCATCGCCATAGCCTCCACTTCCACTCTTTCTGCATCGGAAAGAGAAAGGTCTTGATGAGAAGAAACACTACCTTGCTAACTGAAAGGGCCAGATGGCCTAGTGCACCACAGGTGAAGCAAGCTATCGGTGCCATGGGGCACTCAGAGCGTACATGATCTGGATAACCACAGTTGAGACATATATGTCTCTTCCCTGCCACTAGTACAGGTGGCTCCTCTGCACTACTCAGCTCAAAGGCTCTACCTTTAGCTCTTCTAGTATTAGTGGTACTCCTACCACGACCCTTACCCTTACTCAGCCTGGGAACGGATTCCTGAGTAGGCAAATGATATGGGATTCTCTGCTGCCCCCGCGTCTGCTGCTGAGGTGTCTTCTGACCACCTCCCATCACACTAGCAGAAATAAAACTCTGTCGTGATGCCACTCCAGTTTGCTTACAGAAGACAGTTCTATGACCCAGTCTACCACAGGTAAAGCAAGTCACTGGCGATCTTGGACACTATGGTCGTACATGTCCAGGCTTCCCACAATTGTAACAAGTCCTCGGTTAACCTAAAGTCCGTGTGAAACAAGAAGTACTAAACGTCCACAAGTCGGGCTTGGTTTGCAACGCTTATATCCAACCTCGTCTTCTGCCGATTCAACCCGTTGTTTCTTCTTTAATCCAGAAGCTTCAGTTGATCTCCCAAATGTTGATAAATCCGGTGTAGATCTACCCGCTATCGCCACCTCATATACTTGCTGCATATACTCTTGAAACTCGAATCTACTCATGGAGACACGATTAACCTCTTAAAACTCGTTCTCTGCCATAGGCAACACAACAGCGGATATTGGTCCCTGACTTGGCGCTACTAAAGGAAGAGGGGGTGTACCCCTATCTCATCCCACTACAGATACTGCTCTAGTTTGAGCCATCTGTAGAATATATGCCCCTAAACTTATAAGGCTATATATATGCCATATGTATCGATATATATATATATAATACTCATTATTACATGCATACACATCAGCACATAAAAGATATCTATATATATATATATCTACACTGTCGAGATCTTCAGATGGATGACGACTTCTGTACATACTATCCCAAAACATCTGTACTTGCTTAAAACCAAAACCTTTTGAAAAGTCAGACCTCATGTAGGTTCTATTTATTTATTTACTCTACCTTTATTGCAGATAGAAAGTGTCATTGTTGTCAACCTAAGGCTCTGATACCAACTCTATAACACCCCAAATCCGCGGGACTTGGAGTGTCACATTGGGCTAGAATCTCACAATGGATCCTGACCCTAGCCTAACAACAAGTTCACTGGATCTTACAACAAGGCACAGGTAGATTAAAATCAAATACATAAAAGTTGAGTATGATACATCAAAAGAGTTTACAAACTCATAGCCGAGTACAAAACAACAGCATAAACCACAACCACAAAAGATCCTACATCACACGCATTCTAATGTATAGAAGTCCTCGGCTTGTCACACCATCTGGCTCACTCTGTAGTATTCCTAACCTGTAGAACACTACAACACGGTATGAAACCCTTATCTACAGCAATGAAAAGAATGAAGGTAATAGCACAACCACACATCAACATCTCAAGCATGCAATGCCACACACATTCATTTATTATCTTTCATTACGTTATTCCATTACTAATTCAATTTTTTTGTAACACGAGGAGCCTCAAACCCTGTCCCATCCAACGTAACACAAGAGTTTTGCATGGGGGTGACCTTATCTCGTTCCCTCCTGTGAGATCATCTTCAAGCCACCTCCTCCTAACCAGCAGACAGAGACCGGCGGTTACCACCCGTTATAATACACTTGGGCCAAATAAATGTAATGAATGGTCATCCTAGTCCGGTTTAGGTTGTAAATGCACAATCATATGAACACACACAACAATCACAATCATACAATCCACAACTGCACGCTAAGTAAGTCCTATGGACTTACCTGATATACTCGTAACCTGTACCACGTCACAGCTTCCCCTTGGGGAAGTAATCAACGCCAGCAATAGCAAGACACTCACAATCAGATACTGCAAAGGTTAGGAGACTCGTCTCACTAACCACAACTAACCTATATCTCAAATCTAAACTTCAGACGCTCAACACATTCATAAATGCCTAAGGCATATCCTCAACATAACATCTCATCATACTCGTACACATACTAAACATTAAATCCATAACCGATATCCATAACATCATCATGATCCTCAACTCATTCAGATACCTAGCATGCATCTAATCAGTATTCCTCAATCTCAAATTTAAACCTAATTTAAATAATTAACCTTTAATTAATTAGTTAAATTTCACCAGAATAACGTTTTGCCCGCAGGCCATTTCTAAATCCACATGTCATCAGATTTCATCAACAAACAACCCATAAACACCAGAATAATATAATGATCATAATGGAATTTCTAATTATCCATTTTGAAAAGCCTATGGTCGATTTAGGCCAAATCGCAGTACGGAAAACGAATAAATTCATAACTTATTCGTTACTAACCCGATTGACGATCTGAAAGAAGATTCGGAATCACAACGACGCGGGCTACGCATGTACAACATCAAATTCACCAGAATCTGAGCGACGGAACTGTCCTAGTGACATATATGCTCGAACAGGTCTTCATCTGCTCAGAAATGCAGAAACTCGGTACCGATATGAAGAGAATGAAGAGAGGAATCCAAAAACTCAAACGGAATTGAAATCGGATTAGAAACGGAGAGTATATCTGAGTTTGAAGTTTGAGAGAAATCAGAGCTTTTACGAGGAAACGTGAAAGGAAATGAATTAATAAACGATTTTCCGCTATTTATAGTGAAGTCGATAATTATCCTTTAGCGAAGTCGATAATTATCCTTTTATCCATCCAATGGCGGGTTGAACCCCCTTCTCCAAACATCTCGAAATTGGAACAATAAATCTTGAATATTGTAGGGATAATTATTCAACAATTACCTCGAAAATGTGTATTCCTGAGCCGTCGTTCTTAGCCGTTAAGAAACGAAAAGGCAATTACGTCACGAAAAAGTGAAAATAATTACCCAGTGAAAAAGTGAAAAATCCCACCGTTATGTCCGATGTCCTGATCATTTCTCTCATAGGCTCACGGAAAAAGTGAAAATTTCACCATAAGCCCAAAATTACGCCAGGACATAACGGTGGGACTTATTGTTCGCTCCAAACGGTGTGTGCAAGCTTTAAATTTATAACCCTAGATGTAAGCAACTGTAGTATGGCTACAACGGTGTATTCGGATCCATGCGAGATGTATAACATGCTCTGGATTTGTGGAAAATCCAACCCTTTTTATAGGAAAATTACTTTCCAAAGATAAGATATCTTAGAAAGATCTCTTCCCATAAAAATAGGTAAAATATATGATCTATCATATCTTCTTCCTTCCAGGAGCCAAGCCCAAAAATATAAGATCCTCTTTCCAAAGATAAAACATCTCAGCCAAGAATAAAATATTCTCACCGCGTCCCAGGTGTTCGCCTCGGTCGAGTCGACTTCTCTAGATCACCTCGGTCGAGGTGAATCTGTAGTCAACCGAGGTGAATCATAAATGAATGTAAAATCTCTCAAATTTGGTCCAACATGAATCTCTAATCCAAGGCTATGCTTCCTGGATGTTTCCTTATGTTCTTGAATGTAGCTCCAATGACTCCTTAGCTCCTTTTGCTCCTTTTTGATGCAAAACGTGTCATTTTACCTACGATTACAACAAAACTAGGTGTAGACCTTGATTCCCGCAAAGGTAGATGAAATGGTAATATAATCACATAATATACATACTAACATGCAGATTATTGAAGATAAAACGTCTAAACAAACCCTAAAATATAGACAATAATTCATGCTATCAAAATACCCCATACTTAGCCCTTGCTTGTCCCGAATCAAGTTCCGCATATAAAAGGCAAGATAGAATGGATTATAAGTCATAAAGATCAATGAAAAAGTCCTTCAAAAACATTCTTATGGTGTGCTACAATCATAGATCACTCTAAGAGAATACCTCTTGGAATTTAAAATCAAGATATGATCAAAACATTTTATAAATATACGAAAGTTGTTCATCTTTGCATAAAATCGTAGAATGCATAATAAATCATAATTATCGAAATTAATCATGTATAATCCAGTTTAAACCACAAAGCCAGTCAACAAGCTCGAGGTCTCAAGGGCTTCCCAAAAGAAAGGTCAAGAAACGTGTAGGGTAGGGATGTATGTAAGGTAATGTGGTGCTAGAATCCGGGAAAAGGATATACTTCACTTTCACTTTGACTTTCAACATCTTCCACCAATAAGCTTTGCTTATTTCACACTTTTCTTTTGCTTTTTTACTTTACTTTTTGGGATGCATGGACAGAGGTGCACAAAAACCGAAGCCTAGGAAATCAGCAATCATCAATTTCTTGAGATGCATCAAACCCTTGATGCATATACCATGACCCGTTAGGAATATCGCTCAATCTGACTTTGGCAAGACACAAACATCCGGCTATGTGAATGGTGCCGAGTTACTCATCATCATGATTGACTTCCCCAAACCTATTTATTGCTTTCTAACACTTTCACTTCCAGCCAACTTCTCAACTTTTACTTCACTTGCTTTCACCACTTCGCTTGCTTCCAAATTTCCCGGATAGGTAAAGGGAGCCAAAAATGTATATGAGGGGCTAAGCATGATCAAGAAGAAGAAGAGAGAAGAATGAATTGCCTTGGTCTTTCCAGGAAGAAAGTGAGAGAACTCATAATGTGGTGTCAACCTTCAAATTCAACATAATTTGGATAAAAACAAAGTATTAAACATGCCAAAAATTTCAAACAAAGCATTTAGCAACTTAAACATATTATAAAACTTTTCAAACACATAAAGATTTCAAAACCAGTCAGCAACAAGATCTTCACTGAGATCATATCCAGATAAGAAGCACAAAAACGTTTCAAAAATTCTCAGTTAAACCACCTCGGTCGAGGTGTTCTAGGTCAACCGAGGTGAAGCACCTCGTTCGACCAGAACTGTCCCGGTCGAGGTCAAAATTTTTTTTTAAAAACTTGTTTTTTTGCATTTTCTCAATCAAATAACCTGTATGCAAGCATGTAATCTCAGATAAAATCATAGAAGCAAAATGAAGCATAAATATCCGATAATATCGAGTCATACATCACATAAGTCAAATAATACATAAACACCCCATACTTGGGACACACTGTCCCAGTGGGTCAAAATAAGTCTAAAGAAAGAAAATACTCACCGGACATAAAGCTGAGCTGCATAATAAATAAAAAAGAAAAATCCTGCAAGCTCTCAATAATCCTGATCCAGTGGTGGTGGTGGTGGCATGTACGGATACTGGAATGGGTCAAATGGATAACCCATAGTCTTCTGAAACTGGATCTCCATCATCCGACGCTGATAATGCTGGCTCTCTAGCATCTGATGAGTCCAGTTGTCGATCTGTCGGTGCTGGGCGGCAAATCTCTCATCGATGTCCACAGTAAGGGCAGCATAAGAGTCTATCATCTGATCCGTCAGATCATCGATCCGACGGTGAGCCTCTGGGTCTCTCTGTCGGCGTACCATACGCCTAGCAGGTCGGACTGGTGATGCAGCCGACACGGTCTCAGTATCGTCATCATCTAAATCAATGACCGTCGCACTCGTCCCAGCAGTATCAGTCCCTGTATCCATAGGAACTCCACCATCTCTGTCATCATCATCAACAGTTTCCTCCTCTACCTCAACCTGCTCAGCTGGTGCAACTGCTGCATCTCTAGCATCCTCCATCAATGGGATCCAAGCAGTCTGCCAGTAGTGAGGATCATAAACTGAGAACTGGGGTGACCATCTGATCCCCTGTGGTGTAGTCGGCTCCCATGGCATGGCTACATACGGTGTAGTGAGTCCTCGGGGAACCAAAATCCGTCGAGTGATCATCTCCTGAAGTCCTAGCGGCTTGGCAGCCGCCACCATGGTACATGCTCTGAGATCCATATTCTGATAGCTCGCTATGTGAGTCACGAGGCCTCAGCAGCAGATATCCCCCTTCGCCTTAGCCTTGATCTTGTGCAGATCCTCTGCCAGCATCAAGCCAAAGTCTGGGATCCCTCTAGTCACCATGCAGTAAAGGCTCAAAAGCTCCCCCTGTCGGACCTTCTGGGGCGTCTCAGTACGCGCCAGAAGCGTCTCACTTAAAATACAGTGAGCTAACCTAAAGGCTAGGTGAAATATGATACGCTCCCTGGAGTCTCCAGGGCGCCACCTGTCTGCGTGCTCAACAACATGAGCAATCTGACCCCAGAACTCCCTAGCTACAGCTCGGGAGGGAAAATCTACAGCAGTCGGAGCCAGGAAACAAAATATGTCTCTCCAGTACTCTAAGGGAACTAAGAAGTTCCGGTTCATCAACCAGTACTTCACAGAACGCTCCATGGGAAGGTCGGTGAAGGAGCTAACAAACTCCAAGGTAGTCTCTAAATAGGCAGGTGCGCGGATCTCAGTAAACTGATCTAGCCCTACCATCGAAATCATCCGCCTCAAATCTCCATCCACATGGAGACAATCAAAAGCTGAAATGTCCAGGAAGCGCGGTGCAATCACTGGACGGGCGGCAATACGGTCATAATCGACCTGGTGTCACTCGTGGATCACCGGTCTATAAGGTCTAGAGAAAGAAGAAGAAGGGGAAGGGGAGGATCTGTGCCTCAGGACAAGCTGTCTATCTGAACTCATTTTTCAAATACTCTGTCAGATCACCTCGGTCGGCCTGACACAACTCAAGAACACCTCGGCCGAGGCACAGAACGACTGGACCGAGGCGAATAACTGCGCGACGAATTTCTTCAAAAATCCAGTTCTTTTCCCCCAAAATCACTACAACTGGTTCCTATGGGGTACTTAATCTGTTTCTAAGCAAATGCAAGGGCAACCAAAGCCCAATTCGAAGCAAAACAGCAAAGAGAAAGATTAGGGTTTTTTTTTCTGATTTTACCTCCAACCGGTCGATTCGGTTCGTTTTTCTTGCAGATTGACGCTTGCACTGGGATCCTCTATCCTTTCTTTGCAATTTCGAAGCAAAAATCGTCGAAAACGAGCAAAGAACGGGGAAGCGAGGCGAGGAAGCTGCCGCGGTCGAGGAGAGGGTAAAGGAAGAGAGAGAATTTCAGCCCCCCCTTTTATACCCTTTTCTGGAACTGCTGTCACCTCGGTCGAGGTGGTCTCGACTGGAACGAGGTGGTACGGACCGAGGTGGTTCTTCAGAAATCCTAGTCGCCTCGGTTGCTCAAGAATCATCTCGGTCGAGGTGCTTTGACAACAACCGAGATGTGCCTCAGTCAAACTCCGTCTTTTCAAATTCTCGAACTTCTGTCCTTCCAGTTATGCTCCTGGTTTGTACTCCTTCCTTAGATGTCACATGTTGTCTGTCTAGGACGCCAAAAACAAAACAAAGCAAAGCAAAAGCAAAACTATCTAAGCTAGACTAGAAAAAGGGAAAAGAAAGCAATACATTGGGTTGCCTCCCAAGAAGCGCTTGATTTAAGGTCGCTAGTTGGACCATACGGCACGTCTATATACATGATGGAAGGTGCTCTCACCCCATACTTCACCTCCATCGTGGGGTGAAGTAAGTAAGTATATCAAACGCTCCAACAAGTGTAAGTGCTCATCGGGGAATGAATCGTCCATGGGCAGGTCGTCTTTCTCGCGTGAAGATGCAGGTAGCCGGCTGAGGTGATCCGCAACAGAATTTTCGGATCCCTTCTTATCGCGGATCTCTAAGTCAAACTCTTGAAGCAAGAGAATACATCGAATAAGGCGTGGCTTGGCATCTTTCTTAGCAAGCAAGTAACGAATGGCGGCATGGTCGGTGTAGACAATAACTTTCGCTCCTACTAAGTAAGAACGAAACTTCTCGAAAGCATATACAACCGCCAATAACTCTTTCTCGGTGGTAGCGTAGTTGCGCTCGGCTACATCTAGCGTCTTGCTAGCATAATAAATGGTGGTGGTCCGGCCATCCTTGTTCTGTCCAAGCACCGCTCCTACGGCTACATCACTAGCAACACACATGATCTCAAAGGGCAAGGTCCAATCCGGAGGTTGGATAATGGGAGCGGAGATCAACGCTTCCTTAATCCTGTAAAATGCATCAAGACATTCCTGCGAAAACTCAAAAACAACATCTTTATTCAAGAGGTTAGTTAGAGGTTTAGAAATCTTAGAGAAGTCCTTGATGAATCTTCTGTAGAAACCTGCATGCCCGAGAAAACTCCTCACACCTTTAACAGAACAAGGGGGAGGGAGTTTCTCAATAGTCTCGATCTTAGCGCGATCGACCTCAATACCTCGATTAGAAACGAGGTGTCCTAGCACAATGCCTTCATTAACCATAAAATGACACTTCTCCCAATTCAAAACAAGATTAGTGTCCTCACATCTTTGTAGTACTACAGAAAGGTTAGATAGGCAATCATTAAAAGAGGAACCATATACTAAAAAATCATCCATAAATACCTCCATGATCTGCTCTATGTACTCGGAAAAGATAGCTATCATGCATCGCTGGAAGGTAGCGGGTGCATTGCACAATCCAAATGGCATCCTCCTATAAGCAAATGTCCCCCATGGACAAGTGAAAGTGGTCTTCTCCTGATCATCCGGATGGATAGCAATCTGGAAGAATCCACTATAGCCGTCTAAGTAGCAAAAGTGTGAATGTTGGGCCAACCGTTCGAGCATTTGATCAATGAAGGGAAGTGGAAAATGGTCCTTCCGAGTGGCCGTGTTCAGCTTCCTATAATCAATGCAAACTCTCCAGCCCGTAACGGTCCTAGTTGGGATCAACTTGTTGTTCTTATTCGTCACAACGGTCATCCCTCCTTTCTTCGGAACTACATGCACCGAGCTAACCCATTTGCTGTCCGAGATAGGATATATGATACCTGCATCCAACAAATTAAGAATTTCCTTCTTCACAACCTCTTTCATGATCGGATTTAACCGTCTTTGAGGTTCCCGTGAAGTCTTATGATCGTCCTCCATTAGAATTCTATGCATGCAGAAAGAGGGCTTAATGCCAATGAGATCATCTATAGTATAACCCAAAGCCTTTTGATGCTTTCTCAAGACATGCATTAGTTTAGACAATTCAGATTCGGAAAGGGAAGCACTAACAATAACGGGATAAGTGAAATCCGGTCCAAGAAAGACATACCTCAAGTGGTTTGGGAGTTGTTTAAGCTCCACAACTGGGGGTGCTTTCTGAGGGAAATCCTGGCTTCCTCCTTCCAGTGGAGTAGATCCAGAAACTGGACTTTCGGAAGTCTCAGTTGAAGTCGTCTCGCCTTCGACCTTGGTCGAGGCGCAGAGGCGTTGACCGAGATGTTCTTCAGTCGCCTCGCTTGGTCCAGAAAGTGCCTCGGTCAAGGTACTACAACTGGAACTGAAACTGGAGATCCTCGTCTCCTAGATTAGTTTCTCAGTTTTAGATCTGGATCTTCTTCCAGTGCCTTTAAGCTCCGTATATCTGCATCATAAGAAGCAACTATACCTTCCTCCATTAAACTGAAACTAATTACTCTTTCAAGTGAATCGTTAGTAAGGATAGAGCTCACCAATTCTCTTGATTCTTCTTCATCATAGATGTTGAAGATATCATCTCCTAGCTGCTCTCCTTTCATGGCCGCAAGTAATGCGAACTCCACTTCATCTCCACCAATGTTGAATTTCAACTTGGCGTTCTTACAATCCACGTTGTAACCCGAAGTTGCTTGAAATGGCCTCCCGAGAATAATAGGAACAGGATAATCTGCGGGAATGTCAAGTACAACAAAGTTTATAGGTAAATAGAAGTTACCTAACTGGACCGGAACGTCTTCCAAAATTCCCACGGGATGGGTAATGGAGCGATCCGCCATATATAATCAAATCTTGAACGGCTTGGGCTCTCCAAGTCCGATCTTCACACATAGCTCCAGCGGAATGATGCTCACGCTGGCTCCTAGATCACATAAGGCTTCACAAGTGACATCCCCAACTTGAATGGGAATGCAAAATGAGCCGGGATCTCTCAACTTAGGTGGCATCTTCTCCTTCATGATTTGAATAAGCTCCGAGGATTTAGATGTCATCCTTACTTCACCAAAGTCTTCCAGTTTCCTTTCCTTGATAGGATCTCTTTCAAGAACTTCCCATAGGCGGGCATCCCTAGAATAGCATCAAGGAAAGGAATGTTAATGTGCAGTTTATTCATCAAGTCAAGGAACTTACCAAAGTGCTTGTCTAGATGTGCTCTGGCCCTTGACTGGGGGAATGGAAGTGGTGGTTTGTATGCAGGAGGTGGAACATAAACTTCAGTTTTCCCCTCCGCTTTCTGTGGCTCCACCTCGGTTGGCATCTTGGCCAAAGTGTTCTTCGACTGCACATGGACCGAGGTGTTCTAGGTCAACCGAGGTGAAGCACCTCGTTCGACCAGAACTGTCCCGGTCGAGGTCAAAATTTTTTTTTTAAAACTTGTTTTTTTGCATTTTCTCAATCAAATAACCTGTATGGATGCATGTAATCTCAGATAAAATCATAGAAGCAAAATGAAGCATAAATATCCGATAATATCGAGTCATACATCACATAAGTCAAATAATACATAAACACCCCATACTTGGGACACACTGTCCCAGTGGGTCAAAATAAGTCTAAAGAAAGAAAATACTCACCGGACATAAAGCTGAGCTGCATAATAAATAAAAAAGAAAAATCCTGCAAGCTCTCAATAATCCTGATCCAGTGGTGGTGGTGGTGGCATGTACGGATACTGGAATGGGTCAAATGGATAACCCATAGTCTTCTGAAACTGGATCTCCATCATCCGACGCTGATAATGCTGGCTCTCTAGCATCTGATGAGTCCAGTTGTCGATCTGTCGGTGCTGGGCGGCAAATCTCTCATCGATGTCCACAGTAAGGGCAGCATAAGAGTCTATCATCTGATCCGTCAGATCATCGATCCGACGGTGAGCCTCTGGGTCTCTCTGTCGGCGTACCATACGCCTAGCAGGTCGGACTGGTGATGCAGCCGGCACGGTCTCAGTATCGTCATCATCTAAATCAATGACCGTCGCACTCGTCCCAGCAGTATCAGTCCCTGTATCCATAGGAACTCCACCATCTCTGTCATCATCATCAACAGTTTCCTCCTCTACCTCAACCTGCTCAGCTGGTGCAACTGCTGCATCTCTAGCATCCTCCATCAATGGGATCCAAGCAGTCTGCCAGTAGTGAGGATCATAAACTGAGAACTGGGGTGACCATCTGATCCCCTGTGGTGTAGTCGGCTCCCATGGCATGGCTACATACGGTGTAGTGAGTCCTCGGGGAACCAAAATCCGTCGAGTGATCATCTCCTGAAGTCCTAGCGGCTTGGCAGCCTCCACCATGGTACATGCTCTGAGATCCATATTCTGATAGCTCGCTATGTGAGTCACGAGGCCTCAGCAGCAGATATCCCCCTTCGCCTTAGCCTTGATCTTGTGCAGATCCTCTGCCAGCATCAAGCCAAAGTCTGGGATCCCTCTAGTCACCATGCAGTAAAGGCTCAAAAGCTCCCCCTGTCGGACCTTCTGGGGCGTCTCAGTACGCGCCAGAAGCGTCTCACTTAAAATACAGTGAGCTAACCTAAAGGCTAGGTGAAATATGATACGCTCCCTGGAGTCTCCAGGGCGCCACCTGTCTGCGTGCTCAACAACATGAGCAATCTGACCCCAGAACTCCCTAGCTACAGCTCGGGAGGGAAAATCTACAGCAGTCGGAGCCAGGAAACAAAATATGTCTCTCCAGTACTCTAAGGGAACTAAGAAGTTCCGGTTCATCAACCAGTACTTCACAGAACGCTCCATGGGAAGGTCGGTGAAGGAGCTAACAAACTCCAAGGTAGTCTCTAAATAGGCAGGTGCGCGGATCTCAGTAAACTGATCTAGCCCTACCATCGAAATCATCCGCCTCAAATCTCCATCCACATGGAGACAATCAAAAGCTGAAATGTCCAGGAAGCGCGGTGCAATCACTGGACGGGCGGCAATACGGTCATAATCGACCTGGTGTCACTCGTGGATCACCGGTCTATAAGGTCTAGAGGAAGAAGGGGAAGGGGAGGATCTGTGCCTCAGGACAAGCTGTCTATCTGAACTCATTTTTCAAACACTCTGTCAGATCACCTCGGTCGGCCTGACACAACTCAAGAACACCTCGGCCGAGGCACAGAACGACTGGACCGAGGCGAATAACTGCGCGACGAATTTCTTCAAAAATCCAGTTCTTTTCCCCCAAAATCACTACAACTGGTTCCTATGGGGTACTTAATCTGTTTCTCAGCAAATGCAAGGGCAACCAAAGCCAAATTCGAAGCGAAACAGTGAAGAGAACGAGATTAGGGTTTTTTTTTCCTGATTTTACCTCCAATCGGTCGATTCGGTTCGTTTTTCTTGCAGATTGACGCTTGCACTGGGATCCTCTATCCTTTCTTTGCAATTTGGAAGCAAAAATCGTCGAAAACGAGCAAAGAACGGGGAAGCGAGGCGAGGAAGCTGCCGCGGTCGAGGAGAGGGTAAAGGAGGAGAGAGAATTTCAGCCCCCTTTTATACCCTTTTCTGGAACTGCTGTCACCTCGGTCGAGGTGGTCTCGACTGGACCGAGGTGGTACGGACCGAGGTGGTTCTTCAGAAACCCTAGTCGCCTCGGTTGCTCAAGAATCATCTCGGTCGAGGTGCTTTGACAGCAACCGAGATGTGCCTCAGTCAAACTCCGTCTTTTCAAATTCTCGAACTTCTGTCCTTCCAATTATGCTCCTGGTTTGTACTCCTTCCTTAGATGTCACATGTTGTCTGTCTAGGACGCCAAAAACAAAACAAAGCAAAGCAAAAGCAAAACTATCTAAGCTAGACTAGAAAAAGGGAAAAGAAAGCAATACATTGGGTTGCCTCCCAAGAAGCGCTTGATTTAAGGTCGCTAGTTGGACCATACGGCACGTCTATATACATGATGGAAGGTGCCCTCACCCCATACTTCACCTCCATCGTGGGGTGAAGTAAGTAAGTCTATTAAACGCTCCAACAAGTGTAAGTGCTCATCGGGGAATGAATCGTCTATGGGCGGGTCGTCTTTCTCGCGTGAAGATGCAGGTAGCCGGCTGAGGTGATCCGCAACAGAATTTTCGGATCCCTTCTTATCGCGGATCTCTAAGTCAAACTCTTGAAGCAAGAGAATCCATCGAATAAGGCGTGGCTTGGCATCTTTCTTAGCAAGCAAGTAACGAATGGCGGCATGGTCGGTGTAGACAATAACTTTCGCTCCTACTAAGTAAGAACGAAACTTCTCGAAAGCATATACAACCGCCAATAACTCTTTCTCGGTGGTAGCGTAGTTGCGCTGGGCTACATCTAGCGTCTTGCTAGCATAATAAATGGCGGTGGTCCGGCCATCCTTCTTCTGTCCAAGCACCGCTCCTACGGCTACATCACTAGCATCACACATGATCTCAAAGGGCAAGGTCCAATCCGGAGGTTGGATAATGGGAGCGGAGATCAACGCTTCCTTAATCCTGTAAAATGCATCAAGACATTCCTGCGAAAACTCAAAAACAACATCTTTATTCAAGAGGTTAGTTAGAGGTTTAGAAATCTTAGAGAAGTCCTTGATGAATCTTCTGTAGAAACCTGCATGCCCGAGAAAACTCCTCACACCTTTAACAGAACAAGGGGGAGGGAGTTTCTCAATAGTCTCGATCTTAGCGCGATCGACCTCAATACCTCGATTAGAAACGAGGTGTCCTAGCACAATGCCTTCATTAACCATAAAATGACACTTCTCCCAATTCAAAACAAGATTAGTGTCCTCACATCTTTGTAGTACTACAGAAAGGTTAGATAGGCAATCATTAAAAGAGGAACCATATACTAAAAAATCATCCATAAATACCTCCATGATCTGCTCTATGTACTCGGAAAAGATAGCTATCATGCATCGCTGGAAGGTAGCGGGTGCATTGCACAATCCAAATGGCATCCTCCTATAAGCAAATGTCCCCCATGGACAAGTGAAAGTGGTCTTCTCCTGATCATCCGGATGGATAGCAATCTGGAAGAATCCACTATAGCCGTCTAAGTAGCAAAAGTGTGAATGTTGGGCCAACCGTTCGAGCATTTGATCAATGAAGGGAAGTGGAAAATGGTCCTTCCGAGTGGCCGTGTTCAGCTTCCTATAATCAATGCAAACTCTCCAGCCCGTAACGGTCCTAGTTGGGATCAACTTGTTGTTCTTATTCGTCACAACGGTCATCCCTCCTTTCTTCGGAACTACATGCACCGAGCTAACCCATTTGCTGTCCGAGATAGGATATATGATACCTGCATCCAACAAATTAAGAATTTCCTTCTTCACAACCTCTTTCATGATCGGATTTAACCGTCTTTGAGGTTCCCGTGAAGTCTTATGATCGTCCTCCATTAGAATTCTATGCATGCAGAAAGAGGGCTTAATGCCAATGAGATCATCTATAGTATAACCCAAAGCCTTTTGATGCTTTCTCAAGACATGCATTAGTTTAGACAATTCAGATTCGGAAAGGGAAGCACTAACAATAACGGGATAAGTGGAATCCGGTCCAAGAAAGACATACCTCAAGTGGTTTGGGAGTTGTTTAAGCTCCACAACTGGGGGTGCTTTCTGAGGGAAATCCTGGCTTCCTCCTTCCAGTGGAGTAGATCCAGAAACTGGACTTTCGGAAGTCTCAGTTGAAGTCGTCTCGCCTTCGACCTTGGTCGAGGCGCAGAGGCGTTGACCGAGATGTTCTTCAGTCGCCTCGCTTGGTCCAGAAAGTGCCTCGGTCAAGGTACTACAACTGGAACTGAAACTGGAGATCCTCGTCTCCTAGATTAGTTTCTCAGTTTTAGATCTGGATCTTCTTCCAGTGCCTTTAAGCTCCGTATATCTGCATCATAAGAAGCAACTATACCTTCCTCCATTAAACTGAAACTAATTACTCTTTCAAGTGAATCGTTAGTAAGGATAGAGCTCACCAATTCTCTTGATTCTTCTTCATCATAGATGTTGAAGATATCATCTCCTAGCTGCTCTCCTTTCATGGCCGCAAGTAATGCGAACTCCACTTCATCTCCACCAATGTTGAATTTCAACTTGGCGTTCTTACAATCCACGTTGTAACCCGAAGTTGCTTGAAATGGCCTCCCGAGAATAATAGGAACAGGATAATCTGCGGGAATGTCAAGTACAACAAAGTTTATAGGTAAATAGAAGTTACCTAACTGGACCGGAACGTCTTCCAAAATTCCCACGGGATGGGTAATGGAGCGATCCGCCATATATAATCAAATCTTGAACGGCTTGGGCTCTCCAAGTCCGATCTTCACACATAGCTCCAGCGGAATGATGCTCACGCTGGCTCCTAGATCACATAAGGCTTCACAAGTGACATCCCCAACTTGAATGGGAATGCAAAATGAGCCGGGATCTCTCAACTTAGGTGGCATCTTCTCCTTCATGATTTGAATAAGCTCCGAGGATTTAGATGTCATCCTTACTTCACCAAAGTCTTCCAGTTTCCTTTCCTTGATAGGATCTCTTTCAAGAACTTCCCATAGGCGGGCATCCCTAGAATAGCATCAAGGAAAGGAATGTTAATGTGCAGTTTATTCATCAAGTCAAGGAACTTACCAAAGTGCTTGTCTAGATGTGCTCTGGCCCTTGACTGGGGGAATGGAAGTGGTGGTTTGTATGCAGGAGGTGGAACATAAACTTCAGTTTTCCCCTCCGCTTTCTGTGGCTCCACCTCGGTTGGCATCTTGGCCAAAGTGTTCTTCGACTGCACATGGACCGAGGTGTTCTAGGTCAACCGAGGTGAAGCACCTCGTTCGACCAGAACTGTCCCGGTCGAGGTCAAAATTTTTTTTTTAAAACTTGTTTTTTTGCATTTTCTCAATCAAATAACCTGTATGGATGCATGTAATCTCAGATAAAATCATAGAAGCAAAATGAAGCATAAATATCCGATAATATCGAGTCATACATCACATAAGTCAAATAATACATAAACACCCCATACTTGGGACACACTGTCCCAGTGGGTCAAAATAAGTCTAAAGAAAGAAAATACTCACCGGACATAAAGCTGAGCTGCATAATAAATAAAAAAGAAAAATCCTGCAAGCTCTCAATAATCCTGATCCAGTGGTGGTGGTGGTGGCATGTACGGATACTGGAATGGGTCAAATGGATAACCCATAGTCTTCTGAAACTGGATCTCCATCATCCGACGCTGATAATGCTGGCTCTCTAGCATCTGATGAGTCCAGTTGTCGATCTGTCGGTGCTGGGCGGCAAATCTCTCATCGATGTCCACAGTAAGGGCAGCATAAGAGTCTATCATCTGATCCGTCAGATCATCGATCCGACGGTGAGCCTCTGGGTCTCTCTGTCGGCGTACCATACGCCTAGCAGGTCGGACTGGTGATGCAGCCGGCACGGTCTCAGTATCGTCATCATCTAAATCAATGACCGTCGCACTCGTCCCAGCAGTATCAGTCCCTGTATCCATAGGAACTCCACCATCTCTGTCATCATCATCAACAGTTTCCTCCTCTACCTCAACCTGCTCAGCTGGTGCAACTGCTGCATCTCTAGCATCCTCCATCAATGGGATCCAAGCAGTCTGCCAGTAGTGAGGATCATAAACTGAGAACTGGGGTGACCATCTGATCCCCTGTGGTGTAGTCGGCTCCCATGGCATGGCTACATACGGTGTAGTGAGTCCTCGGGGAACCAGAATCCGTCGAGTGATCATCTCCTGAAGCCCTAGCGGCTTGGCAGCCGCCACCATAGTACAAGCGCTGAGATCCATATCCTGATAGCTCGCTATGTGAGTCACGAGGCCTCAGCAGCAGATATCCCCCTTCGCCTTAGCCTTGATCTTGTGCAGATCCTCTGCCAGCATCAAGCCAAAGTCTGGGATCCCTCTAGTCACCATGCAGTAAAGGCTCAAAAGCTCCCCCTGTCGGACCTTCTGGGGCGTCTCAGTACGCGCCAGAAGCGTCTCACTTAAAATACAGTGAGCTAACCTAAAGGCTAGGTGAAATATGATACGCTCCCTGGAGTCTCCAGGGCGCCACCTGTCTGCGTGCTCAACAACATGAGCAATCTGACCCCAGAACTCCCTAGCTACAGCTCGGGAGGGAAAATCTACAGCAGTCGGAGCCAGGAAACAAAATATGTCTCTCCAGTACTCTAAGGGAACTAAGAAGTTCCGGTTCATCAACCAGTACTTCACAGAACGCTCCATGGGAAGGTCGGTGAAGGAGCTAACAAACTCCAAGGTAGTCTCTAAATAGGCAGGTGCGCGGATCTCAGTAAACTGATCTAGCCCTACCATCGAAATCATCCGCCTCAAATCTCCATCCACATGGAGACAATCAAAAGCTGAAATGTCCAGGAAGCGCGGTGCAATCACTGGACGGGCGGCAATACGGTCATAATCGACCTGGTGTCACTCGTGGATCACCGGTCTATAAGGTCTAAAGAAAGAAGAAGAAGGGGAAGGGGAGGATCTGTGCCTCAGGACAAGCTGTCTATCTGAACTCATTTTTCAAATACTCTGTCAGATCACCTCGGTCGGCCTGACACAACTCAAGAACACCTCGGCCGAGGCACAGAACGACTGGACCGAGGCGAATAACTGCGCGATCGAATTTCTTCAAAAATCCAGTTCTTTTCCCCCAAAATCACTACAACTGGTTCCTATGGGGTACTTAATCTGTTTCTAAGCAAATGCAAGGGCAACCAAAGCCCAATTCGAAGCAAAACAGCAAAGAGAAAGATTAGGGTTTTTTTTTCTGATTTTACCTCCAACCGGTCGATTCGGTTCGTTTTTCTTGCAGATTGACGCTTGCACTGGGATCCTCTATCCTTTCTTTGCAATTTCGAAGCAAAAATCGTCGAAAACGAGCAAAGAACGGGGAAGCGAGGCGAGGAAGCTGCCGCGGTCGAGGAGAGGGTAAAGGAAGAGAGAGAATTTCAGCCCCCCCTTTTATACCCTTTTCTGGAACTGCTGTCACCTCGGTCGAGGTGGTCTCGACTGGAACGAGGTGGTACGGACCGAGGTGGTTCTTCAGAAATCCTAGTCGCCTCGGTTGCTCAAGAATCATCTCGGTCGAGGTGCTTTGACAACAACCGAGATGTGCCTCAGTCAAACTCCGTCTTTTCAAATTCTCGAACTTCTGTCCTTCCAGTTATGCTCCTGGTTTGTACTCCTTCCTTAGATGTCACATGTTGTCTGTCTAGGACGCCAAAAACAAAACAAAGCAAAGCAAAAGCAAAACTATCTAAGCTAGACTAGAAAAAGGGAAAAGAAAGCAATACATTGGGTTGCCTCCCAAGAAGCGCTTGATTTAAGGTCGCTAGATGGACCATACGGCACGTCTCTCAAACATGATGGGAGGTGCCCTCACCCCATACTTCACCTCCATCGTGGGGTGAAGTAAGTAAGTCTATCAAACGCTCCAACAAGTGTAAGTGCTCATCGGGGAATGAATCGTCCATGGGCAGGTCGTCTTTCTCGCGTGAAGATGCAGGTAGCCGGCTGAGGTGATCCGCAACAGAATTTTCGGATCCCTTCTTATCGCGGATCTCTAAGTCAAACTCTTGAAGCAAGAGAATACATCGAATAAGGCGTGGCTTGGCATCTTTCTTAGCAAGCAAGTAACGAATGGCGGCATGGTCGGTGTAGACAATAACTTTCGCTCCTACTAAGTAAGAACGAAACTTCTCGAAAGCATATACAACCGCCAATAACTCTTTCTCGGTGGTAGCGTAGTTGCGCTCGGCTACATCTAGCGTCTTGCTAGCATAATAAATGGTGGTGGTCCGGCCATCCTTGTTCTGTCCAAGCACCGCTCCTACGGCTACATCACTAGCAACACACATGATCTCAAAGGGCAAGGTCCAATCCGGAGGTTGGATAATGGGAGCGGAGATCAACGCTTCCTTAATCCTGTAAAATGCATCAAGACATTCCTGCGAAAACTCAAAAACAACATCTTTATTCAAGAGGTTAGTTAGAGGTTTAGAAATCTTAGAGAAGTCCTTGATGAATCTTCTGTAGAAACCTGCATGCCCGAGAAAACTCCTCACACCTTTAACAGAACAAGGGGGAGGGAGTTTCTCAATAGTCTCGATCTTAGCGCGATCGACCTCAATACCTCGATTAGAAACGAGGTGTCCTAGCACAATGCCTTCATTAACCATAAAATGACACTTCTCCCAATTCAAAACAAGATTAGTGTCCTCACATCTTTGTAGCACTAGAGAAAGGTTAGATAGGCAATCATTAAAAGAGGAACCATATACTAAAAAATCATCCATAAATACCTCCATGATCTCCTCTATGTACTCGGAAAAGATAGCCATCATGCATCGCTGGAAGGTAGCGGGTGCATTGCACAATCCAAATGGCATCCTCCTATAAGCAAATGTCCCCCATGGACAAGTGAAAGTGGTCTTCTCCTGATCATCCGGATGGATAGCAATCTGGAAGAATCCACTATAGCCGTCTAAGTAGCAAAAGTGTGAATGTTGGGCCAACCGTTCGAGCATTTGATCAATGAAGGGAAGTGGAAAATGGTCCTTCCGAGTGGCCGTGTTCAGCTTCCTATAATCAATGCAAACTCTCCAGCCCGTAACGGTCCTAGTTGGGATCAACTTGTTGTTCTTATTCGTCACAACGGTCATCCCTCCTTTCTTCGGAACTACATGCACCGAGCTAACCCATTTGCTGTCCGAGATAGGATATATGATACCTGCATCCAACAAATTAAGAATTTCCTTCTTCACAACCTCTTTCATGATCGGATTTAACCGTCTTTGAGGTTCCCGTGAAGTCTTATGATCGTCCTCCATTAGAATTCTATGCATGCAGAAAGAGGGCTTAATGCCAATGAGATCATCTATAGTATAACCCAAAGCCTTTTGATGCTTTCTCAAGACATGCATTAGTTTAGACAATTCAGATTCGGAAAGGGAAGCACTAACAATAACGGGATAAGTGAAATCCGGTCCAAGAAAGACATACCTCAAGTGGTTTGGGAGTTGTTTAAGCTCCACAACTGGGGGTGCTTTCTGAGGGAAATCCTGGCTTCCTCCTTCCAGTGGAGTAGATCCAGAAACTGGACTTTCGGAAGTCTCAGTTGAAGTCGTCTCGCCTTCGACCTTGGTCGAGGCGCAGAGGCGTTGACCGAGATGTTCTTCAGTCGCCTCGCTTGGTCCAGAAAGTGCCTCGGTCAAGGTACTACAACTGGAACTGAAACTGGAGATCCTCGTCTCCTAGATTAGTTTCTCAGTTTTAGATCTGGATCTTCTTCCAGTGCCTTTAAGCTCCGTATATCTGCATCATAAGAAGCATCTATACCTTCCTCCATTAAACTGAAACTTAAAACTCTTTCAAGTGGATCGTTAGTAAGGATAGAGCTCACCAATTCTCTCGATTCTTCTTCATCATAGATGTTGAAAATATCATCGCTGAGTTGCTCTCCCTTCATTGCCGCAAGTAATGCGAACTCCACTTCATCTCCACCAATGTTGAACTTCAACTTGGCGTTCTTGCAATCAACGTTGCAACCCGAAGTTGCTAGAAATGGCCTCCCGAGAATAATAGGAACAGGATAATCTGCGGGAATGTCAAGTACAACAAAGTTTATAGGTAAATAGAAGTTACCTAACTGGACCGGAACGTCTTCCAAAATTCCCACGGGATGGGTAATGGAGCGATCCGCCATATATAATCAAATCTTGAACGGCTTGGGCTCTCCAAGTCCGATCTTCACACATAGCTCCAGCGGAATGATGCTCACGCTGGCTCCTAGATCACATAAGGCTTCACAAGTGACATCCCCAACTTGAATGGGAATGCAAAATGAGCCGGGATCTCTCAACTTAGGTGGCATCTTCTCCTTCATGATTTGAATAAGCTCCGAGGATTTAGATGTCATCCTTACTTCACCAAAGTCTTCCAGTTTCCTTTTCCTTGATAGGATCTCTTTCAAGAACTTCCCATAGGCGGGCATCCCTAGAATAGCATCAAGGAAAGGAATGTTAATGTGCAGTTTATTCATCAAGTCAAGGAACTTACCAAAGTGCTTGTCTAGATGTGCTCTGGCCCTTGACTGGGGGAATGGAAGTGGTGGTTTGTATGCAGGAGGTGGAACATAAACTTCAGTTTTCCCCTCCGCTTTCTGTGGCTCCACCTCGGTTGGCATCTCGGCCGAAGTGTTCTTCGACTGCACATGGACCGAGGTGTTCTAGGTCAACCGAGGTGAAGCACCTCGTTCGACCAGAACTGTCCCGGTCGAGGTCAAAATTTTTTTTTTAAAACTTGTTTTTTTGCATTTTCTCAATCAAATAACCTGTATGGATGCATGTAATCTCAGATAAAATCATAGAAGCAAAATAAGCATAAATATCCGATAATGTCGAGTCATACATCACATAAGTCAAATAATACATAAACACCCCATACTTGGGACACACTGTCCCAGTGGGTCAAAATAAGTCTAAAGAAAGAAAATACTCACCGGACATAAAGCTGAGCTGCATAATAAATAAAAAAGAAAAATCCTGCAAGCTCTCAATAATCCTGATCCAGTGGTGGTGGTGGTGGCATGTACGGATACTGGAATGGGTCAAATGGATAACCCATAGTCTTCTGAAACTGGATCTCCATCATCCGACGCTGATAATGCTGGCTCTCTAGCATCTGATGAGTCCAGTTGTCGATCTGTCGGTGCTGGGCGGCAAATCTCTCATCGATGTCCACAGTAAGGGCAGCATAAGAGTCTATCATCTGATCCGTCAGATAATCGATCCGACGGTGAGCCTCTGGGTCTCTCTGTCGGCGTACCATACGCCTAGCAGGTCGGACTGGTGATGCAGCCGACACGGTCTCAGTATCGTCATCATCTAAATCAATGACCGTCGCACTCGTCCCAGCAGTATCAGTCCCTGTATCCATAGGAACTCCACCATCTCTGTCATCATCATCAACAGTTTCCTCCTCTACCTCAACCTGCTCAGCTGGTGCAACTGCTGCATCTCTAGCATCCTCCATCAATGGGATCCAAGCAGTCTGCCAGTAGTGAGGATCATAAACTGAGAACTGGGGTGACCATCTGATCCCCGTGGTGTAGTCGGCTCCCATGGCATCGCCACATACGGCGTAGTCAGTCCTCGGGGAACCAGAATCCTCCGAGTGATCATCTCCTGAAGCCCTAGCGGCTTGGCAGCCGCCACCATGGTACATGCTCTGAGATCCATATTCTGATAGCTCGCTATGTGAGTCACGAGGCCTCAGCAGCAGATATCCCCCTTCGCCTTAGCCTTGATCTTGTGCAGATCCTCTGCCAGCATCAAGCCAAAGTCTGGGATCCCTCTAGTCACCATGCAGTAAAGGCTCAAAAGCTCCCCCTGTCGGACCTTCTGGGGCGTCTCAGTACGCGCCAGAAGCGTCTCACTTAAAATACAGTGAGCTAACCTAAAGGCTAGGTGAAATATGATACGCTCCCTGGAGTCTCCAGGGCGCCACCTGTCTGCGTGCTCAACAACATGAGCAATCTGACCCCAGAACTCCCTAGCTACAGCTCGGGAGGGAAAATCTACAGCAGTCGGAGCCAGGAAACAAAATATGTCTCTCCAGTACTCTAAGGGAACTAAGAAGTTCCGGTTCATCAACCAGTACTTCACAGAACGCTCTATGGGAAGGTAGGTGAAGGAGCTAACGAACTCCAAGGTAGGCTCTAAATAGGCAGGTGCGCGGATCTCAGTAAACTGATCTAGCCCTACCATCGAAATCATCCGCCTCAAATCTCCATCCACATGGAGACAATCAAAAGCTGAAATGTCCAGGAAGCGCGGTGCAATCACTGGACGGGCGGCAATACGGTCATAGTCGACCTGGTGTCTCTCGTGGATCACCAGTCTATAAGGTCTAGAGGAAGAAGGGGAAGGGGAGGATCTGTCCCTCAGGACAAGCTGTCTATCTGAACTCATTTTTCAAACACTCTGTCAGATCACCTCGGTCGGCCTGACACAACTCAAGAACACCTCGGCCGAGGCACAGAACGACTGGACCGAGGCGAATAACTGCGCGACGAATTTCTTCAAAAATCCAGTTCTTTTCCCCCAAAATCACTACAACTGGTTCCTATGGGGTACTTAATCTGTTTCTCAGCAAATGCAAGGGCAACCAAAGCCCAATTCGAAGCAAAATAGTGAAGAGAACGAGATTAGGGTTTTTTTGATGTTTACCCTGATTCGGTCGATTTGGTTCGTTTTTCTCGCAGATTGACACTTGCACTGGGATCCTCTATCCTTTCTTTGCAATTTGGAAGCAAGAATCGTCGAAAACGATTGAAGAAGGGCGAAGCGAGGCGAGGGAGCTGCTGCGGTCGAGGAGAGGTAAAAAGAAGAGAGAGAAATTCAGCCCCCCTTTTATACCCTTTGTGGAACTGCTGTCACCTCGGTCGAGGTGGTCTCGACTGGACCGAGGTGGTACGGACCGAGGTGGTTCTTCAGAAACCCTAGTCGCCTCGGTTGCTCAAGAATCATCTCGGTCGAGGTGCTTTGACAGCAACCGAGATGTGCCTCAGTCAAACTCCGTCTTCTCAAGTTCTCGAACTTCTGTCCTTCCAGTTATGCTCCTGGTTTGTACTCCTTCCTTAGATGTTACCTGTTATCTGTCTAGGATGCCAAAAACAAAACAAAGCAAAGCAAAAGCAAACTATCTAAGCTAAACTAGAAAAAGGGAAAAGAAAGCAATACCTTGGGTTGCCTCCCAAGAAGCGCTTAGTTTAAGGTCGCTAGCTAGACCATATGACATCTCTCAAATGTGATGGGAGGTGCCCTCACCCCATACTTCACCTCCATCGTGGGGTGAAGTAAGTAAGTCTATCAAACGCTCCAACAAGTGTAAGTGCTCATCGGGGAATGAATCGTCTATGGGTGGGTCGTCCTTCTCGCGTGAAGATGCAGGTAGCCGGCTGAGGTGATCCGCAACAGAATTTTCGGATCCCTTCTTATCGCGGATCTCTAAGTTAAACTCTTGAAGCAAGAGAATCCATCGAATAAGGCGTGGCTTGGCATCTTTCTTAGCAAGCGAGTAACGGATGGCTGCATGGTCGGTGTAGACAATGACTTTCGCCCCTACTAAGTAAGAACGAAACTTCTCGAAAGCATATACAACCGCCAATAACTCCTTCTCGGTGGTAGCGTAGTTGCGCTGGGCTACATCTAGCGTCTTGCTAGCATAATAAATGGCGGTGGTCCGGCCATCCTTCTTCTGTCCAAGCACCGCTCCTACGGCTACATCACTAGCATCACACATGATCTCAAAGGGCAAGGTCCAATCCGGAGGTTGGATAATGGGAGCGGAGATCAACGCTTCCTTAATCCTGTAAAATGCATCAAGACATTCCTGCGAAAACTCAAAAACAACATCTTTATTCAAGAGGTTAGTTAGAGGTTTAGAAATCTTAGAGAAGTCCTTGATGAATCTTCTGTAGAAACCTGCATGCCCGAGAAAACTCCTCACACCTTTAACAGAACAAGGGGGAGGGAGTTTCTCAATAGTCTCGATCTTAGCGCGATCGACCTCAATACCTCGATTAGAAACGAGGTGTCCTAGCACAATGCCTTCATTAACCATAAAATGACACTTCTCCCAATTCAAAACAAGATTAGTGTCCTCACATCTTTGTAGTACTACAGAAAGGTTAGATAGGCAATCATTAAAAGAGGAACCATATACTAAAAAATCATCCATAAATACCTCCATGATCTGCTCTATGTACTCGGAAAAGATAGCTATCATGCATCGCTGGAAGGTAGCGGGTGCATTGCACAATCCAAATGGCATCCTCCTATAAGCAAATGTCCCCCATGGACAAGTGAAAGTGGTCTTCTCCTGATCATCCGGATGGATAGCAATCTGGAAGAATCCACTATAGCCGTCTAAGTAGCAAAAGTGTGAATGTTGGGCCAACCGTTCGAGCATTTGATCAATGAAGGGAAGTGGAAAATGGTCCTTCCGAGTGGCCGTGTTCAGCTTCCTATAATCAATGCAAACTCTCCAGCCCGTAACGGTCCTAGTTGGGATCAACTTGTTGTTCTTATTCGTCACAACGGTCATCCCTCCTTTCTTCGGAACTACATGCACCGAGCTAACCCATTTGCTGTCCGAGATAGGATATATGATACCTGCATCCAACAAATTAAGAATTTCCTTCTTCACAACCTCTTTCATGATCGGATTTAACCGTCTTTGAGGTTCCCGTGAAGTCTTATGATCGTCCTCCATTAGAATTCTATGCATGCAGAAAGAGGGCTTAATGCCAATGAGATCATCTATAGTATAACCCAAAGCCTTTTGATGCTTTCTCAAGACATGCATTAGTTTAGACAATTCAGTTTCGGAGAGGGAAGCACTAACAATAACGGGATAAGTGGAATCCGGTCCAAGAAAGACATACCTCAAGTGGTTTGGGAGTTGTTTAAGCTCCACAACTGGGGGTGCTTTCTGAGGGAAATCCTGGCTTCCTCCTTCCAGTGGAGTAGATCCAGAAACTGGACTTTCGGAAGTCTCAGTTGAAGTCGTCTCGCCTTCGACCTTGGTCGAGGCGCAGAGGCGTTGACCGAGATGTTCTTCAGTCGCCTCGCTTGGTCCAGAAAGTGCCTCGGTCAAGGTACTACAACTGGAACTGAAACTGGAGATCCTCGTCTCCTAGATTAGTTTCTCAGTTTTAGATCCTGGATCTTCTTCCAGTGCCTTTAAGCTCCGTATATCTGCATCATAAGAAGCAACTATACCTTCCTCCATTAAACTGAAACTAATTACTCTTTCAAGTGAATCGTTAGTAAGGATAGAGCTCACCAATTCTCTTGATTCTTCTTCATCATAGATGTTGAAGATATCATCTCCTAGCTGCTCTCCTTTCATGGCCGCAAGTAATGCGAACTCCACTTCATCTCCACCAATGTTGAATTTCAACTTGGCGTTCTTACAATCCACGTTGTAACCCGAAGTTGCTTGAAATGGCCTCCCGAGAATAATAGGAACAGGATAATCTGCGGGAATGTCAAGTACAACAAAGTTTATAGGTAAATAGAAGTTACCTAACTGGACCGGAACGTCTTCCAAAATTCCCACGGGATGGGTAATGGAGCGATCCGCCATATATAATCAAATCTTGAACGGCTTGGGCTCTCCAAGTCCGATCTTCACACATAGCTCCAGCGGAATGATGCTCACGCTGGCTCCTAGATCACATAAGGCTTCACAAGTGACATCCCCAACTTGAATGGGAATGCAAAATGAGCCGGGATCTCTCAACTTAGGTGGCATCTTCTCCTTCATGATTTGAATAAGCTCCGAGGATTTAGATGTCATCCTTACTTCACCAAAGTCTTCCAGCTTCCTTTCCTTGATAGAATCTCTTTCAAGAACTTCCCATAGGCGGGCATCCCTAGAATAGCATCAAGGAAAGGAATGTTAATGTGCAGTTTATTCATCAAGTCAAGGAACTTACCAAAGTGCTTGTCTAGATGTGCTCTGGCCCTTGACTGGGGGAATGGAAGTGGTGGTTTGTATGCAGGAGGTGGAACATAAACTTCAGTTTTCCCCTCCGCTTTCTGTGGCTCCACCTCGGTTGGCATCTCGGCCAAAGTGTTCTTCGACTGCACATGGACCGAGGTGTTCTAGGTCAACCGAGGTGAAGCACCTCGTTCGACCAGAACTGTCCCGGTCGAGGTCAAAATTTTTTTTTTAAAACTTGTTTTTTTGCATTTTCTCAATCAAATAACCTGTATGGATGCATGTAATCTCAGATAAAATCATAGAAGCAAAATGAAGCATAAATATCCGATAATATCGAGTCATACATCACATAAGTCAAATAATACATAAACACCCCATACTTGGGACACACTGTCCCAGTGGGTCAAAATAAGTCTAAAGAAAGAAAATACTCACCGGACATAAAGCTGAGCTGCATAATAAATAAAAAAGAAAAATCCTGCAAGCTCTCAATAATCCTGATCCAGTGGTGGTGGTGGTGGCATGTACGGATACTGGAATGGGTCAAATGGATAACCCATAGTCTTCTGAAACTGGATCTCCATCATCCGACGCTGATAATGCTGGCTCTCTAGCATCTGATGAGTCCAGTTGTCGATCTGTCGGTGCTGGGCGGCAAATCTCTCATCGATGTCCACAGTAAGGGCAGCATAAGAGTCTATCATCTGATCCGTCAGATCATCGATCCGACGGTGAGCCTCTGGGTCTCTCTGTCGGCGTACCATACGCCTAGCAGGTCGGACTGGTGATGCAGCCGGCACGGTCTCAGTATCGTCATCATCTAAATCAATGACCGTCGCACTCGTCCCAGCAGTATCAGTCCCTGTATCCATAGGAACTCCACCATCTCTGTCATCATCATCAACAGTTTCCTCCTCTACCTCAACCTGCTCAGCTGGTGCAACTGCTGCATCTCTAGCATCCTCCATCAATGGGATCCAAGCAGTCTGCCAGTAGTGAGGATCATAAACTGAGAACTGGGGTGACCATCTGATCCCCTGTGGTGTAGTCGGCTCCCATGGCATGGCTACATACGGTGTAGTGAGTCCTCGGGGAACCAAAATCCGTCGAGTGATCATCTCCTGAAGTCCTAGCGGCTTGGCAGCCTCCACCATGGTACATGCTCTGAGATCCATATTCTGATAGCTCGCTATGTGAGTCACGAGGCCTCAGCAGCAGATATCCCCCTTCGCCTTAGCCTTGATCTTGTGCAGATCCTCTGCCAGCATCAAGCCAAAGTCTGGGATCCCTCTAGTCACCATGCAGTAAAGGCTCAAAAGCTCCCCCTGTCGGACCTTCTGGGGCGTCTCAGTACGCGCCAGAAGCGTCTCACTTAAAATACAGTGAGCTAACCTAAAGGCTAGGTGAAATATGATACGCTCCCTGGAGTCTCCAGGGCGCCACCTGTCTGCGTGCTCAACAACATGAGCAATCTGACCCCAGAACTCCCTAGCTACAGCTCGGGAGGGAAAATCTACAGCAGTCGGAGCCAGGAAACAAAATATGTCTCTCCAGTACTCTAAGGGAACTAAGAAGTTCCGGTTCATCAACCAGTACTTCACAGAACGCTCCATGGGAAGGTCGGTGAAGGAGCTAACAAACTCCAAGGTAGTCTCTAAATAGGCAGGTGCGCGGATCTCAGTAAACTGATCTAGCCCTACCATCGAAATCATCCGCCTCAAATCTCCATCCACATGGAGACAATCAAAAGCTGAAATGTCCAGGAAGCGCGGTGCAATCACTGGACGGGCGGCAATACGGTCATAGTCGACCTGGTGTCTCTCGTGGATCACCAGTCTATAAGGTCTAGAGGAAGAAGGGGAAGGGGAGGATCTGTCCCTCAGGACAAGCTGTCTATCTGAACTCATTTTTCAAACACTCTGTCAGATCACCTCGGTCGGCCTGACACAACTCAAGAACACCTCGGCCGAGGCACAGAACGACTGGACCGAGGCGAATAACTGCGCGACGAATTTCTTCAAAAATCCAGTTCTTTTCCCCCAAAATCACTACAACTGGTTCCTATGGGGTACTTAATCTGTTTCTCAGCAAATGCAAGGGCAACCAAAGCCCAATTCGAAGCAAAACAGTGAAGAGAACGAGATTAGGGTTTTTTCGATGTTTACCCTGATTCGGTCAATTCGGTTCGTTTTTCTCGCAGATTGACACTTGCACTGGGATCCTCTATCCTTTCTTTGCAGTTTGGAAGCAAGAATCGTCGAAAACGATCGAAGAAGGGCGAAGCGAGGTGAGGGAGCTTCCGCGGTCGAGGAGAGGTAAAAAGAAGAGAGAGAAATTTAGCCCCCCTTTTATACCCTTTCTGGAACTGCTGTCACCTCGGTCGAGGTGGTCTCGACTGGACCGAGGTGGTACGGACCGAGGTGGATCTTCAGAAACCCTAGTCGCCTCGGTTGCTCAAGAATCATCTCGGTCGAGGTGCTTTGACAGCAACCGAGATGTGCCTCAGTCAAACTCCGTCTTCTCAAATTCTCGAACTTCTGTCCTTCCAGTTATGCTCCTGGTTTGTACTCCTTCCTTAGATGTCACCTGTTGTCTGTCTAGGACGCCAAAAACAAAACAAAGCAAAGCAAAACTATCTAAGCAAGACTAGAAAAAGGGAAAAGAAATCAATACCTTGGGTTGCCTCCCAAGAAGCGCTTGGTTTAAGGTCGCTAGCTGGACCATAGTACGTCTCTCAAACGTGATGGGAGGTTCCCTCACCCCATACTTCACCTCCATCGTGGGGTGAAGTAAGTAAATCTATCAAACGCTCCAACAAGTGTAAGTGCTCATCGGGGAATGAATCGTCTATGGGTGGGTCGTCTTTCTCGCGTGAAGATGCAGGTAGCCAGCTAAGGTGATCCGCAACAGAATTTTCGGATCCCTTCTTATCGCGGATCTCTAAGTCAAACTCTTGAAGCAAGAGAATCCATCGAATAAGGCGTGGCTTGGCATCCTTCTTAGCAAGCAAGTAATGGATGGCTGCATGGTCGGTGTAGACAATAACTTTCGCCCCTACTAAATAAGAACGAAACTTCTCGAAAGCATATACAACCGCCAATAACTCCTTCTCGGTGGTAGTGTAGTTGTGTTGTGCTACATCTAGCGTCTTGCTAGCATAGTAAATGGCGGTGGTCCGGCCATCCTTCTTATGTCCAAGCACCGCTCCTATGGCTACATCACTAGCATCACACATGATCTCAAAGGGCAAGGTCCAATCCGGAGGTTGGATAATGGGAGCGGAGATAAACGCTTCCTTAATCCTGTAAAATGCATCAAGACACTCCTGCGAAAACTCAAAAACGACATCCTTATTCAAAAGGTTAGTTAGAGGTTTAGAAATCTTAGAGAAGTCCTTGATGAATCTCCTGTAGAAACCTGCATGCCCGAGAAAACTCCTCACACCTTTAACAGAACAAGGGGGAGGGAGTTTCTCAATAGTCTCAATCTTACCGCGATCGACCTCAATGCCTCGATTAGAAACGAGGTGTCCTAGCACAATGCCTTCATTAACCATAAAATGACACTTCTCCCAATTCAAAACAGGATTAGTGTCTTCACATCGTTGTAGCACTAGAGAAAGGTTAGATAGGCAATCATCAAAAGAGGAACCATATACTGAAAAATCATCCATAAATACCTCCATGATCTCCTCTATGTACTCGGAAAAGATAGCCATCATGCATCGCTGGAAGGTAGCGGGTGCATTGCACAATCCAAATGGCATCCTCCTATAAGCAAATGTCCCCCATGGACAAGTGAAAGTGGTCTTCTCCTGATCATCCGGATGGATAGCAATCTGGAAGAATCCACTATAGCCGTCTAAGTAGCAAAAGTGTGAATGTTGGGCCAACCGTTCGAGCATTTGATCAATGAAGGGAAGTGGAAAATGGTCCTTCCGAGTGGCCGTGTTCAGCTTCCTATAATCAATGCAAACTCTCCAGCCCGTAACGGTCCTAGTTGGGATCAACTTGTTGTTCTTATTCGTCACAACGGTCATCCCTCCTTTCTTCGGAACTACATGCACCGAGCTAACCCATTTGCTGTCCGAGATAGGATATATGATACCTGCATCCAACAAATTAAGAATTTCCTTCTTCACAACCTCTTTCATGATCGGATTTAACCGTCTTTGAGGTTCCCGTGAAGTCTTATGATCGTCCTCCATTAGAATTCTATGTATACAGAAAGAAGGCTTAATGCCAATAAGATCATCTATAGTATAACCCAAAGCCTTTTGATGCTTTCTCAAGACATGCATTAGTTTAGACAATTCAGATTCGGAAAGGGAAGCACTAACAATAACGGGATAAGTGAAATCCGGTCCAAGAAAGACATACCTCAAGTGGTTTGGGAGTTGTTTAAGCTCCACAACTGGGGGTGCTTTCTGAGGGAGATCCTGGCTTCCTCCTTCCAGTGGAGTAGATCCAGAAACTGGACTTTCGGAAGTCTCAGTTGAAGTCGTCTCGCCTTCGACCTTGGTCGAGGCGCAGAGGCGTTGACCGAGATGTTCTTCAGTCGCCTCGCTCGGTCCAGAAAGTGCCTCGGTCGAGGTACTGCAACTGGAACCGAAACTGGAGATCCTCGTCTCCTAGATTAGTTTCTCAGTTTTAGATCTGGATCTTCTTCCAGTGCCTTTAAGCTCCGTATATCTGCATCATAAGAAGCATCTATACCTTCCTCCATTAAACTGAAACTAATAACTCTTTCAAGTGGATCGTTAGTAAGGATAGAGCTCACCAATTCTCTTGATTCTTCTTCATCATAGATGTTGAAGATATCATCTCCTAGCTGCTCTCCTTTCATGGCCGCAAGTAATGCGAACTCCACTTCATCTCCACCAATGTTGAATTTCAACTTGGCGTTCTTACAATCCACGTTGTAACCCGAAGTTGCTTGAAATGGCCTCCCGAGAATAATAGGAACAGGATAATCTGCGGGAATGTCAAGTACAACAAAGTTTATAGGTAAATAGAAGTTACCTAACTGGACCGGAACGTCTTCCAAAATTCCCACGGGATGGGTAATGGAGCGATCCGCCATATATAATCAAATCTTGAACGGCTTGGGCTCTCCAAGTCCGATCTTCACACATAGCTCCAGCGGAATGATGCTCACGCTGGCTCCTAGATCACATAAGGCTTCACAAGTGACATCCCCAACTTGAATGGGAATGCAAAATGAGCCGGGATCTCTCAACTTAGGTGGCATCTTCTCCTTCATGATTTGAATAAGCTCCGAGGATTTAGATGTCATCCTTACTTCACCAAAGTCTTCCAGTTTCCTTTCCTTGATAGGATCTCTTTCAAGAACTTCCCATAGGCGGGCATCCCTAGAATAGCATCAAGGAAAGGAATGTTAATGTGCAGTTTATTCATCAAGTCAAGGAACTTACCAAAGTGCTTGTCTAGATGTGCTCTGGCCCTTGACTGGGGGAATGGAAGTGGTGGTTTGTATGCAGGAGGTGGAACATAAACTTCAGTTTTCCCCTCCGCTTTCTGTGGCTCCACCTCGGTTGGCATCTTGGCCAAAGTGTTCTTCGACTGCACATGGACCGAGGTGTTCTAGGTCAACCGAGGTGAAGCACCTCGTTCGACCAGAACTGTCCCGGTCGAGGTCAAAATTTTTTTTTTAAAACTTGTTTTTTTGCATTTTCTCAATCAAATAACCTGTATGGATGCATGTAATCTCAGATAAAATCATAGAAGCAAAATGAAGCATAAATATCCGATAATATCGAGTCATACATCACATAAGTCAAATAATACATAAACACCCCATACTTGGGACACACTGTCCCAGTGGGTCAAAATAAGTCTAAAGAAAGAAAATACTCACCGGACATAAAGCTGAGCTGCATAATAAATAAAAAAGAAAAATCCTGCAAGCTCTCAATAATCCTGATCCAGTGGTGGTGGTGGTGGCATGTACGGATACTGGAATGGGTCAAATGGATAACCCATAGTCTTCTGAAACTGGATCTCCATCATCCGACGCTGATAATGCTGGCTCTCTAGCATCTGATGAGTCCAGTTGTCGATCTGTCGGTGCTGGGCGGCAAATCTCTCATCGATGTCCACAGTAAGGGCAGCATAAGAGTCTATCATCTGATCCGTCAGATCATCGATCCGACGGTGAGCCTCTGGGTCTCTCTGTCGGCGTACCATACGCCTAGCAGGTCGGACTGGTGATGCAGCCGACACGGTCTCAGTATCGTCATCATCTAAATCAATGACCGTCGCACTCGTCCCAGCAGTATCAGTCCCTGTATCCATAGGAACTCCACCATCTCTGTCATCATCATCAACAGTTTCCTCCTCTACCTCAACCTGCTCAGCTGGTGCAACTGCTGCATCTCTAGCATCCTCCATCAATGGGATCCAAGCAGTCTGCCAGTAGTGAGGATCATAAACTGAGAACTGGGGTGACCATCTGATCCCCTGTGGTGTAGTCGGCTCCCATGGCATGGCTACATACGGTGTAGTGAGTCCTCGGGGAACCAAAATCCGTCGAGTGATCATCTCCTGAAGTCCTAGCGGCTTGGCAGCCGCCACCATGGTACATGCTCTGAGATCCATATTCTGATAGCTCGCTATGTGAGTCACGAGGCCTCAGCAGCAGATATCCCCCTTCGCCTTAGCCTTGATCTTGTGCAGATCCTCTGCCAGCATCAAGCCAAAGTCTGGGATCCCTCTAGTCACCATGCAGTAAAGGCTCAAAAGCTCCCCCTGTCGGACCTTCTGGGGCGTCTCAGTACGCGCCAGAAGCGTCTCACTTAAAATACAGTGAGCTAACCTAAAGGCTAGGTGAAATATGATACGCTCCCTGGAGTCTCCAGGGCGCCACCTGTCTGCGTGCTCAACAACATGAGCAATCTGACCCCAGAACTCCCTAGCTACAGCTCGGGAGGGAAAATCTACAGCAGTCGGAGCCAGGAAACAAAATATGTCTCTCCAGTACTCTAAGGGAACTAAGAAGTTCCGGTTCATCAACCAGTACTTCACAGAACGCTCCATGGGAAGGTCGGTGAAGGAGCTAACAAACTCCAAGGTAGTCTCTAAATAGGCAGGTGCGCGGATCTCAGTAAACTGATCTAGCCCTACCATCGAAATCATCCGCCTCAAATCTCCATCCACATGGAGACAATCAAAAGCTGAAATGTCCAGGAAGCGCGGTGCAATCACTGGACGGGCGGCAATACGGTCATAATCGACCTGGTGTCACTCGTGGATCACCGGTCTATAAGGTCTAGAGAAAGAAGAAGAAGGGGAAGGGGAGGATCTGTGCCTCAGGACAAGCTGTCTATCTGAACTCATTTTTCAAATACTCTGTCAGATCACCTCGGTCGGCCTGACACAACTCAAGAACACCTCGGCCGAGGCACAGAACGACTGGACCGAGGCGAATAACTGCGCGACGAATTTCTTCAAAAATCCAGTTCTTTTCCCCCAAAATCACTACAACTGGTTCCTATGGGGTACTTAATCTGTTTCTAAGCAAATGCAAGGGCAACCAAAGCCCAATTCGAAGCAAAACAGCAAAGAGAAAGATTAGGGTTTTTTTTTCTGATTTTACCTCCAACCGGTCGATTCGGTTCGTTTTTCTTGCAGATTGACGCTTGCACTGGGATCCTCTATCCTTTCTTTGCAATTTCGAAGCAAAAATCGTCGAAAACGAGCAAAGAACGGGGAAGCGAGGCGAGGAAGCTGCCGCGGTCGAGGAGAGGGTAAAGGAAGAGAGAGAATTTCAGCCCCCCCTTTTATACCCTTTTCTGGAACTGCTGTCACCTCGGTCGAGGTGGTCTCGACTGGAACGAGGTGGTACGGACCGAGGTGGTTCTTCAGAAATCCTAGTCGCCTCGGTTGCTCAAGAATCATCTCGGTCGAGGTGCTTTGACAACAACCGAGATGTGCCTCAGTCAAACTCCGTCTTTTCAAATTCTCGAACTTCTGTCCTTCCAGTTATGCTCCTGGTTTGTACTCCTTCCTTAGATGTCACATGTTGTCTGTCTAGGACGCCAAAAACAAAACAAAGCAAAGCAAAAGCAAAACTATCTAAGCTAGACTAGAAAAAGGGAAAAGAAAGCAATACATTGGGTTGCCTCCCAAGAAGCGCTTGATTTAAGGTCGCTAGTTGGACCATACGGCACGTCTATATACATGATGGAAGGTGCTCTCACCCCATACTTCACCTCCATCGTGGGGTGAAGTAAGTAAGTATATCAAACGCTCCAACAAGTGTAAGTGCTCATCGGGGAATGAATCGTCCATGGGCAGGTCGTCTTTCTCGCGTGAAGATGCAGGTAGCCGGCTGAGGTGATCCGCAACAGAATTTTCGGATCCCTTCTTATCGCGGATCTCTAAGTCAAACTCTTGAAGCAAGAGAATACATCGAATAAGGCGTGGCTTGGCATCTTTCTTAGCAAGCAAGTAACGAATGGCGGCATGGTCGGTGTAGACAATAACTTTCGCTCCTACTAAGTAAGAACGAAACTTCTCGAAAGCATATACAACCGCCAATAACTCTTTCTCGGTGGTAGCGTAGTTGCGCTCGGCTACATCTAGCGTCTTGCTAGCATAATAAATGGTGGTGGTCCGGCCATCCTTGTTCTGTCCAAGCACCGCTCCTACGGCTACATCACTAGCAACACACATGATCTCAAAGGGCAAGGTCCAATCCGGAGGTTGGATAATGGGAGCGGAGATCAACGCTTCCTTAATCCTGTAAAATGCATCAAGACATTCCTGCGAAAACTCAAAAACAACATCTTTATTCAAGAGGTTAGTTAGAGGTTTAGAAATCTTAGAGAAGTCCTTGATGAATCTTCTGTAGAAACCTGCATGCCCGAGAAAACTCCTCACACCTTTAACAGAACAAGGGGGAGGGAGTTTCTCAATAGTCTCGATCTTAGCGCGATCGACCTCAATACCTCGATTAGAAACGAGGTGTCCTAGCACAATGCCTTCATTAACCATAAAATGACACTTCTCCCAATTCAAAACAAGATTAGTGTCCTCACATCTTTGTAGTACTACAGAAAGGTTAGATAGGCAATCATTAAAAGAGGAACCATATACTAAAAAATCATCCATAAATACCTCCATGATCTGCTCTATGTACTCGGAAAAGATAGCTATCATGCATCGCTGGAAGGTAGCGGGTGCATTGCACAATCCAAATGGCATCCTCCTATAAGCAAATGTCCCCCATGGACAAGTGAAAGTGGTCTTCTCCTGATCATCCGGATGGATAGCAATCTGGAAGAATCCACTATAGCCGTCTAAGTAGCAAAAGTGTGAATGTTGGGCCAACCGTTCGAGCATTTGATCAATGAAGGGAAGTGGAAAATGGTCCTTCCGAGTGGCCGTGTTCAGCTTCCTATAATCAATGCAAACTCTCCAGCCCGTAACGGTCCTAGTTGGGATCAACTTGTTGTTCTTATTCGTCACAACGGTCATCCCTCCTTTCTTCGGAACTACATGCACCGAGCTAACCCATTTGCTGTCCGAGATAGGATATATGATACCTGCATCCAACAAATTAAGAATTTCCTTCTTCACAACCTCTTTCATGATCGGATTTAACCGTCTTTGAGGTTCCCGTGAAGTCTTATGATCGTCCTCCATTAGAATTCTATGCATGCAGAAAGAGGGCTTAATGCCAATGAGATCATCTATAGTATAACCCAAAGCCTTTTGATGCTTTCTCAAGACATGCATTAGTTTAGACAATTCAGATTCGGAAAGGGAAGCACTAACAATAACGGGATAAGTGAAATCCGGTCCAAGAAAGACATACCTCAAGTGGTTTGGGAGTTGTTTAAGCTCCACAACTGGGGGTGCTTTCTGAGGGAAATCCTGGCTTCCTCCTTCCAGTGGAGTAGATCCAGAAACTGGACTTTCGGAAGTCTCAGTTGAAGTCGTCTCGCCTTCGACCTTGGTCGAGGCGCAGAGGCGTTGACCGAGATGTTCTTCAGTCGCCTCGCTTGGTCCAGAAAGTGCCTCGGTCAAGGTACTACAACTGGAACTGAAACTGGAGATCCTCGTCTCCTAGATTAGTTTCTCAGTTTTAGATCTGGATCTTCTTCCAGTGCCTTTAAGCTCCGTATATCTGCATCATAAGAAGCAACTATACCTTCCTCCATTAAACTGAAACTAATTACTCTTTCAAGTGAATCGTTAGTAAGGATAGAGCTCACCAATTCTCTTGATTCTTCTTCATCATAGATGTTGAAGATATCATCTCCTAGCTGCTCTCCTTTCATGGCCGCAAGTAATGCGAACTCCACTTCATCTCCACCAATGTTGAATTTCAACTTGGCGTTCTTACAATCCACGTTGTAACCCGAAGTTGCTTGAAATGGCCTCCCGAGAATAATAGGAACAGGATAATCTGCGGGAATGTCAAGTACAACAAAGTTTATAGGTAAATAGAAGTTACCTAACTGGACCGGAACGTCTTCCAAAATTCCCACGGGATGGGTAATGGAGCGATCCGCCATATATAATCAAATCTTGAACGGCTTGGGCTCTCCAAGTCCGATCTTCACACATAGCTCCAGCGGAATGATGCTCACGCTGGCTCCTAGATCACATAAGGCTTCACAAGTGACATCCCCAACTTGAATGGGAATGCAAAATGAGCCGGGATCTCTCAACTTAGGTGGCATCTTCTCCTTCATGATTTGAATAAGCTCCGAGGATTTAGATGTCATCCTTACTTCACCAAAGTCTTCCAGTTTCCTTTCCTTGATAGGATCTCTTTCAAGAACTTCCCATAGGCGGGCATCCCTAGAATAGCATCAAGGAAAGGAATGTTAATGTGCAGTTTATTCATCAAGTCAAGGAACTTACCAAAGTGCTTGTCTAGATGTGCTCTGGCCCTTGACTGGGGGAATGGAAGTGGTGGTTTGTATGCAGGAGGTGGAACATAAACTTCAGTTTTCCCCTCCGCTTTCTGTGGCTCCACCTCGGTTGGCATCTTGGCCAAAGTGTTCTTCGACTGCACATGGACCGAGGTGTTCTAGGTCAACCGAGGTGAAGCACCTCGTTCGACCAGAACTGTCCCGGTCGAGGTCAAAATTTTTTTTTTAAAACTTGTTTTTTTGCATTTTCTCAATCAAATAACCTGTATGGATGCATGTAATCTCAGATAAAATCATAGAAGCAAAATGAAGCATAAATATCCGATAATATCGAGTCATACATCACATAAGTCAAATAATACATAAACACCCCATACTTGGGACACACTGTCCCAGTGGGTCAAAATAAGTCTAAAGAAAGAAAATACTCACCGGACATAAAGCTGAGCTGCATAATAAATAAAAAAGAAAAATCCTGCAAGCTCTCAATAATCCTGATCCAGTGGTGGTGGTGGTGGCATGTACGGATACTGGAATGGGTCAAATGGATAACCCATAGTCTTCTGAAACTGGATCTCCATCATCCGACGCTGATAATGCTGGCTCTCTAGCATCTGATGAGTCCAGTTGTCGATCTGTCGGTGCTGGGCGGCAAATCTCTCATCGATGTCCACAGTAAGGGCAGCATAAGAGTCTATCATCTGATCCGTCAGATCATCGATCCGACGGTGAGCCTCTGGGTCTCTCTGTCGGCGTACCATACGCCTAGCAGGTCGGACTGGTGATGCAGCCGGCACGGTCTCAGTATCGTCATCATCTAAATCAATGACCGTCGCACTCGTCCCAGCAGTATCAGTCCCTGTATCCATAGGAACTCCACCATCTCTGTCATCATCATCAACAGTTTCCTCCTCTACCTCAACCTGCTCAGCTGGTGCAACTGCTGCATCTCTAGCATCCTCCATCAATGGGATCCAAGCAGTCTGCCAGTAGTGAGGATCATAAACTGAGAACTGGGGTGACCATCTGATCCCCTGTGGTGTAGTCGGCTCCCATGGCATGGCTACATACGGTGTAGTGAGTCCTCGGGGAACCAAAATCCGTCGAGTGATCATCTCCTGAAGTCCTAGCGGCTTGGCAGCCTCCACCATGGTACATGCTCTGAGATCCATATTCTGATAGCTCGCTATGTGAGTCACGAGGCCTCAGCAGCAGATATCCCCCTTCGCCTTAGCCTTGATCTTGTGCAGATCCTCTGCCAGCATCAAGCCAAAGTCTGGGATCCCTCTAGTCACCATGCAGTAAAGGCTCAAAAGCTCCCCCTGTCGGACCTTCTGGGGCGTCTCAGTACGCGCCAGAAGCGTCTCACTTAAAATACAGTGAGCTAACCTAAAGGCTAGGTGAAATATGATACGCTCCCTGGAGTCTCCAGGGCGCCACCTGTCTGCGTGCTCAACAACATGAGCAATCTGACCCCAGAACTCCCTAGCTACAGCTCGGGAGGGAAAATCTACAGCAGTCGGAGCCAGGAAACAAAATATGTCTCTCCAGTACTCTAAGGGAACTAAGAAGTTCCGGTTCATCAACCAGTACTTCACAGAACGCTCCATGGGAAGGTCGGTGAAGGAGCTAACAAACTCCAAGGTAGTCTCTAAATAGGCAGGTGCGCGGATCTCAGTAAACTGATCTAGCCCTACCATCGAAATCATCCGCCTCAAATCTCCATCCACATGGAGACAATCAAAAGCTGAAATGTCCAGGAAGCGCGGTGCAATCACTGGACGGGCGGCAATACGGTCATAATCGACCTGGTGTCACTCGTGGATCACCGGTCTATAAGGTCTAAAGAAAGAAGAAGAAGGGGAAGGGGAGGATCTGTGCCTCAGGACAAGCTGTCTATCTGAACTCATTTTTCAAATACTCTGTCAGATCACCTCGGTCGGCCTGACACAACTCAAGAACACCTCGGCCGAGGCACAGAACGACTGGACCGAGGCGAATAACTGCGCGACGAATTTCTTCAAAAATCCAGTTCTTTTCCCCCAAAATCACTACAACTGGTTCCTATGGGGTACTTAATCTGTTTCTAAGCAAATGCAAGGGCAACCAAAGCCCAATTCGAAGCAAAACAGCAAAGAGAAAGATTAGGGTTTTTTTTTCTGATTTTACCTCCAACCGGTCGATTCGGTTCGTTTTTCTTGCAGATTGACGCTTGCACTGGGATCCTCTATCCTTTCTTTGCAATTTGGAAGCAAAAATCGTCGAAAACGAGCAAAGAACGGGGAAGCGAGGCGAGGAAGCTGCCGCGGTCGAGGAGAGGGTAAAGGAAGAGAGAGAATTTCAGCCCCCCCTTTTATACCCTTTTCTGGAACTGCTGTCACCTCGGTCGAGGTGGTCTCGACTGGAACGAGGTGGTACGGACCGAGGTGGTTCTTCAGAAATCCTAGTCGCCTCGGTTGCTCAAGAATCATCTCGGTCGAGGTGCTTTGACAACAACCGAGATGTGCCTCAGTCAAACTCCGTCTTTTCAAATTCTCGAACTTCTGTCCTTCCAGTTATGCTCCTGGTTTGTACTCCTTCCTTAGATGTCACATGTTGTCTGTCTAGGACGCCAAAAACAAAACAAAGCAAAGCAAAAGCAAAACTATCTAAGCTAGACTAGAAAAAGGGAAAAGAAAGCAATACATTGGGTTGCCTCCCAAGAAGCGCTTGATTTAAGGTCGCTAGTTGGACCATACGGCACGTCTATATACATGATGGAAGGTGCTCTCACCCCATACTTCACCTCCATCGTGGGGTGAAGTAAGTAAGTATATCAAACGCTCCAACAAGTGTAAGTGCTCATCGGGGAATGAATCGTCCATGGGCAGGTCGTCTTTCTCGCGTGAAGATGCAGGTAGCCGGCTGAGGTGATCCGCAACAGAATTTTCGGATCCCTTCTTATCGCGGATCTCTAAGTCAAACTCTTGAAGCAAGAGAATACATCGAATAAGGCGTGGCTTGGCATCTTTCTTAGCAAGCAAGTAACGAATGGCGGCATGGTCGGTGTAGACAATAACTTTCGCTCCTACTAAGTAAGAACGAAACTTCTCGAAAGCATATACAACCGCCAATAACTCTTTCTCGGTGGTAGCGTAGTTGCGCTCGGCTACATCTAGCGTCTTGCTAGCATAATAAATGGTGGTGGTCCGGCCATCCTTGTTCTGTCCAAGCACCGCTCCTACGGCTACATCACTAGCAACACACATGATCTCAAAGGGCAAGGTCCAATCCGGAGGTTGGATAATGGGAGCGGAGATCAACGCTTCCTTAATCCTGTAAAATGCATCAAGACATTCCTGCGAAAACTCAAAAACAACATCTTTATTCAAGAGGTTAGTTAGAGGTTTAGAAATCTTAGAGAAGTCCTTGATGAATCTTCTGTAGAAACCTGCATGCCCGAGAAAACTCCTCACACCTTTAACAGAACAAGGGGGAGGGAGTTTCTCAATAGTCTCGATCTTAGCGCGATCGACCTCAATACCTCGATTAGAAACGAGGTGTCCTAGCACAATGCCTTCATTAACCATAAAATGACACTTCTCCCAATTCAAAACAAGATTAGTGTCCTCACATCTTTGTAGTACTACAGAAAGGTTAGATAGGCAATCATTAAAAGAGGAACCATATACTAAAAAATCATCCATAAATACCTCCATGATCTCCTCTATGTACTCGGAAAAGATAGCTATCATGCATCGCTGGAAGGTAGCGGGTGCATTGCACAATCCAAATGGCATCCTCCTATAAGCAAATGTCCCCCATGGACAAGTGAAAGTGGTCTTCTCCTGATCATCCGGATGGATAGCAATCTGGAAGAATCCACTATAGCCGTCTAAGTAGCAAAAGTGTGAATGTTGGGCCAACCGTTCGAGCATTTGATCAATGAAGGGAAGTGGAAAATGGTCCTTCCGAGTGGCCGTGTTCAGCTTCCTATAATCAATGCAAACTCTCCAGCCCGTAACGGTCCTAGTTGGGATCAACTTGTTGTTCTTATTCGTCACAACGGTCATCCCTCCTTTCTTCGGAACTACATGCACCGAGCTAACCCATTTGCTGTCCGAGATAGGATATATGATACCTGCATCCAACAAATTAAGAATTTCCTTCTTCACAACCTCTTTCATGATCGGATTTAACCGTCTTTGAGGTTCCCGTGAAGTCTTATGATCGTCCTCCATTAGAATTCTATGCATGCAGAAAGAGGGCTTAATGCCAATGAGATCATCTATAGTATAACCCAAAGCCTTTTGATGCTTTCTCAAGACATGCATTAGTTTAGACAATTCAGATTCGGAAAGGGAAGCACTAACAATAACGGGATAAGTGAAATCCGGTCCAAGAAAGACATACCTCAAGTGGTTTGGGAGTTGTTTAAGCTCCACAACTGGGGGTGCTTTCTGAGGGAAATCCTGGCTTCCTCCTTCCAGTGGAGTAGATCCAGAAACTGGACTTTCGGAAGTCTCAGTTGAAGTCGTCTCGCCTTCGACCTTGGTCGAGGCGCAGAGGCGTTGACCGAGATGTTCTTCAGTCGCCTCGCTTGGTCCAGAAAGTGCCTCGGTCAAGGTACTACAACTGGAACTGAAACTGGAGATCCTCGTCTCCTAGATTAGTTTCTCAGTTTTAGATCTGGATCTTCTTCCAGTGCCTTTAAGCTCCGTATATCTGCATCATAAGAAGCAACTATACCTTCCTCCATTAAACTGAAACTAATTACTCTTTCAAGTGAATCGTTAGTAAGGATAGAGCTCACCAATTCTCTTGATTCTTCTTCATCATAGATGTTGAAGATATCATCTCCTAGCTGCTCTCCTTTCATGGCCGCAAGTAATGCGAACTCCACTTCATCTCCACCAATGTTGAATTTCAACTTGGCGTTCTTACAATCCACGTTGTAACCCGAAGTTGCTTGAAATGGCCTCCCGAGAATAATAGGAACAGGATAATCTGCGGGAATGTCAAGTACAACAAAGTTTATAGGTAAATAGAAGTTACCTAACTGGACCGGAACGTCTTCCAAAATTCCCACGGGATGGGTAATGGAGCGATCCGCCATATATAATCAAATCTTGAACGGCTTGGGCTCTCCAAGTCCGATCTTCACACATAGCTCCAGCGGAATGATGCTCACGCTGGCTCCTAGATCACATAAGGCTTCACAAGTGACATCCCCAACTTGAATGGGAATGCAAAATGAGCCGGGATCTCTCAACTTAGGCGGCATCTTCTCCTTCATGATTTGAATAAGCTCCGAGGATTTAGATGTCATCCTTACTTCACCAAAGTCTTCCAGTTTCCTTTCCTTGATAGGATCTCTTTCAAGAACTTCCCATAGGCGGGCATCCCTAGAATAGCATCAAGGAAAGGAATGTTAATGTGCAGTTTATTCATCAAGTCAAGGAACTTACCAAAGTGCTTGTCTAGATGTGCTCTGGCCCTTGACTGGGGGAATGGAAGTGGTGGTTTGTATGCAGGAGGTGGAACATAAACTTCAGTTTTCCCCTCCGCTTTCTGTGGCTCCACCTCGGTTGGCATCTTGGCCAAAGTGTTCTTCGACTGCACATGGACCGAGGTGGTCTTCGTCGGTACTGGCACCGACCGAGCCACTGGATCTGCAGTTTTCAGTCCACTCCTCGTAGTTATGGCCATAATCTGGCCCTTAGGGTTGCTTTCCGTCCTTGCTGGAAGCTTCCCTGGATCTCTTGGCGCTTCATTCGCCCTACTAGCAAGTTGTTGTTCAAAGGCCTTTTGGGCCTTCGAAAATGAAGTCATGGATGTCTCCATAGCACTAAGCTTGATTAAGATAGCCTCCAGCACTTCGTCTTTCTTTTCCGGCTGGGACGAACTTGATCCTTGCCCCTGGCTCTTTAATGGAGTAGAAGAAGAAGAAGAAGGGGAAGAAAGGAAAGGATTAGAGGAATCGTTAGAATTGGAGTTAGAATGATTGTTACCAGAGTTTTGGTTGTTCGCCCTCCAATTGTTATTGTTGGATCCTCTATTATTGTTGTTGTAATTGTTGTTCCAGAAACCGTTGTTGTTGTTACGGTATCCATTGTTGTTATTCCTTGGTCCTTGATCTTCCTTCTTGGTTTGAGCAACCAAGAGTTCCTTCAATTGCTTCACGTCATTCTTCAAAGACGTGAGTTGATTGTTGTTTGGCGGAGCTTCTTGGAAGTTAACTCTTTTAACTCCATCTTCCGCTCCTTGGTGGGTATATTTCTCCATATGCAAATCTTGCTTCTGGATAAAGTCCCAAGCTTCATCAATCGCCATGTCCATAAAGGTACCGGCGGAGAGTAGTTTGAGGTTGAACTGGGTGCTTCCGTCCAGTCCCTTGAAGTATATCTCCAACAACTCTATCTTTAGAATCCCATGATGTGGGCAATCCAAAAGAATGTCTTTAAACCTCTCCCATGACTTGGACAAGCTCTCCTTGTCCTTCATAATGAATGCATTAATCTTCCCTCTCATTTCAGCGGTCTTAGAGGGGGGAAAGAATTTAGTCAAGAATTCTGTAGTCATCTCTTCCCAAGTGCTAATTTTTCCTGGAGGAAGAGATTGATACCAAGTAAGAGCTCTATCTTTTAAAGAAAAGTAAAAAGGTCTTAGCTTGTAGTTGTTGTTTTCTATTCTTGAGGGTCTCATGGTCTCCATCAAGATCTCATAGTTTTGAAGATGTTGATGCGGAGATTCCTTCTCTAGCCCTCCGAACTGGCATTGGCGAATCATGGAAAGAACTTGCGGTCGAAGTTCGTAGTCATGGTCCGCCGGATCTCCTAGGTTAACTCCTCGACGCCTCAGTTGTTGATTGGGGTCCATCCTTTGACCTAGGGTTTGCGGGATTCCTGCAAAAAGAGCGCCTCGGACTAGCATCCGAGGTTGAAGTACCTCGGCCGGGGCGTCAGGTACTGGGACCTGCCTCGGTCGAGGGTCTGCGACTGGGACCTGCATCGGTCCAGCATCGGGAACTGGGTCTTCCCTGGGTCGAAGTAGATATTGGTCTCGTAAGGCTGCCATATCTGCTTCGATCGCTTCAGTCCTGGTGCGAGTTTCTTCTTTCTCTTGCCTCAGTTCTTCCGTGCTGAGGCGTAGCTGTTCTAACACCTCCTTCAATTAGGCCTCAAGATCACGATTGTCTTGGTTGGCCATTTTCGCTTCTCTTAAGCATCGTTTGTATGTCTTTTCTGGTTCGGGATCATAAGGAACGATTTCCTTCCCAGTGCGGGTTCTTCGCATAAACCTAAGAAAGAACCTGCAAAAGTCACTCAAGTGGAGTGGTTAGTAGACACGGGGCAAGTGCCCTAAAAGCGTACCACAACCGGCTCGGTCTAGACCAAGTCCCCGGCAACGGCGCCAAAAACTTGTTCGCTCCAAATGGTGTGTGCAAGCTTTAAATTTATAACCCTAGATGTAAGCTTAAAACAAGGATTCGAACCCGCGGTGTACGGGTCAATCGTAGTAAAAAGCAAGGAATTCCAGGGGTCGATCACATGGACTTAGTGAAACAAAGTCGGAATAGGTAAGCTTTAGCAGTTACTAACCACAAAAGCAATTAAAACAATCAAAGATGATAAAAGTTAATAAAGGAAATATGCAAGTCTAGGGATTAAAGCATCTAGTTGTGGTTCCAACTCAAGATCTAAAGATAAGCGGACAAAGCTGAGGTTTTTGCATAGGGAAGGTGTTACTAAAGTGGAATAGATCACCGGGTAAGTCTCACTACTCACTAATCCCAAAACGTAACTCCTATTACCGGGTAAGTCTCAAGGAATTAAGATAAAGAACTATAACCTCAAACAAACACACCACCTAAGGGAATAGAATTAACCTTTACCAGGTAAGTCTCAGGCTAACTCACAAAGATGGAATGAAAGCACACTCAAACCCCAATAAAGGACAAACCTTTATTACCTACACTTATGATCTTAGGTAAACAAACAAAGGAATTACCGGGTAAGTATCATCCTAGGCTTGCATTGAACCAAGAAAGGTGTAATAAGGATAGGATTTGGCAAACTCTAACACTTAACTCTCAGTTTCGGATCAGATAAGTCACCTCAGTCAGCCAAATTCCACCCCGGCCGAGATGTTCATCGAATGAGCGAGATACTTAGGGTTAAGGTAAAGACTCGAACTTTCAGGGTCCTACTGTGATTAAGATTATTCTATCATTGTTTTTCCCACAACCTTCAGCCAATCACCCTAGAATCACACAAAGAGATTAACCACTCATCATCATGAAAGTATTAATCAAATATGTGGGAAGAAAGAGAATAATTGAACAAGAAAACCTTAAGAGAAAGGCTTCAATAGCTGAATCAATTATCAAACCAACAAGCGTTCCTTGGATAGAAATCCAACAACACAACAAAGAGGAAGGGAATCTAAGATGATCTTACAAAAACCCTTCAAAAAGCTATAAAAGCTATAGACTTTCTTCCTTCAACCTTCAAAAAGATTCTTCAAATCTCCCAATTGAGTATGGCTGCAGCGGTGTATTCGGATCTATGCGAGATGTATAGCATGCTCTGGATTTGTGGAAAATCCAACCCTTTTTATAGGAAAATTACTTTCCAAAGATAAAATATCTTAGAAAGATCTCTTCCCATAAAAATAGGTAAAATATATGATCTATCATATCTTCTTCCTTCCAGGAGCCAAGCCCAAAAATATAAGATCCTCTTTCCAAAGATAAAAGATCTCAGCCAAGAATAAAATATTCTCGCCGCGTCCCAGGTGTTCACCTCGGTCGAGTCGACTTCTCTGCATCACCTCGGTCGAGGTGAATCTGTAGTCAACCTAGGTGAATCATAACTGAATGTAAAATCTCTCAAATTTGGTCCAAAGTGAATGTCTAATCCATGGCTATACTTCCTGGATGTTTCCTTATGTTCCTGAATGTAGCTCCAATGACTCCTTAGCTCATTTTGCTCCTTTTTGATGCAAAACGTGCCATTTTACCTACGATTACAACAAAACTAGGTGTAGACCTCGATTCCCGCAAAGGTAGATGAAATGATAATATAATCACATAATATACATACTAACATGCAGATTATTGAAGATAAAACGTCTAAACAAACCCCAAAATATAGACAATAATTCATGATATCACTTATACTCAACACTTACGCAATCTTCGCGAGTTATTGTCAATTACTATCACTCATTAAGTTAATCAACATTAATTAGAATTCGGAAATCCTAGTTGTTACACTTGGCGCTTCATTTGCCTTATTAAAGAATTGTTGTTCTAAGGCTTTTTTTGCCTTCGAAAATAAAGTCATGGACGTCTCCATAGCATTGAGCTTGATCAAGATAGCCTCCAGCACTGCATCTTTTTTCTCTGGCTGGGACGAGCTTAATCCAGGCTCTTGGCTATTCAATGGAGTAGAAGAAGAAGAAGAAGAAGAAGAAGAGAGGAAAGGATTAGAAGAATTATTCGAATTGGAGTTAGAGTAAGGGTTACCCGGATTTTGATTTTGATTGTTGGCCTCCAATTGTTGTTGTTGGACCCTCTATTGTTGTTGTATTTGTTGTTCCGGGAACCATTGTTGTTGGTGTTGTTCCGGTAACCATTATTGTTCCTTGAGCCTTTATAACCCTCTTCTTCCTTCTTGGTGTGAGCAACCAAAAGATCCTTCAATTGCTTCATATCATTCTTGAGGGAAATGAGTTGATTATCATTTGATGGAGCTTCTTGGAAATAAACTCTTTTAACTCCACTCTCAGCTCCTTGGTGCGAGTATTTCTCCATGTGCAAAGCTTATTTTTCAATGAATTCCCAAGCTTCATCAATCGGCATGTCCATGAATGTGCCGGCGGATAGTAGTTGAAGGCTCAATTGGGTAGCTCCATCCAATCCCTTAAAGTAAATCTCCAACAACTCTATCTTTGGAATCCCATGATGTAGGCAATCCAAAAGAACATCTTTAAATCTTTTCCATGACTTGGACAAACTCTCCTTGTCCTTTATGATGAATGCATTGATCTTCCCTCTCATTTCAACAGTTTTGGAGGGGGGAAAGAATTTTGTCAAGAACTCTATCGTCATCTCCTCCCAAGTGTTGATCTTTCTAGGAGGAAGAGACTAGTACCAAGTAAGCGCCCTGTCTTTCAAAGAAAAGTAAAAAGGCCTTAACTTGTAATTATTATTTTCCACCCTTGAAGGTTTCATGGTCTCCATCAAAATCTCATAGTTTTGTAAAGGTTGATGTGGAGACTCCCTTTCTAGACCTCCAAACTGGCATTGGCGGCTCATGGAAAGAACTTGCGGTCGAAGTTCATAATCATGCTCCACTGGATCTCCTAGGTTGACTCCTAGACGCCTCACTTGCTGGTTTGGGACCATCCTCTGCCCTAGGGTCTGTGGAATACGTGCAAAAAGAACATCTCGGACTGGCATCCGAGGTGGAAGTATCTCAGCCGGGGAAGTTGGAGCGGGATCCTGCCTCAGTCGAGGTTTTGGTCGAGGCAAGATCTGAGCTCGTAACTCAGCCATATCTGCTTCAATCTCTACAGCTCTGGTGCGATTTTGCTCCCTCTCACGCTGTAGTTCTTCCCTATTGCGGCCCAGCTGTTCCATCGCCTCCTTCAATTTGGCCTCAAGATCGCGATCGTCTCGGTTGGCCATTTTTTTTTCTTTCAAGCGTCGTTTGTATGTCTTTTCTGGTTCGGGATCGTAAGGAACGATTTCCTTCCCAGCACGGGTTCTTCGCATAAACCTATAAAGAAAAACCTGTGAAAGTCACTCAAGTAGAGTGGTTAGTAGTAACAGGGGCAATTGCCCCGAAAGACAACCGTAACCGGTTCGGTCTAGACCAAGTCCCCGGCAACGGCGCCAAAAACTTGTTCGCTCCAAATGGTGTGTGCAAGCTTTAAATTTATAACCCAAGAAGTATGCTTAAAACAAGGATGCGAACCCACAGTGTACGGATCAATTATAGTAAAAGCAAGAATTTTGGGGTGTCGATCTCAAGGACTTAGGTGAAACCTAAACAAGTATGAGTAGTCAATGCAACTAATAACCACAAAAGCGATTAAAGCAATCAAAGATGATAATAAAGTCAATTAAAGGAAATATTCAAATTCTAGGGATTAAAGCATCCAGTTGTGGTTCCAACTCAAGATCTCAAGATAAAGTGAACAAAGCTGAGGTTTTGCAAAGGAAGGTGTTTCTAAAGTGGAATAGATCACCGTGTAAGTCTCACTACTCACAATCCCAAGCCAAAGAACCTATCACCGGGTAAGTGTCAAGGTACTAAGGAAAGGAACTATAATCTCAAACCAACAAACCAACTAAGGGAATAGAATCAACCTTTACCGGGTAAGTCTCAGGCTAACTCACAAAGATAGAATGAAGGCACACTCAACCCCAATAAAGGATAAACCTTTATTACCTACACTTATGATCATGGGTAAACAAACAAAGGATATACCGGGTAAGTCTCATCCTAAGCTTGCATTGAACCAGGAAAGGTGTAATAAGAATAGGATTTGGCAAACTCTAACACTTAACTCTCAATTATGGATCAAATAAGTCACCTCGGTCAGTCAAGTTCCACCCCGGCCGAGATGTTCATCGACTGAACGAGATTCTCTAGGGTTAAGGATAAAGACTCGAGCTTTCAGGGTCCTACTGGAATGAAGATCATTCTATCATTGTTTTTCCCACAACCTTCAACCAATCACCCTAGAATCGCACAAAGAAATTAGACACTCATCATTATGAAAGCAATAATCAAATATATGGGAAGGGAATGAATATTTGAACACAAAAACCTTAAGAACAAGGCTTCAATAACTGAATCAGATAAACAAATTAGCGTTCCTTGGATCACAAATCCAATAAGACAATCAATAAGAAGGGAATCTAAGAAAGTCTTACAAATCCCCTTAAAAAGCTATAACAAGCTATCACTGCCTTCCTTCAATCTTCAAACTTCCTTCAAAGCTTCCTTCAAAACTCCAGAAAAATCCCTTAATTGCTGGATGCTCTCAGTCTCCAAGCATGCTTGAACTTGTGGAAAATACAACCCTTTATATAGGAGAATTATCTTCCAAAGATAGTAATATCTTAAAAAGATAATATCCTAATAAAATATATCCGTATCTCTAAAATAGATCTCCAAAATATATGATCTTCCTTCCAGAAATCCATCCCAAAAATATAAGATCTCTCCTTCCAAAAATAAAAGATCACAACCAAATAAAATATATCTCGCCGCGTCCAGGGTGTTCGCCTCGGTCGGGGCGCTCCTCTAGATCATCTCGGTCGAGGTGACTCTGTGGTCAACCGAGGTAAATCTCAGCTGAAGGTGAAATCTCTCAAATTTGGTCCAAAGTAAATCTTCTTTGTTAATTCCATGCTTCCTGAGCTCCTCTTTAAGCTCCTGAATGTAGCTCCAATGACTCCTTTGCTCCTTAGCTCCATTTTGATGCAAAACGTGCTATTTTACCTACGATTACAACGAAACTTGGTGTAGACCTTGATTCCCGTAAAGGTAGATGAAACGACAATATAATCATATAATATACATTCAAACATGCAGATTATCGAAGATAAAACGTCTAAACAAGTCCCAAAATACAAACTATAATACATGTTATCAAAAGCAAAAGCAAAGTTCGTAAACCAGGGAAAATCACGGCTAGATGTTGAGAACCAGGGCCGTGGAATTGAAGAACATCCCGTGATTTAGGGTGTCAACGAGTTTTCTCACACTCTCAGGGTCCAATCTGTTTACGATCGATCTATCATCATCTAAGCCACAACTATCAACCCTTCACCTTAGAATTGCTAAAGGGTTTTAGCCAATAATCAACATTATTATATCAATAATCGAATTAAGAAGAATGAAAGATGAAAACCCTCGAAAACTCAAATAAAACTCAAAGTCAATCTCGAAATCCAAACACAAAGTAGTATGTTTATGAATTCAGAAGAATAGGAATAGAAGCTCTCACAAAGATCTAGAGAAAACACAAAGAACGGGATGTTAATCCGTCCTTCGATGAAAACCCTATGATATCTCGAAAAATACACAATCTCCAAATACGTCCTTCACAAATCTCCAATCCTTAAGGTTGAAATGAAACCTTAAGCTCGTCTCCAAACTCTAAGCGGCGCTAAACAGGGATAAGCGAGGATCCCGAAAACTCCTTTCTCAAGCCTTTTTATAGGGCGAGGTAGGGTTACGAGAAAGCCCAATGACATGGCTGACGTGGCAAATATGACAGGTCGTAGGATTCCAAAATCACGGTCATGAAAAACTTTCCACGACCGTAATTCAAGGCGTGGAACTAGATTACGGCACAATATGATTTCCACGGCCGTAATTTAGAGCGTGGACTTCAAAATCCTCTTCCACGGCCGTAATTTAGGGCGTGGTTCTTCTAACTTCTTGTTTTTGCCTTTGTTTCGTGACATCCTTCATCCATGCTCCTTCCTTGGCCTCTCCAATGCATCTCCTTGCCATCAAGTATGATCAAACACTCCTTTCCTTCCTTATTTTGTTCCAATCCAAGCTTTATTCCTCTAAAAATAAAACGAAGCTAGTGTAGATGTCTATATTGACAAAGTGGGTGAACTAGCTCACAATTGCTTCAAACTCATATCTAAGAACACAATAAAGAGGGAAAAACAACTAAAACAAGTGCCTAAAATATAGTCATATTTCATGCTAACAAAATACCCATACTTGCCACTTGCTTGTCCCCAAGCAAGGTTTTCAAAAGTTTAGAACATAAGGTACAATGAAATATGAATGAAAAACAAAACAAAACAATCTTTTGGTTAATGTGCTTCTAATCAATAGATCATCCTCAAACCTTGCTTTGTTCATCCTTGAAAACGCTCATATTCATAACCCAAAGTATGCAAAGCAAAGAAACTTCATAAATTGCAAATACTTCAAGACAAACATCATAACCTTCAAGCATTGTCAAAATCAAGCATGTGAAACTTCAATTTAGATCACCAAGTCAAATAACACTCTTATGATCTCAAAGACTTTCAAATAAGTCCAAGAATGCGGAAAAGGTGGGAAACTTGTAAAGGAATGTGGTGTATGAATCCGGGAAGAAGGGAAAACACAAACTCTTTTCTTTTTACCATTTGAACTTCCACCAATTTAGAGCTTTGCTCTAGACTTTTTGCACATAATTTTTCGACTTTACTTTTGGAGTTATGGACAGCGGTGCATAATAACCGAAGCCTAGGAGATTGGCGTTTCTCAATTTCGAGATGCCTCAAACCCTTGATGCACATAACATAATCCTTTAGGAATATCACTCAATCCGACTTTGGAAAGACACAAACACCCGGCTATGTGAATGGTGCCGAGTTACTCATCATCATGATTGACTTCCCCAAACCTATTTTCCTACACTTTGAATTTAAACAATTGCTTTCATGGCCCTCCCACATCAAACATGCCAAAATTAACTCTTCCTAAATCCCGGATAGGTAAAGGAGGCAAATATTTTCATTGAGGGGCTAAATGATCAAAGAAAGAAGTAAGAAAATCGAGGTGCCTTAATCATTTCATAAAGAAGTATAAGAACTTATATTGTGATTTCAACCTTTGTTTCTCATTATGATATAGATAAAAACCTTCACCTTATGAAATTTACGAGAAAGGATAAACAACATACTCAATCTCTTCACAATTTATAATTCAATTCAAGTATACAATTGTCATAAAAAACTCATTCCACAAGTAGTTTTTATCATAGAATTCATCTCTAATCTTAGAAGCACAAAATCTTTTCAAATTTTTCAAATTTTTATGTGTTTTTCAAAGCCTTTTTCATGCAATGCAATAATGAAACGTGTGAAAATGAAAGGAAACATGCAAGTGTTCATAGTCATGCAAAGCAAAGTGAGTAGAGTTATTACAAACGATAGTCACACCCCACCCCATACTTGAAACATACATTGTCCTTAATGTTCAAAAGAAATAAAGAAAAGAAAAAGGAACCCACTAATGGCGGTGTGGTGGCTCAAACCGGTGATCAATCAACATCATCACTGTGGAGGAGACGGTGGTGGATATGGGAAGAAAACCGAGCTAAAAGGGCACCCACACTGCTGGCGGTAGATGTCCCTCAAAATGCGATCATGCTCCTGGCTCCGGGTGTCATGAGTCTCCTGTCGGATCTCTAGATCTCCCACTCTCCTGGAAAGATCGGTAGCCCACTCCGGAAGCTGCAATTACCAATCCGGCGGCTGTCCATACCAAGCTGGAGCGTCTTGAGGTAGAGTCGGTGCTACCGGTGCCTGCTCATACCATGGTGGAGGAGCTCCCATCCAATCCGGCTGCGCTCCATACCAAGCGGGTGGAGCGTCCATCCAAGTCGGCCTCTCACTCACGCTAGCCCTGCATGAAGAAGAGGCGCCGGAAGGTCTAGAAGGGCGGGGAGAACGTCTAGGTGGGTCCGGGAAGGCGTCCGTCTGATCCGGGAATGTACCAAAAGTGTGCTCATCACCTCCTACATCATGGTCATCACCTCCTCCCATCCCCTCATCATCATCCCTAACTGGGATATCATCCGGCACATACGGAGGAGCTACAAGTCTATTGGCGTGCATAGCCTCAAAGGTCGCCTTCCAATTATGGCGTCCGGCCATAATGGAGTACTCGGGAAGCCAAGGGATACCTCTACCACCTCTCTCCTCCCATGGCATGGTTGCGGTAGGTGGGGCTTGGTGGCGGGGAAAGATGACGCCTCAAGTCATAAGGCCGTTGAGACCCAAAGGTCTCGACGCTATCCTAGTACAAGCGGAGTAATATATCCCTACTTGGTTGGCTATATGAGTCACCGTACCACCATAACCAATGTTCCCGGCTTTCTTGTTCTTCAACTTACTCATGGTGGAGGCAAGGAGGGTGGCACAATCAGCGGGTCTACCGGTAAGCATGCAGTAAAGGAGGAAGAGCTCAACGGTCTTAATCTTTTGTGGGGTCTCAGTCCTAGGGAAGAGACACTCGGAAAGGACCCTATGAGCTATCTTCAAGGCTAAGTAGTAGATGAGCTTAGCCTTGGTGTCGGCCGGTTGCCAACGATCCTCACTAGCATATATCATGGCAATCTCCTCCCAAAAATCCTTTGAATAGACACCACTAGGAAACCTACCATTGAAACTCTCATGGAACCCAAAGAAGGTTCCAAACTGAACAATGGAGAACTCATAGTCTTGCTCCATTAGCCAAAAAGAAAAAGTTCGGTTCATGTGGCTATGCTCAAAGGAAGTCACAAACTCCCTTGTGATCTCCTCATAGGCGTCCTCTCTAATAGCGGAGACGATGATCAAACCAGCTCTATCTAAGAGCCATGTCAAGTCATTGACAACATTTAGCGGCTCAAGCTCCTCAAGGACTAGGTATCGAGGTCCTATGACCGGTCTCTTCTCAATCCTTTCTAAGGCTCCTAGGTGATCTTCATGGATAATTGGGACCCTAGGAGATGGTGGTGATGGTGTCTATCATCCTTTCTCTTCTTGTTCCTGCTAGACTTTCTCCTACACATTTATCCTTTCGACATAAAAAATTACGGCCAGTTCTTGGTAAACCACGGCCGTGGAACGTACAGGGACCGTGGTTTTGGTATGTTTTTCTCAAATCACAACAATTTCACACAAACTCAGCAATCACTGTCCTAGATTACTTCCAATTCCAATTTCAATCTGTTCTCCTAAATTCTTACGATGAAATTGAACCGAATTGACAAAGTAGAGAAAAGGGAGAAAAACCTAGGTTTTGGATCTTTCAAATCCAAATTCCATCTTTTGAGTGGATTGTTCACATGGTTTGTTGCTTGGAACGTGTAGATGATCAAAAATGCTCCATTTAGGCTCAAGAATCGATTGAATCGGACTTCGAATGAAGATTTGAGAGATGAAGAAGGGGGTCGGCAATTAGGGCGTTGGGATTTTTGGTGTGTTTTTGTGAAGGAAGGTGGTTTATATAGTGCCCGTAAAATTTTGAAAATCACGGTCACTCGGGCCATTCCACAGCCGTGGAAATGTACGGAACCCGTGGTTTTCGTGAATTTTGCCAAATTTTGAAGAATTACGGCCATCTATTACTTCCACGACCGTGGTTTAGGGCGTGGAAGTCTCTGTTGTATGCTAACATCCAAGTTTCGTCAATTCCTACATCCAAAAACATAACATACCGGGAGGTATCGAGGGAAAAACAAAGCAAAAACAACTAAATAAAACTACTCTAAGAAAGAAAAACAAAAACGTAAGTGCAGTACCTTGGGTTGCCTCCCAAGAAGCGCTTGTTTTGGGTCCATAGCTAGACCGTTCCTGTGTTTATTCAAGGACAATCAGAGCGATTTCCTCAACCGGGAGCTCCGGTGAATACTTCTTAAGACGTTGGCCATTCACCTTGAAACTTCCGCTCTTTTCACCCCATACTTCAACTGCGCCATGGGGAAAAAAAGTTTGATTAGATAAGGTCCAATCCAACGAGATTTAAGTTTACCTGGAAAGAGACGAAGTCTCGAATTGAAGAGGAGAACTTGATCTCCTTCTTTGAGATCCTTTGGGATGATATGCTTATCATGCCAACGCTTCGCCCTTTCTTTGTAAATCTGGGCATTTTCATACGCGTTCAAGCGGAGTTCTTCAAGCTTATTAAGGTCCAAGAGGCGCTTCTCGCCCGCTTCCTTCATACCAAAGTTCAACCACTTCACAACCCAGTACGCCTTGTATTCTAGCTCAACCGGGAGATGACAAGACTTCCCATACACAAGGTTTTATGGTGTTGTACCTATGGGAGTCTTGTATGCAGTCCTATATGCCTATAATGCATCATCCAACTTCAAAGACCAATCCTTCCTTGTCTTTGAGACTGTCTTCTCAAGGATGCCTTTGATCTCTCTATTCAAAATCTCCACTTGCCCACTTATTTATGGATGGTAGGGGGTGGCGATCTTGTGAGTCACCCCATACTTAGCTAGTAGAGCTTTGAATCATCGGGCAATGAAGTGTGAACCTCCGTCACTAAGATGGTCCGTGGTGTCCCAAACCTTGGGAAAATAGTTCTATTAAAGAACTTAACTACAGCCATGGCATCATTAGTTGGAGAGGCGCTAGCTTCAACCCATCTCGAAACATAATCTACAGCTAGAAGTATGTATTGGTTTCCACAAGATGATGGGAAAGGTCCCATGAAGTCTACTCCCCATGCGTCAAAGATTTCCACCTCCTGAATGTTGTTGAGGGGCATCTCGTTTCTCCTAGAGATGTTTCCTGTTCTTTGACAAGCATCGCAACACGAAACAAAGGTTTGCACATCCTTAAATAAAGTAGGCCAAAAGAATCCATATTGCAATACCTTAGCACTAGTTTTATTGGAACTAGCGTGTCCTCCACAAGGTAGTGAATGACAATGACGAATGACACTTTGCATTTCATCTTCCAGCACACATCTCCTAATGATGCCGTCGGGACCTCTCTTGAAGAGTAGAGGTTCATTCCAAAAGTATTGCTGGACATCCCTAAAGAACTTCTTCTTTTGTGCATAGGATAATCCGGGAGGTATTTCCTGACAAACCGAGTAATTTACAAAATCAGCAAACCAAGGTTCGTTACCTCTAGATATCTTGTCGATGCACTCCTCTATGATGTGTAAGTGCTCATCCGGAAAGGAGTCATCTATAGGTAGATCATCGTCTTCATTATGTGGTAGACGACTCAAATGATCCGCAATAGAATTTTTCGAGCCTTTCTTGTCACGGATCTCTAGATCGAATTCTTGTAGGAGAAGAATCCATCTAATCAGCCTCGGTTTCGCATCCTTCTTGGCAAGTAAATACCGGATCGTAGAATGGTCCGTGTATACAATCACCTTTGCACCTACAAGATAAGAACGAAACTTTTCAAAGGCATATACAATAGCTAAGAATTCCTTTTCAGTTGTGGCGTAGTTGAGCTGCACTTCATCTAGAGTCTTGCTAGCATAATAAATAGCATGGGTTCAGCCTTCTTTCTTTTGTCCTAGCACCGCTCCAACAGCTATATCACTTGCATCACACATAACCTCGAATGGGAAATTCCAGTCCGGAGGTTGGATGATTGGGGCTGAGATGAGAGCTTCCCGGATCTTGTAGAATGCATCTAAACAATCCTGCGAAAAATCAAAAACTGCATCCTTCATCAATAGATTAGTAAGCGGTTGCGATATCTTAGAAAAGTCTTTGATAAAACGTCTATAAAATCGAGCATGTCCTAAAAAACTTCTTATCCCCTTCACCGAATATGGAGGAGAAAGTTTCTCTAAGGTCTCTATCTTAGACTTGTCTACCTCAATTCCTCTACTAGAGATTAGTTGTCCTAGCACAATGCCTTCCTTTACCATACACTTCTCCCAATTAAGAACTAGGTTGGTGTCTTCACACCTTTGCAACACAAGAGAGAGGTTAGAAAGACAATTATCAAATGAAGCACCATAAACAGAAAAATAGTCCATAAAAACCTCCATTATCTCCTCAATGTACTCCTAGAAAATGGTCATCATGCACCTTTGAAAGGTGGTTGGGGCATTGCAAAGCCCGAATGGCATCCTTCTATAGGCAAACGTTCCCCATGGGCACATGAATGGGGTCTTCTCTTGATCGTCCGGATGGATTGGAATCTGGAAGAAACCACTATAACCGTCAAGATAGCAAAAATAGGAGTTTTGTGCTAATATCTCAAGCATTTGATCAATGAATGGAAGTGGGAAGTGATCCTTCCTAGTTGCATTGTTCAGCTTGCGGTAATCAATTCACATCCTCCATCCCGTCACGGTTCTTGTAGGAATGAGCTCATTGTTCTTGTTAGTGATAACCGTCATTCCTCCTTTCTTCGGGACAACTTGAACGGGGCTCATCCACTTGCTATCGGAGATAGGATAGATGATACCTGCGTCAAGCAACTTAAGAATTTCCTTCTTAACAACCTCCTTCATGATCGGATTTAACCGTCTTTGAGGTTGTCGCGAAGGCTTAAAATCTTCCTCCATTAGAATCTTGTGCATGTATAATGATGGTTTAATTCCTACAAGATCCTCTATAGTATAACCTAAGGCTTTCCTATGTTTCCTTAGAACCGCCATTAGTTTCTCATGTTCATCTTCACTTAATTCGGAACTAACAATTACGGGAAAAGTAGAATTAGTTCCAAGAAATGCATACCGAATATGTATGGGAAGTCGCTTCAATTCTATAGTTATTGATGCCTTTGATGAGTCTTGAGATGTGTCCGACGCTTCCTTAGAAGTCTCTAAGGGTGTAGGAATGATGGAAGAAGACTCAATAGTATTTGTGGGAAGAACGGAATTATTCTCAGAAATACCCAAAATTATGGCACCACTGTTACTTCCACGGACGTGGTTTAGGGCGTGGAAGTCAATTACGGCACCACTGGTGGTTCCACGGCCGTGGTTTTGGCCGTGTAACTTACTGGTGCTCTCCGAATAGCTGGTTACGGTCATCCTGGGGGAAACCACGGCCGTGGAATAGCACGACTGGCCGTGATTCCTCACGTTTTCTGACCTATCGTAGAACTTTCAAACTCTTCGTCTTGCACTTCTTTTAGCTCCTCCAAGGCTTCAATCTCCTCATTGCAATCCTCTTCCTCTCCTTTTTCCATGATGCTCATGGTAATGACCTTTTGCAATGGATCTTTGAATAGAATCGAGCTCACTTCTTCTCTAGACGCTTCCTCGTCATAGATATTGAACATGTCCTCTCCAAGAGCTGACTCTTTCACCAAAGTTGAGAGAACAAAGTCAACCTTCTCTTCACCTATGTCGAAATCCAATCTAGCATTATTGCAATCCACTATACAACCTGATGTTGCAAGAAACGGTGTTCCGAGTATGATCGGAACCGGACAATCTGTAGGAATGTCAAGCACAACGAAATCAATTGGAATGTAAAACTTACCGAGCTTGACTGGGACGTCTTCAATGATACCGACGGGACGAGTTATGTATCTATCCGCCATGTATATCGTCATCTTCACCGGTTTAGGTTCACCTAAACAGATCTTCCTACACAAAGCAAGTGGAATGATGCTTACGCTTGCTTCCAAGTCACAAAGGGCGTCACATGTGACTTCTCCTACTCTAATTGGAATGCAAAATGACCCCGGATCTCTCAGCTTTGGGGGCATCTTTTCAGTCATTGTTTTGACGAGCTCCGAAGATTCCGAACTCATCTTGACTTCTCCAAAGTCCTCTAGCTTCCTCTTGTTAGAGAGGAGCTCTTTCAAGAATTTCTCATAAGCGAGCATACCTACAATTGCATCAATGAAAGGTATATTAATATGCAGTTTGCTCATGATTTCAATGAACTTACCGAATTGCTTGTCTAGGCGCACTCTTGCTCTTGACTGCGGGAATGGTAAAGGAGGTTTGTAAGTTGGAGGAGGAACGTAGACATCTTCCTTCTCCTTCCCCTTATCTTTCTCCTTCTCAGCTGGGACGTCCACAAACTTGGGCTGCGGGTCGGTGGTTCTCACTCCACTCTTGGTGGTAATAGCCATCACCCTTCCCTTTGGGTTATCCTCTTTCTTCCCGGGAAGCTTTCCTTGATCAAAGGGAACTTCTTCGGCCTTGCTGAACATATGGTTTCTAAAGATTTTTGAGTTTTATCAACCTTAGTTATGTAACTCTCTAGTCCTTGAAGCTTTCCCAAGATCGTTTCCAACATGGGATCGGGCTTCTCCTTCTCCTTATTGTTCGAACAATTTGATGTTTGCCCCTAGCTTTTCAAAGGGGTAGAAGAAGTAGGAGATGTTAGTGAATTTCCATAATTTGAATAGGGATTACCGGAATTTTGTTGTTAGTTGGAACGCCAATTGTTGTTGGAATTTCGGTTGTTGTTGTTATTCCAATTGTTGTTGTTATTCAAATTGTTGTTGTTCTGGTTGTTGTTCCGGTTGTTGTTGTTGTTGTTGTTGCCTAAGTAGCCAACATCTTGCTCCTTTGGCTTTTGAAGGCAAGCTCTAATAATTTCCTTCAACCCTTTGATTTCGGTGTTGAGGGTGAATATTTGAGTTTGTGCAGCTTGTGTTAGCTTGACTCCCGGCTCTACCTTCCGGTGGGAATACTTCTCAATCACTTGGGCTTGCTTCTCAATGAAGTCCAAGCATCATCTTCTCTCATGTTCATGAATGTACCACAAGAGAGAGATTGAAGGTTGAATTGTGTGTCCACATCCAACCCCTTGTAGTAAATCTCCAATAGCTCCAGCTTTGAAATGCCATGGTGTGGGCAATCCAATAAGAGATCCTGAAATCTTTCCCATGATTGAAAAAATCTTTTGTTAGCTTTCATAGAAAATGCATTAATTTTACCTCTCAATTCCACCGTTTTAGATGGCGGAAAGAATTTGGTGAGGAACTCCGAAGATAGATCCTCCCATGTGGCAAGCTTTCTAGCTGGAAGAGCTTGATACCAAGCCAAAGCTTTGTCCTTCAAAGAGAACAAGAACAGCTTGATCTTGTAGTTTTTGTTGGTAGCCCTTTTCGGCTTCAATGTCACCATGAGAATCTCAAAATTTTGCAAATGTTGGTGTGGAGATTCGGCACTAGTTCCACCAAATTGACTTTGGCGAACCATGGAGAAAACTTGGGGGCTAAAACTGAATTCCTGGATGTCCTCAACTCCGAAATTCACACCTAGACGGCGCGGTTGCTGAATTGGATCCATCCTTTGCCCGAGAGTTCGTGGTTCATACCCTCCATTAGCAACTCTCACATCTCCAGCGGGAATGCGAGGGACAACCGGTGGTCTTGGGTTGTTACGAACAGGTGAATCACCGGATCAATATCCTCAAGTGGTGGCATATCTTCATCCTCATCGTCGGATGATTCAACTCTAATGGACTTAGTTGGTTTCTTGACATTCTTCTTCTTGGCGTCATTCAACTCCAACTTCATGTCCAGCATCATAGCTTTAAGTTCATCAATTCAGAATTGATAACTCGTTAACTCGTCCAAACGAGCTTTCTCACTCAACGTAAGTTGAAGTTGAGCTTCATCCAACTCAGCTTGGATGTTTCTTTCATTGTTTTCGGCCATCTTTTTCTCTTTCAACTTTCTTCTTATAGTTCTCTCAAGTTCTAGATCGAAAAGAACTAGATCTTTGGTAGATCTAGTCTTTCGCATATACCTAAAGAGTCTGCAAAAAAAATCACTCACAAAGAGATATCAAATAACAAGAGCAAAAGCTCCCAAGCTCGACAACCGAAAACCGGAATTGGTCTTGACCAACTCCCTGGCAACGGCGCCAAAAACTTGTTCGCCCCTAAACGTGCGTGCAAATAAGTTTTAATTATAAAAATAGAGTAAAAGCAAGTGAACCCGCAGTGTACGGATCGGCGTAGATAAACAAGTATTCCAGAGTAGCAGAAACTTTGCTTCTTGATCGATCTTTATTGCTAAGTGCTTATAACTCCTTCCTTAGCTTCTTTTGATCTTCTTCTTCTGGACCAAGGAGTTAGTAGCATAAACCGACACTAATGCAATAAAAAGACTCTAAAAACCACCCTAAATGATAGTGATTCCATCACCTATCAGATACCGAAAATTTCTTTTCACAACTATCAAGTGTGACTCTTTAGGATCAGCTTGAAATCTTGCACACATGCACACGCTAAACATAATGTCAGGACGGCTAGCAGTTAGATACAACAATGAACCGATCATACCTCGATACTCATTTTGTAATACACTTTTTCCATTCTTGTCATGATCTAGCGAAAGTGTTGAACTCATAGGAGTCTTTCCAACCTTAGATTGATTCATTTTGTACTTTGTAAGCATGTCTTTAGTATAACTGCTTTGATTGAGGAAAATTCCTTTCTTTGCTTGTGTAACTTGAAGTCCAAGAAATAAATTTAGCTCTCCCATTAAGCTCATCTCAAATTTCCTGCACATAATATCTGAAAATTCCTTGCAAAGGGAATCATTAGTAGCACCGAATAATATGTCATCAACATAGATATGTACTACTAGATATGTACTACTAGGTTGATTCTAAACATGCAATTGCTACTTTGGAGTATTCTTTTTACAAGTTTTTGAGTAATCTCCCGTCTCGATCATACATATGTGTTGAGCCAACCGGCATAAACACAACTTAACTTATTAAAGTTCCGTCAACCTACAAGAACAAATAACAAGTTAGCATTCAAACAAAGACTAAGGGATATAAACAGAAGATTAAAACCGTTAAACTTATCTTTATATTTGTGTTCCTTTTCTTTAAGTAATTACAACCCGTTATTACTTAAAGTTGCTACTAGATTAAAGACCCGAACCCGGAACCTGTTAATCCTAGTTGTTTACATGCACTTTAGAACCTAAGGTGATCAATCTCAAGTAATAGTTAACATGCAATTAGACAATAGAGATCAAGGAAACACAAAGCATTACTGAATAAAAACTTATATTAAAAGAACTTACAACCAAAGTAACAAAGCAGCGTCAAACCAACCCAATGTAGCAAGGGAGTTAGCAACTCATTACAATGGAAAAAGTCAAGTCTAAAATGGATTTTGTGGGGAAAAGTATATGGATGATTCTAGCAATCAGCCATTGACTATTTATACTACAAAAGACACTTAATTAGGAGTAAATAGCCGGCCTAAAACAGCCACCTTAAATGCGATAAAGGTGGTGTAAACAGCCGGAGTAAAGCTTCTGGCGTTAACCGCAGGGGCGTCCTTCACGAACCGCAGGGGCGGTTTAGGCAGAATCGATTGATCTTCTTCAGAACCGCTGGGGCGGCTACACAACTCCGCTAGGGCGGATCTTTAATGCTCTTTAACGTCTGACCTTTCGCCTTCCTGACGTTTCTTATGTCAAGCCGTCAGGGCGTCCCTATGTCGATGCAGGGGCATCGACACAGCCTCTTCGTCTTCCAGCTCCCAGGTTGGGGCGCAGGCAGGGACGTAGTGTGAGACGCAGGGGAGCTGGTCTTCATATCTTCAGGGCAGGTCACCGCAGGGGCACCAAGGAGTGGCGCAGGGGCAGTGACACACTTCATGGCCGGCGCTGGTGAAGGCGCAAGAAGCATTCCAGTGGAAACGTCATCTGTAGGGGTGGCTGCAAGGACCCGCAGGGGCGGTGAGGCAACAGAAGCTTTGCTTCGTGATCGATCTTCACTCCTAAGTGCTTGTAACTCCTTTAGCTTCTTTTGATCTTCTTCTTCTGTACAAAGGAGTTAGTAGCATAAACCAACACTAATGCAATAACAAGACTCTAAAAACTACCCTAATTGATAGTGATTCCATCACCTATCAAGCAGCAACAGAGCTGGCAGACGAGCTTTGCCGCCTCCATGACCTCCCACTTCGTTCAGAGGCAGGAGGCTAGGCAGGCGGCCTAGTAGCAGCAGCTGGAGGCTCAGCAGACCCGCATTGAGGACATCTACCACCAGCAGGAGCACTTCTTCCGCCACTTTCCATACCCACCAAAGGAGGGTCCGGGTGGTCCAGCTGGATCATCCCACTAGTGGTATCATTCTCATCCCTTTCCCACATTTATCTTTGTTTCATTTCCACTTTGAGGGCAAAGTGTACTTCAAGTATGGGGGAGGGACATATCATTGCATGTATAGTCGTTTTGTTTTGTTTTGAGTTGTTTTGCATTGAGTCTTATGAATTGTAATTCCAATTGAAATTCTGTAAAAAAAAAAAGAAGAAAAAAGCCAAAGAAAATTAAAAAAAGGCATGAAAAATCCTTAGATAAACCGAAAACCCAAAAGGGCGGTTTAGGCAAAAAGAGGGTAGTCCGACCAAACTTAGGTTGGTGCAAATTTGGACTTGAGGGATGTGAGTTCAAAGTGAGATCATCAAAGAAAAAGAAGAAGAGTGGCAAGGTGAAAACCCGAAAGGGCACCTTGGCAAAATGAGCGGCACCGAGTGTAGGATCCCTTTTCGGCGTTTGGCGACATAAGGAGGGGAGTCATAAGGAGGTTGTCCGGGTAGGTCACTCTTGGAGCAATAAGGATGGTAGTTTCTCACCTTTTTCTCACATTTTCTCTGTTTTTCTTCTTTCTTTCTTGGCTTTCCTTTTGTTTTCATTGTCTTTTCTGCTTGCCCATGCTTCCTGAGGCCTTTGAGTCTAGTTTGTTGTCATATGTTTTACTCGGGACGAGTAAAAGGTCTAAGTATGAGGATTTTGATAGGTGATGGAATCACTATCATTTAGGATAGTTTTTAGAGTCTTTATATTGTATTAGTGTCGGTTTATGCTACTAAATCCTTGGTCTAGAAGAAGAAGACTAAAAGAAGCTAAGGAAGGAGTTATAAGCACTTAGGAGTGAAGTTCGTTCACGAAGCAAAGCTTCGGTTGCTTCACCGCCCCCGCGGAGCCTTGTCACCGCCCCTGCGGGTGACACCACACTCCGTAGCGCCCCTTGCACCAGCCACGAAGACCGCCACCGCACCCGCGTCAACCCCTGGCGCCCCTGTGGTGACTTGCCCTGAAGAAGCGAAGACCAGCGCCCCTTCGCCTTCCCCTGCGCCTCTGTCTGTGCCTCAACCTGGGAGTTGGAAGATGAAGAGTCTGTATCACCGCCCCTGCGTCGACACTAGGACGCTCCGGCGGCTTGGCATCAGAACGGCAGGAAGTTGAAGAGTCAGTCGTTTGAAGAGCATTAAAGATCCGCCCTTGCGGAATTGCCTAGCCACCCCTGCGGCCATGAAGAAGATCAAGCGTTTTTGCCTTCACCACCGCTGCGGAGCTGAAGGCCGCCCCTACGGTTCAACGACAAAAGTTTTACTCCGGCTGTTTACACCACCTTTATGGCATTAAAGGCGGTTGTTTTGGGCCGGCCATTTACTCCTATTTAGTGTCTTTTGTAGTATAAATAGTCCTTGGTTGATTGCTAGAATTATCCTTGATTATCCACTTATAATCCAATTTAGAATTCACTTTTCCACAATAATTATATGGCTACCTTTTTAATGAGTTGCTAACTCCCTTGCTACATTGGGTTGGTTTGAAGTTGCATTGTTACCTTGGTTGTAAGTTCTTTTTAATATAAGTTTTCATTCAGTAATTCTTTGTGTTTCCTTGATATCCATTGTCTAATTGCATGTTTTACTATTACTTGAGATTGATCACCTTAGGTCCTAAAGTGCATGCAAAGAACTAGGATTAATAGATTCCAGGTTCGGGTCTTTAATCTAGTAGTAAACTTTAAGTAATAACGGGTTGTAATTGCTTAATGAAAAGGAACACAAATATAAAGATAAGTTTAACGGTTTTAATCTTTTCTTTATATCCCTTAGTCTTTATTTGAAAGCTAACTTGTTATTTGTTCTTGTAGGTTTACGGAACACTAACCGGTTAAGTTGTGTTGATGCCGGTTGGCTCAACACATATATATGATCGAGTTGGGAGATTACTTGAAAACTTGTAAAAGGAACTCACCAAAGTAGCAATTGCATGCTTAGAATCAACCTAGTGTAGATTCACACATCATTGCCTTGTTTCGTTATTCGTTTTCATAAGTTTTTGTGTGCATCAATTCAACCAAACCCCCCTCCCCCACCCTTGTTACTTGTTTCTATAATAAATAATTACATCTAGTAAAACACCAAACTCTCTTGGGTTCGACCCTTACTTAACCACTATACTTGTTTTAGTGCTAAGTCGGGATTATGTTTTTGATAGGGTATAGATGACCATAGAAATACCTTTAGTCAGCGTACCCCTTTCTTTGGGAAAGTGAGATTGGAGACTGAGGTTTGGATTAGACATGTAGACTCAGCCTTGGAGTCTATCAGATGTCCAAGGGACAGACGGATAAAGGTAGTACACACTCTATTCCGTGACCTAGCTCAGTAGTGGTGGAGGACTATGAGAGTTCGAGGCACTATCTATGACCAGACGCGGAGCATGATTAGAGAGCGTTTCTGCCCTGCCTCAATGAGGAGGGAGAAACTATAGGATTTTGTCGAGGCAAGCTTAGAGGATGTGCCGATAGCTGATGCCATTAGTTGTTTCCAAGAGGAGCTGGCACTATTGGGTCCAACTGCACCTTCCGATGATCAGCACGTGTATTTCTTCTCCCGTTGACTGAGGGAGAGTACATGTTCTTACATGGCGGGTTTTCATTGCGAGTCTTTGATCAACTACCAAGACAGAGCCTTAGGTTACGAGCGTGATCGGGCTAGTCACACGAGGACTTCTCAAACAGGTAGGTCCGAGAAAAGACATTATACAAGACATACTCGTGCAAGAGCATCTAGGTACGGGTGAGGCCAGACTCAGGGCCGCTCGATTTATCCAGTATCTGCATAGACTTTTGAGAGGGGCCGGTAGTGTTACAACTACGGAGGGTCAAGGCACTTCTGAGTTGTTTCCCCTAAAGCGTCAGTCACTTGCTTCTCTAGCCGGAAGCCAAGACATATGGCCATGTTTTGCCGTCAGGGAAAGGCGTCATCACAACAGATTTCTTCCCCTGTTGGTGTAGCAGGAGGTGGGCAGAGACCACCTCGGTACCAAACACAATGACAACAAAGAGTCCCGGATCATCTTGCTACTCAAGGTTCTGTTCCTAGACCGAGTAGAGGTAGAGGTAGAGATGGAGGTACCAGTGACATCAGACGAGCTCGAGGTCGAGTTTTTGAGCTGAGGAGTGTTGAGGAGCCTCCAGCACTAGCTGCTACATGTACCATTCTGCTTAATGGTTTACCTATTAGAAAGCCTTGGGATATACCATTGATGATTTAGTAGGTATTAAACCTTCATTGTGCCTGCATAAGATACTAGTTGAGGATGACCATAAGCCTTCACGTGAACCTCAAAGACAATTAAATCCGATCATGAAAGAGGTGGTGAAGAAGAAAATCCTCAAATTACTTGATCCAGGTATTATCTTCCCAATTTCTGACAACCAGTGGTGAGCCACGTCCACGTAGTACCAAAGAAAGGAGGGATGACCTTTGTGACTAACAAAAACAACGAGTGACTTCCCACAAGAACAGTTACGGGATGGCGAGTATGCATCGACTATAGGAAGCTGAATTTTGCCAGTAGAAAGGATCACTTTCCCCTACCTTTCATTGATCAAAAGCTTGAAAGGTTAGCGCAACTTTCTCACTTCTATTATCTAGATGGATATAGTGGTTTTTTTAAGATTCCCATCCACCCTGACACCAGGAGAAGCGCACATTCACGTGCCCTTAGGGTACGTTTGCTTACAGGAGAATATCATTCTGATTGTGCACTGCTCCAACCACCTTTCAAATGTGCATGATGGCAATAGTTTTTGAATACATCGAAAACATCATGGAGGTTTTCATGGACGATTTCTCTGTATATGGATCTTCTTTTGATAATTGTCTTGATAACCTTTCACTAGTTGTACAACGTTGTGAAGACACTAACCTTGTGTTAAATTGGGAAAAGTGTCATTTTATGATGAATGAAGGAATTATTTTAGGTCACTTGGTCTCGAATTGTGGCATTGAGGTTGATAGGGCAAAGATAGAGACGATTGAGAAGCTACCTCCACCATCATCGGTGAAAAGGGTAAGGAGTTTTCTTGACCATGCTGGATTTTATAGAAGGTTCATTAAAGACTTTTCCAAAATTGCTAAACCATTGACTAACCTACTAATGAAGGATGTAGCCTTTGAGCTTTCGAAGGAATGTTTAGATGCCTTTTTCAGGATCAAGGAAGCTTTAATTTCAGCACCCATCATTCAACCACCGGATTGAAATCTTCCATTCGAGGTCATGTGCGATGCAAGTGACGTAGTGGTAGGAGTGGTGCTAGGACAGGAAAAGGATGGACACACTCATGCCATATATTATGCTAGCAAAACGCTAGACGAAGCTCAGCTTAACTACGTTACGACGGAAAAGGAACTTCTTGCCGTTGTATATTTTTTTGAAAAATTTCGTTCTTATCTTGTAGGAGTGAAGGTGATTGTCTATACTGACCATGCATCTATATTGTATTTTCTCACCAAGAAGCATGCAAAACCGCGGCTATTTAGGTGGATTCTCCTCCTCCAAGAGTTTGATCTAGAGATCCGGGACAAGAAGGGATCCGAGAACTCCGTGGCGGACCACCTAAGTCGCCTTCCTAAAATCACAAAGGATGATGTCCCTATAGATGACTCGTTCCCGAACGAGCAGCTGCACATGATGGAAGAGTGTTTTCATCGTATTTCTAGAGGTAACGAACCTTGGTTTGTTGATATTGTAAATTATTTGGTTTGTCAAAAAGAAATTCTTGAAGGATGTCTGGCATTACTATTGGAATGAAGCTCTACTCTTCAAGAGTGGTCCTGATGGCACTATTAGAAGATGTGTACCAAAAGACAAAGTGGAAAGCGTCCTCCGCCATTGCCATTCTCTACCTTGTGGAGGGCATTCTAGTTCTCATAAGACTTGTGTTAAGGTATTGAAGTCCGGATTCTTTTGGATAACTTTGTTTAATGATGTGCAACACTTTGTTTCTTGTAGCGATGCTTGTCAAAGAACAGGAAATATATCGAGGATGAATGAGATGCCACTAAACAACATTCAAGAAGTGGAAATCTTCGATGTATGGGGTGTGGACTTTATGCTCTCTTGTGGTAACCAATACATTCTTCTTACTTTAGACTATGTTTCAAGATGGGTTGAAGCGATTGCTTCTCCCACTAATGATGTTATGATGACAATGAAGTTCTTTAATAGAATGATCTTTCCAAGGTTTGCGACGCCCTGAACCATCATTAGTGACGGAGGAACACACTTCACAGTCCGTAAATTTGAAACTCTACTAGCCAATTATGGGGTGACCCACAAGATTGCCACTCCCTACCATCCTCGGATGAGCAAGCAAGTTGAAATCTCGAGTAGAGAAATAATGGCCATTCTATAGAAAATTGTCTCAAGAATAAGAAAGGATTGGTCACTAAAGCTGGACGATGCACGTTGGGCGTATAGGACCGCTTTCAAGACTCCTATTGACACTACACCATACAATCTTGTGTATGGAAAGTCTCGTCATCTTCCATCCAAGCTTGAGCACAAGGCTTAATGGGCAGTAAAGTGGCTAAACATTGATATCAAGGAGGCTGGAGAGAAACGTCTTCTTGACGTTAATGAGTTAGAGGAAATCCGCTGCAATGCATATGAGAATGCGCGGATTTACAAGGAAAGGACGAAAAAGTGGCAAGACTAGCACATAGTTCCAAAGCATTCGAAACAAGGAGATCTTGTCCTTCTCTTCAATTCCCGACTTCGACTATTTCCCGGTAAGTTGCAATTTCGTTGGATAGGACCTTTTGTAGTTAAACATGTTTTTCCCCATGGTGTAGTTGAAGTATGGGGTGAACAATTCAGAACCTTCAAGGTCAATGGCAACCGCCTTAAGAAGTACACACCGCAGATTCACATTGAGAGGATTGCACCTATCCTTCTCACTTGAGCAACAACAAGGATTGGTCTAGCTACGGACCTTAAACAAAGCGCTTCTTGCGAGGCAACCCAAGATATTACTTTCTTTGCCTTTTTCATAGAATAAAGTAAAGTTGCTTTGTCTTTTTCGTTGGTTCGTTCCCGGTTTTCTTGTGTCTTTGGATGGCAGGAACTAGGAAATCTCCAAAAGAAGTCAAGTTATAAAATCTGGACGGAAAAGAGCATTCCACGGGCAAAAAGGAACTCCCATGGGCGAGATTTCGGAATTAACGCCCGTTGAAAACCATGTCGAGAGCAAAAATTAATGAAACCACGGGTGAGTCAGAAACCACGGTTGAAATCTCGGCCGAGAATTTCTGAATTTTTGCGAGGCTATAAAAGCGACACTTCACATTTTGTTGAAACAAAAACCGCCCCAATTCCACACCCAAATTGCCGACAGCAGCAAAAACTATTCCCCGGTGCCCAATTCCACGTTTCTTCATCGTTTCGCATGATTATTCCTCCTCATCTCAAGCAATCTACATTCTCTTGAAGATTTCGAGCACAAACGGCACTGAAAATCAGAAAACCGAAGCACATTTGGATTTTTTTATCCAAACCCTAGGTTTTTCTTCTCTTCCTTCAATCTTGGGTTGATTTGTAGTGTTTTGCTTGAGATTTTGTTAGAGAACTGAAAGAATATAACTTAGAAAGAGATTAGGACTGTTGATTGTGAGAAACCTTTGCTGAACTATTGATTTGCTGAAAAACGTGTTAGCATGAAATATTGTGATATTTTAGGCACGTTTTCTAAGTGTATTCGATCCATATTGATAGTCATTGATTGAGCATTGATGCATTTGTGAGTTAGTTTGTTTATAATATTGATATAGAGATCTACACAAGCTTTATGTTGATTATAGGTAATTGAGAGCTATTTCCGAACGGAATTGAGCAAGGATGGAGTGATTAAGCATGTCCATGAATTGAGGACTTTCCTAGGAGCTAAGGGAGTGTCAACTGGAAGAATGAACGAGGCTAAGGAAGAATCACGTTCTTGCCCTAAACCACGCTCTAAAATACGGCCGTACTACTTTCCACGTTCAAGTCCACGGCCGTGGAACCATAGCAAGGGAAGCGTGGTTCATTCCAGTAACTTCTACGGCCGTGGAGAAGATGGTTCAAACCGTGTTTATTTCCACGCTCTAAATTATGGCCGTGGAACCCTTCCACGACCGTGATCTTGGTGATCTTTTTCACCACACTTTAAGCCACGATCTTTTACAAGATTGGGCCGGGCCGATACTTTATCTTACACTATAAAAGGACGGACGAAGAGAGATTCCGTCACCTTCGCTTACGCATAGACGCATCTTACGCTTGCGCTTGGAATTGCCCTAATTTCGCATTTGGCGGAAGTTGTGTTGAGAGATTTTGGCGCATTGCTATTGTGATTTCCGGATTGACGGAAGATCGAAGATTCGGAAGATTGTTCGCAAGGAGATTTCGCCTCTTGCTTAGGTTTGATTTAGAAGACGGATTGACATCCCGTTCTTCCTTCTTATCTAAGACTTGTGTTTGTTTGTGTTATTCCGAATCTAGTGACGATTAGCGTTCTTAATTGCGACTTTGAGACTGATTTGAGAGTTATTAAAGGTTTTCGGAAGTTTTCATCTTTCAATCTTCTAAATCTTGAATTTGATATCAATATGATTATTGTTGGCTAAAAACCCTTAACAATTCTAAGGTGAAGGGTTGATAGTTGTGGCTTAGATGATGATAGATTGATCGTGAATAGATTGGACCCTGAGAGTTAGAGAGAATCGCCGACGAACCCTAAATCACGGTCTGTTCTTGAGTCCACGACCGTGGAACCTCAAGAACTAACCGTGATTTCCTTAAAGTTTACGAAATTGCTTTTACTTTAATCCAAAGTTAAAGATTTGCTTTAACTTAGTCTTGGCTTGCCTTTTCTAGGTGGTAGTGAAGCCTCAACAACCTCTACCTCGATTGTGAGTGTCACAACCTTAATCGGTTTAGTTAGTCTTGATCCTTGGATTACAAGTTTGGGTATTTGACATTAATTCTCGCCTTTAGAACCTTTCTATATTGAAGCCTCAACAACCTGTATAGAGAGTGTCTTGTAGGTGAATCATATAAGGTCTTTGGAACTTCACCGTACGATTACCTTACATTAGCATACCTTTGCATATCTTAACTCTGTCGTTATATCATTAGTATATCTTGAATCGATTGCCACAGCTGGCTTCCTGGATCTTTAGGATTGTTGTTTCCCAATATTTGAAAAGCTTCTTACATTTACTTGCTTGATAACCTATAATTGAATTTGTTCCCCCCAAATGCCTGTGTTCGATACTCTGGAATTCTTGCTTAACTATATCGATCCGTACACTGCGGGTTCGCTTGCTTGATTCTAGTTTTATAAATTTAAAGCTTATTTGCACGCACGCTAAGTGGCGAACAAGTTTTTGGCGCCGTTGCCGGGGACTTGGTTTAGGCCGAATTCGGTTTACGGTTGTCAAGCTTGGGAGCTCCTCCCTCATTATTTGATATCTCTTTGAGTGCATGCGCAGGTCTAGGAACACCGAGGATCTCTTACCTCTTGATCAAGAGCTTGAGAGGACTTTAAGGCAAAAGCGTAAGGAAAAGAAAATGGCTGAAGAACACGAACGTGATCTTCAATCGGAGCTAGTGGAGAAAGAAGCTCAACTCCTATGGAGTGAGAAGACACGTAGAGAAGAAACGGATCGTCATCAAATGAAAGTTGACGATCTAACTGATATGATGTTCCAAATGAGGATTGAGATAAACAACCTCAAGGAGAAAAAGAAAAGGAGACCGGGAAGATCAGTTAGAGCTAACTCATCCAATGAGAATAGCGACTCCTCCATGCCACCGCTAGAGGAAATTGATCCCACGATCAATGTGAATCCATTCCATCCACGGGCAGCTGCTAATCGCCGTGTTCCACCTAGGAATGCAAGGATCGAACGTGTGGATGAGGAGCCAAGAACTCTTGGCCAAAGGATGGATCCAACGCAGCAACCACGCCGTCTAGGTGTGAACTTTGATGCTGATGATGTACAAGGGTTTAGCTTCAACCCTCAAGTTATTACTCTTGTTCGCCAAAACCAATTTGGCGGAACAAGCACTGAATCTCCACACCAACACTTGCAAAACTTTGAGTGTATGATGGAGACAATGAGCTTGTTGATTGACTTAGCGGTTTAAATCGGATTATACATGATTAATTTCGATGATTATGATTTATTATGCATTCTATGATTTTATGCAAAGATGAACAACTTTCCTATATTTATAAAATGTTTTGAGCATATTGAGTTTTTAAATTCCAGGAAGTATTCTCTTAGAGTGATCTATGATAGTTGCGCACCATAAAATGTTTTTGAAAGACTTTTTCATTGATTTTCTTGACTATTAATCCATTCTATCTTGTGTCTAAGATTTGGAACTTGCTTGGGGACAAGCAAGGGCTAAGTATGGGGTATTTTGATAGCATGAATTATAGTCTATATTTTGAGGTTTGTTTGGACGTTTTATCTTTCATAATCTGCATGTTTGTATGTGCATTATGTGATTTTACTACCATTTCATCTACCTTTGCGAGAATCGAGGTCTACACCTAGTTTCGTTGTAATTGCAGGTAATATGGTACGTTTTGCATCAAAAAAGAGCAAAAGGAGTCATGAGTCATTTGGAGCTGCATTGAGGAGCAAAAAGGAACCATCCAGGAAGCATAGCCATGGATTAAAGATTCACTTTGAACCAGTTTTGAGAGATTCTACATTCAGTTATGAGCAACCTCGGTTGACCAGAGGTTCACCTCGACCGAGGCGATCCAGAGACGCCGACTCGACCGAGGCTAATACCTAGGACGCGGCGAGAATATTTTATTCTTGGCTGAGATCTTTTAAAATTGGAAAGTGATCTTATATTTTTGGGCTGAGCTTCTGGAAGGAAGGAGATATGCAGAATCATATATTTTACCTATATTTATGGGATAATATCTTCTTAAGATTTATTATCTTTGGAGGTTTATTTTCCTATAAAAAGGGTTGGATTTTCCACAAATCGGAGACGTGCTTACACCCGCTTACAACCGCATACACCGCTGAATATCCGCCTACATCAAAGGTGCAGCCACAGCCTACTCCAAGTTGGGAGTTTTGAAGAACCTTTTTGAAGGTTGAAGGAAGATTGAAGTCTATAGCTTTTATAGCTTTTTGCAGGGTTTTGTAAGATTGTCTTCAATTCCTTTCCTTGTTGTCTTGTCTTGTTGGATTATTATCCAAGGAACGCTTTTGTTTGTGATATTTGATTCAGTTATTGAAGTCTTTTCATTAAATTCTTCTTTGTTCAAATATTCACCTTCTTCCCTTACATTTAATACTTTCATAATGATGATGAGTGGCTAATTTCCTTGTGTGATTCTAGGGTGATTAGCTGAAGGTTGTGGGGAAAACAATGATAGAATAATCTTAGATTTTAGTAGGATCCTGAAAGTTCGAGTCTTTAACCTTAACCCTAAGCATCTCGTTCGGTTGATGAACATCTCGGCCGGGGTGGAATTCTTCTGACCGAGGTGACTTATCTGATCCTAAACTGAGAGTTAAGTGTTAGAGTTTGCCAAATCCTATTCTTATTATACCTTTCTGGTTCAATGCAAGCTTAGGATGAGACTTACCCGGTAATTCCTTAGTTTGTTTACCAACGATCATAAGTGTAGGTAATAAAGGTTTATCCTTTATTGGGGTTTGAGTGTGCTTCCATCCCATCTTTGTGAGTTAGCCGGAGACTTACCCGGTAAAGGTTGATTCTAATCCCTTAGATGGCATGTTAGTTTGAGGTTATAGTTCTTTATCTTAATTCCTTGAGACTTACCCGGTAATAGGAGTTACGGTTTAGGATTAGTGCGTAGTGAGACTTACCCGGTGATCTACTCCACTTTAGTAACACCTTCCCCATGCAAAAATCTCAGCTTTGTCCGCTTATCTATAGATCTTGAGTTGGAACCACAACTAGATGCTTTAATCCCTAGAATTGCATGTTTGCTTTATTTGACATCTTATTCATCTTTGATTGTGTTAAATTGCTCTTGTGGTTAGCATTAACGTTAGCATACCGTGTTGACTTTGTTTCACCAAGTCCCTGTGATCGACCCCTGGAATTTTCTTGCTTTTACTACGATTGACCCGTACACTGCGGGTTCGCATCCTTGTTTTAAGCTTAAGTCTAGGGTTATAAATTTAAAGCTTGCACACACTGTTTGGAGCGAACAGGAGATGTCACATATGATGCTTTATGTGATTTGGGAGCAAGTGTGAGCATCATACCACTTGCATTATGTAGGAAGATCGGTTTAGGCGACCCTAAACCGGTGAAGATGACGTTGTACATGGCGGATCGATCCATTACCCGCCCCGTCGGTATTGTAGAAGACGTCCCGGTCAAGCTAGGTAAATTCTTTGTTCCCATCGATTTTGTTGTGCTTGATATTCCTGCAGATAGTCCGGTCCCGATCATACTCGGAAGACCGTTTCTTGCAACTTCCGGCTGCATAGTCGATTGCAAGAATGGTAGACTCGCCTTTGACATAGGAGAGGAGAAGGTAGAGTTTGTTCTTTCCACTCTAATAAAGGAGCCAATCTTTGATGAGGATATATTCAATATTCAAGATGAAGAGGGGTTGTCTAGAGAGAAGGTAAGTGCTATTCTCTTCAAAGATCCTATACAAAAGGTTATTACTATGAGTCTAACGAATGTAGGGGACGAAGAGGAGTGCAATGAGGCAATTGAAGCCTTAGAAGCACAAGAAGAAGTGGGTGAAGTGGAATTTGAGATGCTCCACGACGAGGCAGAAAACGTGAGAATCCACGGCCATACACTATATTCCACGGCCGTGGATTTCACCAACCAAACCGTGTCCCACTCCAGAGAGTTATACGGTCGTGGAGGAAGCAGAGCAACCGTATTTCCTTTCCACGCCCTAAACCACGGCCGTGGAAGAGGGTGATCGTGCCTCTTCTTCAACTTCCTTTGATTCTTCTCCCACACCTTCTACTTCCTTAGACACTTCTAAGGAAGCATCGGAAGCTCCACAAGAGCCATTGGAAGCTCCGAAAGCAATGGAACTAAAGCCACTTCCTACTCATCTAAGGTACGCTTTTTTAGGACCTAATTCTACCTTTCCGGTTATTGTTAGTTCCGATTTCAGCATAGATGAACATGATGAGCTCATGGTTGTCCTTAGGAAACATAGAAAAGCTTTAGGATATACTATTGAGGACTTAGTAGGAATCAAACCTTCCCTATGCATGCATAAAATACTAATGGAAGAGGACTTTAGGACTTCAAGACAACCTCAAAGGCGGTTAAACCCGACCATGAAAGAGGTTGTCAAGAAGGAAATTCTTAAACTCCTTGATGCAGGTATCATCTATCCTATCTCCGATAGTAAGTGGGTGAGTCCGGTTTAAGTAGTTCTAAAGAAGGGAGGAATGACGGTCATCACCAACAAGAATAACGAACTTATTCCTACCCGAACCGTAACGGGATGGCGGATGTGCATTGACTACCGCAAGCTTAACAACGCGACGAGGAAGGATCACTTCCCACTACCCTTCATCGATCAAATGCTTGAAAGGTTAGCGCAACATTCACACTTTTGCTATCTTGACGGTTATAGTGGTTTCTTTCAGATTCCGATACACCCGGACGATCAGGAGAAGACCACATTCACGTGCCCATGGGGTACGTTCGCTTATAGGAGAATGCCGTTCGGGCTTTGCAACGCCCCAGCCACCTTTCAAAGATGCATGATGGCCATCTTCTCCGAATACATTGAGGAAATCATGGAGGTCTTCATGGATGATTTCTCCGTATACGGTTCCTCTTTTGACAATTGCCTTTCTAACCTTGCTCTTGTTTTACAAAGGTGTGAAGACACTAATCTAGTTCTTAATTGGGAGAAGTGTCAATTTATGGTAAAGGAAGGAATTGTTTTAGGACACCTAATCTCTAGTAGAGGGATAGAGGTGGATAAGGCGAAAATAGAGACTATAGAGAAGCTCCCTCCCCCAACTTCGGTGAAAGGGATAAGAAGTTTCCTAGGACATGCTGAATTTTATAGACGTTTCATTAAAGACTTCTCTAAAATATCAAAACCGCTCACTAATCTATTGATGAAGGATGTAGTTTTTGAGTTTTCGCAGGAATGTTTGGATGCGTTTAACACAATTCGGCAAGCTCTAATTTCAGCACCTATTATCCAACCTCCGGATTGGACTCTAATTTCAGCACCTATTATCCAACCTCCGGAAGGGCGAACCCATGCCATATACTACGCTAGCAAGACGCTAGATGAAGCGCAGCTCAACTACGCCACCACGGAAAAGGAATTTCTAGCCATTGTTTATGCTATTGACAAGTTTCGCTCTTATCTTGTAGGTGCAAAGGTGATTGTCTACACGGACCATGCTGCAATCCGGTACCTCCTTGCAAAGAAGGATGCGAAGCCAAGGCTAATTAGATGGATTCTTCTCCTACAAGAATTCTATCTAGAGATCCGCGACAAGAAGGGTTCGGAAAATTCTGTTGCGGATCATTTGAGTCGCCTAACACATCTAGAGGACGACCACTTACCTATAGATGACTCCTTCCCGGACGAACACCTACACATTATTGAGTAGTGCATCGATGTGATCTCCAAAGGTAACGAACCATGGTTTGCTGATTTTGTTAACTATTTAGTTTGTCAAGAGATACCACCCGGATTATCCTACGCACAAAGAAAGAAGTTCTTTAAGGATGTCCGGGAATACTTTTGGAATGAACCTCTCCTCTTTAAGAGAGGTCCGGATGGCATCATTCGGCGATGTGTGCCGGAAGATGAGATGCAAAGTGTCATCCGCCATTGTCATTCACTACCTTGTGGAGGACACGCTAGTTCGAACAAGACTAGCGCAAAGGTATTGCAATCTGGATTCTTTTGGCCAACTTTATTTAGAGATGTGCAATCCTTTGTTTCTTGCTGCAATGCTTGTCAAAGAACAGGTAATATCTCTAGGAGGAATGAGATGCCTCTCAATAACATCCAAGAGGTGGAGATTTTCGATGTTTGGGGAGTAGATTTTATGGGACTGTTCCCATCTTCTTGTGGAAACCAATACATACTCTTGGTTGTGGATTACGTTTCTAGATGGGTGGAAGCGATTGCCTCTCCCACCAATGATGCAATGGTTGTGGTTAAGTTCTTTAACAAGACCATCTTCCCACGATTTGGGACACCAAGGACTATCATTAGTGATGGAGGTTCTCACTTCATTGCCCGGCGCTTTGAAGCTCTTCCAGCTAAGTATGGGGTTACTCACAAGATCGTCACCCCTTATCATCCACAAACTAGTGGACAAGTTGAGATATCAAATCGGGAGATCAAAGAAATTCTAGAGAAGACGGTTTCACGGACTAGGAAGGATTGGTCTTTGAAGCTTGATGACGCATTGTGGGCATACCGGACTGCGTACAAGACTCCCATAGGAACCACACCATACAACCTTATGTATGGAAAGTCTTGTCACTTACCGGTAGAGTTGGAACACAAGGCGTTTTGGGCTATCAAGTGGTTGAATTTCAGCATGAAGGAAGCGGGAGAGAAGCGTCTCTTGGACCTTAATGAGCTGGAAGAACTCCGCTTGAACGCTTGAAAACGCCAAGATCTATAAGGAGAGAGCAAAGCGTTGGCATGATAAGCATATCATTCCAAAGGACTTCAAAGAAGGAGATCAAGTTCTTTAAGCGTATTTTCTAATTAAGCGTATTTTCCCCCATGGTGCAGTTAAAGTATGGGGTGAAGCGGGCGGAAGCTTTAAGGTGAACGGTCAACGACTGAAGAAGTATACACCGGAACTCCAAGCTGAAGAGTTCGCACCTACCACACTCGAATAAGTGCGAGATTGGTCTAGCTACGGACCTTAAACAAAGCGCTTCTTGGGAGGCAACCCAAGGTATTGCATTTTTGTTTTTGCTTTCGATTCATAGTTTAGCTTAGTTTAGACGTTTTTTGCTTTGTTTTGCCTTCGATTTCTTCCGGTATGTTCGTGTTTTTGGATGTAGGAACGATGGAAAAGGAAAAGGGAAGGGTAATGTTCAAGAAAAGTGACGAAACTTGGATTTTGGAGCATTACAGAGAGTTCCACGGCCTAAACCACGGTCGTGACAGCTACAGTGACCGTAATTTCCAAAAGCCTTTGAAAAATCACCAAAACCACGGTTCCGTACATTTCTACGGCCGTGGAACCCCTCGATAGACCGTGGTTTTCAAAATTTTGCCGGCCACTATATAAACCATGGTCTTCACAAAAACACACCAAAAACCCAATTCGACGACCCTCTTTGCCGATTCCACACCCTTCACCTCAAATCTCCGTTCGTTAATCGTTTTCAATGATTCTTCGCTCCAAATTGAAGCAAATTCGACCACCAACGAGATCCAAGCAACGAATCGAGCGACAAATCACCAAGGAACGCAGAATTCGGATTTTAAAATCCGAAACCTAGGTTTTTTTCGCTCTTCTCTATTTTCGTCAATTTGGGTTCGTTTTTGCTAGAAATTATAGGAGAACTGATTGAAATTGGAAGGAATTAGACTAGAGCTGCCTAATTGCTGAGTTTGAGTGCTGTTTGTGGATTTTTGAGAAAAGTCGAGATGAATCACGGTCTCTGTCAATTCCACGGCCGTAGAAAATCAAGAACAGACCGTGGTTTTGAACAGTGATGGATTTCGTGAGAAGAGTTTCTGGGAGGATTAAGGAGAAGAAGAATGAGCAGAACAAAAAGAGGAAGGGTAACCCCTCTTCCTCTTCATCCTCTAGAGCACCACCACCTTCCTCCCCTTCACCTCCATCATCACCTTCATCACCCGGACCTCCTAGCCCTAGGGTACCCGTTATTCATGAGGACCACCTCGATGCACTCGAGAGGATCCATAAGAGGGCTGTTATAGGACCTAGGTACCTATTGTTGGAGGATTTAGCTCCTCTTCACATAGTAGATGACCTTACTTGGCTCTTGGATAGACCCGGTCTTCTCGGCTATCCGAGAGGACGCTTATGAGGAGATTACGAGAGAGGTTGTGACGTCTTTTGAGCACAGCCATGTGGATAGGACCGTTTCTTTCCGTCTTATGGAAAGAAACTATGATTTTACCATCCGTGAGTTTGGAGCCTTCTTTGGGTTCCAAGAGACCTTCAATGGTCGTTTTCCTAGTGGCGTTTACGCCAAAGATTTTTGGGAGGAGGTAGCTATGATTTACGCCAGCGAGGACCGCTGGCACCCAGCTGACACCAAGGCTAAGTTGATGTATCACTTAGCCTTGAAGATTGCTCACCGTGTTCTTTTTGAGTGTCTCTTACCTAGGACGGAGACACCTCAGAAGATCAAGACGGATGAGCTCTTTCTGTTGTACTCTATGTTGTATGGGCGCCGAGCTAACTGCGCCACCCTCTTAGCTGCTACCATGAGCAAGCTTAAAAACAAGAGGGCGGACAACATTGGATATGGTGGGATAGTTACCCACCTTGCTAGGATGTTGGGGGTTGATTTTTCTGCATGCACACGCATACCAGCTGTACCCCTAGGACTCCAGGCCTTCATGACTAGAGGCCTTATCTTCCCTACCCATAGAGGTCCGCCTTACGCAGCTATGCCTTGGGAGAGCAGGACGGAGAGGGGCATTGAGTGGCTCCCGGAGTACTCCATTATGGCTGGACGCCATAATTGGAAGGCTACGTTCGCAGATATGCATGCGAACAGGATTGCAGCTCCTCCGTATGTCCCACCACCGCCCGTAGTTGAGGAGGAGGAGATGAGGGATCAGTATGAGGGAGGAGGAGGAGCAGAGCAGGAGTTTGGCATGTTTCCGGATCAGCCGGATGCGGCCCCTGATGTACCTAGACGTTCTCCACGTCCAGCCAGAGCTTCAGGTTCGTCCTCTCGCCGCGCCAGCGTGAGTGAGAGACCCACTTGGATGGAGACGCCTCCTGCATGGTACGGAGCTCCACCTCCATGGTCAGCACAGCAGCCACCAGCACCAGCACCGTCCGATGCTCTAGGGTGGTACAGCCAGGCCCCTGGATGGTATGAGCAGATGCCAAATTGGGCTACTAGCCTTTCTGACAGAGTAGGAGCATTGGAGATCCGAGCCGACGCTAGGGATGGATGTTAGCATGAAATATTGTGATATTTTAGGCACGTTTTCTAATCGTATTTGATTCATATTGGTAGTCTTTGATTGATCTTTATGCATATGTGAGCTAGTATTGCCTATATTGTCGATATGGATGTCTACACTAGTTCTATGTTGATTATAGGTGATTTGGAGCTATTTCCGAACGGAATCGAGCAAAGGAGAGTTGAGTTGATATGTCCATAGATCGAGGACACTTTTTGGAAGCAATTTGGAGTCTTAGATTGAGGAATGCACGAGTTTAGGGGAGAATCACGTTCTTACCCTAAATTACCCCCTAAACTACGGTCGTATCACAAACCACGTTCAGAATTACGGCCGTGGATTCAGAGTCAGAATTCGATGTTCATTCCAGGGGATTCTACGGCCGTGGAACTAACCGTAATTGTTTCCACGCCCTAGAATTACGGTCGTGGAATCTTCCACGACCGTGATCCTGGCGAATCTTTTCGCCACACTTCGAAGCCACGATCTTTTGAAGATTGGGCCGGGCCGACACTTTGCCCTGCATTATAAAAAGACGGAAGAAAGGAGATTCCATCATGCTCGCTTACAATCATCGCTTACACATTAACGCATAGACGGAGATCATCGCTTAGCAACGCACAAACCCTCATCTTAGAGGTATTTGGGAGATCTCATTAGAGATCAAAGTTCGTATTGGAGAGTTGCTCAAAACTCGCACTTTCGGTGGAGATTGCTGTTGTGATCTTCGGATTTGTGGAAGATCGAAGTTCTTGGAAGATTTTGCAAGAAGATCTCTCTTCTTGTTTAGGTTTGATTTGGAAACGGATTGACATCCCGTTTCTCTTCTTTCCTAAGGTTGTGATTGTTTACTCCGTTTTGAATCTTTTGATAAACACTTGTTCTTGATTGTGATCTTGAGATTCATTTGAAGATTATTGATAGTTCTTGAAAGTTTACATCTTTTATCTTTTAATTCTTGAATTAATATCAATATGACTGTTATTGGCTAAAAACCCTTAACAATTCTAAGGTGAAGGGTTGATAGTTGTGGCTTAGATGATGATAGATCGATCGCAAACAGATTAGACCCTGAGAGTTAGAGAGAGAATCGTCGACAACCCTAAATTACGGGTTGTTCTTGAGTTCCACGACCGTGGAATCTCAAGATCCAACCGTAATTTCCCTCTAGTTTACGAGCCTGCTTTTACTTTAATCCAAAGTTAAAGATTTGCTTTAACTTAGTTTAGACTTGTCTTTTCTAGGTGGTAGTGAAGCCTCAACAACCTCTACCTCGATTGTGAGCCTCAACAACCTCAATCGGTTAAGTTAGTCTTGATCTTTAGATTATAAGTTTGGGTATTTGATACTAATCCTCGTCTTTAGAATCTTTCTATATTGAGCCTCAACAACCTGTATAGGGAGTGTCTTTTAGGTGAGTTACATAAGGTTTTTGGAACCTCAACCGTACGATTACCTTACATTAGTATACCTTTGCATATCTCTACTTTGTCTTTACATCATTAGTATATCTTGAATCTATTGCCGCAACTGGATACCTGGATTTTTAGGATTGTTGTTTTCCCAATATCTGCAAAACTCCCATATTTACTTGCTTGATAACCTGCAATCGAGTTCGTTCCACCCAAATCCCTGTGTTCGATACTCTGGAATTCTTGCTTAACTACGTCGATCCGTACACTGCGGGTTCGCTGCTTGATTCTAGTTTTATAAATTTAAAACTTATTTGCACACACCTCTAGGGGCGAACAAGTTTTTGGCGCCGTTGCCGGGGATTTGGTTTCGTCCGGATCCGGTAGCCGGTTGTCAAGCTTGGGAGCTTGCCCTCGTTATTTGATTTTTCTTTGAGTGCATGCGCAGGTCTAGGAACACCGAAGATCTCTTACCTCTTGATCAAGAGCTAGAGAAAACCTTGAGACAAAGGCGCAAGGAAAAGAAGATGGCTGAAGAGAACGAACGCGATCTTCAAACGGAGTTGGCGGAGAAGGAAGCTCAACTCCGATGGAATGAGACTCTCCGCCAGGATGAGATGGATCGTCATCAATCTCAAGTTAACGGTCTACAAGACATGCTCTTCCAAATGAGGATAAAGATGAGCGACCTTGAAGATAAGGTAGGCAAGAAGTCCTCGAGAAGGAGATCAAGGACTAGAAGAAAAAGCCACTCATCCGCTGATGATAGTGATTCTTCCATGCCACCGTTAGAAGAGATTGATCCCACGATCAATATAAATCCCTTCAATCCACAAGGAGCTACTAATCGCCGCATCCCACCAAGGAATGCGAGAGTCGAACGTGTGGATAATGAGCCAAGAACTCTTGGCCAGCGGATGGATCCAACACAACAACCACGCCGCTTGGGTGTGAATTTTGATGCTGAAGATGTACAAGGGTTTAGCTTCAACCCTCAAGTTATCACTCTTGTTCGCCAAAGCCAATTTGGCGGTACAAGCGCTGAATCTCCACACCAACACTTGCAAAACTTTGAGTGTATGATGGAGACGATGAGACCGAAGAGCGCTACTACCAACAGCTACAAGCTTAAACCTTTCTTTTTCTCCTTGAAAGGGAAAGCGTTATCTTGGTACCAAGCTCTTCCTAATGGGAAACTAGACACGTGGGAAGACCTTTCCGCAGAGTTTCTCACCAAATTCTTTCCGCCTTCCAAAACGGCGGAACTTAGAGGTAAGATCAATGCTTTTTTCATGAGACCTAACGAAAGTTTGTTTCAATCTTGGGAAAGGTTTCAGGATTTACTCTTAGATTGCCCTCATCATGGCATATCCAAACTTGCCTTACTGGAAATTTACTACAAGGGGCTGGATGTGGGAACGCAATTCAACCTCCAATCCCTCTCATGTGGAACGTTCATGGACATGAGAGAAGATGACGCTTGGGACTTCATTGAGAAGCAAGCAAGAGTCATAGAGAAGTATTCCCACCGGAAGGTGGAGGGAAATCGTGTGGAGCAAGGAGCGAAGCTCACACATGAAGCTCAAACTCAGATTTTCTCCCTCAACAATGAGATCAAAGAGTTGAAGGAGGCTATCAAGACCAACTTCCCAAAGCAACAAGAGAAGGATGTTGGCTATTTGGGCAACAACAACGGCGGTGATAACACCAACCGCAACAACAATAACCGGAACAATAACCGGAATAACAATTGGAATGGAAACAACAACAACCGGAACAACAACAATTGGAACAACAATCGGGGTTCAAACAACAACAATTGGCGCTCCAATCAACAAAATTCCGGTAACTCCTATCCTTCCAATTCCAATTCGCTAACTCCACCTTCCTCTTCCTCTACTCCTTTGAAAAGCCAGGGGCAATCATCTAATGGAGGAAACAATACGGGAAAGGAGAAGCCCGATCCCATGTTGGAAACTATCTTGGGAAAGCTTCAAGGGTTGGAGAACCGCATCATCAAGGTTGATGATCAAATTTCTAAGGTTGACAAAGCTCAAAAGGTTTTGGAAAACCAATTGTTCAACCACGCGGAGGAAGTCCCTTGAAATCAAGGGAAACTTCCAGGAAAGACGGAGGACAACCCTAAGGGAAAGGTAATGGCGATTACAACTAGGAGCGGAGTGACTACCACCGATCCACAGCCTACGTTCGTTGAAGTCCCCGTAGAGAAGGACAAAGGAAAGGGGAAGGAGAAGGAAGACGTCTATGTTCCTCCTCCAGCTTACAAACCTCCCCTACCGTTCCCTCAATCTAGAGCGCGAGCGCGCCTAGATAAACAATTCGGTAAGTTCATAGAACTCATGAGCAAGCTGCATATTAATATACCCTTCATTGATGCTATTGTAGGTATGCCGGCTTATGGCAAGTTCTTGAAGGAGATTCTCTCTAACAAGAGGAAATTAGAAGATTTCGGTGAAGTCAAGATGAGTTCGGATTCTTCGGATCTCATCAAGACAATGAAGGAGAAAATGCCCCCAAAGATGAAAGATCCGGGGTCATTTTACATTCCCATTGGAGTGGGAGAGGTCACATATGACGCTTTATGTGACTTAGGAGCAAGTGTGAGCATCATACCACTTGCGTTGTGCAGGAAGATCGGTTTAGGCGACCCTAAACCGGTGAAGATGACGTTATACATGGTGGATCGATCCATTACTCGTCCCGTCGGCATTGTAGAAGACGTCCCGGTCAAGCTAGGCAAGTTCTTTGTCCCCATTGATTTTGTCGTGCTTGACATTCCTGCAGATAGTCCGGTCCCGATCATACTCGGAAGACCGTTTCTTGCAACTTCCGGCTGCATGGTCGATTGCAAGAATGGGAGACTCGCTTTTGATATTGGAGAAGAGAAAGTAGAGTTCGTTCTTTCCACTCTAGTGAAGGAACCAATCTTTGACGAGGATACCTACGATATCCAAGACGAAGAAGGTTTGTCTAGGGAGGAGGTAAGTGCGATTCTCTTTAACGATCCTTTACAAAAGGTTATTACTATGAGTCTAACCAATGTAGGAGAAGAAGAAGAGTGCAAAGAGGAAATTGAAGCCTTAGAAGCACAAGAAGAGATGCATGGAGTGGAGTTTGAAAAACTCCACGATGAGGCTGAGAATATCAGAATCCACGGTCATACCCTGTATTCCACGACCGTGGATTCCACGACCAAAATCGACTTCCATTCCAGAGGATATTACATCCGTGGAACACAAGAGGAGACCGTAATTTTGACCGTGGAAGAGGGTGATCGGCATACTTCTTCAACTTCTTCTAATTCTTCTCCAACCCATTCAACATCCTTAGAAACTTCTAAGGAAACATCGGAAGCTCCTCAAGGATCATTGGAAGCTCCGAAAGTGATGGAACTCAAACCACTTCCTACTCATCTAAGGTACGCTTTTCTTGGATCTAATTCCACCTTTCCGGTTATCGTTAGTTCCGAATTAAGCATAGATGAACATGAACAGCTCATGATTGTCCTTAGGAAACATAGAAAAGCCATAGGCTATACTATTGAGGACTTAGTAGGAATTAAACCCTCCCTATGCATGCATAAGATACTAATGGAGGAGGACTTTAGAACTTCAAGACAACCTCAAAGGCGGTTGAATCCGACCATGAAGGAGTTGTCAAGAAGGAAATTCTTAAACTTCTTGATGCAGGTATCATCTATCCTATCTCCGATAGCAAGTGGGTGAGCCCGGTTCAAGTAGTTCCGAAGAAGGGAGGAATGACGGTCATCACCAATAAGAACAACGAACTCATTCCTACCCGAACCGTAACTGGATGGCGAATGTGTATAGACTACCGCAAGCTCAACAACGCAACGCGGAAGGATCACTTTCCATTGCCATTCATCGATCAGATGCTTGAAAGGTTAGCACAACATTCATACTTTTGCTACCTTGACGGTTATAGTGGCTTCTTTCAGATTCCGATACATCCGGATGATCAAGAGAAGACCACATTCACGTGCCCTTGGGGTACGTTCGCCTATAGGAGAATGCCGTTCGGGCTTTGCAACGCCCCAGCCACCTTTCAACGGTGCATGATGGCCATCTTCTCCGAATACATAGAGGAAATCATGGAAGTCTTCATGGACGACTTCTCCGTTTACGGTTCCTCTTTTAACGATTGTCTTTCTAACCTTTCTCTTGTTTTGCAAAGATGTGAAGACACTAACCTAGTTCTTAATTGGGAGAAGTGTCAGTTTATGGTTAAGGAAGGAATCGTGTTAGGTCACTTAGTCTCTAGTAGAGGGATAGAGGTAGACAGGGCTAAGATAGAGACCATAGAGAAACTTCCTCCCCCAATTTCGGTGAAAGGGATAAGAAGTTTCCTAGGACATGCTGGATTCTATAGACGTTTCATTAAGGACTTTTCTAAGATATCAAAACCTCTCACTAATCTATTGATGAAGGATGCGGTTTTTGAGTTTTCGCAGGAATGTTTGGATGTGTTTAACACCATTCGGCAAGCTCTAATTTCAGCACCTATTATCCAACCTCCGGATTGGACTCTCCCCTTCGAGATTATGTGCGACGCTAGTGACGTAGCCATTGGAGCTGTTCTTGGACAACGAAAAGAAGGACGAACCCACGCCATATACTACGCTAGCAAGACGCTAGACGAAGCTCAGCTCAACTACGCCACTACGGAAAAAGAGTTTCTAGCCATTGTCTACGCTATTGACAAGTTTCGCTCTTATCTTGTAGGTGCAAAGGTGATTGTCTACACGGATCATGCAGCGATCCGATACCTCCTTGCAAAGAAAGATGCGAAGCCAAGGCTGATTAGATGGATTCTTCTCCTACAAGAATTCGATCTTGAGATCCGCGACAAGAAAGGCTCGGAAAATTCTGTTGCGGATCATTTGAGTCGTCTAACACATCTAGAGGACGACCATTTACCCATTGATGACTCCTTTCCGGACGAACACCTACATATCATAGAGGAGTGCATCAAGGTAGTCTCCAAAGGTAACGAACCATGGTTTGCTGATTTCGTTAACTATTTGGTTTGCCAGGAGATACCACCCGGACTGTCATACGCACAAAGGAAGAAGTTCTTCAAGGACGTCCGGGAATACTATTGGAACGAGCCTCTCCTCTTTAAGAGAGGTCCGGATGGCATCATCCGGCGATGTGTGCCGGAAGATGAGATGCAAAGTATCATCCGCCATTGTCATTCACTACCTTGTGGAGGACACGCTAGTTCGAACAAAACTAGCGCAAAGGTATTGCAATCTGGATTCTATTGGCCTACTTTATTTAAAGATGTGCAATCCTTTGTTTCTTGTTGCGATGCTTGTCAAAGAACAGGCAATATCTCTAGAAGGAACGAGATGTCCCTCAACAACATCCAAGAGGTGGAGATTTTCGACGTTTGGGGAGTCGATTTCATGGGACCATTCCCTTCTTCTTGTGGAAACCAATACATATTATTGGCGGTAGACTACGTTTCTAGATGGGTAGAAGCAATTGCCTCTCCCACAAATGATGCCATGGTGGTGGTTAAGTTCTTCAACAAGACCATCTTTCCGCGATTCGGGACGCCAAGGACGATCATTAGTGATGGAGGTTCTCACTTCATAGCCCGTCGCTTTGAAGCTCTTCTAGCCAAGTATGGGGTTACTCACAAGATAGCTACCCCTTATCATCCACAAACAAGTGGACAAGTTGAGATCTCGAATAGGGAGATCAAGGGAATTCTAGAGAAGACGGTTTCAAGGACTAGGAAGGATTGGTCCTTGAAACTAGATGATGCATTATGGGCGTACCGGACTGCGTACAAGACTCCCATAGGAACCACACCATACAACCTTGTGTATGGGAAGTCTTGTCATTTGCCGGTAGAGCTAGAGCACAAAGCGTTTTGGGCTATCAAATGGCTGAATTTCGGCATGAAGGAAGCGGGAGAGAAGCGTCTCCTAGACATCAACAAGCTGGATGAACTCCGTTTGAACGCCTACGAAAACGCTAAGATCTACAAGGAAAGAGCAAAGCGTTGGCATGATAAGCATATCATTCCAAAGGACTACAAAGAAGGAGATCAAGTTCTCCTCTTCAATTCGAGACTTCACCTCTTTCCAGGTAAGTTAAAATCTCGTTGGACTGGACCTTTTCTAATTAAGCGTATTTTCCCCCATGGTGCAGTTGAAGTATGGGGTGAAACAAGCGGAAGTTTTAAGGTGAACGGCCAACGACTCAAGAAGTACTCGCCGGAACTCCAAGCTGAGGAGTTTGCACCTACCGCACTCGAATAAGTGCAAGATTGGTCTAGCTACGGACCTTAAACAAAGCGCTTCTTGGGAGGCAACCCAAGGTATTGCATCTTCGTTTTTGTTTTCAATTCATAGATTAGTTTAGAATAGACGTTTTCACTTTATTTTGTCTCGATTTCTTCCGGTATGTTCGTGTTTTTGGATGTAGGATCGATAGAAAAGGAGAAAAGAAGGATAATGTCGAAGAAAAGTGACGAAATTTGGACTTTGAAGCTTTACAGAAGGTTCCACGGTCTAAAATACGGTCGTCATAGCTACAGTGGCCGTAATTTTCAAAAGCCTTTGAAAAATCACCAAAACCACGGGTCCGTACACTTCCACGGCCGTGGAATGCCCCGACAGACCGTAATTTGTGGAAATTTTGCCGGCCACTATAAAACCCACATTCTTCACACACTTAACCAAAATTTCCCCAATTCCACGACCTAGAAACCGAAAACCCGCAGCCTCTCCCAATTCTTCATTCTCTAATCGTTTCCAACGATTCTTCGCCCTAAACTGCAGCAAATCCAACCACGAACAGGATCCAAGCAACAAGTCGAGTGGAAATCGATCAACAAACACGCATTTTGGATTTTTCAATCCGAAAAAGAGGTTATTTCTTTCTTCTCGATTTTAGCGGATTTAGTTCGTTTTTGCTATAGATCTTTAGGAAGAACTGATAAAGACCGGAAGGAATTAGATTAGGACTGCTTGCTGTGGTGATTGTTGGTGAATTTGCTGAGATTCACGAATTTCTGAGACGAATCACGGTCTCTGGGTAAACCACGGCCGTAATTCCCCAAGAACAGACCGTGATTTTTGCTGAAAATGGATTTCGTAAGGAGAGTTTCAGGAAGGATAAAGGAGAAGAAAGGGAACCAAAATAAGAAAAGAAAGGGCAACCCCTCCACCTCTAGGGCACCACCACCCTCATCTCCCTCACTACCATCCTCACCTTCACCTCCATCTTCACCTCCTCACCCTAGCATCCCAACCATACACGAAAACTACCTAGCTGCATTTGAGAAGATAGAGAAGAGGGCAGTGATTGGCCCTAGGTATTTGTTGTTGGAGGATCTACACCCCCTCAACATAGTTGATGATCTTACATGGCTCTTGGATAGAGCCGGATTGCTTGTCTTCACGAACATTCGTGAAGACGCTTATGAGGAGATTACCCGGGAGGTTGTGACGTCCTTTGAGCACAGCCCAGTAGATAGGACCGTCTCCTTCCGTCTCATGGAATGAGACTATCAGTTGAGTATAGTTGAGTTTGGGACCATTTTCGGGTTCCATGAGACCTACAATGGTCGACTTCCGAGAGGCGTTTCCGCCAAGGATTTTTAGGGGGAAGTGGCAATGATTTACGCCGACGAGGACCGTTGGCAACCCGCCGATACCAAGGCTAGATTGATGTACCATCTAGCCTTGAAGATAGCTCACCGTGTTCTTTCGGAGTGTCTCGTTCCTAGAACGGAGACGCCCCAAAAGATCAAGACGGATGAGCTATTCCTGCTTTACAGTATGCTTTATGGATGCCGCGCAGATTGTGCTACTCTTTTGGCGGCTACGATGAGTAAACTCAAGAACAAATCGAAGGGGAACATTGGATATGGTGGGATAGTGACCCACATAGCTAGGAGCCTTGGTGTGGATTTTTCAGCTTGCACCCGCATACCCGTCGTACCTCTAGGATTACATGCATTCATGGTTAGGGGACTCATCTTCCCCACACATAGAGGTCCGCCTTATGCGGGCATGCCTTGGGAGAGTAGGACGGGTACGGGTATTGAGTGGCTGCCAGAGTATTCCATTGTGGCGGGACGCCACAATTGGAAGGAGACGTTCGCTGCGATGCATGCGAACAGGCTTGTAGCTCCCCCTTACGTTCCACCACCGGTTGTGGATGAGGAGGACATGGGAGAGCAGTAAGAGAGTGGTGGAGGAGCGGAGCAGGAGTTCGGCACGTTTCCGGATCAGCCGGAGGCGGCCCCGGATGTACCTAGGCGCTCTCCACGCCCAGCTAGAGCTTCAAGCTCGTCATCTCGCCGCGCCAGCGTGAGTGAGAGGCCCACGTGGATGACTACACCTCCCACTTGGTACAGCACACCCCCTCCTTGGTCCACGACGCAGCCAGCAGCACCACCGCCACCACCAGCACCAGCACCAGCCGATGCCCCCGCATGGTATGATCACGCCCCGGGATGGTATGAGAGGATGCCGGATTGGGCTACCGGACTTTCGGAGAGAGTTGGAGCACTAGAGATCCGGGCGGATGCTAGAGATGGACGCCTAGACGACCTTGACCACATGATGAGGGATGTCTACCGCCAGCAGTTTGGGCGGTTCTATGATCCGAGTTTCTCTCCATTCCCACCTCCACCGGCGCCGCAGTGATCGATGCATGACCGTTCGTTTTAGACATTCCCGCCACCACTTGTGAGTTTCGTTTTCTTTTCTTTCTTTTGTTCTTTCTTTTGAACATTAGGGACAATGTTCGTCCTAAGTATGGGGTGGGATGTACTAAAAATTTGTAATAACTCTACTCTCTATGTTGCTTTCAATTGAGACTATCATTGCATATTCATTATGTGTTACACGTTTTATTTTTGCATTGCATGAAAAAGAACTTTAAAAAACCCATAAAAATTGAAAAATTTTGAAAATTTTGTGCTTCTAATGAATTGAGATGATTTCCATGATAATCACTACTTGCGAATTGAGTTTGATGACAATTGCATGCTTAAAAGGATTGTAAATCGAAAAGAATTTGAATGAATGAATTCTACCTCTTTTGCAAGTTTTATAATGTGAAAACGTTACCTAAATCATGTTGAGAAATTGAAGTTGAAATCACATTATAAGTTCCTATACTTCTTGTTGAAATGATTAAGGCAATTCGATACTTTCTTTCCTCTTTCTTTGATCGTCTAACTCCTCATTGAAATATTAGCCTTCTTTTACCTATCCGGGAACTTGGAAAAGTGAATGAGAAAAAGGCATGTTTGATGTGGGAGGGCCATGAGAGCATTTATTTGCAATCAATTGAATAGAAAGAAATTATAGGTTTGCGGAAGTCAATCATGACGATGAGTAACTCGGCACCATTCACATAGCCGGGTGTTTGTGTCTTGCCAAAGTCGGATTGAGCGATATTCCTAGCGGATTATGGTATGTGCGCTAAGGGTTTGAGGCATCTCTTGCAAATTTGAGAAACGCCAATCTCCTAGGCTTCGGTTTTTGTGCACCTCTGTCCATAACTCCAAAAGTAAAGTCGAAAAATGAGAAGAAGAGAGCGAAGCTCTAAGTTGAAGTGTTGCGGGAACCACATAAGAAAAAGAAGGTAGTTGTCCACTTTCCCGGATTTATGCACCACTTTCCCTTAAAGTTTTCCCTTCCCTTCCATACTCTAGACCTTTTCTTTGTAAGTCCTTAAGATCAAAAGAATGTTATATGACTTGGTGATCTAAATTGAAGCGTCTTATGATTGATTTTGATAATGTTTGAAGGTTATAATGCTTGTTTTGAAGTTAAATTGATTCATGAATTTTCCTTGCCTTTTACTCTTTGATTAAGTGTGTGAAAGTTTGAAAAACGATTGAAGCAAGGTTTGAGAATGATCTATTCTTTAGAAGTCACATTCATCCAAAAGAAGGTACACATATTTCATCCTAACTCTTGTTTAAAGCTTTTTGAAAGACCTTGCTTAGGGACAAGCAAGTGTTAAGTATGGGGTTATTTGTTAGCATGAAATATTGTGATATTTTAGGCACGTTTTCTAATCGTATTTGATTCATATTGGTAGTCTTTGATTGATCTTTATGCATATGTGAGCTAGTATTGCCTATATTGTCGATATGGATGTCTACACTAGTTCTATGTTGATTATAGGTGATTCGGAGCTATTTCCGAACGGAATCGAGCAAAGGAGAGTTGAGTTGATATGTCCATAGATCGAGGACACTTTTTGGAAGCAATTTGGAGTCTTAGATTGAGGAATGCACGAGTTTAGGGGAGAATCACGTTCTTACCCTAAATTACGCCCTAAAATACGGCCGTATCACAAACCACGTTCAGAATTACGGCCGTGGATTCAGAGTCAGAATTCGATGTTCATTCCAGGGGATTCTACGGCCGTGGAACTAACCGTAATTGTTTCCACGCCCTAGAATTACGGTCGTGGAATCTTCCACGACCGTGATCTTGGCGAATCTTTTAGCCACACTTCGAAGCCACGATCTTTTGAAGATTGGGCCGGGCCGACACTTTGCCCTGCATTATAAAAAGACGGAAGAAAGGAGATTCCGTCATGCTCGCTTACAATCATCGCTTACACATTAACGCATAGACGGAGATCATCGCTTAGCAACGCACAAACCCTCATCTTAGAGGTATTTGGGAGATCTCATTGGAGATCAAAGTTCGTATTGGAGAGTTGCTCAAAACTCGCACTTTCGGTGGAGGTTGCTGTTGTGATCTTCGGATTTGTGGAAGATCGGAGTTCTTGGAAGATTTTGCAAGAAGATCTCTCTTCTTGTTTAGGTTTGATTTGGAAACGGATTGACATACCGTTTCTCTTCTTTCCTAAGGTTGTGATTGTTTACTCCGTTTTGAATCTTTTGATAAACACTTGTTCTTGATTGTGATCTTGAGATTCATTTGAAGATTATTGATAGTTCTTGAATGTTTACATCTTTTATCTTTTAATTCTTGAATTAATATCAATATGACTGTTATTGGCTAAAAACCCTTAACAATTCTAAGGTGAAGGGTTGATAGTTGTGGCTTAGATGATGATAGATCGATCGCAAACAAATTAGACCCTGAGAGTTAGAGAGAGAATCGTCGACAACCCTAAATTACGGGCTGTTCTTGAGTTCCACGACCGTGGAATCTCAAGATCCAACCGTAATTTCCCTCTAGTTTACGAGCCTGCTTTTACTTTAATCCAAAGTTAAAGATTTGCTTTAACTTAGTTTAGACTTGTCTTTTCTAGGTGGTAGTGAAGCCTCAACAACCTCTACCTCGATTGTGAGCCTCAACAACCTCAATCGGTTAAGTTAGTCTTGATCTTTAGATTATAAGTTTGGGTATTTGATACTAATCCTCGTCTTTAGAATCTTTCTATATTGAGCCTCAACAACCTGTATAGGGAGTGTCTTTTAGGTGAGTTACATAAGGATTTTGGAACCTCAACCGTACGATTACCTTACATTAGTATACCTTTGCATATCTCTACTCTGTCTTTACATCATTAGTATATCTTGAATCTATTGCCGCAACTGGATACCTGGATCTTTAGGATTGTTGTTTTCCCAATATCTGCAAAACTCCCATATTTACTTGCTTGATAACCTGCAATCGAGTTTGTTCCACCCAAATCCCTGTGTTCGATACTCTGGAATTCTTGCTTAACTACGTCGATCCGTACACTGCGGGTTCGCTGCTTGATTCTAGTTTTATAAATTTAAAACTTATTTGCACACACCTCTAGGGGCGAACAATGGACGTATGGACGACCTCGATCATATGATGAGAGACGTCTACCGCCAGCAGTTTAGGCGGCACTACGACTCTAGCTTCTCTCCATTCCCGCCTCCACCAGCGCCGCAGTGACGATGATGATGACCGATAGCTTTAGGCGCTCCACCGCCATTTTGTGAGTTTCTTTTTCTTTTCTTTCTTTTTCTTTCTTTCTTTTCTTCTTTTCTTTCTTTTATTTGAACATTAGGGACAATGTTTGTTCCAAGTATGGGGTGGGGTGTGACTAAAAGTTGTAATAACTCTTACTCACTATGTTTGCTTCTATCGAGACTATCTTGCATGTTCGTTATAATGTTGCACGTTTCATTATTGCATTGCATGAAAAAGAATTTGAAAAACCCATAAAAATTGAAAAATTTTGAAAATTTTGTGCTTCTAAGGAATTGATATGATTTCCATGATAATCGCTACTTGTGAATTGAGTTTGATGACAATTGCATGCTTAAACGAATAGTGACTTGAAAAGAAATTGAATGAGTTGATTATGCCTCTTTTGCAAGTTTCATAATGTGATGAATGTTACTTAAATCATGTTGAGGAATTGAATTTGAAATCACACTATAAGTTCTTATACTTCTTGTTGAGATGATTAAGGCAATTCGATTTTTCTTTCTTCTTTCTTTGATCATTTAGCCCCTCATTGAAATTATGGCCTCCTTTACCTATCCGGGAATTTGGAGGAGTTGATTGATATTGGCATGTTTGATGTGGGAGGGCCTTGAAAGCAATTATTTGCAATCAAAAGAATAGAAAGAAATTGTAGGTTTGGGGAAGTCAATCATGATGATGAGTAACTCGGCACCATTCACATAGCCGGGTGTTTGTGTCTTGCCAAAGTCGGATTGAGAGATATTCCTAGCGGATTATGGTATGTGCGCTAAGGGTTTGAGGCATGTCATAAAAATTGAGAAACGCCAATCTCCTAGGCTTCGGTTTTTGTGCACCTCTGTCCATAACTCCAAAAGTAAAGTCGAAAAATGAAAAGAAGAGAGCGAAGCTCTAAGTTGAAAGTGCTGCGGAAACCGCAAGAGAAGAAGAAAGAGTAGTTATCCACTTTTCCGGATTCATGCACCACATTCCTTAAAGTTTCCTTCCCTTTCCACATTCTAGACCTTTTTCTTTGAAAGTCCTTAAGATCAAAAGAATGTTATATGACTTGGTGATCTAAATTGAAGTTTCTTATGATTGATTTTGATAATGTTTGAAGGTTATGATGTTTGTATGGAAGTTTGATTGATTCATGAGTTTTCTTCACTCTTCACTCTTTGATTAAGTGTATGAAAGTCTTATAAACGATTAAAGCAAGATTTGAGAATGATCTATTGTTTAGAAGGCACATTCATCAAAAAGAAGTATTGCTTTGAGAAGGTACACATATTTCATCCTAACTCTTGTTTTTAAAGCTTTTGAAAGGCCTTGCTTAGGGACAAGCAAGTGGCAAGTATGGGGTTATTTGTTAGCATGAATAATTGTGATAATTTAGGCACATTTTCTAAGTGTATTCGATCCATATTGATAGTCATTGATTGAGCATTGATGCATTTGTGAGTTAGTTTGTTTATAATATCGATATAGAGATCTACACAAGCTTTATGTTGATTATAGGTAATTGAGAGCTATTTCGGAACGGAATTGAGCAAGGATGGAGTGATTAAGCATGTCCATGAATTGAGGACTTTCATAGGAGCTAAGGGAGTGTCAACTTGAAGAATGAACGAGGCTAAGGAAGAATCACGTTCTTGCCCTAAACCACGCTCTAAAATACGGCCGTACTACTTTCCACGTTCAATTCCACGGCCGTGGAACCATAGCAAGGGAAGCGTGGTTCATTCCAGTAACTTCTACGGCCGTGGAGAAGATGGTTCAAACCGTGTTGATTTCCACGCTCTAAATTATGGCCGTGGAATCCTTCCACGACCGTGATCTTGGCGATCTTTTTCGCCACACTTTAAGCCACGATCTTTTACAAGATTGGGCCGGGCCGATACTTTATCTTACACTATAAAAGGACGGACGAAGAGAGATTCCGTCACCTTCGCTTACGCATAGACGCATCTTACGCTTGCGCTTGGAATTGCCCAAATTTCGCATTTGGCGGAAGTTGTGTTGAGAGATTTTGGCGCATTGCTATTGTGATTTCCGGATTGACGGAAGATCGAAGATTCGGAAGATTGTTCGCAAGGAGATTTCTCTTCTTGCTTAGGTTTGATTTAGAAGACGGATTGACATCCTGTTCTTCCTTCTTATCTAAGACTTGTGTTTGTTTGTGTTATTCCGAATCTAGTGACGATTAGCGTTCTTAATTGCGACTTTGAGACTGATTTGAGAGTTATTAAAGGTTTTCGGAAGTTTTCATCTTTCAATCTTCTAAATCTTGAATTTGATATCAATATGACTATTGTTGGCTAAAAACCCTTAACAATTCTAAGGTGAAGGGTTGATAGTTGTGGCTTAGATGATGATAGATTGATCGTGAATAGATTGGACCCTGAGAGTTAGAGAGAATCGCCGACGAACCCTAAATCACGGTCTGTTCTTGAGTCCACGACCGTGGAACCTCAAGAACTAACCGTGATTTCCTTTAAGTTTACGAACTTGCTTTTACTTTAATCCAAAGTTAAAGATTTGCTTTAACTTAGTCTTGGCTTGCCTTTTCTAGGTGGTAGTGAAGCCTCAACAACCTCTACGTCGATTGTGAGTGTCACAATGATAGCATGAATTATAGTCTATATTTTGGGGTTTGTTTGGACGTTTTATCTTTCATAATCTGCATGTTTGTATGTACATTATGTGATTTTACTACCATTTCATCTACCTTTGCGGGAATCGAGGTCTACACCTAGTTTTGTTGTAATCGTAGGTAAAATGGCACGTTTTGCATCAAAAAGGAGCAAAAGGAGCTATGGAGTCATTGGAGCTACATTGAGGGACATAAGGAACCATCCAGGAAGCATAGCCATGGATTAAAGATTCACTTTGGACCAGTTTTGAGAGATTTCACATTCAGTTGTGAGTCACCTCGGTTGACCACAGATTCACCTCGACCGAGGTGATCTACGAGAGCGTCTCGACCGAGGCGAATATCCTGACGCGGCGGGATATATTTTATTCTTGACTGAGATCTTTTATTTTTGGAAGGAGAGATCTTATATTTTTGGGCTAGATTTCTGGAAGGAAGATCATATATTTAGGAGATCTATTTTGGAGATAAGATATATTTTATTAGGAAATTATTTTTTAAGATATTTCCTATAAAATTATCTTAAAAAGATATTTATTTTACGAGATAAGATCTATTTTATTAGGAAATTATCTTATAGCTGGAAGGAAGATATTTATTTTAGGAGATATGGATATATTTTATAGGAAATTATCTTTTTAAGATATTTTATCTTTGGAAGATAATTCTCCTATATAAAGGGTTGGATTTTCTACAATTCACCCATCTTCGGATCGCCGCAATATCTTGCTTACGAGAAGAACCCGCATACATCCGCTATCAGCGCAAGAGAGTTGTTTACGCAGCAGCAGCCTACTCCAAGGTTGGAGATTTGAAGAACCTTTTTGAAGGTTGAAGGAAGATTGAAGTCCATAGCTTTTATAGCTTTATTGAAGGGTTTTGTAAGATTGTCTTCAATTCTCTCAATTGTTGTCTTGTCTTTTTGGATTATTATCCAAGGAACGCTTTGTTGTGATATTTGATTCAGTTATTGAAGTCTTTTCATTAAATTCTTCTTTGTTCAAATATTCACCTTCTTCCCATACATTTAATACTTTCATTATGATGATGAGTGGCTAATTTCTTTGTGTGATTCTAGGGTGATTGGCTGAAGGTTGTGGGAAAAACAATGATAGAATAATCTTAGATTCCAGTAGGATCCTGAAAGTTCGAGTCTTTAACCTTAACCCTAAGCATCTCGTTCGGTTGATGAACATCTCGGCCGGGGTGGAATTCTTCTGACCGAGGTGACTTATCTGATCCATATCTGAGAGTTAAGTGTTAGAGTTTGCCAAATCCTATTCTTATTACACCTTTCCTGGTTCAAAGCAAGCTTAGGATGAGACTTACCCGGTAATTCCTTAGTTTGTGTACCAACGATCATAAGTGTAGGTAATAAAGGTTTATCCTTTATTGGGGTTTGAGTGTGCTTCCATCCCATCTTTGTGAGTTAGCCTGAGACTTACCCGGTAAAGGTTGATTCTATTCCCTTAGATGGTGTGTTAGTTTGAGGTTATAGTTCTTTATCTTGATTCCTTGAGACTTACCCGGTAATAGGAGTTGCGGTTTAGGATTAGTGTGTAGTGAGACTTACCCGGTGATCTACTCCACTTTAGTAACACCTTCCCCTCGCAAAAATCTCAGCTTTGTCCGTTTATCTATAGATCTTGAGTTGGAACCACAACTAGATGCTTTAATCCCTAGAATTGCATGTTTGCTTTATTGACTTCTTATTCATCTTTGATTGTGTTAATCGCTCTTGTGGTTAGAACTAACGTAGCATACCGTGTTGACTTTGTTTCACCGAGTCCCTGTGATCGACCCCTGGAATTTTCTTGCTTTTACTACGATTGACCCGTACACTGCGGGTTCGCATCCTTGTTTTAAGCTTAAGTCTAGGGTTATAAATTTAAAGCTTGCACACACCGTTTGGAGCGAACACACAACCTTAATCGGTTTAGTTAGTCTTGATCCTTGGATTACAAGTTTGGGTATTTGACATTAATTCTCGCCTTTAGAACCTTTCTATATTGAAGCCTCAACAACCTGTATAGAGAGTGTCTTGTAGGTGAATCATATAAGGTCTTTGGAACTTCACCGTACGATTACCTTACATTAGCATACCTTTGCATATCTTAACTCTGTCCTTATATCATTAGTATATCTTGAATCGATTGCCACAGCTGGATTCCTGGATCTTTAGGATTGTTGTTTCCCAATATTTGAAAAGCTTCTTACATTTACTTGCTTGATAACCTATAATTGAATTTGTTCCCCCCAAATCCCTGTGTTCGATACTCTGGAACTCTTGCTTAACTATATCGATCCGTACACTGCGGGTTCGCTTGCTTGATTCTAGTTTTATAAATTTAAAGCTTATTTGCACGCACGCTAAGTGGCGAACAAAATGCAAGAAACCACGCCCTGTCCTTGAACACAACGGCCGAGATTTATGTTGATCAACCCGTGGAATTGCCAGTTATGGACAAACTACATCGTTCATGTCGGAAGTTGATTACTACAGGTTGAGGCTCCTCTTCTCAGCCATCACAACAACCACCACCCCCTCCAAGACTTCCTTGCATCCTGGAGGAACACAAGGAAACCTACAATCGCATCCAACCCCGAACCCTTGTAGCTCCTAGGTACCTTTTACTTGATGAAATCCAATGCATGGATGTGGTTGATTATTTACAGTTCATGATTAATTGAGCTAGTCTTGGAACCTTTGTCAGGATTAGAGAGCATGCATATGAAGAGCTAACAATGGAATTTTTGAGCTCTTTTGATCATAATGCTAGGGACAGAACGGTTGAATTTAGGATGATTAACAGAAACTATGCTATGTCTATTGTTCAGTTTGGGCGGATGTTTGGTTTTGGTGAGACTACAAACGAGACCTTTCCTATGCAAACCCGTCCTAGTGCGTTTTGGGGATGCATTGCTATGGTTGTCGGTGAACAAGATAAGTGGAACCCCGCAGTTTAGAAAGATAAGTTGATCTACAACTTATCTTTCAAGCTTTGCAATCGGATTATGTCGGAGAGCCTCTTTCCTCGGACTGAGACACCTCAAAAGGTGAAGGTAGATGAGCTCTATATTTTGTTTTGCATGGAATCCGGTACTACCCCGGATTGTGCCACCATGCTTGCTGACTATCGAGGAAGATTGGGAACAAGTCCCGAGGTGATATCTGTGTTGGTGGGATTGTGACCCATATTGCTAAATAGTTCGATGTTGATTTTTTTGCGTGCAAGCTAGAAGTTGAAGCTAGACCTTTGGGATTACAGAGATTCATCACTAGGGGTATTCTGATTCCCCACACTAGAGGTCCACCATTTGTCGTTATGCCTTGGGAAGGCAAAGGCACTAGAGCGATTCCATGGAGTTCTGACTACTCCATTAGGAACCCCCGGAACTGGAGGCACTTTCCTCTCGATGCATGCAGATAGGGTATTTCCCGAGGACTTTGATGAGGCTACCGCAGTTGAGGCGGATATAGGACAAGGTGTAGAGGACATGGACACAAGGACAGATGCAAGTCCTAGCGGTGTCCATGATGAGACTGACTTCGGTAGCTTCCCGGACTAGTTGGCTGATTTCCCTCCTATGGGAGACTTCTGTGACCCTCCTAGGAGATCCACAACTCAACGACCCCGATCCGGCCCTTCACAGAGACGTGCTAGCACTTCTGAGCGCCCTACGTTGTATGATGAGCCACCTAGTTGGCTCATCGGTCTACAGTCGAGAATGAGCGGTCTTGCAGTTTCTGTGGAGCGTATAGATCAGCGCCTTGAGACTTTGGAGAAGGAGCTACAATAGGATGCACGGATGATGAGGGATCTATACCGGCAGCAGTTCGGACACCACCATGATCCGGCTTGGTTCCAATTCCCACCACCGTTACCATGATGACATTCCACTTCATACCATTGGTTTTATATCATCAAACATCGTGAGTTTCTTTTTCTTTTCTTTCTTTTATTGCACATTAGGGACAATGTGTAGTTCAAGTATGGGGTGGATTTGAGACTTGGTTTGTAATAACTACTATGATACTTTGCTTTGATTGTATGTCCATCGTACTTTGCATCTTCACTTTCTTGTCACATGTTTCAATATTGTCTTGCATTATATAGCTTTGCAAAATCAGAGAAATTAAAATATTTTAAAATTTTATGCTTCTAAGATTGGAAAAGACCTCGATGATGATATTACTTGTGGAATAGATTTTGATGATTTTCATGTGTTTAAATTGAATGTTTGGATTGTGAAGGATTTGAATGTTTTGTTGGAATTTCTTGCAAGTTTGATAATTTGGAATTTGGTCTAAATTATGTTGATAATTAAAGGTTGAAACCGCCTTAGAAGTTCTTGCACTTCTTATTGATATGATTAAAGTGTCTCGATTTTATTCCTTTCTTCTTCTTGATCACGCTTTTAGCTCTTGATGTATATGTTTTGCTTCTTTTTATACCTATCTGGGAATTAGGACGCAAGTTTGTGAAAGTTATGAAGTTTGAAGTCGAAAGTGATGAAAGGGTTACAAAATAGGTTTCGGGAAGTCAATTATGATGATGAGTAACTCGGCACCATTCACATAGTCGGGTGTTTGTGTCTTGCCAAAGTCAAATTCAGCGATATTCCTAACGAGTCTTGGTATATGTATTACGATTTGAGGCATCTCGAAAAATTGAGATATGCTGATTTCCTAGGCTTCGGTTATTATGCACCTCTGTCCTTGTTCTCAAAAGTGAAAGTAAAAGAAAAAATGATAAAAAAAAGAAGAGAAAAAGAGCTTATCGGTGGATGTTGAAGTTTCCTTAATGAAGTTGTGATGTTATTTTCCTTTTTTCCCGGATTTTGCACCACACATCCTATACACATCCCACCCTAACAAGTTTTTTGGCCTTCATTTGAAAGATCTTAAGATCTTTGAGTATGTTGTTTGGCTTTGTGGTTTAAATTGGATTTTTCATGATTGATTTTGACTTGCTTCAAGTTCTGATGTTTGTTTTAAAACTATTGCAAGGTATGATGATTCTTTTTAGGACATGAGTCTTTTTGCTCACATAACAGTTTTCGAAAACTATGAAACAAGTATAGAGAGTGATTCTTGAACAAAAGCACGAAACCAAAACTATTGTTTTTTTCCTTGTCTTTGCATTCATATTTCATACATCTTTGTATTCTAGATTTTAACCATGCTTGGTAACAAGTAAGAGGCAAGTATGGGGTATTTTGATAGAATGGAATATGACGTTAGTTTAGATGTGCATATAGGTAGTTTTCCCCTTTCTATTGTGTACATGGACATATATCCGTAGCATTTATGATCATATTCACCTATTATGTTGGAATAGAGATCTACACAAGTTTTGTTGTGAATTTAGGTGAATTGGTGATAATTTGGAGTGGAAATGGAGCATTCATGACATGTTGATCGAAGTGAACCTCAATGGCAAGCATTAGAGCCTAAGAAGGAGTATGAAGTGAGGACAAAGAGGAAACACGTCTAAGAGAAGGAACCACGGCCAAAGGAACACTGCCACGGCCGAGGTTTTATTAATTCATTGATTAAAACCCGTGGAAAGAGAGGTCGAGAGGCTCCACGGTGTAAATCATGGGCCGTGGTTTTGATGACGTCACCCGAGATTTTCTACGAAAAGATCGGTACGTTATTGACACGTCATCAATGCAAAAGGAGATCTTCTAAGCCTAATTTTATTCCATAATATAGGGTGACGGCTACGAGAAACAGGATCCGGATTTATAAGATTGAGGACGGCGTTATACCTTGAGATAATCTTGCTACACACTCCGAAGACGGATTGAAGAGCTTTTGGATTTGCATCTTGGAAACGGATTGACAACCTGTATTTGGAGATTCAAGATACTTTCATGAGATTTTTTGGATTTTGATTTCTATTCTTTGAAAATTAGCACGGAGATTACTTGTGATTGATTTGCTTTGAGATATTTGGAGATTGATTATTTGTAGATTATTGAGTTTTCTTGGTTTCATCCCTTCTCAACCTCTTTTCTGATTATTGATATTGATATGATGACTGTTTGCTAAATCCTCTACGATTCTAGGGCAATAAGTTGACGATTCTGGTTTAGATGATGATAGATTAATCCTTATAAACAAATTGGACCTTGACAGTTGCGTTTTAACCGCCGTAGAAGAGATTCCACGGGTTGTTCTTGAGAAACTCGGTCGAGATTCACCAAGATCCTCCCGTGGTTTTCTCTATCGTGCACGTTTTGCTTTGTCCTTTAAGCAATGCTAAAGATTGCCTAAACCCTAACCTTGTGGAGCCTTCCTAACCTATATCCGAGCGTGGGAAGAGACTTACCCGGTGATTCCCTTGTTTGGTTACAAACGATTACAAGATCTAGGTAATAGAGGATTCAAAACCCTGTATGAAGGTTGAGTGTGCCAAGCCTTTACCTTTGTGCTTTCATTTGATTCCCTTGTGTTGGTGTTTGATTTGAGAGTATAATCCTTCCCTTAGATCCTCTATCTTATCAAGACTCAACATCCGTTATTAAGAGAACCTTTGGGTTGAGACAAGTGGGTATTGGAGCTTCACCGTATAGTATCCTATCTTAGAACACATACCTTTGCAATCCCAGCTCTATCATTTACATCCTTAGACATCTTGATACGACAACAACATTCACATACTTTGACCTCTAGAATCCGCGTTCCCAATTATTCTTATATCCTTATAATTGTTATTGATCTTTGCTATTGCATGCTTTCTAAGTTTAATTACATTACTGATATTGTTCTCACTGAATCCATGAGATCCATGCCGGAATATTAGCCCTTACTATGATAGATCCGTACACTGTGGGTTCGCTTATCGTTAGGCATATTTCAAGATATAAATTTAAAGCTTTTTACGCACACACCTTTTGGAGTGAACAATTAAACCAAGGAGTGTTCTAGTTGAATCTAGTCATCGAACTTTTAGGAGTATCAATTCATCCAAGACTATTACATTAAATTATCTTGAGATATCACAATTGAGTGTTAGTGTGAGAGAAAGACAAGTGAGGAGTTGTTTATTTGACTAACTACACAAGTTTGTTGTCATTTTGTGTATTTGTGTAGATGTCAAGGTTTAATAGCCCTAGAGGGTCACAAAGGACTGAATCGACAAGTCCGAAAGCCATGGACATGTTAAAACAACTCATGTCCATGGTTACAACCTTGAATGAGAGAATGTCTAATTTGGAATCTCACCCCAATAATCTCACCCCCTCTCAGACGAGATTCCAGCTGAGATCAATATATGGTGTTGGTGGTAGTTCACGTTATCTACCTAGACCCCCATCCCCGGAGTCAACTCAAAGAGCCCCCCAAGGGAAAGGTATACGATATTCAAATCCTCTTTTCAATGCAACTGATATGCCGGATTTTATTAATGATTTTTAGGAATTAGAGGATGATGATAATAAGGACATGTAGAGAGAATTTCCTAGACGTCACCCCCATGCAAGGAGTGGTCAAAACATAGAACCATATTGACATTACCAAAAGCATGACGGAATAGGAAAAGTGAAGGTTAAAATTTCTAATTTTGAAGGCAGGTGCGATACGGACGCTTTCATGGAATGAAAGACCAAAATAGAACAAATTTGGTCTTGTTAGATTTTTAGTGAGCAAAGAAAGGTGTAGCTCACTTCATTGGAATTTCAAGGTTATGCCTTAGTGTGGTGGGATCATCTTGTCATAGAAAGGAGAAGAACACTAGATCCGGACATCAACACATGGGAGCAAATGAAAGTCTTGATGAGAGCTATATTTGTACCTCAACATTATGCTAGAGAGTTAAGGCAAAGGTTGGTGAACCTTAAGCAAGGATCTATGCGTGCGGAAGAAGTTTACACGCCCATGCAAATGGCGATGGTGAAGGCCAATGTTATAGAGGATGAGGAGTCTACAATGGCTCGTTATTAGCATATTTACATCCATAATTAGCCAATGAGATTGGTTTGTACCCTTATAATACTATGACAAATTTATTGCATTTGGCCATCAAAGTGGAAAAGAAGAATAAGGGGAGAATCCAAGCAACCAAGTCTAATTTTGGAGCTACAAGTTCATGGAAACAACAAAACAATAGGTTCTAAAATGCACAAAGCCGAGAGCAATCTTCTACCAAGGATGAAAAGAAACGTTAAAACGTGGATCAAGGACCTAGGCGAATGTAAACACCTCACTCACTATCTCGATCCTTGAATGAACCATCAAGTGATCCAAAAAGGGAGCAATTCTAACTCTACTTTACGTTCTAGGGATAGTGTATGCTTTAAATATCAAGGTAGAGGTCATTATATGAGAGACTTTTCCTAATAAGAAGGTTTTATTCATTAATCAACATGGACAATATGAAAGTGAGGAAGATCATGATCATGATAACACCCACCTTAATGCATTGCATGAAAATGGTAGTGATAGTGATGAAGGCATTGAGTTTGAGCATGGAGAATCATTAATTGCTAGGAGAACGTCGCATGCTAAGATAGCTCCATGTGAGGATAATCAAAGGGAAAATATTTTTCATAAAAGACGTCTTGTTAAAGGGAAGGTGTGTAACATGATTATTTATTGAGGCATTGAGTTTGAGCATGGGGATCATTAATTACTAGGAGAACGTTCCATGCTAAGATAGCTCTATGTGAGGATAATCAAAGGGAAAATAATTTTCATAAAAGCTGTCTTGTTAAAGGAAATTAGGTGTGTAACATGATTATTGATTAAGGTAGTTGTTACAATAAATTTAAAACTACTATATTTTATCATCCTATAGACCATATAAGTTGCATTGGATGATTGATTATGGTGAATTGGAAGTGAACAACTAAGATAGAGTTACCATCACTTTAGGTAGCTATGATGATACTATGACTTGTGATGTTGTGCCCATGCAAGTATGTCATATTCTTTTAGGACGCCGATGGAAATTTGATAGAAGAACTAAGAATGATGGGTCCTTACTAATAAACATTCATTTGAGTTTGATGGTCAAACATTAACCCTTAGGCCCATGATTCCCTTGCAGATTGCTTAAAACTATGAGAAAAAGAAGGCTAAGAGCAAGTTGCAAGAGTTTGGCAAGATAAGGGAGTAAGAAAGGCAAGCCAACGAACAATCTTGCCCCAATGTAGAGGAATATCGCCCCAATGTAGTCATATCTCGCCCTACTGTAGAGGTTCCTCGCCCCGTGTAGGTTTTCCTCGCCCTAGTGAAGAATCTTGCCCAGTGCATCTTCATCTCACCCAAGTAAAGGAAAATCTCACCCCAGTGCCAAATCTCGCCTCAATTGAGGAATATCTCACCCCAGTGCAGAATCTCACCCGAGTTTAAGTACATGTCTCCCTTTGGATGCCATTCTCATGAGCCTATGTAAAAGCATAGTGACTTTAAGCAATGATGTTAAGGCAACCTTACCCCAAACCATCCTAAACCTGCTAGATGAGTTTTGTGATGTGTTTCCGGATGAGATTCCAGCAGCACTTCAAACTTTCGAAGACATTGAGCATCAAGTTGACTTAATTCTAGGTGGTACACTTCCAAATCGTCCACCTTATAGGATGAATCCACAAGATAGTCAAGAGATTCAAGTTCAAGTTCAAGAGGTTTTAGATAAAGGCTATGTGAGAGGAAGTTTGAGTCCATATTTTGTTCTCGTCCTTTTGGTGCCTAAGAAGGATAATACATGGAGGATGTGTGTTTATTGTCGAGGAATCAATAATATCACCATTAAGTATCATCATCCCATTCCTATGCTAGATGATATGCTAAATGAGCTTAGTGGATCCACCTTGTTTTCGAAAATTTATCTTGAGAGTGGATATCATCAAACCAGAATGCGAGAAGGAGATGAATGGAAGACGGCGTTCAAGATTAAGTTTGGTACATATGAGTGGTTTGTTATGCCTTTTGGTTTGACTAATTCTCCTAGGACATTCATGAGATTGATATACCATGTGCTACGTCACTACATTGGAAATTCTGGTTTACTTTGATGACATCCTCATCTATAGTGGATCACTTGAAGAGCATGAAAAACACTTAGGGAAGTACTTGGAACTCTTAGAAATGAATCTTTGTATGCTAATATTAAGAAATGTGAGTTTAGAACTAGTCAAGTTATTTTCCTTGGTTTTGTAATGAGTACAAGAGGTCAGTAGGTGGATGAAGAGAAGATTGAGGCAAGCCAAGAGTGGCCAACACCTACCACAATCGGCCATGTTTGAAGATTTCATGGACTTTCCACATTCTATAGACGTTTTAGCACCATAACAACCTCACTCGGGTCTTTAACAAAAAAGAAAGTACAACTTGCGTGGGGAGATGCTCGAGAGAAAGCATTTAAGGAGCTAAAGTGGAGGATGTCCCATGCACCTCCACTAGCACTTCCGAACTTCACTAAATCCTCTGAACTCGAATGTGATGCTTTTGGGATTTGCATCGGAGGAGTGCTCATGAAAGAAGGTAAGCCACTTTATTTCTTTAGTGAGAAATTCAAAGGAGTATGCTTGAATTATTCGACATATGATATAAAAAAATCTCTGCTTTATTTCGACTATAATTAAGACATGACAACATCATCTTTGGCCTAATGAATTCATCCTTCGTACCGATCATGAGTCCTTGAAACATTTTAGAGGTCAAGATAAATTAGATAGGAGACATCATAGATGGATAGAGTTTATAGAGACTTCTCCATATATCACTAAGTATAAGAAAGGCAAGGACATTGTTGTGGTTGATGGTCTTTGTAGGAGATATTCTTTGATCAGTAATATGGATTCTAAGATTTTAGGATTCTATTATACTAAGGATTTATATGTTGATGATGCTGATTGTGGAGACATCTATAAGCATTGTAATTCTTGAGGTTCTTTAGATAACTTTTACTTGTTTGAAGGATTTTTAATCAAGGTTCATAAGGTATGTAAGATGTTCTCTTAGGCTTGTGTGTTTGAAGACTAAGGCTAGATTGAAACCCCATGGCTTAGATACCCCTCTTCCTATGCATACCTCACCATGGTTATACATTAGTATGGATTTTGTTATAGGATTACCTATGACTAAAATGGGGAGACATCCAATTTTTGTGGTTCTAGATCGTTTCTCTAAGATGGTCCATTTTATTGCTTGTCATAAGACAGATGATGCTTATAATGTAGCTAACTTGTTCTTTGGGAAAGTTGTTAGGCTGTATGAAGTAACTAGGACTATTTTGAGTGATAGAGATGTTAAGTTCCTTAGTTTCTTTTGGAAACTCTTTGGGGAAATCTAGGAACTAGGTTGCTATTTTCTACTTCAAGTCATCCTCAAACGGATGGTAAAATGGAGGTTACTAATAGGACTTTGACTACTATTTTGTGGGTTGTTTTGAAGTATAGTTTGAATGTTAGGGATGATGTCTTGCCTCATGTGGAATTTGCCAATAATCAAACTATACATTCTTCTACTAACCTAACGCATTTTGAGTATGTCTATGTGTTGAATCCTTTGACACTTTTTGATCTTATACCGTTGCCTATAGAGTAGCAAGTAGATTTTAATGCAGAAAAACAGGTGGAATTCATCCAAAAGTTGTGTACAAAGGCACACATAAGGATAGAGGGGAATGGAAAGCTAGTTGCAGCCAAGGCTAATAAAAAGCGCAAGGAATTGCTATTCAAGTCAGGAGCTCTAGTTTGGTTGCCTCTAAGGTAAGAAGGGTTCTTGGAGAAGAAGAAATCAAAGCTCTCACCACGCGGATATAGACCATTTAAGGTTCTACGTAAGGATGGCAACAACACTTATCTAGGAGCTTCCAGAGGACTATGGCATGAGCCCAACCTTTAATGTAGGAGACATGAGTCCTTTTCTATCAAGTGATGAGAATGGTGATGATTCGAGGACAAATCCTTTTGAAGAAGGGGAATATGATGAGTGAGCATCCCCAACACTTCCTACTACATATGGACGAATCACTAGAGCAAAAGCAAGAGCATTGAAGGAAAGATAGTTTACACCATTTAAAAGTCCTATCATGGAAGGAGCAATTACTAGAGCCAAAGCAAGAACCATCCAAGAAGAATTTGTTAGCTTGTTGGCATCATTAGCTCCTAAGGAGAGCATTGGTGATCTATTTTTTTCTATGTCTCCCTTAATCACATTGATGACAATTCGAAGTGGAGTGCGATAGTTCAGGTATTGGTATTGGAGAAGTACTCATGCAAAAAGGTAAGCCTCTTGCCTACCTTAGTGAAAAGTTAAAGGTTCCATGCTTGAATTCTTCAACCTATGATAAGGAATTGTATGCTTTATTTTTTATTTTTAAGACATGGCAACATTATATTTGGCCTAATGAATTCATCTTTAGAGCTGACTATGAGTCTTTGAAGCATTTTCAAAGTCAAGATAAGTTGGACATATGACATGGATGGAGGAGTTCATTGATACTTTTCTTTATATTATCAAATACAACAAAGGAAAGGATAATGTTGTAGCATATGCCCTTTCCAGAAGGTAAACTTTGATCCAAACAATGGATTCCAAGGTCCTAAGATTCCATTATATCAAAGACTTATACGAGGATGATGTTGACTTTGGCGAAATTTACATCCAATGTAAATCTCGGCCTATTGCCAAGAATCTCGGCCGATATTTTGACCAAAATTCGCCTCAGTTGAGAGTCAAGACTGAAGCCCCACAGGAAGTGGTTAGGTTGCATGGAGTGTCGCGGACTATTGTAAGCGATAGGGATGTAAAATTCCTTAGTTTCTTTTGGAAGACTCTTTGGGGAAAGCTAGGTACCAAGTTGTTACTCTCAACTTGTAGTCACCCTCAAACGGATGGTCAAACAAAGGTAACTAAAAGGACTTTGAGTATTATCTTAAGAGTTGTTTTAAATAGAATTTTAATGGTTGGGAAGATGTGTTACCACATGTGGAATTTGCTTGTAATCGTTCCTTGTATATATTCATCTACTAATCTAACGCCTTTTTGAGTGTGTCTATGGAGTGAATCCTTTGACTCCTTTTGATCTTATATCGTTACCTTTAGAGGAGCGAGTAGATTTCATTGCAATAAAACAAGTGGAGTTCATTAAGGAATTGCATGAGAAAACAAGAATAAGGTTGGAGCAAAAGGGAAAACCGTCGCTTCAAAAGCAAATCGGAATCGCAAGAAGATGTTGTTCGAACTTGGAGATCTAGTTTGGTTGCATTTAAGGACAGAGCGATTTCCGGAGAAGAGGAAGTCTATGTTGTCTCCAAGAGGAGATGGACCATTTAGAGTGAAGCGGAAAGTTGGTGACAATGCTTATGTCTTGCAACTTCGAGCTGAGTATGTTGTAAGTCTCATCTTCAATGTGAGTGATTTGAGTCCTTTCGGGTTTAGGGATGAGCGTGTTGATGATTCGAGGACGAATTGTTCTCAAGAAGGGGAGTCTGATGTGGGACCATCTCCAACACTACACCAAGGACCCGTTACTAGATCAAATGCTAACGCATTGAAGGATAATCCAACTATACCTCCTTCGAATCCAATCATGGAATGAGCAATCACAAGGTCAAGGGCAAAGGCTATTCAAGATGAAGTTATGAGCATACTTACAACATGTACGCTCAAGGAGACCTTACTCACTCTAAAGAGTCCTTTGGTGACATTATTGACTGTTATGGAAGAGTCAAACCACGACCAAGAAGAGTCATCAAGCATAGAAGGTGGCAAGGACGAAGAAAGAGTCTCACAGAAGAAATCTCGGTCCACCTCCAGGAATCTCGGGCGAGATTTTTACTTGAGATTTCCTTCCTGACACGCGCTTGAAGATCCGGCCATGATCTTCTATCTAAGGCAACTATATTTTTTTCTTTCCATAAGCTCTCAAACAATTTTAAGGAAATTATAAGTTTTTGGGATTATTATTTTTAATTTTTTTAAGATATCTTCCCTGGATTATCTTTAAAACGATATCTTTCTTAGTTTTCATAGATTGATCTCCCTTATAAATAGCCTTAGAAGGGCTGATTGTTAGATAGATTAGATTTAATATATTTCCACATATTGTGTGAAATTGCAGTTTCGCTTATGAAGTTTGTATTTTATCCATTCCTATTCAATAAAAAAGAGAGCATTTGATTGAATTGTTGTGAAGTCCTTGCTAGATTGTGCTTGTGTATGTTAATCTTGTTGAAGGCTGGTACTCCTGGTCAATACTAGTCCCTCCTTGTGCTTGTCTTACTTAGAAAACTTACGTAAGTTTAAAGAAGTGAGGGTAAAGGTAAGCTCTTCATTAAGGGGTTTTGACACATCATTGGTCAAGGTTCTTTGCGGGAATATCTTGATTCATATCTTCCTATACTTATCATTTATCATTCCATATTCATCTTCTTATCTTTCCATATCGTCCACTAATCTATTATTTGAGTTTCTTAAAATCTCGGACTATTCTTACAAAATCTCGCCGAGATTTCTTCTATCCATCCGAGATTTGCGTCTATCGAAGTACTTTCAACCTAGATCGGGAAGTGTGGCTTGGCCCAGCATCACCAACCATCCCAAGGATCAATCATCATATCATCATCAACCTCATTGGAGCAAAGGAAGAAAGAAGGCACGCTTGGACATTTACATGAAGCAACCGGAGCAAAGGAAACCTCAAGTATAGATCATTGAGTGAAGACTAACTTGACCAAGAAAGAAGGATAAACTCGAGCTAAGAAGCATTCAAGTGGATTTGTCAACGTTAGTCGAGTTTACATCATAACTTGAGCAAAGAAGGCATACAACTTGACCTAAGAAGACACTCCACTAGACCTAAGAAGAATTATTTCCAATAAAGTTTAACATAGATGGTGTGGAGCCTTGAGTGACCACTCACTCAAGAAAAGAGTATAAGCTAAGTCGAGCTAAGAAGCCAAAATGCACAAAGTTTCAACATCTCTCGACTTTTCCACATTGCTTGAGCTAAGAAGACGAAAAACTTGAGAGAAGAGGATGAGATAATCAAACAAAGAAGAGGATGTTAATTAGGTGGAGCAATCGATGCAATGCAGAAACTCACTCGACATAAGAAGATTCATCCACTCGAGGTAGCCACGTCGAGTTTGTGCCACTTGCATAACTAACCTCCTACCAACTTGCTTTCCAAGGAGGATGGTTGTTGAAAATAATATTTTGGAGCTTGAATCGGTCAAATTTAGATTCAAATCAAAGGAAAGCATTGGGGTTCTTCATTCTTGTTCTTGTTATATTTTATTCCCAACTTGTTTTGGTCATAACATTGGATTGGTAAGTTCAAATTCGTCCATTATTTGTCCTACATTCCCCATTTGTCGTCTAGTTTACAACTATGTTGCTTGTTTCTACTTTTACCATGTTTAGATTTTTTATGATGAGTGAATAGTTCACGTGCTAGGTTTTGGGGTGAAATTTCCAAATCATTCTAGACTAGTATTGTTCATATGTTGTGCTTATGATTTGAAGGGATACTAAAAGCTAGTTGTAGCTTATAGGAAGAAACTAATCTACTTGGCATTCATTCTATATTGGACTTATTTTGAATGTCACATGTTAGACTAGGAGTAGTCTAGATTGTTCTCATAACATGCTGTATATTTTCAAGCATGAATGAATGATACTTTTATTAATCATCCAAGTTGAGACAAAAAACTAACATGAGGATGGTTACCCAATGTTGAGATGATTATAATGCTAGAGTAGAATGGTTAGGGCCGAAAGGATTATCACCTTACTTGTGATGTTATTATCCAAATTATGAATATGTTAGATGGTATAAGCAAATAGCAAATGTCATATATGTTATGCTTATATTGTCTAAGATAGTCATAATTAATCTCAAGCTTCATCAAATAGTGTGCAAATAATAAACACTGTGATGCTTACTAGATATTACGAAGCCCAATGATGTGACAAAGCTCACCTAATATACACTGTAGCTTTGAACTTGTTACATTCATATTTATTTACCTTCATTGATTCAACATTATATGTTGGAGCATGCTACTAGCTATGGTTTGAGGGTTAAAGTCCCCAAACCTAGTGTTTTTCTCATACATGATATTTGATCTTGTTACTTGCTTACTTGTTACCCAAACCCAAAGTATTTGATCACTTGATCACCCATTTTGCTTTATTTTACACACTCGCACCTTAATTGAACTTGAAATACTTCAAATTATATATCGTCCTTTGCAATCTCAACCTTGATAATATATCATATACTCACTTTGACATGGTTGTACCCTTGTAATTTACATTTATTCTCAATTAAAAGATTTGTTATGACGAGAGAACCTCTGAAGTGAAGAAATTAATTTAAAACATATATTAATAAGCATGTGACCCTTGTCACGAATGGGCTATTGGGTGTCTCTCTTTTATGCCCCTCTTACCGCTTCTCTCCACTTAATCTTGCAAGACAAATTCAGAACTTCCAGATCCAAACAAGTTTGGATCTTTAGGTGTAGGAAAATGGCACTTGTGTTGTCCCTTTGCTTTTGAGATATTGTTGTGTGTCAAAGCATACGTTTCTTGTACTGACTTTTAAACTCACTTCTCCACATATTTTTTTCCCTTAGATGCCATGAAATTATATATGCTCGTTTTCGTTGATATTTATGTTGTTTTCTTTCTTGGGGCAACTTCTTGTAGAATGTCCTTTCTCTTTTCATTTATAGAAATTGACATCTTTGAGATTTTTTGTGCCCGTTTCTTGACTTGCATGTCCCGTCCCTTGTTGTGGAAGACCTTGAAACTCTTTACAAGGAGAGATATACCTTCATCTTCAATCTCTATTTCACCATGCACCTCCCCATCACATTCTTTGTAGATTCTCACAAGAAGAGTAATTTTGAACGTAGTTTATTTGTACGACATCTTCTAATACTTTGCAATCAACACAATCTAGAGACACCTCACTTCGATACCAATTGTTGTATTTTTTGTTAGTTATAACAAGTAGTGATGTCTATGTGAGATTTTCCTAGGCAAAAAAAAAAAATCAATAATCCCTAATTTGTAGAATATGAAAGCAGATAAGTATAAAGATCAACGTAACAACTTTTAATGAAAACCTTAATTTACCAACTAGTAATTTAAGATCAAATCGATTAGTTCCTTCCTAATTTTACTAGGCTAGACTTACAAAGTAAGTTTATTAGTTACTTATCTTGTTTACGTTGTAGTTCCCGACTACCATCTTTGAGTCAAAACAACCTAAATCGTTATATGTTACAATCTCTAGTCCTCCTATAAAAGAACTCGTGGAAAGCTTGATTCTTCATCTCTTCTCAAGCTACCTTGGACATCCTCTTGTCATTTCCTTCAATTGATTGTCACTTATCTTCTTCATATGGATATATGATTATTTGTAAAGACAATGTTGATAGCATGTATTATATTCTATATTTTGGGGTTGGTTTAGACGTTTTATCTTCTATAATCTGCATGTATGGATGTATATTGTGTGATTATATTGTTGTTTTATCTACATTTGTAGGAATCGAGGTCTACACCTAGTTTCGATGTAAATGTAGGTAAAATGGCACGTTTTGGACTAAAATGGAGCTAAGGAGCTAAGGAGTCATTGGAGCTACATTCTGGAGCTTAAGAAAGACCTCAAGAAGCATGGAAATGATTATGAAGATTGACTTTGGACCAGATTCGAGAGATTTCACATTCAGTTGAGATTCACCTCTGTCAGCTACAGTGTCACCTCGACCGAGGTGATCTTGAGGAGCGTCCCGACCGAGTCGAATACCCTGCCGCCGGCGAGATCCATATTTTTGGCTGAGATCTTTTAATTTTGGAAAGAAGATATCTTATATTTTTGGGATGGATTTTTGGAAGGAAGATATTATTTTTAGGAGATTAATTTTAGGAGATATGGATATATTTTATGGGAAATTATCTTTTAAGATATTATTATCTTTTGAAGATAATTCTCCAACATAAAGGGTTGGATTTTCCACAAGTTCAACCATGCTTGGAGCATCCAACAATTGAGGGATTTTCGGAAAGTTTTGAAGAAAGGAATGAAGGATTGAAGGATTGAAGATCAAGGAAGGAAGGAAGGAAGGAATCTAGTTTGGAGTTAGCTTTTGAAGGAGTTTGTAAGACTTTCTTAGATTGTCTTTTTGGTTGATTGTCTTTGCTGAATTGTGATTGAGGAACGCTTGTTGTTTGATATTTGATTCAGTTATTAAGACCCTTTTCTTAAGGTTTTCTTGTTCGAATATTAATTCCCTTTTCATCAAATTGATTATTGTTATCATGATGATTGTTGGCTAAGTTTCTTATGCGATTCTAGGGTGATTGGCTGAAAGTTGTGGGAAAGACGATGATAGAATGATCTTAATCCCAGCAGGACCTTGAAAGCTCGAGTCTTTAACCTTAACCCTAGAACACCTCGCTCAGTCGAAGAACATCTCGGCCGGGGTGGGATCTGACTGAATGAGGTGACCTTTCCTGAACTTTATATGAAGTTAAGTGTTCTAGTTTGCCAAATCCTATTCTTATTACACCTTTCCTAGTTCAATGCAAGCCTAGGATGATACTTACCTTTGTTTTTTTACCCAAGATCGTGAGTGTAGGTAGTAAAGGTTTATCCTGTATTGGGGTTTGAGTGTGCCTTCATCCCATCTTTGTGTGTTAGCCTGAGACTTACCCGGTAACGGTTGATTTTATTCCCTTGGGTGGTGTGTTGGTTTGAGATTATAGTTCCTTTCCTTAGTACCTTGAGACTTACCTGGTAATATGGGGTTTGGTTTGGGATAGTGAGTAGTGAGACTTACCCGGTGATCTATTCCCACCTTAGAAACACCTTCCCTTTGCAAACTTCAGCTTTGTCCGCGTTATCCTTTGAGATCTTGAGTCAGAACTACAACTGGATGCTTTAATCCCTAGAATCCGCATTTTCCCCTTACTTGACTTGATATCATCTTTGATTGCTTTAATTGCTTTTGGTTATTTGCAATATTTGACAACCTGATTTTGTGCTTTGTTTCACCTAAGTCCCTGTGATCGACCCTTGAAATTCTTGCTTTTATTACAATTGACCGGTAAACTGCGGGTTCGCATATTTGTTCAAGCATATTTCTTGGGTTATAAATTTAAAACTTGCACACACCGTTTGGAGCGAACAAATATTTCAAGGTCAGACAAGATGAGTGTTGCCGAGGTTCAATGTGTTGTCTTCTCGATTATTTTCTTTGTTTGAAGTAAATGAATTTTTCTTCTGCTTTTCCATGGTCCATCTCCCTTTGCAATTGGCCAAAGTTTGTTTGTCTTCTAAATTTGTATTGGTTACATACATATTTATCGGTTCAGAGTGAATTGATTTTCTTTCATGTTATCTTTTTTGTAGATTATTGCCATTTGTTAAGAAGCATGGATGCATGTTGTAAGGAAGAACCAATATGTCATCTTACTATAGGATCTTGAGAAGTGTTAGACCGTGTGTAAAAGAGAGCCCCGAGACTACTATTTTTTTTCTAAAAAAAGATAACATGGAGTATTTAGTAACCGCTGTTTATATAGACTTCTAAAGACAAAATCTAACAAGTTTTCTAAAATAGAGTTTCCTAAGATAAATTATATCTTAAATCTTCAAGATCTTTGGTGAATAAGGTAGGCTAACACATATCATTCATATGTGAAAACCCATGGAGTATTTAGTAACTCCGAAAATAATAAGAGCTCTACTTCTAATAGTAATAAAAAGCAGATTATATGATTCTTAATTAATTAATTACGAGGACGTACAACTAAGATAGTACAATCCTAAAGAAACACTGTAGAGAAATTTCTTAATTATTTTGTGGTGAAGAATGAGTCGGGAGCGGTCATAGATATATATTATATAAAATCATAAAATCCTGTTGTCCCCCCTCAAATAATGCAAAATCAAGATACATGGTATATAAATTTGGCTCAAGCTGTAGCTGTTTGCTGTACATGACAATTAGTCACAGAATCTAATATTTCCCCACCTTCACTACTAAGATGTTCCCTTTTGACCATGGGGAGGAGTTATCATTCCAAGCTGCTGGGAATAATCTTGAAGATCACGAAGAAGAAGAAGCAGAAGGTTACCAGCAGCAAGATCTGGTTCCCGACAACGAGTTGCTCGCCGCCGTAAACCTGTACACCACCCCCACCAGCTTCGCCTCGGGTACCCTCTCCTTTTCTTCGACTCCAGACGTAATCACGAGCATGGCCGCCACTCATAGGGGTAGAGGCCGTGGGCGAGGCCGAGGCCGCCGAACTGGTGGTGGGCCAGCTGGTGAGGAGGAGGAAGATGATAGGAGGAAGACTGTTCATAGGGATATTGAGAGACAAAGGAGACAAGAAATGTCCTCCCTTTACTCTAATCTCCGCTCTCTTCTCCCTCTTCACTGTCTCAAGGTATGTAACCAAACCCTAGCTCCAAAATCGAGGTTAATTGGAGCTAGGGTTTTACTTGAAAATTTAATCTTGTTGGATTTTTAACCAATTTGAAGGTCGATTGTGGATCTCAATTTGATAGGGCAAGAGATCGATGAGCGACCACATAGCAGAATCGGTGGGCTATATAAAGCACTTGGAAGAGAGTGTAAAAGATCTAGGAGACAAAAGAGACCAACTAAGAAGACTAAGCACGAGCCATGGAGAAGGAAGCCATTCAAGTAGTAGTGCACCAACGTGCAGCGTGGAGGTCTTCATGGGTACAAGTGTCCTTGAGGTACAAATCAGCAGCGCCCATGGAGAAGATGAGCCGCTCCTTTCGAGAGCACTCAAGGTGTTAGCCGAAGCAAGGCTCGATGTTGTTAGCTGCGTCACTAACAAACTCAATCAAGGTCTTATCCACAACATCCACTGCCAGGTTTGAATCATATATAATCGTGTCTTTCTTGTGGAAAATATCTCCATTTCAGTCCTTGTTTCATTTATAACCGTGTCCCTGCGAGCAGGTTACTCCTCATTTGGGTTCTGATGGTGTGGACGTGCAGCAGCTTCAGCAGAGACTCTATGAAGCTCTTTCTTCCAACACGTCAAACTAGTACTACTGCTCTACTTCCTCACTGTATGCCGCCTTCATTTACTCAATTCTCGCTTCTAATCTTCGTCTCCCAACTTTGGATTTACTTGGATACTCAGAAGATGTGATTGAGTTTGGTTGTTAGTGATTTGATGCACTGTCCACTCACCCTTGTTCGTTAATGGTGAGTTTTGTCATCTTTATATATGTCCTAATATGTCCATCAATACTATAACCCTAGCTAAACCCTCTTTCTACTATGTTATGCACTAATCTGACGTATAACCAGGAAACTTACCGACACCAATTTGAATCATCAGCCTTGTAATGTAAAATTGATGAAACATATTTGTATGACAAAATCGACTTTGTTAAACTTCTTGCCTGAATAAAGGTTGTTAAACTTAATTTAGATAAAATTATGTGTAACTAATAAAATACACAAATCAATTAAAAAAAGAATTTTTTTTGTTTTCAATAGTTATATTAACAAGTTGTTCTATTTCACCTGATAAATTATATAACTAAGTTTAAAATACATCCGATATCATATATTAAACTGTGTCCTTAAGTATTTCTATCTTTGCTGCTCACTAACAGATTCGGGTTAGCCTACTGAATATTGAACTAAATAAATAATAACTTAACTCTGAGGTATATACAGAGGGAGAAAGATTCTAGTTCGAAAGTAAAGGTTTATGAGTTATATACACATATAAGTAATGTGTATGTGTATATGTATGAATTCACGCGTGTGTGCATATATTGATTCTATGTTAATTGAATGGATCATGCAAACTATTTTGCCCGATATGTGGATGGACATCGAACAACGACTCTATGTCGGCAATGGGCTTTGGATCGTCAAGCTTCATGTAGATATCATCCAATGCAAGTTATATTGTTATCTTCGCCTACTAGGCCAACTCTAGCGCCTGTGGGACGAATTAAGTTCTTCCTCGCATCCCAAAAACATTGATGTACTCCGTGCTCAAAAGTCTGTCATGAAAAACTATATTGAACGAGTTCACCAGTTATTTAGGGGACTCGATAATACTTATGAAAACTTTCCCTGTTGCTTTATTTCTTAGAGGTACCTATCCCCACTTAACAAGGTATATTCTCTTTCTCTTCTGTAGTTGCCTAATTCTAGATATATTGACTTCATTTGTAATTAGATTCAAGCTAAATCTTCCATCAGGTCGGTTCGAAGGTAACTTTATTTACCCGATTTCTAATTATCTCAATTTTAAATATCTATCACATATGTATGCTTATTAAGTCAAAGCTTCTACTCAAAATCACGATCCTAGCACATACAAAACCACCACCTACAGTGAATACTGACGTGACGCAATGACCCTTGTGCTTAGTAAGGGTGAAGTTCTAGAAGAATTTTTTTACCTATAATGAATATCGACCATTAATTGATAACTCAATGATTAGATTAAATTTATGGTCCCTCCCAAACTTTTTTTTATTTTTAATTACTTTTTTTGAGTTTGATTTTTTCCATTGAAAATTTTAAACATCACCTAGAATGGACAAGAAAATATTTGGGTACATTGCTTAGAATAATAATGATGTTATCATTTAGATTAGTACCAGTATTTAATCTCATATATGTTTGGACAAGATCTTCCTAGCTATTGAGTCACATCAAATGCAGGTTTCTTCATTTTTCTATTTAAACTGTTATTTTATGTAAACCATGAATAAAAGAAAGAAGATAAAATTAATTAACATAAAAATAGTTAATAATTGAAGAAATAAAAAGGGACGTCCTTTTTGTTATGAGTATGAGTGTATGACCCTAAAGTAGTACATATCCATATGACTTTATTGCATGTGATATTCAGGGGACCATGATATACGATCGAGATGAGTGACCTATACGTATACAACTAACCCAAATAATTATTTGGTACTAATTAGGTGAGATGACCATTTAACAACTGTAGCATATAAAGTATAGGGCATATAATCCCTAAATCTCTAATTTTAGGGATTCGCCTATTGTCATCATATCATCTAAATCTCCACATCAGATATTGTTCCATCCAATCCTAATAATCCTCCACCCTACCAAACATCCAGATCTTCATTTATTTTTATATTTATATAATTATATTTAATAAAGATGATAATAATTTACGATGGTTTGGAAATAAATCAAACACTTGTTTTTTTCTGTCATAATAATGATAAATCTTACTTACAGACCCCAATAATGATATTATGTTCGGTAGGTTTGAACCTTGCAGTCCTTACAACTAGTATGAGTAAGATTATATATTATTTATATATCGTTCTGTCCTTACACCTCTATAAAGATGTTTTCATTTTTTCTCCTCACGACTAAGCATGAATAAGCTGATTATATATTCATTGTAATCCTCATATTGAATTCATTGATGTTAAGTTCGGTATCTTTGAACCTTGCAATCCTCCAATTCAGCAAACTTTAACTCTTCCGTTAGTGTTCAAATATGTCATTCCACCGTTCGATTTCCTGATAGTTGGATTGAATCATCTTTATCATGAGACTCTTTGCTACCTCAAGATAGACGTGAATTTCAAAGTATCGTTTTGGAGTTACGGTTTAAGTTCCACATATTTATCTTGATGAGTTCGTTCAAGTTTAACACAAGCCCATCGTACAAGACATGTATAGTTGATAAGGATTGAAATATGAGCTTTAAATCATGCAAATAATTATAAGACTCGATTTTAGTAAAGGGCTAAGATCTAATATACGGAGAAAGTGTATTGATTTGAATGATTAATTGTATAACTCGTGAATAAACATACACAAATAGAAAACAAAAGGGAGGGATCCGTCCAACAGAGAGGGGAAGTCCGTCCGAATTGAAAAGTTGCGAATAAGATCACAAAAAACCAAAAAGTTAAAGAAAACACAAAAGACGGTCCCGCGAACTAGTCGATTGTTTCGACAAGTATGTTAGCCATATGGCATTAGCAATAAGGGGGAGAAAAAGGGGTTTGTACTAAATAATTCAGAATAAGGGAAATAAAATTAACGAAAACTATAATTCAATAACAATAAAGGCATTTCAAAATCTAAATCGCCACCGCTATGCATTTTCAATCTCAATTGATAATGACCATATCCAATTATCATATGTATCATTTATGTAGGAAACAACTCGATCTACATAGCTCTCGCATCTACACAATATAAAAAGTATCAATCATGCAACTTTCACATCTTGTAATTAACACCTTCAAGCATATACAGAATTGTTGTAATGGATATGAGAAAGAACGGAAATAAACAATAAGAAAGACACTAGATATAGCGTGGTACGCTCAACAATGACTTCTTGATTACTGTGAGATATTTCATTCAAGAGATTGAACGAAGCACCCCTATGCAAAGGGGTACTTTGTCCCCATCAAGCCCAGACTCGTTGACCGGGCAACGAAACATCAATGATGCTCTATGAAGTGTGACAATTCAAGCATGCTCAACAATCTCCACCTTGACTTGAATTTTCCCTTATGTACCAAATGCATTGGCAATGTCACGTGTATTATCTTCTCAATCTCTACAAAATAAACTTACCCTATAGTAGCTGGCGCCGGCGCCGCCGGTTCCTCAACGCTCCTCAACTCAAAAACTCTACCTCTAGCTCTCACTGGTACCTCCATCACGACCTTTGCCTCTACTCGGTCCTAGAGCAGAACCCTGAGTAGGAGGATGGTCCGAGACTCATTGTTGTCCCTGTATCTGATGTTGAGACAATCTCTGCCCATGCCCTCCTGCACTAGCATAGGAAGAACCATGTTGGGATGACGTCTTGCCTTGACGGCAAAATGTAGCGTGATGTCCTGGCTTCCCGGAAGAGAATCAAGTCACTGGTGCTCTCGGGAAATCAAATCTCATGTGTCCTGACCCTCAACATTACCGTCCTCTCTCAAAAGTCTGTGCAGAAACTGGGTAACTCGAGCGACCTTGAGTTTGGCCTCGCCCGCACCTTGATGCTCCTGCACCGGTCTTCCTAGTACGTTGTCTCTTCGCAGAATTTCCTGTTTGATAAGTCCTCCTCTGGCTATTCCGCTCACGCTCGTAAGCTGAGGCTCTATCCTAGTAGTCTATCAAAGACTTGCCTTGGAAACCCGTCATGTAGGAACAAGTACTCTCCCTCAGTCGGCGGGAGAACAGATACACATGCTGATCCTCTGAGGTGTAGTTGGATCCAGTAATGCCAGCTCCTCCGGGAATCTACTAATCGCCTCTACTATCGGCACATCCTCAAAGCCAGCCTCGACAAAGTCCTGTATTTTCTCCCTCCTCGGAGAGGCGGGGCATAAACACTCTCCGATCATGCTCTGCTTCTGATCATAGCTGGTGGCTCGAATCTGCATGGTTCTCCATCACTACTGGGCTAGGTCTCGGAATAGAGTTTGTACTAACTTTATCCATTTGTCCTCTAGACATCTAATAGACTCAAGGGTTGAGTCTGCATGCCCAATCCATATCTCAACCTCCAACCCACCTTCCCAGAGAAAGGAGGTACTCCTATCTGGTGAAATGCCTTCCACCAGGTGTCTAGTCGAGGCCCTCTCGAGTCCTTTGGAGCTCTAACAATCTCAACAACACGTGTCGGTATGACTGTCACCTGAGTAGCTCCTTGGAACATCTTTGAGGATCCTACTTGTGCTGGCAAATACGGGGCACGGCTACCTGCCCTGGCAGCCTCCTCGACTCTTTTTGATACACGGAACTCTTGTCCCCACATAGAGACATGATCCGAGTCATCTGACTAGGCTCGTTGAGATCTCTGTCTCGCTGCCATACCGCTCCTAGTTTCAGAAATGACACTCTCAACAACCTTCTCGTGTACGTTCACCGCTGCAGGCGGATCAACAATAGGAACATGTCCATGACCTATCACTACTAGAGGAACAGGGGGTCTACCCGTACCTCATCCTACTACAGATGTTGCTCTAGTCCGACCCATTTGCGGGGTATGCACACCTAACTTATAATGCTATATATATATATGCCATATGTATAGATATTTACATAATACTTAAATCCAACATACATGCACAGTTCAACACATAATATATATACTATCGAGATCTTGAGAAGGGTGATGGCTTCCCGTACACTCTATCCCAAAACATCTGTACATATTGCAAAACCAAAATCCTTTTGAAAAGTCAGACCCCTTTCGAGTTTTGTTTATTTATCTATTTGTCCTTTATCGCAGATTGCAAGTTAAATTGTTGTCAACCTAAGGCTCTAATACATACTTTGTAACACCCCAAATCCGCAGGACTCGGGGCGCTACTAGGCTAGGAACTCACAGTGGATCCTGACTCTAGCTTGACAACAAGTTCACTGGATCTTACAACAAGACACAAAAGATATAAAACCAAATACATGAAACTGTATAAAGATACATCAAAAGGTTTACAAAACACAGCCGAGTACAAAACGGCAATCACATATCCATACATGTATAAAACATCACGAAACCCTTGCTCAAACTAGTGTACGGAAGCCCTCGGCTGATCACCCAACTAGCTCACTCTGTAGTTTTTCTGTCTGCAAAATATCTACAACACGGTATAAAACTATTAGCTAACAAGTCTTGAATAAGAATAAAAGTAATAGCACATATAAACACCACCTCATATCACAATATGCAATGCACACATCATAACCGTTTATTATCTTCAATTACGTTATACCATTAATAATTCAACTTCTTTTGTTGCACGAGAAACCTTAGAACCCCGCCTCTGTCCCCTTTCACACAGGTTTTGGATAGGGATCTACCTCCCCTTGGAGTACCAGTTTCAGAGCACCTTCTCCACTCATCGTCGAGCTTTGACAGGTGATCATGACCCATTATAATACACTTGGGCCTTTAAATTTATACATATTTGGTCATCCTACTCCGGTTTAGGTTATAAATGCAACATTCATATGCACATACACCACTATCAAAATCACTTAAATCCACAATTGCTCGCTAAGTAAGTCCAATGGACTTACCTGTCACAAACGTAAACATGTATCCACGTCACAGTTTCCCCTCAAGCAAATGATCGGTGCCTGCATCAGCAAGACACATACAATATCAAACAGTTCCAAGGTTAGGAGATCCACCTCCTACACCCCAACTCATATCCAAACAGTAACTCGTATCTAAACCTTGATATCTTAACATAGTCACAAATGCATAAGGCAAGTCCTCAACATATACATCACCAAGCTTAACATACACCTCACTAGCCTAGCTACACTCTAAAGCCAAGGCAAAAGGAAAGGAAAGACACATACCATAATTGGTATGTCCTGGACAAATGCACATGAGGAAGCAAGAAAACGCAGGAACGGCGACACACCACAAAGGCGGTGACACTCAGGCGTAGGGGCGGCGACAAGGCTCTTCCGCAAGGGCGGCCACTCCAATCCACGGGGGCAATCGAACAATAGAGGAGTGCCTATGAGACTTCTCTTTGATCTCCCACTCGATCTCTTAACTTATTCATTGCCCAAAGGCAATCATCAACACATTCGCATACATGTGTTCGCTCCAAAAGGTATGTGCAAGCTTTAATATTTATAACTTAAGAAGTATGCTTGAACAATATGCGAACCCGCAGTGTACGGATCAATTGTAATAAAAGCAAGAATTCCAAGGGTCGAACACAGGGACTATGGTGAAACAAAGCACGAAAATCAGGTTGTCAAATAACTAATGACCACGAATCAAAGCAATCAAAGATGATATAAAGTCTGATAAAGGGAATGCGGATTCTAGGGATTAAAGCATCTCGTTGTGGTTCCGACTCAAGATCTCAAAAGATAACGTGGACAAAGTTGAGGTTTGCAAAGGGAAGGTGTTTCTAAGATGGAAATAGATCACCGGGTAAGTCTCACTACTCACTATCCCAAACCCAAGCTCCTATCACCGGGTAAGTCTCAAGGTACTAAGAAAAGGAACTATAATATCAAACCAACACACCACCTAAGGGAATAGAATCAACTTTTACCGGGTAAGTCTCAGGTTAACTAACAAAGATGGGATGAAGGCACACTTAAACCCCAATAAAGGATAAACCTTTATTACCTACACTCATGATCTTAGGTAAACAAGCAAAGTAATCACCGGGTAAGTCTCATCCTAGGCTTGCGTTGAACCAAGAAAGGTGTAATAAGGATAGGATTTGGCAAACTTAAACTCTTAACTCAGATAAGGTTCAGGAAAGGTTCACCTCGCTCAGTTATATTCCATCCCGGCCAAGATGTTCAATGACTGACCGAGGTGTTCTATGGTTAAGGTAAAGACTCGAGCTTTCAGGGTCCTGCAGGAATTAAGATCATTCTATCATTGTCTTTCCCACAGCTTTCAGCCAATCACCCTAGAATCGCATAAGAAACTTAGCCAACAATCATCATGATAACAATATTAAAATTTATAAGAAAGGAATCAATATTCAAACAAGAAAACCTTAACACGAAGGTCTTAATAACAGAATGAATCAAACAACAAATCAGCGTTCCTCAAATCACAATCAGAAAAGACAACAAACCAAAAACACTCTAAGAAAGTCTTACAAAACTCCATCAAAGCCAACTCCAACTATGATTCCTTCCTTCCGTGAACTTCAACCTTCAAAACTTCCTTCAACTCTTCCTTCAAACTTCCTTCAAAACTCCTGAAAATTCCAAGATGCTCCAAGCATGTGATCCGTAGATTTCAAGATGGCTAAATTGTAGAAAATCAGCCCATATATATAGGAAAATTATCTTCCAAAGATAATATATCTTAAAAAGATAATTTCCTAGAAAATATATCCATATCTCTCAATATAAATCAGCCAAATATAATATCTTCCTTCCAGAAATCCATCCAAAAATATATGATATTCTCCTTCCAAAAATAGAAGATCTCAGCCAAAAATAAAGATCTCACCGGTGGCAGGGTGTTCGCCTCAGTAAGGATGCTCCTCAAGATCACCTCGGTCGAGGTGGTACTGTAGCAGACTGAGGTGAATCTCAACTGAATGTAAATCATCTCGAATCTAGTCCAAAATTAATCTTCTTAATTATTTCCATGCTTCCTGAGATCTTCTTATAGCTCTAGAATATAGCTCCAATGACTCCTTAGCTTCCTTAGCTCCATTTTGGTCCAAAAAGTGCCATTTTCCCTACAGTTATAACGAAACTAGGTGTAAACCTCGATTCCCACAAAGGTAGACAAAACAACAATATAATCAAAGAATATACATCCATACATGTAGATTAATGAAGATAAAACGTCTAAACCAATCCCAAAATATAGACTATAATACATGTTATCAACATGTACTCATCAACAATATCCAGGAAGATCAAACACAAGCATAGCTTGTGGAATTTCCTAATCTAAGAAGAAGAAAGGAAGAGAAGAAGAAAGAAGAAGAGGAAAGCTTACCACAACAACTAAGAAAGGGAATAAACCACTCAGTCAACAACCACAACACAACAACAGCAACACAACACCAACATCACAACTCACGAAACAGCACAGCTGCACACAAGATCAACTCTTGGAAGAATTCCAAAGAAAACTCAAATGAAGAAGAGAGGAGAAGATGAACGTGGGAGAGGATGAAGCTGAAGAAAGGAAACCCTCATCTGAAGAGAAGTAAGGAATCTTAAAGGAGAAGAAAAGCAAAATAGGAAAGCAAGACGGTCAACAAAACCGGCGCCAACCCTACAAAACCGCAGGGGCGGCACCGCACCGGCGGTGAATCAAAACCACATCCCTATAAAACTAAGACTCTTACATCAGATCCCCCGAAAAACAAGTTTCGTCCCGAAACTTGAACAATTCTTAAATCCTCTTGGACTCATACGCTGAGGTATAACACTCTCTCTATCGGAAGATCAAATCTCCACTCATAAGGTATCAACTTAAAACATACAATAACTTCAAAATACAATATGGAGGAATCATCACTCTAGCAACAGAATCACAACTACTATCCAAGGCATAGAGCAAAACCATCTCTAGCCAACCTATAACCACATCACAATGGCATGAGGGAAAACCATCTCCAGCATAACCGTACTCATAACACAAAGACATGGAGGAAAGAACCATCTCCAGATAAACTGTAGTCACATATTTATAGCAAGGAGAAAGAACCATCTCTAGCTATAAACACAGCTCACTAGCAAACAAGATCTAATAAGATCAAATGCATACATCACAGCTAGCACGAAAACACATCAAATCACATAAGCATATATTCACAACACTCACAAATATAACACTAAGATCTTCTCTTCGATCTTACAAGTGCATCTATCTCGGCATAGAACTCTGGATATTTCCTCTGGATACTATCCTCAGTCTCCCATGTGGCCTTATCAGGTCCTTGTCTAGACCACTGTATCCTTAGAATAGGAATGTTCTTCGAATGCAGGCGTCTTACACCTCGCTCTAGGATTGCTATCGGGTGCTCAACAAAAGTGTGGTTCGACTCAACCACTAAGTCATCTTAACTGATGATGTGTCTTGGATCTGGTATGTACTCCCTCTGCTGAGATACATGAAACACAAGGTGAACACCCTCTAACCGCGGTGGTAAAGCAAGTATGTATGTTTCTCTCCCAAATCTGTCCAGAATCTCAAAAGGACCGACATATCGTGGACTCAGCTTCCCCTTTATGCCAAAACATCTGACGCCTCGCGTCGATGAAACTCCCAACCAGACATGAGCACCAACCCTGAACTCTAGAGGCCGATGCCTCTTGTCCAGAATCTTAAAAGGAATGTTGAGGTAGAGTTTGCTAATCCTTTCCGTGAACCTTCCGAATAGCTTGAATAACAAAGCTCTAGCTCTCTTTTGCGGAATGGAAGTGGAGGCTTGAGAGGAGTTGGAACTAGTACCTTTTGTTGGACCTCTTCATTCCTAGCTTCATCTTCTCAAGGCTCTTCTTCCATCTCTATGATTTTTTTCTTTTCCTTTGTCTTCTTGAGTAGACTTAGCCTCTTTTGAGGTAGATGCTTCCTTTGGAATGCTTAGAAGAGCTTCCACCTTCTAACTACTTCTTAGATCACTACAACTCTCATCTTGCGCCATGTTGTAAGTTTAACTTGGATTAACTTCGGTGTCTCCGGGCAAATGTTCCATGTGCTCTACATGAGGAGCCTTGGGAAGGCAATTGCTTTTCCAACATCTTTTGACATTTGTAGGGCTTCTACCTTTTCAAATAACTTCTTCACCATTTGCTGATGATAGAATGTTTTTATGCTAGCTTTATAGACGTCTTTTTATGTGTTTTCCTTAATTTACCATGGGATAAGACATTTGCATCTTTTATAATGCTTAAGTTGTCAAAGAATGTCTAATATCCTTGTGTTTTGTGTTTATAGGTGATTTAAGTCTAAAATGGATCATATATAATCAAATCCAAGCAATCCATGGAATACTCATCAAGACATCACTTTCATCATCAAGAAAAGAAGAAAAGGAAGCAATCTATTTACACATGCAAGTGTCTAAACAAGGAAATAGACTTCAAGAAGGAACCTTGGGTGAAAACCATAATAAAGAAGACATGATAACCCCAAAAAAGATGATCCAAGGTGCATATATCAACTAAGGTCATGTTAATTCAAAACCCATGTAAAGAAGAAAGAAAACCAAACCAAAGAAGACAAGAAACCCAAGTGAAGAAAGCAAATTGTCCACATAACAAAGGTATATGATGATTGTCAAATGTAACACTTTTTACACCTTTTTTCCATGCATATCCTATCCACTTTTCCAGCCCATATATTTAATTTCATATGGAAATCATTAGGGTTGAGCAGGAGTTGGTTCGATTCACCGAACCTAATTGAAATTGCAAAAAGCAGTCCAAACCGAAACTACCCGGTTAGGTTTAGGGTTCTTGATATTATGGGTTGCGGTTTACGGTTCGGTCGATAAACCGAACCGCAAAATTCGGTCCAAACCGCAAACTGAAATGCAACCTTTTATTAAAAAATTGTTGATCTTCATTCTTCAGTCTTCTGCCCTCTGCCTCGCCAGATGGAGCAACTTGGTTTCGAAAAAATGTTCGATCTTCACTGTGACACTACCACCACCTCACCCGCTTCTACAACTCTCATATCTCCGTTTCTTTGACTTTGATCTTCATTGCCTTGCCGCCTCGCCTCCTTAGTCCTCGTTCGGTCGTTGCTCCTCCACCTTGCTCCCTAGTCCCTTGCCCTCTTCGAAAAGAAGTTACTTGCTCAATATACAAAGATGTTTATAGTCTATTGTAATTTCTTCTTCATACTCTTACTGGAACTTTTTTTGTGATTTTTGTTAGACATATAGGTTTGCATCGTTCGTTTTGCAACTGTGTCGTTTATGGGCTGAAACTTTTGTAATTTCTGTTAGACTTTTACTAATACTTACTGATCTCAATTGCATTATGGCATTCTGTTGTGATGTCTCCTTCATTATTCTTTTATTGAACTTCTAAATGATGCATGTTTCCTATATTATGTTATCGTGTCATAATGTTAGGCTAACTTGCTAAGTTAACATCATTTAAGACTAGCAATACATGTATACTTTAACATGTAAGTATGAAGCAAACACCGATTAGGTTTATAATCTGTTGCGAGCTGTTGTCATAATGTTAGGCATTTTGTTGTGCTATCATAATGTTACGCTCATTCTCATATGCCCTAAACACTTTTTAATGTGTGTGTTGGCTGAATGTTTGCTCTCAGATATGTGTGAATATGAACGAAAATAAGTTTTAAATTTATACTTGAAATAAAAGCCAAAGCAAATAAGCAAACTCGTAGTGTACGGATCAATCGTAACAAAAAAATATTTCAGGGTCGATCACAAGGACTATGGTGAAACTAAATGGTAAATATCAAGAATAGAATAGATTATGCTAATTCTAAAGAAGGGAAAGACAAAAAGAAATAGAGTTGAACATATGTAATAATCTGGAAAATGCATATTCTAATATCAAAGTATTCATTTGTGGTTTTCGATTTAAGACTTCTATAAACTAGGACAGAGTTGGGATCGCTAAGGAAAGGTGTTTCTAAGGTGGGAAAGAGCACGGGGGAGGTCTGACTATCCACTATCCCAAACGAAAGCTCCTATCACCGGGAAAGTCTCAAGGATCAAAGGAAAGGAACTATAATCTCAAACCAACAAATCAATCTAAGCGTCAAGAACTAATCTTTACCATGTAAGTCTTAGGTATAGTTCACTCAGGAAAGAAGACCTAAGCATAAAGATAAAACATAAAGACTAAACCTCATTACCAACAAATCAAACCCAATAAATACTAAACCTCATTACCTAGAACTCGTCATCTTTGGTAACCAAGAAAGGGAATCACCGGGTAGGTCTCTTCCCAAGCTTAGATGTAAGCTTAAAAGGCTAAACAACGGTAGTATTTGAGAAATCAAAGACCTAAGCATAAAGATAAAACATAAACGGATCAACAGAAGAAACCACGGGCTATTCTTAACTAAATCTCGGCCGGGATTCCTGAAGAACAGACCAATCTAAACTTAAAGGCTTAGTCTATCATCATATAAATCATAACTATCAACCAATCACCCTAGAATTGCAAGGATTTTAGCCAACAACACACATCTTCAAATTGAGAAAGATATATGAAATCAAGAAACTCATAAACCAAATAGAACTAAAGTAAAAGTGAGAAATACTTACCAAAGTGTCTTCAATATCCAAAATTTGTATCAAACCAATAACAAAGGTCAAATCTTGTGTTTAAAAGCAATGAAACCTAAAAACTAAGTATTCCTCTCTAAGAATCTTCACAAATCTCTCTTAATCCAAAATGTTGTTGCTAACGTTGATACCGTGTAAGTCTAAGAACTTGTGCGTACCTTGTATATGTGTTCAAGCCTAAGATTCTGAACCCCCTTGATTGTTGCAGCCATGCTTAACTCGTAGAAAGATCTAGGGTTTTCAAGCTTTGGGCCATGGGCCGTTTTTACACTAAATCTCGGATGAGTCCATTAACAATCTCGGCCGAGATTCTTCACAAGTCGGGCCGAGATTTATAATTTGTAACGTGTCTTCTTTTCTCTTTTCTCTCATTCTTTGATGATGTCCTAGCTTCCTTCATGCTTCAGAGTGCTCCAATGTGATCCATCTTGATGCCTTGTCCTTATATTTTCTCTTTTGATCCAAAATCCACCAAATTTCCTACAATTGCAACAACAATCCGTGTAGATATCTTTTCTAGTAAAGTATTTAAATATGAGCTCAAATGCTATGGTTTCATGTCTATGCATGCAAAAGAAAGGGAATACTACCTAAATGCATGCTTATAACTAGAAAATAAATCATGTCATTAAAATACCCCCACTTGCCTATTGCTTGTCCCCAAGCAAGGTTCAAACTCTAGGTACAAGATGGCATGATTGGCATATGCAAAAACAAGGAAAAATCACAATATTTTTGGTTTGTGCTTCTATTCATAGATCACCCTCAAGGAATGCTTTATAGCTAGTGAAAGATCATCACTTGGCAAAGAGAAATATAGGCATGGAAAGGATAATCACATTTTTTTTGGGAATCATAACATTCATAGCAAAATACAATTTATCAAAATCAATTATGAGGAATCAAATAAAAACCACCAAGCCAAAACATATGTGCTAAAAGGTCTTAAGGACTTAGCAAAAAGAAGGCCAAGAAACGTGTCATGGGTGGGATGCATTTAGGATATGTGGTGCAAATCCAGAAAAACGGAACAACTTCACAACAATAACAACTTCACAACACAACCACCAAAAATAAGCACTTAGTCACAACACTTCTCTTTTTTTTTACTTTACTTTCACGCTAGAACATGGCATAGGTGCACAAAAGCCGAAACCTTGGTGATAAGCTAACCTCATATTTTATGCAGGCGCGCCTCACACTAGAAGCACATACCATGACTCGTTAGGAATATCGATCAATTAAATTTTGGCAAGATACATACACCCAGCTGTGTGAATGCTACTGTGTTACTATCATCATGATCAACGTTCCCATACCTATTTTCTACACAACACTTCACTTTTTCAACTTCACCATACACTTTGTTTTTTTACACTTCAACACACTAGAATGCATCCTAATTTCCGGATGGGTAAAGGGAGGCAATTTATATTTTTTTTAAAGAGGTGGTAAGCATGATCGGTCAAGATGGAGAAAGAAAAAGAAACTAAATTGCCTTAATTATTTCAAAAAGATGTGTAAGAATTTATCATGCAGTTTTAGCCTTCAACACTCCACATGATATATACAAAAGTAAACACTAGTACAGAAATGCACATTTAACACGGTTCCATGTGCATTATTTACCACGATTATGAACCATTCTAAAACTGCCTGTGGTAAATGTGTTTAACACGGTTGGGCCAGAACCGTGTTAAACGCATTTACCACGGTTCATGGTTCAACCGTGGTAAAAGTGTTTAACACGGTTCAACGTGAACCGCGGTAAACGTGTTTACCACATTCAGTTTTACCACGGTTCGGCGTGAACCGTGTTAAACGTGTTTACAACGGTTCATGGTTCAACCGTGGTAAACATGTTTAACACAGTTAAGATGGACCGTGGTAAACATGTTTACCACATGCAGTTTTACCACGGTTCCATCCCAACCATGTTAAAAGTGTCGTGTGAAACGTGTTTACCGGTTCTCTTCAAACCGTGTTAATCGTGTTTACCACGGTTCTCCTCGAACCGTGTTAATCGTGTTTACCACGGTTCTCCTCGAACCGTGTTTAACACGGTGCTATAGAACAGTGGTAATAATGTAGAATCGTGGTAATAATACTAAAGCATGGTAATTAGTAGGTGTGTTAAATGTGAATTTGACCGTGATAAATGTGTTTATCACGATTTCATCTACAACCGGAGTGATATTTTATATTTTTTATTATGCTATATTTATTGTGTTGCGCATTTATACCGTATACCCAATCCAAATCTTCTTTCCCTTATCCTGTCTCTCATGCTGTCCCTGAATTCTTATTCGTCCACGTGACCCCTATTTTTAATATCTGAACCCAACCAACAATTAAAACTTCAATTTTTTTAAATATAGGGGTCACGTGGACGAATAGGAATTCAAGGGACAGCATGAGAGACAGCATTAGGGACATAAGATTTGGATTGCCGTACACCTGCACTAATCCAACATAATGAACAAGCTAAACTGACCGGCTAACTGACAAATAATGCTCAAAGACAATCATCCAAAACACCATGATGATCGATCAATCAAATATAACCATGTCAATTGACAACAATAATCATTTCGATCATCTCAAAATACTAGTCACTAAAAATCCATAAGTATTTCATAAAATAACTAGTTACAGTATACTTATCCTTCTAATCCTTAATCTCTTTAAATTGTTTGCTGATGTTATACACATCCCTTGAAACTCCTGTCATAAAGAACATTAGAACAAAGACTTTAAACTGTAGCATATTAAGGTTTCACCCAATGCTCACTTTGCAATTCATGTGTTGATTCCTTAACAACATCTACATCATCATCAAGTTCCTTTTCCTTCAACTCATATTCAGCTTATAAAGACTCAATTAGTACATAACGGTCATTTTTTCCAACTCCTCTTTGTGCGGGAAAAGATTAGTTGAAAGATTATTCTCAAGCTCAGCTATGTTAGTTCCGGCCTTCACTCGTTCAATCCTGCATGCAATCAGTTCCTTTTTCATATCTTTGATTTGAAGATTTATTTCTTCTGTTGCCAATTGATCAACAAGTTCAGTTCCTATCTCGACTCTTTTAGTAGAAATATTTCCTCTAAATCATACAATTCTAGCTTGAGCATTAGAAATCAACTTCCCCTGCAAGCAAAGATTTTACAAAAATTCAGTTAAATATTAAATTAAACATCAAACAAAAATCAATCACATCTACTAATGCACCTTCTTGTCAAGTGCAATAAAAATAGATGATTTGCACCACTTCGTATCAATAATGTCCTGACGAAGCTTCTCTAACTAGAGACTTTCATACTAACTAATCAAGTCCGGAGACTCACCTCATAGGTCACAAGCACACTCCAAACGATTACTCACCTCATAGGTCACAAGCACACTCCAAACGATTACTCTACAAAAGTCTCGACCCAACCTCAGAAACTAAACACAAATGACGCATTTGTATCAACATGTAAACTACAAGAGTCGTTCCATGGTTACACACCCAACACATCACAATCTACAAGATTCATTTTCTATTAATATACATGACAAGCTCAACACACATCAAACAATCCTCACATACAAACACAAATCATTTGTCAACGTCACATACTTATCTCTAACTAGAGACCTTCATACTAACTAATAATATTCCCAGCGAACTTGTCGTACAATCATTAATAGAAATCCAAATACCCGACGAGCTCAACAAAAACCAAAAGAAAATAGAATTCTTCGCCATTATAAACGATTCAATGAAAGTTTTTCCGAAACTAGGTTCGGATGAAACTTAATTCCGAGAATGCACGAAGTACTCAGGTTAGGAAATAAAACGCGGTGAGTCACCACGTTTCTTCTGTACAGAAACGCGGTGACTAACCACATCAGGCAAAAACTTAAAAAAAAATAAAATAAAATAGAGAACCGCGGTGACTCACCGCGGTTCTTTCAATAAAAAAAAAAATAAAATATAGAACCGCGGTGACTCACCGCGGTTCTCCTATTAATTTTTTTTTTTAAAAATCGTGGCACTAGTAGCTTTGTATGTTTGTTTCTCAAATATAAAACGGCACGTTATAATTTTATATTTGTTTCTCAAATATAAAACGGCACGTTATAATTTTCTATTTATTTTTGAAACTTTTATTTTTTTTCTGTTTTACTAGTTATTGTTATTAAAATAAAAATAATTGTTCTCTCCACTAATAATTTTTAATAGTGAAACAATAAATGAAAATAAAAAATATAAATATTAAAAACAAGTACAATAAACAAATGCATCATTCATTAGTTTATCAAAAATATAACTACATCATTCATTAGTTTATCAAAAAAAAAACAAATGCATCATTCATCTTCATCACTTTCATCGATAACTGACATGTTTTCGGCTTGATAGTCTGTAGACGGACCAATGTGCCTGATAGGGTCTATATATGCAGACCGACGAGGAAGAGGGGGAGATACGAAAGGCTGTGGGATCGTCCCAAACTGCGACATGCTCCCAGATGGATATGAATATGGCATGCTCTCCATAAGGCTAACAAATCCTGAGCCGGTGAAGTATCCCGACGGCCCTGGCATAGCACCCGAACCCGAAGCACCTCCATATGATGTAAAATCTGGTTGGGTCTGGGGCTGAGCATGGGGAGGTGTCGCATATGGATAATGTGTCGTCTGTGGAGGTGTCCCCTGTGACGTACCAGCGCCCTGTGAACTCGGATGCTGGTAGTAAGACGGATGAAAGGGTAGGTGACTAAGTATATCTGCGCCTTGTGAACTCACGTAGTCATAATACCCTGAAACTCCACTCATCATCTCCCCATATTGCTGTTGTGAGTGCAACTGTGAAGCTTGGTCAACAGTTTCTCTTCCTCTGCTTGTTACGTCAGAAATATATTGACCCTGAAAAAAAAAATCATTATACCAAGAACTAATTGATTAACTATATGTTTATTAGTAAAGTACTCACGCTGGCATAAAGATCAGGAGCGAGAGGCTGATAATGGGCAACTGATGTCTGTCCTGAAGGGTTGATCAAAATACGCGTCCTACTCGTGTACCAAGTCATATAGTCATGTAAGAAGTTTGGCACACTTTCAGGTGGGTAAGAATGTGCTATAGTTTCTGCGCGCCTCTCCCACTCAGCGATGTAGGTGCTATGAAAAATTGCCCAGTCAGTATGATGTTGGCCCCTTCTATCAACAGCGTGCAACTCCTTGCTGTAAGCACATGAGATAGGTGGGATTTGCACTTGCCCAAACTGTCTCAAAACACGCTCAGGCCGATGATGCTCCACTATATCAAAACATATCATGGGTGTCTCACTCCTCCAAATATGTCGACCCTGACAACAAAGAGGAGCAAGGGCATCCAAAATGTCGTCTGTATATGGCTCCCATACAAACTACAAAAACATTTTGGTGAGAAAAACATGTATAATTTAAAAGATTATGCCGTTAAAGAATATTAGATCTAACCTCATCGGACCTCTGACTATCTAGGGCATCCCGATAATACGCCAGATTTTTAGGGGCGTGCTCATATGAGAATACGTGGCCTACCCATCTATAATATTTAAAAAAAAAAATTATCATTGATATAAACGTATATATGCAACCGAAAAATTATCAATTTATATACCTCATAGCCAACGCATCTACTCTGCGAAGAAAGTGATCACCAAGTGGAGGTGGGTGTAGATCTGCTACTGGATGCCTCTGTCTCCTATGTCTTCTCGCAGCATTCCAGCGATCTGCTTTAGTACCCTGAGTCGGGTAAAACGAGCATTGAGGTCTTCCTATGGGGCTCCTCTCCCACGACCATAACTACAATTGCTTAATGAATATTAGAATGTGAAATAAGTTAATTTATTTACCGAAAGGTGTTCAATATTTAGGGTTTACCTGCAATAAGATCAATGGTCCTGTAATCTCGTATTTTTCTTTATGGGCTGCTTTACATAGTTGTCTGTACAGAAAAGCCAATGTCGCAGAACCCCAACTATATCGACCAGCTGCCTCTAGATCCCCCAACAATGGGAGGTACAAAAGCTGTATAGAGCCACCACTGGTATCTGCAAACATCACTGCGCCCATGAGCAACAATATATATGCTCTAGCATGACGCCGCACTATATCCTCATCAACATCCTCTGGGAGACCTCGTGCAATGAACCTCCGTAGCCACGAAAATTTTAAAGATGAACCCTTAATTTCACTCGGCTCCGGGCGCTCTCCAAGAAGCAACTCAACGACTCTCCCCCACTGGTAATCTGCACTACCAGTCACAGCAGGTCCATCTATGGTAAGACCCAACAATACTGCGACGTCCTGAAGTGTGATCGTCGCCTCACCGACAGCTAGGTGAAAAGTATGTGTCTCAGGTCTCCATCTCTCAACTAATGCTGTGATCAACTCAGCATCTAACTGAAAGGAAGATCCAAGACGATATATCCCATAGAATCCAGCCAGCTTAAGATAATGAATTACCCTCTCATCTGGTGGGAGGCATGAAACAATGTTTCTAAGATGCATTCTAGCAGTCAATGGCTGCTGAGTCTGCAAATGATTAAGCATATTGTTAAGATTAAGAAATCAACACCAAATTATAAAAATTATCAATTTTAGTTTAGAGTTGTTCTTACATAAGGGGCACGCGACCACACATCATCACTACGATGCTCAGCCTGACGCCTAAGCAAATCTGGTACACGTGGGCCAGGATCCATCTACATGTAAAAACAAACAACTTCTAATCTCTACTTGATGACCCATCTATATGTAAAAGCAAATGTGGTACACGTGATATTGATTGACTAAACAATATCACAACAAACAAACACAACTTCATATTTCATTGATAAAACAACTTAATATAAAAACAAACAACTTCATATTTCATTGACAGCAAAACTTAATACAACAAACAACTTCTAATCTCTACTTGATGACCCAACTTGAGAACGACAACTCCTTCTATTATGACCAAGTTGTCCACAACTTCCGCAACGACTTTTTCCTCTTTCACTTTGATCCATTTCATTTCTGATTCTCGAGTTTCTTTGTCTTCCACTTGGGCGCTTAGAACTTGGATCCGGGACTATTAACGGCCCATGTACTACTGGCCATTCTGTTTGATCACCAACGGGTTGGAAGTATGGCTTGTACGTCTCAAGATATGAATGCGTGGTGAAAAATCCATCAACAAAGGGCTCAAAGGACCACTTGTGATAATAACAAACAGCAAGTACGTGGGGGCACGGAAACTTCAGCAATTGCCAGGTATGACAACTACATTGACGTTGTTGTAAACGAACGGTAAAGTTGCGGCGACCGCCCCGGTCTACTCTAGGTACCTGGACTTGATATATTCCTTGCTCAATGTTAAATGGACTCACTGTTGCTGTCATGGCTACCTCCTTAAAGTTTTCAATTTTTTGGTCTATATGTTGAGATAAGGTTAAGCCGTCTTGTATGCGTTTAATAGCTCGACCACGCCTTGTAACAAAATAACTGTTCAAACGGGCGAACGTTGCTTGCACAATGCCAGTGACTGGAAGAGATCTTGTGTCTTTCATTACCCCATTGAAACACTCAGACATGTTTGTGGTCATGCATCCATATCGTAAACCACCGTCATGATGTAGAGACCATTTCTCGAGGCCAATTTCTTGGAGAAACACACGACATTCACGGTTTTTTTCACCAATTTGGTCAAACCCGGCGGAAAAAGGACGTTGCTCACGGACGTATGCAGTCACACCCACTAGGAATTTGAGTTGCGAATCTTTATAACGAGTTTGAACATTAGACTTAAGATGACGGATGCAAAACCTATGATATGCATTTGGTGGACTCCATCTTGAATCCGTCATTGCCCTACTTATCCCTGCGTGTCTATCAGAAATTACACACAAGCCGACTCTATCTGTCACATGTTCGCGAATGCAACTCATAAACCATGGCCAACTTTCTGTATTCTCTGCTTCCACAAGAGCAAATGCAAGAGGGAAAAGTTGTTCATTTGCATCAACAGCCATAGCAATTAGCAGGACGTGCTTGTACTTTCCGTATAAGTGGGTTCCATCAATTGAGATCACAGGACGACAATGCTTGAAACCAGCAATAGAAGGTCCAAATGCCCAAAAGACGCGTTGAAACATCCTCACTGACCGATCACTTGTTTCTGTTGTGACTCAGTCAACCACTGTACCCGGGTTTGATTGTTGTAGGGCTTCCATATATCGCGGTAAATCAGCGTACGACTGCTTCCAATCTCCATAGATATCAGCAATTGCTTTTTGTTTGCCCTCCCACGCTTTCTTGTAACTTGGAATCACTTTGTATTTCATGTTTATAACTTCTATAATGGTTCGCGGTTTGATTGTCAAGTCTTGGCGAACAAGGTTATGAATCTCATTGCTGATGAATCTGGAAGTTGCATTACGGTTATCGAGTTCTCGCGAATGAGAGACACAAGCAGGGATATGAGGCCCGTTATGCCGGTGCACAGACCACAAATCTAGCGCTTGATCAACCCGATGAGCAGAAACTAGCCATGTGCATCCGGTTTCGCTTTTTCTAGCACAATAGACGGTGTAATAATGTGCATCTGCTCTACCTGTCTTGTAAGGGTATCCACTTCTTAGGGAATAACTTCCAAGTTGCGTTTTCAAATCGCTCAATGAGTTGAAACATTGACCTATATAAAATCCATCAACGTCGTGCATTTGAATGGAAGCATAAGGATCCTCCCATGAATTCATCTGTGTTGATACTGGTTCGACGACGTTGTTCCAGTTTGGGTTGATGGCTTGAGCTCTTATTATACGGTCCGCTTCTGCTACGACTTGGTCATAATCTGGTGCTGCAGGGCCATCTTCAACGTGACGATCTTCTTCAGTTTCAAGAATCTCATCATCAGTCTCAACACCATTCTGATCAACATGTATATCATCGTCATCAACTTCATTTCCATCTCCATGGCTTGAGGACGCATGTGATGTCGATGGTGCCATGGTGGGATGAGTTGTATGCATGGGAATATTTTCATACCCGGCCATCACAGTTTGCGCGTACTCATTATCCGTCAGCAATCTCGTGTACGTTTCCATGTTTTGCCATAGGGGGTAGTTATTGTTGTCATCCATCTATTTTACATTACGTTAAATTATTTTACTTAATCTAAATAAAAGATTGTCTACTCAATATTCATAGTAAATCTATAAAACTTATATAGTAATCTTAATAATGATTAACAATTATACTAATGATTAACAATTTTTTAGCAATAAACTATTATAGTAATGACAAAATCATATTAATACTAATCTATTTAGACATTTCTTAATAAATATATTTAGACTAACATTTTTTACCTATTCTACAAAAATATTTTACTTAAATTATTATACTTTATCTAAATAAAATATTTCCTACTCAATATTCATAATAAATCTATAAAATTTATATAGTAGTCTTAATAAAATGTTTCATATTCAATATTTTTCGTTTAACTAGTCATATTAATACTAATCTATTTAACATTTCTAAAAAAATATATTTAGACTAACATTTTTTACCTATTCTAAAAAAATATTTTAATTAAATCTATTTACACATTTCATATTGACATTTTAAAAAAAATATAATAACGTTTTTTTTTCCAATTCTTTAACTTATTTATTTAGACTAATTTGTTTATACAATTTCTATTTAATACTAATCTTAGCTAAGTTAACGATATTTTCTTAACTAAATATATTGCAAGCCTAAACTAATTTAACTAAACTAATAACATTTATTAACCCTAAACTTACTTTTTTATACTAACAAAATCTTTCATATTATTAAATTTTTAACATTATGTTTTTATATTACACAAAATTACATGACTAAATACAATGATCTAATCTAAGTATATACTAACAAAATATGTAAACTTAAACTAAGTTAACTAAACTACTAACATGTCTTAACCTAAACTAACAATTTTATACTAACAAAATATGTAAACTTAAATAATTTGTTTAATATTCTGTTTTTTTTTATATTATACAAATTTAAATAACTAATTATAATCATCTAATTACTAACAAAACCCTAACCCTAAATATGCTAATACAAAATTAACAAATATAAACTAACAATTTTATACTAACAAAATATGTAAACTTAAATAATTTGTTTAATATTCTGTTTTTTTTTATATTATACAAATTTAAATAACTAATTATAATCATTTAATTACTAACAAACCCTAACACTAAATATGCTAATACAAAATTAACAAATATAAACTAACAATTTTATACTAACAAAATATGTAAACTTAAATAATTTGTTTAATATTCTGTTTTTTTATATTATACAAATTTAAATAACTAATTATAATCATCTAATTACTAACAAAACCCTAACCCTAAATATGCTAATACAAAATTAACAAATATTAAGAAAGAAACAAAACCCTAACCCTAAATATGCTAATACAAAATTAACAAATATTAAGAAAGAAACACTTACTTGGAGAAAGGTTGCGGTATAGAGGTATAAGGGTGATCCGGCGGTTTCACTGGTGGTCCGTCTGCGTGTAGAGGTGGTCCGGCGGCAGTCCAACGGTGGTCCAGTGATCGGAGAGTCTCCTACGAGGTAATTTCTACTATCTTATCGGGAGAAAAAATCAGAAAGAAAGGAGATAGAAGAAGGTAATTGTGAAAAATATGAAGGAGAAGTGATGATTTATAGGAGAAGGAAGAGTTTACAAACCTGTCTTCAATGCCGCGTGCCTCGTCTTCAATGCCGCGTGCCTCGTCTTCAATGCGTTCAACCACAACAATAATACTGCTCCCACTAACGCTGCTGCGTTTTCTTTTTTGCAGGAGCAGAGACCCGCGGTCAGCCACCGCGGTTTTGACCAGTAAACACGCGGTGGCCCACCGCTTTTAATGCCACGATTTTTTTAAAAAAAAAATAATAAGAGAACCGCGGTGAGTCACCGCGGTTCTATATTTTATTTTTTTTTTTATTGAAAGAACCGCGGTGAGTCACCGCGGTTCTCTATTTTATTTTTTTTTTTTTAAGTTTTTGCCTGATGTGGTTAGTCACCGCGTTTCTGTACAGAAGAAACGCGGTGACTCACCGCGTTTTATTTCCTAACCTGAGTACTTCGTGCATTCTCGGAATTAAGTTTCATCCGAACCTAGTTTCGGAAAAACTTTCATTGAATCGTTTATAATGGCGAAGAATTCAAGAAAATACATATTACTTATAGGAACAGGACAACCATCACAATAATCACAATTTTCACCAATCAACAACTAATTACAATTATTCAAAGAATTCTCTCAATTACAAAACACTTAATACTAATAACCTCTAAATCCACGAAACTAAACCGATATTACGCTTACCACATCCCATAAGCACATAACGCACAAATACACTTGTAATTACAAATCAACACATAAACACACAAAAATTCCCAAAATATTGAGTTAGGGCTTACTGCAGATCGAAACCCCAACCCACAGAGGACTCAGATGCGGAATTTGCACAAGACAGGCAAGGTAAACGATGGAGGATGGGGACGGAAACACCAATCGACGGTGGCCGGAAACGGAAAGCAGCCGGCGGCCGGAAGCGGTGGCCAAAAGCGGAACAAAACCCTAGCGCAGACCTTTGCCAACAGCGGCGAAGACGACGACGGTGCCCTTCTTCATGAGCGTCGGCACTGGAGGCGGCAGTGACGAGAGCCCTAGCGGCGTCTCCTTCGCGAGCGGCGGCGAATCTCCTACATGAACCTTCCTCAGTGTCGGTCGTCGGAACTGGAGGCCCACTACTGCTTGGCGAGATCTTCCTTCCCGGCCGTGTTGCCGTTGCGGGTTGGCGAGATCCGATCGATTGGTGGCGGGTTAGGTTTGAGCAAGAATCTAGAGAAGGAGTTGGGAAAGGAGAGGGAGATTGGTGAGATTTGTGGCGTGGAGTGAGAGAGATGAATTAGGAGAGGGAGGGATAGTTTAGGATGGCTAGGGTTAAAAGGTGAGTACGGAATCAAGTTTATTACGGAATTTTACGGACCCGTATTACTAAAATCTTGACCCGTTCAAAACTTGAATTTCCGACAAAGAAAAAAAATTAAAATAAAATCTACCTATCAAAATATAACCAAATTAAATTACAACTAGTATATTTTTCGCACATTGTGCGGGTAGGTACGGGATTATATTTTAATAAATTGTAAATATTATATATATATATAATATTGTTTTTAATAAATTTGAACTATAAAAATTCAATAAAAAGTCAAATATTTATTTTTAAAACTGAATTGTGGATTTGATAAATGACTAAATAATGTAATTTTTATGAATATTTTTTATTTTTATAGTTAACAAAATCACGTGACAATGTGACATATTGAAAAATCTATTTTTTAACAAATATTTAAAACTTTTTTTATCTTAAAATAAAACTAAAAAGCTTTGTTAGGATATGATTGTTGGTAAAATTAATGGACAAAAAGTAAAAGTTTATAAAAATAATAGAAATAATATTTTCACAAAAAAAAAATTTAGAAATCACATTTCAATATACATCAATATTTAAAAATAACTTTTTAACATAAAATTTTGAGGCTTCGGGAAACGTGGCGTTGACACGTGTCAAAAGAGGCTTTTGCTTTAATAGATCGATATAAGATGCGACTTTACAAGAAGGAGGGTCAAGGGTGAATGAGGTTCACTTGGTGCTCTTAGTGTGGCGTCGAAAGTAATGAAACAGCAGGGTCGGCCAATGAATTATGGAGGCCCCGTCTAAATATCGGATATTAAATTTTTTATTTAAATATTAATTTAAAGTTAAAATCTAAAATGGGTGATTTTATAAATTTTCCACGGTTATTCGGAGAACCGAGGTAAATTATAAGTATTTTTAACACGGCTTTTTGGACAACCGTGGTAAAAATGTTGAATTTGCATATTTACCACGCAAAAACACGGAACTGTGTTAAATATATAGTAACCAATGTGCTTTTTTGTACTAGTCAATATTTAACACGGTTGATTGAAAGACGTGGTAAATTGTGTTCATACGCTTATTTAACACGGTTTATAGGGTAACCGTTGTAAACTGTAAACATTTTTACTACGGTTTCGAAGAAAACCGTGATAAATGATACACAAGTTTAACACGGTTACAAGTAACCGTTATATTATAAAAAAAAAATTTAACACGGTTCGCAGGATAACCGTGTTAAAATGGGTGATTCTATAAATTTACCACGGTTATTCGGTAAACCGAGGTAAATTATAAGTGTTTTTAACACGGTTTTTTGGACAACCGTGGTAAAAAAAAGTTAATTTTGTATATTTACCACGCAAAAACACGGAACCATGTTAAATGTACCGTAATCAATGTGTTTTTTAACACGGTTTTTTGGACAACCGTGGTAAAAAAGTTGATTTTGCATATTTACCATGCAAAAACACGGAACCGTGTTAAATGTACCGTAACCAATGTGCTTTTTAACACGGTTTTTTGGACAACCGTGGTAAAAAAGTTGATTTTGCATATTTACCACGCAAAAACACGGAACCGTGTTAAATGTACCGTAACCAATGTGCTTTTTTGTACTAGTGAAATGACCATTCATGCATGAATTCGTGGAAAGTATTCAATACCACATATGTAAGAGCTAGAATTTTCGAATTCTAATTAATGATGATTAATGTTGATTAACTTAATGATTGATAGTTTTTGACACATAACTCACGAAGAGTGTGTAAGTGATGAGTATGAGTCTCACCGTTATGTTCTTGGCGTAATTTTGGACTTATGGAGAATTTTTCACTTTTTCTTCCGGTAGTTATTTTTACCCTCCGGTGTTATTTGGAGCATTTTGGAGCTTCAATTAATAAAAATGCAGTTGAGAGAAATGATCAGGACATCGGACATGTCCTAGATATGAAATAAAATGGAAAGACAAAACGGCCAAAAGAGTCGCTATTTCGTTTCTTAACGGCTAAGAAAGACGGATTAGGAATACGCGTTTTCCAAGGCAGTTGCGGAATAATTATCCCTACAATATTCCAAATTTATTATTCCAATTTCGAAAAGTTTGGAGAAGGGGGATCAACCCGCCTTTTCATCGGTTAAAATGATAATTATCGACTTCGCTAAAGGATAATTATTGTCATCGCTATAAATAGAGGAAAATTTTTTATTAATTCATTTCCTTTCACGTTTCCTCGTGAAAGCTCTTATTTCTCTCAACCTTCAAACTCAGATAAACACTCCGTTTCTAATTCGGTTTCAAATTCGATTGAGTTTTTGGATTCCTCTCTTCATTCACTTCATTTTGGTACCGAGTTTTTGCATTTTCGAACTAATGGAGATCTAGTCGAGCATATATGTCACCAGGACGGTTCCATCGCTCAAATTCCGTTGAATTTGATGATGTCCAAGTGTAGTCCGTGTCGTTGTGATTCCGAATCTTCTTTCGGATCGTTAATCGGGTTAGTAACGAATAAGTTATGAATTTATTCGTTTTCCATATTGCGATTTGGCTTAAATTAACCTTATCATTGCCAGAATGGAAAATTGGAAATTTAATTATGCTCGTTATATTATTCTAGTGAATATGGGTTGGTTATTTGATGAAATATGATGACACGTGAGTTCAGAAATTGACTACAGGAAAAACGTTATTCTAATGAAAGTTAATTTAATTAATTAAAGGTTAATTGATTAAATTAGGATTAGAATTGAGATTGAGGAATGTTGATTAGATGATACCTTGAGAGGTTTGAGGAATCGTGAGATGTTGAGTTTATGGATTGATAGTTATGATCTTTGAGGATGTTGATATTGTGGTTTGTGTTATGGTAATGATCTTGCGAGATCTTGAAGATTAGGAGGTGGAATCTCCTAGCGTGTGAATAGTGATTGATATTTGTGTTCCTTGTTTATACATGCACTGATCATTTCCTCGAGGGGAAACCGTACCTTGTCTCATGTAAGTCCTTCGGACTTACTTAGCTAGTGTTGATGAGTTTGAGTGATTGCGATAGTGGTCACAAAGAACCTAACCGGACTAGGACGACCATATATGTATATTAAATGGCCCAAGTGTATTATAACGGGTCGTGACAACTTGCCTGAAGTTCGTTGAGAGTGTGGAGGTTCTCTGTGACCGGTACTCCAAGGGGGAGGCTTGATCCCCGATTCCAAACCTGTGTGAAAGGGGACAGAGGCGAGGTTTTGGGTGTTCCTCGTGTCACAAAATAAGTTGAATTAGTAATGGTAAAATGTAATGAAGATAATAAACGGCTTTGATGTGAGCATTGCATATTGTGATGTGATTATGTGTTTGTATGTGCTATTGCTATTATTCTTATTCATGAACAGTTCGCTAACGGTTTTATACCGTGTTGTAGATATTCTGCAGGATAGAAAGATTGCAGAGTGATCCAGATGGGTGATCAGTCGAGGGCTTCCATACATTAGGTTGTGTATGGGTTGTGGGGATGTTTTGTACACAGATGTTTATGTTGTTTCCGTTTTGTACTCGGTTGTGATTTTTTATATGTTTTGATATATGATCATACATGCTTATGTATTTGGTTTTATATTTATTTGTGTCTTTGTTGTAAGGTTCAGTGAACATTTTGTCAAGCTAGGATCAGGAACCATTGTTAGATCCTAGCTCGTAACCCCCCGAGTCATGCGGATTCTTGGTTTTACAATATATGTCAAATAAATTTAAACATATAAGGATCATCATAACTATTCCACAAACAGTATCATCATAGAGATCATATACAACTTAGAAGCAATTTTTTTTTTTGGATTTTCGAAAAACATATGTGATGTAAAACATAAACATAAACATGTGACATAAAATGAAATGTAAAGAAATAGACATAAGAGGGATGTATCATAACGGAAACGTGTGACAGTTATTACATACATGTACACCCCATACATAAAATACACATTGTCCTCAATGTGAATAAAAAAAAGAAAGGAAGAAAAACTCACAATGTCTAACAAAAAGGAAATAAAATGAAATCGTGAAAGACATGGTGATCACATATCTGGTGGTGGTGGCGGTGGCTGCGGAATGGATAGAAGGCTGGAGCAAATGGCACTCCGTACTACTATCGGTAAAGATCCTCCAACATCCTGTTGTGGCACCCCATATCTCTCTGCAAGGTTGTGACTGATGCCTCCATAGTCTCTATCCTCGTGCCTTACCTCCTCATCATCTCGCGGGAGCTCATCTAACTCAGATTTGTATCAGGACCCGCACCGAGGTGGATGGGAGATCGAATGCCTCGCTCTCCTCACCGGCACCTCTTGCACTCCATGTCCCATGTCAGGTTCCCCAATAATGGGATCATCTTCCTTGGTCTTCTCATCGACCTCAACTCAACAACTCCACTAGGACTAACATTTGTCCTAGTATCCATGACGGCAACATCCTCACTATCAACTCAACTAGAGCATCATCATCATCAGAGTCAATGTGCATCTCATCAAAGTTGTACATCCAATCTGTTGATCTTTGATGGTGTACGCACTCTTCCAAGCAATCCCTCTAGCATCTTGTTCTCCCAACGCATGGACACATAAGGAGCGCAATAACCTCAAGGAATAAGAATAGCCCTATAAATAAACGGTTGTAGTCCTAAAGGCCAAGCCTCTACAACTAGTGTGCATGCTGAATAGTCTACTCCTAAGGTCCTAGCAACACGAGTTACTAGACCTCCAACACGGTTGTGGCCCCTACACTTGTTGGCTATCTTTCCTAAACTATCAGGCAACAATGTAGTAGTATCCGACATAGTACCCGTAGCCATGCACCACAAAATGAAAAGCTCATCCGCCTTCATCTTTTGTGGAGTATCAGTGTTAGCAAACATAGTCTCACTCAAGATCCTATGAGCTAACTTAAATGACAAGTTGTATGTATTCTTATTCTTTGAGTCTTCAGCAACCCAACGGTCCAAACCTCCTTCAACCTAAGCAATGCTCTTCCAAAAGTCTCGAGGACTAACTGCCCTCGGGAACGTTCCTACACTAGCCTCACGAAAACCAAAGATGTTTCCAAACATTTCCACAGTCATATCATAATTTTGGTTCATCAACCTAAACTCAATCTTCCTATTCTTAGGATCATGCTTGAAGGAACTTAAAACTCTAAGGTAATCTCCTCATAAGGATGCTCTCTAATTCCTACAAACACAACAATTCTAGTACAATCAATCATCCAATCTAAACCCGCTCTCACATTCATGTATTCCAGTTTTTCAAATACTAAGTAACGAGGAGCAATTATAGGGCGTTCTTGAATACGTTCATACCTCGTTTTTTTGCCGTTCTTGGATAACTAGAAGTCTCGAAGGTGATGGAGGAGGTGGAGCTTGCTAAGAAGAGGAGGAACCCCTCCTAGGAACAATTTCCCTTGAAGATCTTCGAATGAACACCAGTCTAATAGAAATCTCGGGCTGTTCTTCGTGAAATCTCGGCCGAGATTCTTGCTCAAAACCCGAAATTTTGCTTGTTTTGATCGAAGTGGCAAATCTGTAAAGATTTTCCTAAATTGATGCCTCCATTAGCTTTCCTTGCTTCTTTCTACCCTGAATAATGCCTCTCCTTGAACCAAACAAGCTTAAATCAATCGATTTGAAGGGGGGAGAAAAGGTTAGGGTTTTGGATTAAGGAATAAAAATCTAGAGCGATTTGTTGGTTTGTGGTGTTGTTTGAGCACGGATTCTTCTTTGTGATGGAGAGAGCTTGAGTTTAGGAGGAAAAACGAATTGAATCGGTTTACGAACAGGGATTTGCAAAATCTAGGGTCACCGGCCGTAGTTTTTGTTGTGGAGGAGGGTTTGTGTTTCAATAGCATGAATTATAGTCTATATTTTGGGACTTGTTTAGACATTTTATCTTCAATAATCTGCATGTTTGGATGTATATTATGTGATTATATTGTCGTTTCATCTACCTTTGCGGGAATCGAGGTCTACACCAAGTTTCGTTGTAATCGTAGGTAAAATGGCACGTTTTGCATCAAAATGGAGCTAAAGGAGCTAATGAGTCATTGAAGCTACATTCAGGAGCTTAAGGAAGAATCCAGGAAGCATGGAATTGGATTAAAGATTTACTTTGGACCAGATTTGAGAGATTTCACATTCAGTTTAGAGCCACCTCGGTCAGCTACAGTACCATCTCGACCGAGGTGATCCAGAGGAGCGTCCCGACCGAGGCGAACACCTTGGAAGCGGCGAGATATATTTTATTCTTGGCTGAGATCTTTTATTTTTGGAAGGAGGGATCTTATTTTTTAAGGCTGGATTTCTGGAAGGGAGATCATATATTTTAGGGATTTATTTATGAGAGATAGATATATTTTATTAGGAAAATATCTTTTTAAGATCTCTTATCTTTGGAGGGTAGTTTTCCTATATAAAGGGTTGGATTTTCAACAAATTCAACCATGCTTAGACGGCTGAGAGCATCCAGCGGTTAGGAAGGATTGAAGGAAGGTTGAAGGAAGGAAGTTGATAGCTTTTATAGCTTTTGTGAAGGGTTTTGTAAGATTCTCTTAGATTCCCTTCTTGTTGATTGTCTTATTGGATTTTGATCCAAGGAACGCTTGTTTGTTAATTGATTTAGTTATTGAAGCCTTGTTCTTAAGGTTTTTGTGTTCAACTATTCACTTTCTTCCCATATATTATATTATTTCTTTCATGATGATGATTGACTAATTTCTTTGTGTGATTCTAGGGTGATTGACTGAAGGTTATGGGAAAAACAATGATAGAATAATCTTAAATTCCAGTAGGACCTAGAAAGTTCGAGTCTTTATCCTTAACCTTAGAGTATCTCATTCAGTCGATGAACATCTCGGCCGGGGTGGAATTCGTTTGACCGGAGGTGACCTATCTGATCCGAAACTGAGAGTTAAGTGTTAAAGTTTGCCAAACTCTATTCTTATTACACCTTTCCTGGTTCAATGCAAGCCTAGGATGAGACTTACCCGGTAATTCCTTTGTTTGTTTACCCATGATCATAAGTATAGGTAATAAAGGTTTATCCTTTATTGGGGTTTGAGTGTGCTTTCATTCCATCTTTGTGAGTTAGCCTGAGACTTACCCGGTAAAGGTTGATTATATTCCCTTAGTTGGAGTGTTAGTTTGAGGTTATAGTTCTTTTCCTTAATTCCTTAAGACTTACCCGGTAATAGGAGTTACGGTTTGGGATTAGTGAGTAGTGAGACTTACCCGGTGATCTATTCCACTTTAGTAAGACCTTCTCTTTGCAAAATCTCAGCTTTTAGATCTTGAGTTGGAACCACAACTAGATGCTTTAATCCCTAGAATTGCATATTTTCTTAATTGACTTTTTATCATCTTTGATTGTTTTAATTGCTTTTGTGGTTAGTAATTACATAGACTGCCTATACTTGCTTAGGTTTCACCTAAGTCCCTGAGATCGACACCCCGGAATTTCTTGCTTTTACTACGATTGACCCATACACTGTGGGTTCGCATCCTTGTTTTTAGCAAACGTCTTGGGTTATAAATTTAAAGCTTGCACACACCATTTGGAGCGAACAAGTTTTTGGCGCCGTTGCCGGGGACTTGGTCTAGACCGAGCCGGTTACGGTGATCTTTCGAGGCGCTTGCCCCTGTTTCTACTAACCACTCTACTTGAGTGACTTTTGCAGGTTCTTTTTCTTAGGTTTATACGAAGAACCCGCACTAGGAAGGAAATCGTTCCGTACGATCCCGAACCAGAAAAGACATACAAAAGACGCTTGAAAGAAGCGAAGATGGCCAATCAAGATATTCACAATCTTGAGGCCGAATTGAAGGAGGCGTTGGAACAACTACGCCTCAGTAAAGAAGAACTGCGACTAGAAAGGGAAGAAACTCGCACAAGGACTGAGGCGATCGAAGCAGATATGGCAGCTTTACGGGACCAATATCTACCTCGACCGAATCCAAATCGTCGACCGAGGTAAGACCCAGTTTCAGATCCTCGACCAAGGCAGAATCCAGTACCTGCTGCCCCGGCCGAGATACTTCCACCTCGGATGCCAGTCCGAGATGCTCTTTTTGCAGGTATTCCACAGACCCTAGGGCAAATGATGGACCCCGATCAGCAACAGAGGTGTCTAGGAGTCAACCTAGGAGATCCAGCGGAGCATGATTATGAGCTTCGACCGCAAGTTCTTTCCATGATTCGCCAATGCCAGTTTGGAGGGCTAAAGAGGGAATCTCCGCATCAACATCTACAAAAATATGAGATCTTAATGGAGACCTTGAGACCTTCATGGCTGGAAAACAACAATTACAAGCTAAGGCCTTTCTACTTCTCTTTGAAAGATAGAGCGCTTACATGGTATCAATCTCTTCCTCCAGGAAAAATCAATACTTGGGAGGAGATGACGACGGAGTTCTTAACTAAATTCTTTCCCCCCTCTAAAACCGCTGAAATGAGAGGAAGATTAATGCATTCATCATGAAGGACAAGGAGAGCTTGTCCAAGTGATGGGAGAGATTTAAAGACATTCTTTTGGAATGCCCACATCATGGGATTCCAAAGATAGAGTTGTTGGAGATATATTTCAAGGGACTGGACGAAAACACCCAGTTCAACCTTCAACTACTATCCGCCGGCACGTTCATGGACATGCCGATTGATGAAGCTTGGGAGTTTATAGAGAAGCAAGCTTTGCACATGGAGAAATATTCCCACCAAGGAGCTGAAGGTGGAGTTAAAAGAGTTAACTTTCAAGAAGCTCCACCAAACAATGACCAACTTACTTCTTTGAAGAATGATGTGAATCAATTGAAAGATCTTTTGGTTGCTCAAACCAAGAAAGAATATGAAGGATATCAAGGCTCGAGGAACAACAATGGATACCGGAACAACAACGGTTCCCGGAACAACAACTACAACAACAATAGAGGATCCAACAACAATAATTGGAGGGCAAACAACCAAAATTCGGGTAACCCTTACTCTAACTCCAATTCGAATGACTCCTCTAATACTTTCCTCTCTTCCTCTTCTTCTTCTACTCCATTGAAGAGCCAGGAGCAAGGATCAAGTTCGTCCCAGCCGGAAAAGAAAGATGCGGTGTTGGAGGCCATCTTGATCAAGCTTAACTCTATGGAGACATCCATGACTTCATTTTCAAAGGCACAAAAAGCCTTAGAATAACAATTCTTTAACAAGGCGAATGAAGTGCCAAGAGATCCAGGGAAGCTTCCAGCAAGGACGGAAAGCAACCCCAAGGGACAAATCATGGCAATAACGACGAGAAGTGGACTGAAGACTGCAGATCCAATGCCTCGGTCGATGCCAGTACAGACGAAGACCACCTTGGTGCAGGTACAGTCGAAGAACACTTTGGCCGAGATGCCAACCGAGGTGGAGCCACAGAGAGCGGAGGAGAAAACTAAAGTTTATGATCCACCTCCTGCATATAAACCACCACTTCCATTCCCCCAGTCAAGGGCCAGAGCACATCTAGACAAGCATTTTGGTAAGTTCCTTGACTTGATGAATAAACTACACATTAATATCCCTTTCCTTGATGCTATTCTAGGGATGCCCGCCTATGGGAAGTTCTTGAAAGAAATTCTATCAAGGAAGAGGAAGTTGGAAGACTTTGGTGAAGTAAGGATGACATCTAAATCCTCGGAGCTCATTCAAATCATGAAGGAGAAGATGCCACCCAAGTTGAGAGATCCCGGCTCATTTTGCATTCCCATTCAAGTTGGGGATGTCACTTGTGAAGCCTTGTGTGATCTAGGAGCCAACGTGAGTATCATCCCGCTGGAGCTATGTGTGAAGATCGGACTTAGAGAGCCCAAGCCGGTGAAGATACGGTTATACATGACGGACCTCTCTATCACCCATCCCGTGGGCATTTTGGAAGACGTTCCGGTTAACTTAGGTAATTTCTATTTACCTATAGACTTTGTTGTACTTGACATTCCCGCAGATTATCCCGTTCCTATCATTCTCGGGAGGCCATTTCTAGCAACTTCGGGTTGCAATGTGGATTGTAAGAATGCCAAGTTAAAATTCAACATTGGCGGAGATGAAGTGGAATTTGCATTACTTGCGGCAATGAAGGGAGATCAGCTAGGAGATGATATCTTCAACATCTATGATGAAGAAGAATCAAGAGAATTAGTGAGCTCTATCCTTATTAAAGATCCACTTAAAAAGGTTATTAGTTTTAGCTTAATAGAGGAAGGTATAGATGCTTCTTGTGATGCAGATATACGGAGCTTAAAGGCGCTAGAAGAAGATCCAGGAGCTAAAATTGAAAAGCTAATCCAGAAGAAGAAGATCTCCAGTTTCGGTCCCAGTTGCAGCACCTCGACCGAGGCACTCTCTGGACCAAGCGAGGTGTTCTTGACTGAAGAAAATTTCGGTCACCCTCTCTGGACCTCGACCGAGGTCGAAAGCGAAATGATGTCAAATGAAACTTCTGAAAGTCCAGTTCTTCGATCTACTCCACTGGAAGAAGAAAGCAAGGATCCACCTCAGAAAGTACCCCCAGTTGTGGAGCTTAAACAACTCCCAAGTCACTTGAGGTATGTTTTTCTTGGACCGGATTCTACTTATCCTGTCATCGTTAGTGTTTCCCTCTCCGAATCTGAATTATCTAAACTAATGCATGTCCTGAGGAAGCATCAAAAGGCTTTGGGTTATACTATTGATGATCTTATTGGCATTAAGCCTTCTTTCTGCATGCATAGAATACTAATGGAGGAAGATCATAAGACTTCACGGGAACCTCAAAGACGGTTAAATCCGATCATGAAAGAGGTTGTGAAGAAAGAAATTCTTAAGTTGTTGGATGCAGGTATCATATTTCCTATCTCGGACAGCAAGTGGGTGAGCCCGGTGCATGTAGTTCCGAAGAAGGGAGGGATGACCGTTGTGACGAATAAGAACAACGAGTTAATCCCAACTAGGAACGTCACGGGCTGGAGGGTGTGCATCGATTATAAGAAGCTGAACGTGGCCACTCGGAAGGACCACTTTTCACTTCCCTTCATCGATCAAATACTCGAACGGTTAGGCCAAAATTCACACTTCTGCTATTTAGATGGCTATAGTGGCTTCTTCCAGATTTCTATCCATCCGGATGATCAAGAGAAGACCACTTTCACTTGTCCATGAGGGACATTCGCTTATAGGAGGATGCCATTTTGATTATGCAATGCACCCGCTATCTTCCAGCGATGCATGATGGCTATCTTTTCTGAGTATATAGAGGAGATCATAGAGGTATTTATGGATGATTTTTCAGTATATGGTTCCTCTTTTGATGATTTCCTATCTAACCTTTCTCTAGTGCTACAAAGATGTGAAGACACTAATCTCGTCTTGAATTGGGAGAAGTGTCACTTTATGGTTAATGAAGGCATTGTGCTAGGACACCTTGTTTCTAATCAAGGCATTGAATTCGATCGCGCTAAGATCGAGACTATTGACAAACTCCCTCCCCCTTGTTCTGTTAAGGGTGTGAGGAGTATTCTCGGGCATGCAGGTTTCTATAGGAGATTCATCAAGGACTTCTCGAAGATTTCTAAACCACTAACTAACCTCTTGAATAAAGATGTTGTTTTTGAGTTTTCGTAGGAGTGTCTTGATGCATTTTACAGGATTAAGGAAGCATTGATCTCCGCTCCCATTATCCAGCCTCCGGATTGGACCTTGCCCTTTGAGATAATGTGCGATGCGAGTGCTGTTGCAGTAGGAGCGGTGCTTGGACAAAAGAAGGATGGGCGGACCACCGCCATTTACTACGCTAGCAAGATGCAAGATGAAGCCCAATGTAACTACGCCACCACCGAGAAGGAGCTATTGGCGGTTGTATATGCTTTCGAGAAGTTTTGTTCTTACTCAGTAGGGGCGAAAGTCATTGTCTACACCGACTATGCAGCCATTCGTTACTTGCTTGCTAAGAAGGATGCCAAGCCACGCCTTATTCGATGGATTCTCTTGCTTCAAGAGTTTGACCTAGAGATCCGTGATAAGAAGGGATCCGAAAATTCTGTTGCGGATCACCTCAGCCGGCTACCTCCCTCTTCACACGAAAAGGACAAGCCGCCCATAGACGATTCATTCCCCGATGAGCACTTACACTTGTTGGAGCGTTTGATAGACTTTCTAATGTCACCCCATGATGAAGGTGAAGTATGGGGTGAGGACACCTCCCAACATATTTAGGGATACCGTACGGTCCAGCTAGCGACCTTAAATCAAGCGCTTCTTGGGAGGCAACCCAAGGTATTGCTTTCTTTTCCCTTTTTCTAGTTTAGCTTTAGATAGTTTGCTTTTGCTTTGCTTTGCTTTGTTTTTTGCATCCTAGACAGACAACAGGTGACATCTAAGGAAGGAATACAACCCAGGAGCAACATTGGATGGACAGAAATTCGAGAATTTGAGAAGACGGAGTTTGAATGAGACACATCTCGGTTGCTGTCACAGCACCTCGACCGAGATGATTCTTGAGCAACCGAGGCGACTAGGGTTACTGAAGATCCACCTCGGTCCGTACCACCTCGGTCCAGTCGAGACCATCTCGACCGAGGTGACAATAGTTCCAAAAAAGGGTATAAAAGGGAGATTGATTTCTCTCTCTTCCCTCTCTCACCTTCTCGACCGCGGCACACATCTCGTCTCGCTTCCTCGTTTTTCGATCGTTTTCGACGATTCTCGCTTCCAAACTGCAAGGAAAGGATAGAGGATAAGATTTCAAGCAACAATCTGCAGTAAAAACGCACCGAATCGACCAAATCTGGGGTAAATTCGAGAAAAACCCTAAAACTCTCTCCTTTACTGTTTTTTTATCAAATTGGGCTTTGGTTTCCCCTGCATTGTGTTGGAAAAGGATTAAGTACCCCATAGGAACATTTGGTAGTGATATTGGGGGAAAAGAACTGGATTTTTGAGAGAATCGATCGCACAGTACTTTGCCTCGGTCCAGTCGGCCTGTGCCTCGGCCGAGGTGTTCTTAAGATTTGTGAGAATAACCGAGGTGGTCTGACAGTGTGTGACAAAGATGAGTTCTGATAGGCAGCTAGTTTTGATAGACAAATCCTCTCCTTTTCCTTCTTCTTCTTCACACCGCTCTATACTGGTGATCCATGAGCGTCACCAGGTAGACTATGACCGCATAGCGGCACGACCAGTGGTTGTACCACGGTTTTTGGAGATTTCCGCATTTGACTGCCTTCATGTGGATGAGGATTTGAGGCGGATGATATCTGCGGTGGGGCTGGAGCAGTTCACTGAGATTAGAGCTCCGGCCTACCTTGAGCCGACCCTGGAGTTTGTTTGCTCCGTCACCTACTTGCCCATCGAGCGCGCCATCGAGTACCGGTTGATAAACCGGACCACTGGAGGGATATCTTTGGCTTCCCGGCCCCCACTGTTGCTGATTTTCCTTCTGAAGCTGTAGCTCGAGAGTTTTGGTGCCAGATAGCTCACGTGGTTGAGCACGCTGACAGGTGGAGACTTGGAGACTCTAGGGAGCGGATTATCTTCCACTTGGCTTTCAGACTTGCTCACAGGATCTTTAGTGAGACTCTTCTGGTGCGAACTGAGACGCCCTAGAAGATTAGATAGGGTGAGCTGCTGAGTCTGTACTGCATGGTGACCGGAGGAGTTCCGGACTTTGGAGTTATGTTAGCGGAGGATCTACACAAGATAAAGGCGAAGACAAAGGGGGATATCTGCTGTGGAGGGATAGTGACTCACATTGCGAGTTATATGGACTTGGACTTGAGTGCATGCACTATGGTGGCGGCTGCCAAGCCGCTCGGGCTTCAGGAGATGATCACTCGGAGGATATTGGTTCCTCGCGGACTTACTACGCCATATATGGCGATGCCTTGGGAGCAGACTGCACCTTAAGGTATTAGGTGGTCACCTCAGTTCTCTGTTTATGACCCGCACTACTGGCAGACCACATGGATTCCGCTAATGGAGGATGCCAGAGATGCAGCAGCTCCGAGACAGGGTGAGGAGGATGATGAGGCTGAGCAGGAGGAGGATGATGAGGATGGCGGTGCTGCCATGGACACAGGCACATATACAGCTGGGACTAGCGTGCCAGTCGTTGATTTAGACAACGACGAGACTGAGGAGGAGCCAGCTGCAACACCGGCACACCCTGCTAGGCGTAGGGTACGTAGTAGAGGGATCTAGTTGCTCACCGCCGGATCGATGATCTGACGGATCAGGTGATAGATTCTTACGCTGCCTTGTCTTTAGACATTAGAGAGATGCAGGAGAGACTACACTACCCACACACGATGGCTAAGATTCAGTTTCAACATGTCATGGGCTACCCATTCGATCCATCTCAGTACCCGTACGTGCCACCACCGCCACCACCGGATCGGGATTATTGAGAGCTTGCAGGATTTTCTTTATTTATTATTATGCAACTCAACTTTATTTGGTGAGTATTATGTTTTCTTAGACTTATTTGACCCATTGGGACAATGTTTCCTAAGTATGGGGTATGTGGGTATGTATTTATTTGACTTATGTGGATGTATGACTTGACTCTTGATGATTATCTACTGTTTTATTTTGCTTTATGTGTTTATCTGAGATTACATGCATGCATACAGGTTATTTGAATGAGAAAAATGTCATAAACTGGTAAGAAAAATTTTTTTTGACCTCGACCGATGTGACTCTGACCAATCTAGGTGCAGTACCTCGGTTGACTTAGATCATCTCGACCGAGCTGGCTTAACTGGAACAGTTTTCGAAACGATTTTTGTGCTTCTTATCTGGATATGACCTCAGTGATGATTTTTGTTTGCTGATTGGCTTTGAAATCTTTATATGTTTGAAAGGTTTTATGATATGTTTAAGTTGCTAAATGCTTTGTTTGAAATTTGTGGCATGTTTAATACTTTGTTTTTATCCAAATTATGTTGAATTTGAAGGTTGACACGACATGATGAGTTCTATCACTTTCTTCCTGGGATAATTAAGGCAATTCATTCTCTTCTCTTCTTCTTCTTGATCATGCTTTAGCCCCTCATATACATATTTGCCTCCCATTACCTATCCGGGAATTTGGAAGCAAGCAAGTGAAAAGCAAGTGAAAGAAAAGTTGAGATTTTGGCTAGAAGTTAGAAAGAAATAAATAGGTTTGGGGAAGTCAATCATGATGATGAGTAACTCGGCACCATTCACATAGCCGGGTGTTTGTGTCTTGCCAAAGTCGGATTGAGCGATATTCCTAACAGGTCATGGTATGTGCATCAAGGGTTTGAGGCATCTCGAGAAATTGATGATTGCTAATCTTCCAGGCTTCAGTTATTGTGCACCTCTGTCCATGCATCCCAAAAAGTAAAAATTAAATAAGCAAAGCTTATTGGTGGAAGATGTTGAAATTCAAAGGAAGTGAAGTAAAGATCCTTTTCCCGGATTCTAGCACCACATTCCCTATGTACATCCCACCCTCACACGTTTCTTGACTTCTCTTTTGAAAGCCCTTGAGACCTCGAGCTTGTTGATTGACTTGGTGGTTTAAACTGGATTATACATGATTAATTTCGATAATAATGATTTATTATACATTCTATGATTTTATGCAAAGATGAACAACTTTCTTATATTTATAAAATGTTTTGAGAATGTTTTGATTTTAAATTCCATGAAGCATTCTCTTAGAGTGATCTATGAGTGGAGCACACTACCAAAAATGTTTTGAAATACCTTTCATTGATCTTTATGACTTATAATCCATTCTATCTTGTACTTAAGATTTGAAACTTGCTTGGGGACAAGCAAGGGACAAGTATGGGGTATTTTGATAGCATGAATTATAGTCTATATTTTGGGACCTGTTTAGACATTGTATATTCAATAATCTGCATGTTTGGATGTATATTATATGATTATATTTTCATTTCATCTACCTTTGCGGAAATCGAGGTCTACACCAAGTTTCGTTGTAATCGTAGGTAAAATGACACGTTTTGCATCAAAAAGGAGCAAAAAGAGCTAAGGAGTCATTAGAGCTACATTCAGGAGCTTAAGGAAGAATCCAAGAATCATGAAAATGGATTGAAGATTCACTTTGGACCAGATTTGAGAGATTTCAGATTCAGTTGTGATTCACCTCGGTCAGCTACAGTACCATCTCGACCGAGGTGATCCAGAGGAGCTGACTCGACCGAGGCGAACACCTTGGACGCAGCAAGGATATTTTATTCTTGGCTGAGATCTTTTATTTTTGGAAAGAGGATCTTATATTTTTAAGCTGGATTCCTGGAAGGAAGAAGCTAAGGAGTCATTGGAGCTAAAGGAGCTAAGGAGTGATTGGAGCTATATTCAAGAGCTTAAGGAAGAATCCAGGAAGCATGGAATTGGATTAAAGATTTACTTTGGAGCAGATTTGAGAGATTTCACATTCAGTTTAGAGCCACCTCGGTCAGCTACAGTACCATCTCGACCGAGGTGATACAGAGGAGCGTCCCGACCGAGGCGAACACCTTGGATGCGGCGAGATATATTTTATTCTTGGCTGAGATCTTTTATTTTTGGAAGGAGGGATCTTATATTTTTAGGCTGGATTTTTGGAAGGGAGATCATATATTTTAGGGATTTATTTATGAGAGATAGATATATTTTATTAGGAAAATATCTTATTAAGATCTCTTATCTTTGGAGGGTAGTTTTCCTATATAAAGGGTTGGATTTTCCACAAATTCAACCATGCTTAGAGGGCTGAGAGCATCCAGCAGTTAGGAGGGATTAAAGGAAGGTTGAAGGAAGAAAGTTGATAGCTTTTATAACTTTTGTGAAGGGTTTTGTAAGATTCTCTTAGATTCCCTTCTTGTTGATTGTCTTATTGGATTTTGATCCAATGAACGCTTGTTTGTTTGATAATTGATTCAGTTATTGAAGTCTTGTTCTTAAGGTTTTTGTGTTCAATTATTCACTTTCTTCCTATATATTTGATTATTACTTTCATGATGATGATTGACTAATTTCTTTGTGTGATTCTAGGGTGATTGGCTGAAGGTTGTGGAAAAAACAATGATAGAATAATCTTAAATTCCAGTAGGACCCTGAAAGTTCGAGTCTTTATCCTTAACCCTAGAGTATCTCGTTCAGTCGATGAACATCTCGGCCGGGGTGGAATTCGTCTGACCGAGGTGACCTTTCTGATCTGAAACTGAGAGTTAAGTGTTAAAGTTTGCCAAACCCTATTCTTATTACACCTTTCCTGGTTCAATGCAAGCCTAGGATGAGACTTACCCGGTAATTCCTTTGTTTGTTTACCCATGTTCATAAGTATAGGTAATAAAGGTTTATCCTTTATTGGGGTTTGAGTGTGCTTTCATTCCATCTTTGTGAGTTAGCCTGAGACTTACCCGGTAAAGGTTGATTCTATTCCCTTAGTTGGAGTGTTAGTTTGAGGTTATAGTTCTTTTCCTTAATTCCTTGAGACTTACCTGGTAATAGGAGTTAATATTTGGGATTAGTGAGTAGTAAGACTTACCCGGTAATCTATTCAACTTTAGTAACACCTTCCCTTTACAAAATCTCAGGTTTGTCCGCTTATCTTTAGATCTTGAATTGGAACCACAACTAGATGCTTTAATCCCTAGAATTGCATATTTCCTTAATTGACTTTTTATCATCTTTGATTGTTTTAATTGCTTTTGTGGTTAGTAATTACATAGACTGTCTATACTTGCTTAGGTTTCACCTAAGTCCCTGAGATCGACACCCCGGAATTTCTTGCTTTTACTACGATTGCCCCGTACACTGCGGGTTCGCATCCTTGTTTTTAGCAAACGTCTTGGGTTATAAATTTAAAGCTTGCACACACCATTTGGAGCGAACATGTTACTTTGTGTGAGGTTGAAGATGAAGTTCACGCTTATATACCCCTCCTCATCTTTGAAAAATCTCGGCAAGGATTTGTGGTTGATCACGAAATTTTTCGGCCTGAGATTTCTTGATCGAACTTTACTTAACAAAGAATCTCGGCCAAAATTTTGATGGTGACCGAGATTTGAGTCGAAATTTCTCTCGACCTTCGAAAGCACGGGTGAATAAATTCTTTTAATTGAAAATTTTGACCTAGATTTTCCATTGTTGGTCTAGAATTTTGGCTTCCGGCCTTCACTTCTCTTGCTAACGGTTTGAGCATCCCTTTTCCATCAAAATCTCGATCTCTTAGCAATCTCAACACAGTTCATGATTCATTCCACTTGAGAAAAACCTAGGTTATGTCCTCCAAAGACATAAAGAACCTAAAACATACCAACAAAAAAGAAAAATCTAACTAAACTATCTAAGAAAAAGAAAAGGACAAAGAATTACATCGGGTTGCCTCCCAAGAAGCGCTTGGTTTTAGGTCGCTAGCTGGACCTATGTCCTTGCTGATCACTTAAGATAAAGGGGAGCAATGCTCTCTACCGGAACTTCCGGCGCATACTTCTTCAATCTATGGCCATTGACCTTGAAGCTTTCGCAATGTTCACCCCATACATCAACTACACCATGGGGGAAAACCTGTTTCACAACATAATGTCCTGTCCATCTAGATTTAAGCGTGCTTGGAAAGAGGCAAAGTCTAGAGTTAACGAGAAGGATGAGATCCCCTTCTTTCAACTCCTTAGGAATGTTGTGCTTGTCATGCAACCTCTTGGTTGTTTCCTTGTAGATCCGTGCATTCTCATAAGCATTCAAACGAATCTCCTCTAGCTCATTGATGTCCAAGAAGCGTTTCTCTCCAGCTTTTTTCATGTCAAAGTTGAGCCATTTGATGGCCCAATATGCTCTATTCTCTAACTCCACCGAAAGATGACAAGACTTTCCATAGGCAAAATTGTACGGTGTGGTCCCTATAGGAGTCTTGTAAGTTGTCTTGTAGGTCCATAATGCGTCATCCGACTTCAATGACCAATCCTTTTTTGTTCTAGAGACAATTTTCTCTAGAATTCCTTTGATCTACCTATTTGATATCTTCACTTGGCCACTTGTTTGGGGATGATATGGTGTGGCTACCTTGTGAGTTCTCAATACTTAGATAGACGTGCTTCAAACTTCTGGTTGGTGAAGTGTGTTGCTCCATCACTAATGATGACTCGGGGAATCCCAAATCTTGGGAAAATCGTTCTATTAAATAATTTCATTAACATCTTGGCGTGATTAGTAGGAGAAGCAATAGGTTCCTCCCATCTAGAAACGTAATCTACCGCCAAAAGTATGTAGAGGTTCCTACAAGAAGATGGGGATGGTCCCATGAAATCCACTCTCCATACGTCAAAGATCTCAACTTCTTGGATGTTGTTTAGAGGAATCTCATTCCTAGATATATTATTGTTCTTTGACAAGCATCGCAAGAAGCAACAATGTTTTGCACATCTCTAAATAAGTTAGGCCAAAATAAACCGGATTGAAGTACCTTAGCACATGTCTTGTGGAACTAGCATGTCCACCACACGTCAATGAATGACAATGTCTAATGACGCTCTCTACTTTATCTTCCATAGTTCATCTTTTGAACATCTCATCGGTAAAGAGAAGAGGCTCATTCCAATAGTAATCTCGCACATCCTTGAAGAAATTCTTCTTTTCTGCGTAGGATAGACCTAGAGGTATTTCTTGACATACTAAATAATTAATAATACATACAAACATTGGCTCATTACCTTTTGATATTTGGAGAAGGCAATCCTCAATTTCATGAAATTTCTCATCCAGAATGAGTCATCGATAGGTATGTCATCCTTCTAAGTAGAAATAGGAGACAACCGGCTAAGATGATCCGACACCGAGATCTCGGATCCTTTCTTATCCAAGATCTTTAAGTCAAACTCTTGTAGAAGGAGGATCCATCTAATAAGTCATGGTTTTACGTCCTTCTTGGTAAGCTACTGGATTTATGCATGGTCGGTGTAGACAATGACTTTTGCTCCCTCAAGGTAGGAACGAAACTTCTTGAAAGCGTAGACCACCGCTAGTAACTCCTTTTTTGTTGTGGCGTAGTTCAGTTGAGCTTCATCTAGCGTCTTGATAGCAAAATAGATGGCATGGGTGCGTTCATTCTTCTTTTGACCAAGTACAGCACCTACTGCCAGATCACTAGTATCACACATAACCTCAAAGGGGAGGTCTCAATCCGGAGGTTGAATAATAGGTGCGGTTATTAAGGCTTCCTTCAACCTGTAAAAAACATCTAGACAATCCTTCGAAAACTCAAAAGCCACATCTTTTATTATTAGGTTAGTCAATGGTTTAGAAATCATAGAAAAGTCTTTAATGGATTTCTTTTGAAACCTGCATGTCTTAAAAAGCTTCTTACCCCCTTTACAAATGAAGGTGGAGGCAACCTCTCAATAGTCTCTATCTTAACTTTATGCACTTCAATTCTGTGGTTGGAGATCAAGTGGCCTAGAACAATACCTTCGCTAACCATAAAATGTCATTTTCCCAATTCTTGTCTAAGGTTAGGGTCTTCACATCTTTGCAAAACCAGAGAAAGGTTAGCTAAGCAATCATCAATTGAGAACCATAGACAGAAAAATCATCCATAAAAACCTCCATGATGTTATCAATGTATTCGGAGAATATTTCCATCATGCATCGTTGGAAAGTAGTTGGTGCGTTGCAAAGTCCAAATGGCATTCCCTTGTAAGCAAACGTGAAAACTCCACCTTGATTGTAAAGTTATACAGGTGTTGATGATGGAGATTTAAAAACAAAGGAAGTAGTTTGATACACTAACAATTTATTGATTATATATCGAGTTGCTTGGTTTGGTTTGGTGGTTTGGATTAAATAAAGTGCAGGTTTTGCAAGAGATTCAAACGACCTTGGAAGACCTTGAATGACAAGGAGTTTAGAGTGTTCAAACAACGAAGGCCTTGAAATGAATTTCAAGGGAATAAAGAAGTCAAGGCCGCACGTGAAAAAGATTTCAAATCACCAAGAACATCTTCTACGAGAGATTTGCTCAAACAAGAAGATATGATCAAGTGAAGATCTCAACCGACCATTAAAGATCTTACAAAGATCCTCAATTGAAAAGCACGAAGATTCTCTCCTCTAGAATTTAATATTGTTGCAACAAATATGAGAAGATCAAGGAGGGAGAGATCAACGTGTTCTCAGGAGATGAAGATCCATAAGGTCTATCACATCTCAACCAAGAAGCGATCTTCATGGAGAAGAAGAGTGATCTTCAAACGGTCATCTTTCCAACGGCTAGAAGACCTCTCCATAAAAGGTTATAAATGAAGATGGCGATTGAAGAACAAGTATAGAAGCTTACACGGAAACATCAATAGTCTTCAAGGTGAAGAGTGTTATACTTGAGTGTGTGTTACTCTGCGAAGTAACTAGGCTATTATAGCAAGGTGAAGAGTTGGAGCTAGATCTTAGCATTGGCTATAGTGAGAGAAGAAGGGATTTCTTCTAGTTTGTATATAGGACTCTTTGAAGCTGATAATAGATAGTTAGATCCTAAGGCTATACCTTGGGACGGAGAGTAGGCTATTTAGAGCCGAACTTTGTAAACATATCCTTGTGTCGATCTTTTACATTCCGTACTATATCTTGTTTTATTGTGACTAACTTTGTTTTGCAAGAGTACAAAGTCAAGGCCCTTGAAAGTTGTTTCAAAGCCCTTGAAATCAAGTATTACAAAGAACTTAGATCGACATCAAGGCCCTTGAAATTGGTTTCAAGGCCTTGAGATTAGTTTTGCGAAAATTTCCCATACTCTATTCAACCCTCCTTCTAGAGTATCTTTTATCCTTTTTATTCACCTATCGGTTCTTCATTTGGTATCACAGCTAGACTCACGTATGTTGATTTAACCATCAGTGAGAACTAATCATGAATCCTGTAGGTGATGGAGGATTTGCTCAAGGAAGATCCTCATCTCGACCACCACTCTTCTGTGGCAACAACTTTGCCCATTGGAGAGCACTCATGCGTATGTTCAATATTGATAAGGACATTGAACTATGGAGCATTATTCAGAATGGCCCAAAAGTCCCAACTACAACGGTTGAAGGTGTCCAAGTCCCAAAGAATGAAGCTGACTTTACACAAGCTGACTTGGACAATGTGTCAAACAACTACAAAGCAATGAACCTACTCTAATGTGGATTAGATGCCAACGAATTCAACTGCATCTCATCATGCAAGAGTGCAAAGGAAATATGGGACAAACTCATTGTCACTTACGAAGGAACAAGTCAAGTCAAGGAAACAAAGATTAGCATCTTCCTTAGACAATACGAGCTATTCAAGATGAATCCAAATGAACCAGTCAAGGAAATGTTCACAAGATTCACTGAGATCGTGAACAACTTGGACTCACTAGGAAAGGTCTTCACAAATGAAGAAAAAGTTAGGAAAGTTTTAAGGAGCTTACCTAAAGCCAAGTGGGGACCAAAGATGACTGCCATCGAAGAAGCTCAGAATCTCTCAACTCTTACTCTTGATGACCTCCTTGGAAAACTCATCACACATGAAATGGTTCTTGGTGAAGAAGAAGGAGAGCTCCCATCCAACACTAAGAATTTGGCATTAAAATCAAGAAAGGATGAATTACCATCAAACAAGGAAGATAGTGATGATGATGATGATGAAGAAGATGCAATAGCCATGATCTCTAAGTGTCTCGCGAGAATTCTCAAGATAAAGAAACAATATGCAAATAATAGATAATATCCACAAACATCAAAACCCCGAGGTAAGTTTTCTAACTCTAACAAGAAAACTAGAGTGCTGACTTGTTTTGAATGTGGTGAAACAGATCATCTTATAAAGGATTGTCCACAAAAGAAGAGGACCAACTTCAAGAAAAATGATCGAAAGAAGAAAGCTATGGTAACTTCATGGAGTGATTCAGAATCCTCAAATGAAACAGAAGACGAAAAAGAACAAGCAAACTTGTGTCTGATGGCCGATCATTAAAAAGATTCAAATCTATATGTTGACAATGTGGTAAGTACAATTATCTCTCGACCTGAATCTGACTTGAAACAATTCCTTACAGACATTATTATATGTGACAAGGAACATAGAATAAGGATAAATTATTTACAAGAAAAACTTCTTGAACAAGAAAAACAACTAAGTGAGATGTCTTTGGAAATTGAAAATCTTAACACATAAAAGGTGGACCTTGATGAAAATATCAAGGCCTTGGAATCGGAAAATTCGATTCTCAAGGACAACCTCTCCTCTCTTCATCGAAACTATGTCGATCTAGAGAAAGAGAAATTTGATCTAACTTTGACGTGTCAAGACCAGAAGGCTGCACTTGTTAAGTTTACTCATTCAAAAGTTAATCTTGAAAGAATGATGGGTGAACAACAAGCCTTTCTTAATATAAATGGTATATGTTATCATAGGAGCTTTCCTAAAAAACCAACTACCACTTTTGTCAAAGCCAAAGGAAGTATTCATATGCGTACTTGCTTTTACTGTTGTAAAAAGGGTCATGTTAAATCTACATGTGCATATAGAAGAAATGATCCTTATATTATTAGAAACACCTATCCTCTATGTTTAAGGAAACAGGTCAAATAAATCTGGGTTCCTAAAGGTACTAGACCACCAAACATGATCGAGCCTGAATATGGACCAAAATATGCCATTTGGTCGACCCGGAAAGGTTAATGTTTGCTGTTTTGCAGGATATCACCAAGGTAAAGGAGCATAAATGGATATTAGATAGTGTTTGCTCAAGACACATGAGTGGAAAAAGCTCTTTATTCAAGGATTTAAAGAAGCAATCATCTGGAACCATTACTCTTGGTGATAAAGGAAAGTATGACATTATTGGCATTGGTAAAATATGTTATAATTCATCTAACTTCATTGATGATGTATATTTGGTTGACGGTTTGAAGTATAATCTGCTTAGCATCTCTCAAATATGTGATAAAGGCAACAAAATATTGTTTGATTCAGAAAAATGTGAAGTTCAAGACAAAAAGACGGGTGAAGTTGTGCTTACTGCTCCTAGATGTAACAATGTTTATTCTATGAGTACTAACCAAGTTTCAGGAACTAAGCTAAAATGTCTAAAGGTCTTGACTGATGATCAAAGGCTTTGGCATAGAAGACTTGGTCACGTAAGCATGCACACAATGCAGAAGTTACTTACAAAAGATTTGGTACGTGTTTTGCCAAACCTAAATTTCAAGGTAGATGATCTATGTAAGGCTTGTACACAAGGTAAACAAACAAGAGATTCATTCAAACCTAAGAAAGTTGTAAGTTCTTCTCGACCCATTGAACTCTTACATATGGATCTTTGTGGACCTATGAGTGTCAAATCTCCTAGAGGCAAGCAATATATCCTTGTTATTATGGATGATTTCTCTCGTTTCACATGGATTTCTTTCCTACGAGAAAAATCTGAAGCATTATTTGAGTTTTCAAAATTTTGTAAAGAGTTACAAACTTTGAAAAACCTACCAATCATTTCTATAAGAAGTGATCATGGTAGAGAATTTAATCAACTAAAGTTTGATTTGTTTTGTGCAAAATATGGTATTTCACATAACTTTTCAGCTCCTAGAACTCCTCAACAGAATGGAGTTGTGGAACGTAAGAACCACACTCTTGAGGATATGTCTAGAACGATGCTTTTAGAAAATAGTTTGCCAAAAAGTTTTTGGGCTGAAGCAGTAAACACTGCAAATTATATTTTGAATAGATGTTTAATTCGTCCTATTTTGAAAAAGACTCCTTATGAACTCTTTACAGGAAAGAAACCAAGTATTTCATATTTCAAACCCTTTGGATGTACTTGTTTTGTTCATAACAATGACAAAGATAACCTTGGGAAATTTGATGCACGTAGTGATGAAGCAATATTCATGGGATATGCTTCTAATAGCAAAGCCTATCGTGTCTATAACAAACGTACCAAAATTGTTGAGGAAAGTATCCATGTTATTTTTGATGAAAGCAATGATGGTACTTTGAGTGAGAGTTTTGCATATCTAAATCTGAATCAACGAGAAGATCACTATTCGGATGAAGATGAAGATCCTAAAGATCAAGAAAAGAATATGCAAGAAAAGATTCAAGATACCGAAGAAAACCCTCTAGACTTCGAAACACACCTTCAAGACCTTGAAACAGAAAACTGCGATGTCAAAACTCCGTTTCAAGGGCTTGAAACTCAACTTCAAGGCCTTGAGATCGGATCCAAGGCAATATATCAACGGTACCTGAATCTAGTCAAGCATATGAGGCTCAACCTTCAGGATCTGCTCCATCTTACAAACAAAAATTTTTTTAACACTCTTCATACCATCCACAAGAGAATGTGATCTCAGATCCAAACGCTGGAGTTCAAACTTGATCTAAAGTGAACAATCTATGTGCTTTGTCCGCGTTCGTGTCTCTTATCGAGCCAAAGAATTATGTTCAAGCTCTTCAAGAATCCGATTGGATCATTACCATGCAAAACAAACTAAATGAGTTTGAGAGAAACAAGGTTTGGACTCTTACTTCAAGACCAAAGAACCAATCTGTCATCGGCACGAAATGGGTCTTTTGAAATAAGTTGGATGAAAGTGGCAAAGTCATACCAAATAAAGCACGACTTGTAGCACAAGGCAATAACCAAGAAGAAGGTATTGATTATGAGGACACTTTTGCTCCGGTTGCCAAGTTAGAAGCCATACATATGCTACTTGCATTTGCATTTTTTATGAGCATAAAACTTTTTCAAATGGATATAAGATGTGCTTTTCTAAACGGCTTCTTAGAAGAAGAAGTCTACGTTGCTCAACCTCTTGGTTTTGAAAATGATGAATTTCCGGATCACGATTTTAAATTGGACAAAGCTCTTTATGGTCTTAAGCAAGCTCTTCGAGCTTGGTATGAAAGATTATCCAAATATCTTCTTGAAAACAAATTCAAAAGAGGTTTGATTGATAAAACTTTATTTATCAAAACTAGAGGCAACGATATATTAGTAGAACAAATCTATGTTGATGATATATTATTCGGTGCTCCTAATGATTCCCTTTGCAAGGAATTTTCAAATATTATGTGCAGGGAATTTGAAATGAGCTTAATAGGTGAGCTAAATTTCTTTCTTGGACTTCAAGTTACACAAGCAAAGAAATGAATTTTTCTCAATCAAAGCAAGTATACTAAGGAGTTGCTTAAGAAGTAAAAAATGGATCAATCTAAGGTTGCAAAGACTCCTAAGAGTTCAACACTTTTGCTTGACCATGACAAGGATGGCAAAAGTGTAGTACAAAAGGAGTATCGAGGTATGATCGGTTCATTGTTGTATTTAACTGCTAGTCGAACTGACATTATGTTTAGCGTATGCATGTGTGCAAGATTTCAAGTTGATCCTAAAAAGTCACACTTGATAGCCGTGAAAAGAATTTTTCGGTATCTCAATGGCACTAAGGATCTAGGGTTATGATACCCACGTCAAATGCAGACTTTGCATTTGCAGGTTATAAGGTCGATAGGAAAAGCACTTCTGGATGTTGTCAATTCTTAGGGTCATCCCTAATCAGGTAGCACTCCAAGAAGCAAAATTTTGTTGCCCTATCCGCAGCCGAAGCTGAATATATAGCTGCGAGAGCCTGTTGTGCACAAATTCTGTGGATTGCTCAACAACTTCGTGATCTTTGCTTTGATTTGAAAGTTATTCCTATAAAATGTGATAATAATAGTGCTATTTATATAACCAAAAATCCTGTGCAACATTCAAGGACTAAGCATATTGATGTAAGGCATCACTTCATACGTGATCATGTTGAGAAAGGCGATGTTTCGATCTCTTTTATATCTACTAACTTGCAGCTTGCAGATATCTTTATCAAACCTCTTCTTGAGGAACAATTTAATTTTATTAGATTGGAGCTTGATATGTTGAACAAGGAAGCATTAACGTAGGGGGAGTAAATCATTTTATTTGTTCCTATGTATGCAACCCAATTATTATTTTCAAGGGCCTTGAAAGGCAAATCAAGGGCCTTGAAACAACTTCCAAAGGGTAAATAAAGAAATACTGATCTATTTAAGAATTAATATCTTTTAGATATTTCAATTCTAAAATTGTTTTTATGGTCTCTTGTGGTTAAGAATTGAAAAAGATTTGTTGATTTTTTATTGAAAATTATTTTTTGGTCTTTAAAAAGGCTTGTTTTTCTCAAGATCTTGTTATTATTTGTATTCGTTTAAAACGATCAGATTTTCCTATCTTTTTCATTCTTCTCTTTCACAGAAACCCTTTTTCAAAATCTCTTGTTTTCTCTCTCAAACATCACCCATGACACCCAGAGGCAAGATATCTTCTCCTCAAGCTCCCAAAAAGAAATATGTTCAAAGCTCCTCGATTGCAATGGAAGAAACACTTTCTGAGGATTTGGACATTTCTCACACAACCGGTCTTCCCACATCTTGGTTCATCAATTTTCAAGCTTCAAGATCTTTGTAACACCCCAAATCCACGGGACTAGGAGTGCTACATTGGGTTAGGATCTCACAATGGATCCTGACCCTAGCCTGACAACAAGTTCACTAGATCTTACAACAAGGCACAGGCAGATTAAAACCAAATACATAAAAGTTGTATATAATACATCAAAAGAGTTTACAAACACAAAGCCGAGTACAAAACATCAACCATAAACACAGATACAAAAGATCCCATATCTCACGTAGTCCTAATGTACAAAAGTCCTCGGCTGGTCACCACATCTGGCTCACTCTGCAGTCTTCCTACCCTGCACATCATCTACAACATGGTATACACCGTTAGCTACAACAATGAATAAGTATGAAGGTAATAGCACAAACACACATCAACATCTCATACATGCAAAGCCACACACATTCATTTATTATCTTTCAATTACATTACTCTATTACTAATTCAACTTATTTTGGAACACGAGGAGCCTCAAGAACCCCTAACCATCCAACGTAACATAGGAGTTTTGCATGGGGGTGATCATCACTCGTCCCCTCCTGTGAGATCATCTTCAGGGCACCTCCTCCTACCAGCAGGCGGAGACAAGTGGTCACGACCCGTTATAATACACTTGGGCCATTTAAAGTAATAAATGGTCATCCAAGTCCGGTTTAGGTTATAAATGCATAATCATATGAACACAAACAACCATCACAATCACACAAACCCACAACTGAACGCTAAGTAAGTCCTATGAACTTACCTATAACACTCATATCCAATACCACGTCACAGCTTCCTCCTTGGGGAAGTAATCAACGCCTGCAATAGCAAGGCACACAATATCACATACTGCAAGGGTTAGAAGACTCTTCTCCATAACCAGAACCAACCTACAACCTCAATTTAAACCTCAAGATCATAACATGCTCACAAATGCCTAAGGCATAAGCTCAACATTAACATGAACCAAAAACTTGTTCGCTCCAAACGGTGTGTGCAAGCTTTAAATTTATATCCCAAGAAATATGCTTAAAACAAGGATGCGAACCCATAGTGTACGGATCAATTATAGTAAAAAGCAAGAATTCCGGAGTGTCGATCTCAGGGACTTAGGTGAAACTAAGCAAGTATAGGTTGTCAATGCAACTAATAACCACAAAAGCAATTAAAGCAATCAAAAGATGATAATATAGGTCCAATAAGGGGAAATGCGGATTCTAGGGATTTAAGCATCTAGTTGTGGTTCCAACTCAAGATCTAAAGATAACGCGGACAAAGCTGAGATTTTGCAAAGGGAAGGTGTTTCTAAAGTGGAATAGATTACCGGTAAGTCTCACTACTCACTATCCCAAACCAAAGCTCCTATTACCGGGTAAGTCTCAAGGTACTTAGGAAAGGAACTATACTCTCAAACCAACACACCACCTAAGGGAATAGAATCAACCTTTCCCGGGCAAGTCTCATGCTAACTCACAAAGATGGGATGAAGGCACACTCAAGCCCCAATAAAGTATAAACCTTTATTACCTACACTTATGATCTTGGGTAGACAAACTAAGGAATCACCGGGTAAGTCTCATCCTAGGCTTGCATTGAACTAGAAAAGGTGTAATAAGAATTGGATTTGGCAAACTAGAACTCTTAACTCTCAGTTTCGGATCAGAAAAGGTCATCTCGTTCAGTCAAGTTCCACCTCGGTCGAGATGTTCATCAACTAAGCGAGATGTTCTAGGGTTAAGGTTAAAGACTCGAGCTTTCAGGGTCCTGCTGGGATTAAGATCATTCTATCATCGTTTTCCCACAACTTTCAGCCAATCACCCTAATCGCACAAGAAATTTAGCCACTCATCATCATGAAAACAAGAATCGAATATAAGGGAAATGAATGAATATTTGAACACAAAAACCTTAAGAACAAGGCTTCAATAACTGAATCAAATAATTCACAAATTTGCGTTCCTTAAATCACAAATCAAACAAGACAATAAACCAAAAGGAATTTAAGAAAGTCTTACAAACTCCCTCAAAAGCTATCTCAAAACTATCAATCTTCCTTCCTTCAATCTTCAAAGCTTCCTTCAAACTTCTAGAGAATCTCCTAACTACTGCGTTGATCCAGAAAATCCGATGATCAAATATGGCTGAATTGTGGAAAATCCAACCCTTTATATAGGAGAATTATCTTCCGAAGATAATAATATCTTAAAAAGATAATTTCCTATAAAATATATTATATCTCTAAAATAGATCTCCCAAATATAAGATCTTCCTTCCAAAAATCCAGCCAAAAAATATAAGATATCTTCTTTACAAAAATAAAAGATCTCAGCCAAAAGATATGATCTCCCCGGCGCCAGGGTGTCCGCCTCGGTCAGGACGCTCCTTAAGATCACCTCGGTCGAGGTGACACTGTAACTTATCGAGGTGAATCTCAACAGAATGTGAAATCTCTCAAATCTGGTCCAAAGTAAATCTTCTTTATTAATTCCATGCTTCCTGAGTTCTTCTTTGAGTTCCAGAATGTAGCTCCTATGACTCCTTAGCTCCTTAGCTCTATTTCAATCAAAAACGTGCCATTTTGCCTACTATTACAATGAAACTTGGTGTAGACCTCGATTCCCGTAAAGGTAGATGAAACAACAATATAATGACATAATATACATTCATACATGTAGATTATTGAAGATAAAACCTCTAAACAAGTCCCAAAATATAGACTATAATACATGCTATCAAAATACCCCATACTTGTCCTTTTCTTGTCCCCAAGCAAGTTCCAAATCTTAAGTACAAGATAGAATGGATTATAAGTCATAAAGATCAATGAAAAGTATTTCAAAACTTTTTTGGTGGTGTGTCCAATCGTAGATCACTCTAAGAGAATGCTTCATGGCAATTAAAATCAAAACATGATCAAACATTTTATAAATATAGGGAAGTTGTTCATCTTTCAATGAAATCATAGAATGCATAATAAATCATAATTATCAAAATTAATCATGTTTAATCCAGTTTAAACCACCAAGTCAATCAACAAGCTCGAGGTCTCAAGGGCTTCCAAAAGAAGGTCAAGAAACCTGTGAGGGTGGGATGTATATAGGGAGTGTGGTGCTAGAATCCGGAAAAAGGATCTTACTTCACTTCCTTTGAACTTCAACTTCTTCCACCAATAAGCTTTGCTTATTTTACTTTTACTTTTTGGGATGCATGGACAGAGGTGCACAAGAACCGAAGCCTAGGAGATCAGCAAGCATCAATTTCTCGAGATGCCTCAAACCCTTGATGCACATACCATGACCCGTTAGGAATATCACTCAATCCGACTTTGGCAAGACACAAACACCAGAGTATGTAAATGATGCCGAGTTACTCATCATCATGATTGACTTCCCCAAACCTATTTGTTTCTTTCTAAACATCCAGCCAACATCTCAACTTCACTTTCACTTGCTTTTCTTCACTTGCTTGCTTCCAAATTCCCGGATAGGTAAAGGGAGGCAAATATGTATATGAGGGGCTAAGCATGATCGAGAAGAAGAAGAGAAGAGAATGAATTGCCTTAATCATCCCAGGAAGAATGTGATAGAACTCATCATGTGGTGTCAACCTTCAAATTCAACATAATTTTGATAAAAACAAAGTATTTAACATGCTAAAACTTTAAACAAAGCATTTTGCAACTTATACATATCATAAAACGTTTCAAACATATAAAGATTTCAAAACCAATCTGTAAACAGAATCATCACTAAGGTCATATCCAGAAAAGAAGCACAAAACATTTCGAAAAATCACTCAGTTAAACCGCCTCAGTCGAGGTGTTCTAAGTCATCCGAGGTGTTTTACCTCGTTTGGCCAGAATCATCCCGGTCGAGGTCAAAATTTTTTTCTTAAACCAGTTTTCGACGTTTTTCTCAAACAAAAACCTGTATGTATGCATGTACTGACAGATAAGCATACAGAGCAAGATAAAACAATAATATCTGGTAGAGTCATCCAAGCATACACATAAGGTCACATAAATACATCCAAATACCCCATACTTGGGACACATTGTCCCAATGGGTCAAATATAAGTCTAAGGAAATCAGAATACTCACCGGACCTAGCTGAACTACATAATAAGATAAGAAACTTCTCCCAGGTAAGACCATCTCGGTTGGTGAAGAACATCTCCGTCGAGGCGTTCTGAAAGCATCCGAGATGTATCTCAGTCAAGCTCCGTTTGCTCAACTTCTCGAACATCAGTCCTTCCATGTAGCTCCTAAGCTGTAATTCCTTCTTAGAGAGTACCTGCTTTCTGTCTAGGAGGATGCAAAAACAAATGAAGCAAACTATCTAAACCAAGATACAAAAGGGAAAAGAAAGCAATACCTTGGGTTGCCTCCCAAGAAACGCTTGATTTAAGGTCGCTAGCTGGACCGTACGGCATCCCTAAACAAGGTATAGTGGTGAAATCTCCTCAACCTGGACTTCCAGTTGGTATTTCTTAAGCCTATGACCATTGACCTTGAAGCTTCCGCTTGTTTATCCCCAAATCTCAACTTGTGGGTGTTCGCTCCAAACGGTGTGTGCAAGCTTTAAATTTATAACCCTAGACTTAAGCTTAAAACAAGGATGCAAACCCGCAGTGTACGGGTCAATCGTAGTAAAAGCAAGAAAATTCCAGTGGTCGATCACAGGGACTCGGTGAAACAGAGTCAACACGGTATGCTACGCTAACTCTAACCACAAGAGCGATTAACACAATCAAAGATGAATAAGATGTCAAATAAAGCAAACATGCAATTCTAGGGATTAAAGCATCAAGTTGTGGTTCCAACTCAAGATCTATAGATAAGCGGACAAAGCTGAGATTTTTGCATGGGGAAGGTGTTGCTAAAGTGGAGTAGATCACCGGGTAAGTCTCACTACACACTAATCCTAAACCGTAACTCCTATTACCGGGTAAGTCTCAAGGAATCAAGATAAAGAACTATAACCTCAAACTAACACACCATCTAAGGGGATAGAATCAACCTTTACCGGGTAAGTCTCAGGCTAACTCACAAAGATGGGATGGAAGCACACTCAAACCCCAATAAAGGATGAACCTTTATTACCTACACTTATGATCGTTAATACACAAACTAAGGAATTACCGGGTAAGTCTCATCCTAAGCTTGCATTGAACCAGGAAGGTGTAATAAGAATAGGATTTAGCAAACTCTAACACTTAACCTTCTGTTTAAGGTCGGATAAGTCACCTCGGTCAGAAGAATTCCACCCCGGCCGAGATGTTCATCAACCGAACGAGATGCTTAGGGTTAAGGTTAAAGACTCGAACTTTCAGGATCCTACTGGAATCTAAGATTATTCTATCATTGTTTTTTCCACAACCTTCAGCCAATCACCCTAGAATCACACAAGGAAATTAGCCACTCATCATCATTATGAAAGTATTAAATGTAAGGGAAGAAGGTGAATATTTGAGCGAAGAAGAATTTAATGAAAAGACTTCAATAACTGAATCAAATATCACACAAAAGCGTTCCTTAGATAATAATCCAACAAGACAAGACAACAAGGAAAGGAATTGAAGACAATCTTACAAAACCCTTCAAAAGCTATAAAAGCTATGATCTTCAACCTTCCTTCAACCTTCAAAAAGGTTCTTCAAGAACTCCCAAATTGGAGTATGCTACTGCTGCGCGAGTGCTGTTGCTGCGTAATTCCGGTGTAAGCGGCCTCTTTGATGTAAGCGGGTGCCGGATTTGTGGAAAATTCAACCCTTTTTATAGGAAAATAAACCCTCCAAAGATAATAAATCTTAGAAAGATATTCTCCCATAAATATAGGTAAAATATATATTCTGCATATCTCCTTCCTTCCAGAAGCCAAGCCCAAAAATATGAGATCACTTTCCAATTTTAAAAGATCTCAGCCAAGAATAAAATATTCTCGCCGCGTCCTAGGTATTCGCCTCGGTCGAGTCGGCGTCTCTGGATCGCCTCGGTCGAGGTGAACCTCTGGTCAACCGAGGTGACTCACAACTGAATGTAGAATCTCTCAAAACTGGTCCAAAGTGAATCTTTAATCGTGGCTATGCTTCCTGGATGTAGCTCCAAATGACTCATGACTCCTTTTGCTCCTTTTTGATGCAAAACGTACCATATTACCTGCAATTACAACGAAACTAGGTGTAGACCTCGATTCTCACAAAGGTAGATGAAATAGTAGTAAAATCACATAATGTACATACAAACATGCAGATTATGACAGATAAAACGTCCAAACAAACCCTAAAATATAGACTATAATTCATGCTATCAAAATACCCCATACTTAGCCCTTGCTTGTCCCCAAGCAAGTTCCTCATATAGAAGACAAGATAGAATGGATTATAAGTCAAGAAAATCAATGAAAAAGCTTTTCAAAAACATTTTATGGTGTGCAACTATCATAGATCACTCTAAGAGAGTACTTTCTGGAATTTAAAAACTCAATATGCTCAAAACATTTTATAAATATAGAAAAGTTGTTCATCTTTGCATAAAATCATAGAATGCATAATAAATCATAATTATCAAAATTAATCATGTATAATCCAATTTAAACCGCTAAGTCAATCAACAAGCTCAAGGTCTCAAGGGCTTCCCAAAAGAAAAGGTCAAGAAACGTGTAGGGTAGGGATGTATGTAAGGTAATGTGGTGCTAGAATCCGGGAAAAGGATGAACTTCACTTTCACTTTGACTTGCAACATCTTCCACCAATAAGCTTCGCTTATCTCACACTTTTTCTTTTACTTTACTTTTTGGGATGCATGGACAGAGGTGCACAATAACCGAAGCCTAGGAAATCTGCAATCATCAATTTCTCGAGATGCACCAAACCCTTGATGCACATAACATGACCCGTTAGGAATATCGCTCAATCCGACTTTGGCAAGACACAAACACCCGGCTATGTGAATGGTGCCGAGTTACTCATCTTCATGATTGACTTCCCCAAACCTATTATTGCTTTCTAACACTTTCACTTCCAGCTCACTTCTCAACTTTAACTTCACTTGCTTTCACCACTTTGCTTGCTTCCAAATTCCCGGATAGGTAAAGGGAGGCAAAATGTATATGAGGGGCTAAGCATGATTAAGAAGAAGAAGAAGAAGAGAATGAAATGCCTTGGTCTTTCCAAGAAGAATGTGAGAGAACTTAACCTGCGGTGTCAACCTTCAAATTCAACATAATTTGGATAAAAACAAAGTATTAAACATGCCAATAATTTCAAACAAAGCATTTACCAACTTAAACATATCATAAAACCTTTCAAACACATAAAGAATTTAAAACCAGTAGGTAAACAAGATCTTCACTGAGATCATATCCAGATAAGCAACACAAAATCGTTTTCGAAAACTCTCAGTTAACTCACCTCGGTCGAGGTGTTCTTGGTTCAACCGAGGTGAAACACCTCGTTTCGCCAGAATCTCCCCGGTCGAGGTCAAAAAAAATTTTTTTTTTTTTTTTTTAAAACCATTTTTTTTTCCGGTTTCGACGTTTTTCTCAATCAAATAATCTGTAGGTATGCATGTAATATTAGATAATCATATAAAGGCAAATGAAGCATAAATATGAAAATATCCGATAAATAAAATACATCATAAGTGCCGAATACATCAAGTAGTCACGTAGTCAAATAATACAGACAAATACCCCATACTTGAGACACACTGTCCCAGTGGGTATAATAAAAGTCTAAATAAAAGAGGACTCACCGGATAAGAGCCGAACTGCATAAAAATATAATAATAAAACTCTGCAGCTCCTCAGTAGTCCTGATCCGGCGGTGGTGGTGGTGGTACATAAGGATGCTGGGTCGGATCAAACGGATAGCCCATAGTCTGCTGGAACTGTAGCTCCATCATCCTACGCTGATAGTGCTGCCCCTCCAACATCTGCTGAGTCCAGCTGTCAAGGTGTCGGTGCTGGGCGGCAAATCTCTCATGGATGTCCACTGTAAGGGCAGCATATGAGTCTATCATCTGATCTGTCAAGTCGTCGATCCGACGATGAGCCTCTGCATCTCTATGACGGCGTGTCCGACGCCTAGCAGATCTAGCAGGAGGTGCAGCAGGTGCAGGCTCAGTATCCTCCTCATCCTCATCCAAATCAATAATGGGTGGCGCGCTCGTCCCAGCTGTATCTGTACCTGTGTCCATCGGGACGCCGCCTCCTCTCTCATCCACTGTCTCATCATCGTCGTCATCCTCCTCCTCAGCCTCCTCCGCAGCTGCAGCAGGGGCAGCTGTTGCCTCTCTGTGATCCTCTATCAGTGTATCCCAAACAGTCTGCCAGAATAGCGGATCAAAGACTGTGAACTGCGCAGACCAGCGGATGCCCTGAGGTGCTGTCCGCTCCCAAGGCATGGCGACGTATGGAGTGGTCAAACCACGGGGAACTAGAATCCTCCGTGTGATCATCTCCTGCAATCCCAGTGGCTTCGGAGCCGCCGCCAACGTGCAAACGCTGAGGTCCATCCCGTGGTAAGTAGCGATGTGGGTGACTAGACCTCCACAGCAAATATCTCCCTTCGCCTTGGCCTTGATCCTATGCAGATCCTCTGCTAGGAGTAAGCCAAAGTCTGGGAAGCCTCCTGTAACCATGCAATAGAGGCTGAAGAGCTCACCTTGTCTGATCTTCTGGGGCGTCTCAGTACGCGCCAGAAGTGTCTCATTGAAGATCCTGTGGGCAAGTCTGAAGGCTGGGTGAAAGATGACCTTCTCCCTGGAATCTCCAGGGCGCCATCTGTCTGCGTGTGTAGTAATGTGGGCTATCTGTCCCCAGAACTCCCTAGCTACGGATCGGGAGGGGAAGTCTACAGCAGTGGGGGCAGGAAAGCCAAAGATCTCTCTCCAAATCTCTAAAGGAACTATGAAGTTCCGGCTCATCAACCGGTACTTCACAGACCGCTCTGTGGGAAGGTAGGAGAAGGAGCTAACAAACTCGAGTGTCGTCTCTAAGTAGGCTGGGGCTCGGATCTCAGTAAACTGATCTAGCCCCACTGTAGCAATCATCCTCCTAAGGTCAGCATCTAACCCTAGGCAGTCAAAAGCTGACACATCCAGAAATCGTGGTGCGATGACTGGACGGCCAGCTATCCTCTCATAGTCTACCCGGCATCTCTCGTGGTTAACCGGGCGGTAGGGACGGGATGAGGAAGGAGAAGGGGAAGGGGGAGGATCTATCTCTAAGAGCTAAACGGCGATCTGAACTCATTTTCAAAACACACTGTCAGACTACCTCGGTTGACTGACAACTCCAAGAATCACCTCGACCGAGGTGCAGAACGACTGGACCGAGGCGAAGAAAGTCGCGATTCCAATCTCTGATTTTCAGTTCTTTTCCCCCTAAAATCACTACCGATGCTTCCTAAGGGGTACTTAAAGATTTCCTCAACAGAATCAAGGGCAACCAAAGCCCAATATGCAGTAAACGAACGAGTTTAGGTTTTCGAACGTTTTTACCTCTTTCCGGCCGATTCACTCAGATTTCTTGCAGATCTGTAGTTGCAATCGGATCCTCTACTCTTCAATTGCAGTTTGGAAGCAGAAATCTTCGAAAACGAGCGAGAAACGAAGGAGGCGAGGTGGATCTGTCGCCGCGGTCGAGGAGGGTAAATAAAATGTGAAAAGTAAAATTTTTCCCTATTTATACCGTTCCTGGATCTGCTGTCACCTCGGTCGAGATGGTCTCGACTGGCCCGAGGTGGTATGGACCGAGGCGGTTCTGCAGAAACCCTAGTCGCCTCGGTTGCTTCAAGAATCAACTCGGTCGAGGTGTTCTGACAGTGACCGAGGTGCTTCTGTCTTCTCAGAATCTCGAACTTCTGTCCTTCCAGATGCGCTCCTTCCTGTTGTCTGTCCAGAATTCCAAAAACAAAGCAAAGCAAAGCAAAAACAAAGACTATCTAATCTAGACTAGAAAACGGGAAAAGAGAGCAATACCTTGGGTTGCCTCCCAAGAAGCGCTTGATTTAAGGTCGCTAGCTGGACCATGATGCGTCTCAAAGGAGGTATATCGGTGCAACCTCCTCAACCGGTGTTTCCGGTTGGTACTTCTTAAGCCTATGACCGTTAACCTTGAAGTTTCCGCTAGTTTCGCCCCATATCTCAACTGCACCATGAGGGAAAACATGTTTCACAACATAAGGTCCGGTCCATCTAGATTTCAACTTACCTGGAAAAAGACGGAGGCGGGAGTTGAAGAGTAGAACTAAATCTCCCTCGTTAAGCTCCTTTGGAACGATACGCTTGTCATGCCATCTCTTCGTTCTTTCCTTGTAGATTTTGGCATTCTCATAGGCGTTCAAACGCAGCTCTTCCAGCTCGTTAAGTTCCAATAGTCGCTTCTCACCAGCATCTTTAATGTCAAAGTTCAACCATTTGATAGCCCAATACGCCTTGTGCTCCAACTCAACGGGCAAATGGCAAGACTTCCCATATACCAAATTATAAGGGGTGGTGCCTATGGGAGTCTTGAAAGCGGTCCTGTACGCCCAAAGAGCATCGTCCAATTTCATGGACCAATCCTTCCTCGTTCTAGAGACGGTCTTCTCCAAAATTGCCTTGATTTCTCTATTCGAGATCTCGACCTGTCCACTAGTTTGAGGGTGATAAGCGGTTGATACCTTGTGGGTTACCCCATACTTCGATAGAAGTTCTTTAAACTTCCGGTTGATGAAATGCGTTCCTCCATCGCTGATGATGATGCGTGGAGTTCCAAATCGTGGAAAGATAGTTCTATTCAAGAACTTCACAACCACCTTGGCGTCGTTAGTGGGAGAAGCAATGGCTTCAACCCATCTAGAAACGTAATCAACGGCAAGGAGAATGTAGAGGTTTCCTCCGGAGGATGGGAAAGGTCCCATGAAGTCAATCCCCCATACATCAAAGATTTCCACTTCTTGGATGTTATTAAGTGGCATCTCGTTCCTCCTTGATAAGTTCCCTGTTCTTTGGCATGCATCACAAGAGACAACAAAAGATTGCACATCCTTAAATAATGTAGGTCAAAAGAAACCGGAATGCAATACCTTAGCGCATGTTTTATCGGTGCTAGCATGTCCCCCACAAGGAAGTGAATGACAATGCTTTATGACGCTATTAACTTCATCTTCCGGAATGCACCTTCGAAGCATCCCATCCGGTCCGCGCTTGAATAGCAGCGGCTCATCCCAGTAGTAATGTCGTACTTCCTTGAAGAATCTCTTCTTTTGAAAGTACGTCAATCCGGGTGGTATTTCCTGGCAAACAAGATAATTAACGATATCAGCATACCAAGGACCTTTATTATCAGAAAGTTGGTGGAGGGAATGATCCGCCAACTGTGGGTGAATGTCAGAGAAGGGAGTAGAAAAATTGTTATTCTCAGCAATCTCAGTTGACATCGTCTCGCTGTCGACCTCGGTCGAGGCGCAAAGGCGTTGACCGAGGTGTTCTTCAGGCGCCTCGCTCAGTCCAGAAGGTGCCTCGGTCGAGGTACTGCTACTGGATCCGAGGCTGGAAATCTTCGTCTCTTGGATTAGCTTCTCAGTTTTAGCTCCTGGATCTTCTTCCAGTGCCTTCAAGCTCCATATATCTGCATCACAAGAAGCATCTATACCTTCCTCCATTAAACTGAAGCTTATAACTCTTTCGAGTGGATCATTAATAAGGATAGAGCTCACCAATTCTCTTGACTCTTCTTCATCGTAGATGTTGAAGATATCATCAGTTAGTTGCTCCCCCTTCATGGCTGCAAGTAGTGCGAATTCCACCTCATCGCCACCAACGTTGAATTTCAGCTTGGCGTTCTTACAATCCACGTTGCAACCCGAAGTTGCTAAAAATGGCCTCCCGAGAATGATAGGAACAGGATAATCTGCGGGAATGTCAAGTACGACAAAATCTATAGGTAGATAGAAGTTACCTAACTTGACCGGAACGTCCTCCAAAATGCCCACGGGATGGGTAATGGAGCGATCCGCCATGTAAAGTCGAATCTTGACCGGCTTGGGCTCTCCAAGACCGATCTTAGTGCATAGCTCCAGCGGGATGATGCTCACGCTGGCTCCTAGATCGCAAAGGGCTTCACAAGTGACATCCCCAACTTGAATGGGAATGCAAAATGAGCCTGGATCTCTCAACTTAGGTGGCATCTTTTCCTTCATGATCTTGATAAGCTCCGAAGATTTAGATGTCATCCTAACTTCACCAACATCCTCCAGCTTCCTCTTCCTTGATAAGATTTCTTTTAAGAACTTCCCATAGGCGGGCATACCTAGTTAGGCATCAAGGAAGGGAATGTTAATATGTAGCTTATTCATCAAGTCAAGGAACTTACCAAAGTGCTTGTCTAGATGTGCTCTGGCTCTGGACTGAGGGAATGGAAGTGGTGACTTATATGCAGGAGGTGGAACATAGGTTTCTGTCGTTCCTCCCGCTTTCTGTTGCGCCGCCTCGGTTGGCATTTCGGTCGAGGTGTTCTTCGACTGGATCTGGACCGAGGTGGTCTGCGTCGAGCGAGAACTGGATCTGCAGTTTTGAGTCCACTCCTCGTCGTGATGGCCATGCACTGGCCCTTAGGGTTAGTTTCCGTCTTTGCTGGAAGCTTCCCTGGATCTCTTGGCACTTCATTCGCCCTATTAGCAAGTTGTTGTTCGAAGGATTTTTGGGCCCTCGAAAATGAAGTCATAGAATGTTCCATAGCACTAAGCTTGATCAAGATTGCCTCCAGGACTGCGTCCTTCTTTTCCGGCTGAGACGAACTTGATCCTTGCCCTTGGCTTTTCAATGGGGTAGAAGAAGAAGAAGGGGAAGAGAGGAAGGGATTAGAGGAATCATTAGAGTTGGAGTTTGAATGATTGTTACCGTTATTTTGGTTATTCACCCTCCAGTTGTTGCTGTTGGATCCTCTATTGTTGTTGTAGTTGTTGTTTCGGGGACCGTTATTGTTGTTACGGTACCCGTTGTTGTTGTTGTTCCTTGGCCCTTGCTCTTCCTTCTTAGTTTGAGCCATCAAGAGCTCCTTTAATTCCTTCACGTCATTCTTCAATGACGTGAGTTGATTGTTGTTGGGTTGAGTCTCTTGAAAGTTGACTCTTTTAACTCCACCTTCAGCTCCTTGGTGGGTGTACTTCTCCATGTGCAAGGCTTGCTTCTCAATGAAGTCCCATGCATCATCAATCGCCATGTCCATGAAGGTACCGGCGGAGAGTAGTTGGAGATTGAACTGGGTACTTCCGTCCAGCCCTTTGAAGTAGATCTCCAACAACTCAATCTTTGGAATCCCATGATGTGGGCAATCCAAAAGGATATCCTTGAACCGCTCCCAAGATTTGGACAAGCTCTCCTTGTCCTTCATGATGAAAGCATTGATCTTCCCTCTCATTTCAGCAGTCTTTGAGGGGGGAAAGAATTTGGTTAGGAATTCCGTAGTCATCTCCTCCCATGTGCTAATTTTTCCTGGAGGAAGAGATTGATACCAAGTAAGAGCTCTATCTTTTAAAGAAAAGTAAAAAGGTCTTAGCTTGTAGTTGTTGTTCTCAATTCTGGGAGGTCGCAAGGTCTCCATCAAGATCTCGTAGTTTTGAAGATGTTGATGCGGCGACTCCTTCTCTAGCCCCCCGAATTGACATTGGCGAATCATGGCTAAAACTTGCGGTCGAAGTTCGTAGTCATGATCCGCTGGATCTCCTAGGTTCACCCCTGGACGCCTCAGCTGTTGATTAGGGTCCATCCTTTGACCTAGGGTTTGTGGGATTCCTGCAAGAAGAACATCTCGGACTGGTATCCGAGGTGGAAGTACATCGGCCGGGGCGTCAGGTACCGGAATCTGCCTCGGTCGAGGATCAACTACTGGATCCTGCATCGGTCGAAGTAGAATCTGGTTCCGAATGGCAGCAATCTCAGCTTCGATTGCTGCAGTTCTGGTGCGATTTTCCTCTTTCTCTTGCATGAGTTCTTCCTTGCTGAGGCGCAGCAGCTCCTGCGTCTCTCTCAATTGGGCCGCAAGATCGCGATCGTCTTGTTGAGCCATCTTTGCTTCTCTTAAGCGTCTCTTGTATGTCTTTTCTGGTTCGGGATCGTAAGGAACGATTTCCTTCCCAGTGCGGGTTCTTCGCATATACCTAAGAAAGAACCTGCAAAAGTCACTCAAGTAGAGTGGTTAGACAAAACGGGGCAAGTGCCCCAAGAGCAAACCGTACCGGCTCGGTCTAGACCAAGTCCCCGGCAACGGCGCCAAAAACTTGTTCGCTCCAAACGGTGTGTGCAAGCTTTAAATTTATAACCCTAGACTTAAGCTTAAAACAAGGATGCGAACCCGCAGTGTACGGGTCAATCGTAGTAAAAGCAAGAAAATTCCAGGGGTCGATCACAGGGACTCGGTGAAACAGAGTCAACACGGTATGCTACGCTAACTCTAACCACAAGAGCGATTAACACAATCAAAGATAAATAAGATGTCAAATAAAGCAAACATGCAATTCTAGGGATTAAAGCATCAAGTTGTGGTTCCAACTCAAGATCTATAGATAAGCGGACAAAGCTGAGATTTTTGCATGGGGAAGGTGTTGCTAAAGTGGAGTAGATCACCGGGTAAGTCTCACTACACACTAATCCTAAACCGTAACTCCTATTACCGGGTAAGTCTCAAGGAATCAAGATAAAGAACTATAACCTCAAACTAACACACCATCTAAGGGGATAGAATCAACCTTTACCGGGTAAGTCTCAGGCTAACTCACAAAGATGGGATGGAAGCACACTCAAACCCCAATAAAGGATGAACCTTTATTACCTACACTTATGATCGTTAATACACAAACTAAGGAATTACCGGGTAAGTCTCATCCTAAGCTTGCATTGAACCAGGAAGGTGTAATAAGAATAGGATTTAGCAAACTCTAACACTTAACCTTCTGTTTAAGGTCGGATAAGTCACCTCGGTCAGAAGAATTCCACCCCGGCCGAGATGTTCATCAACCGAACGAGATGCTTAGGGTTAAGGTTAAAGACTCGAACTTTCAAGATCCTACTGGAATCTAAGATTATTCTATCATTGTTTTTCCCACAACCTTCAGCCAATCACCCTAGAATCACACAAGGAAATTAGCCACTCATCATCATTATGAAAGTATTAAATGTAAGGGAAGAAGGTGAATATTTGAGCGAAGAAGAATTTAATGAAAAGACTTCAATAACTGAATCAAATATCACACAAAAGCGTTCCTTAGATAATAATCCAACAAGACAAGACAGCAAGGAAAGGAATTGAAGACAATCTTACAAAACCCTTCAAAAGCTATAAAAGCTATGATCTTCAACCTTCCTTCAACCTTCAAAAAGGTTCTTCAAGAACTCCCAAATTGGAGTATGCTACTGCTGCGCGAGTGCTGTTGCTGCGTAATTCCGGTGTAAGCGGCCTCTTTGATGTAAGCGGGTGCCGGATTTGTGGAAAATTCAACCCTTTTTATAGGAAAATAAATCCTCCAAAGATAATAAATCTTAGAAAGATATTCTCCCATAAATATAGGTAAAATATATATTCTGCATATCTCCTTCCTTCCAGAAGCCAAGCCCAAAAATATGAGATCACTTTCCAATTTTAAAAGATCTCAGCCAAGAATAAAATATTCTCGCCGCGTCCTAGGTATTCGCCTCGGTCGAGTCGGCGTCTCTGGATCGCCTCGGTCGAGGTGAACCTCTGGTCAACCGAGGTGACTCACAACTGAATGTAGAATCTCTCAAAACTGGTCCAAAGTGAATCTTTAATCGTGGCTATGCTTCCTGGATGTAGCTCCAAATGACTCATGACTCCTTTTGCTCCTTTTTGATGCAAAACGTACCATATTACCTGCAATTACAACGAAACTAGGTGTAGACCTCGATTCTCGCAAAGGTAGATGAAATGGTAGTAAAATCACATAATGTACATACAAACATGCAGATTATGACAGATAAAACGTCCAAACAAACCCTAAAATATAGACTATAATTCATGCTATCAGTGGGTTACCCCATACTTCGATAGAAGTGCCTTAAACTTCCAGTTGATGGAATGTGTCCCTTCATCGTTGATGATGATGCGTGGTGTCCCAAAATGTGGGAAGATAGTCCGATTGAAGAACTTCACAACCACCATGGCGTCATTAGTGGGAGAGGCAATGGCTTCCACACATCTACAGACGTAATCGACAGCTAGGAGTATGTAGAGGTTCCCTGCGGATGATGGGAAAGGTCCCATGAAATCAACTCCCCATACATCAAAAATCTCAACCTCCTGGATATTGTTGAGTGGTATCTCGTTCCTTCTAGATAAGTTCCCTGTTCTTTGGCATGCATCACAAGAAACAACAAACGTTTGCACATCCTTAAATGATGTAGGCCAATAGAAACCAGAACGTAATACCTTAGCGCACGTTTTGTGAGCGCTAGCATGTCCTCCCCAAGGAAGTGAGTGGCAATGCCGAATAACACTTGTAACTTCATCTTGTGGAATGCATCGTCGAAGCATCCATCCGGACCTCTCTTAAACAGTAGAGGTTCATCCCAGTAGTAGTGGCGTACATCCTTGAAGAATTTCTTCCTTTGAACGTACGTCAATCCGGGCGGTATTTCGTGGCAAACAAGATAATTAACAATGTCAGCATACCAAGGTTTTTTTATTATCAGAAGCTTGGTGGAGCCAGTGCTCCACCAACTGTGAATGAGTCTCAGAAAAGGGTGTAGGAAGTTTGTTGTCCCCAGTTGACAACATCTCGCTTGTTGTCTCGGTCGGTGTCCGAGGTAGGTGACCGAGATGTTTTTCAGATAAGAACACCTCGCTTGGTCCAGAAAGTGCTTCGGTCGAGGTACTTGAAATGGGACCGAAACTGGAACTTCTCTTCTCCTGGATCAGTTTCTCAATTTTAGCTCCTGGATCTTCTTCTAGTGCCTTTAAGCTCCGTATATCTGCATCACAAGAAACATCTATACCTTCCTCCATTAAGATAAAACTAATAACTCTTTCAAGAGGGTCATTAATAAGAATAGAGCTCACCAATTCTATTGATTCTTCTTCATCATAGAGTTGAAGATGTCATCCTCCAACAGCTCTCCTTTCATTGCATCAAGTGATGCAAATTCCACTTGATCACCACCAATGTTGAATTTCAACTTGGCGTTCTTACAATCCACATTGCAACCCGAAGTTGCTAGAAATTGTCTCCCGAGAATGATATGAGCGGGATAATCTGTGGGTATATCAAGTACAACGAAGTCTATAGGTAAATAGAAGTTACCTAACTTAAACAAAACGTCTTCCAAAATGCCCACGGGATGGGTAAAGAAGCGGTCCGCCATGTATAACCTTATCTTCACCGGCTTGGACTCTCCAAGTCCGATCTTCACACATAGCTCCAGCGGGATGATGCTCACGCTGGCTCCTAGATCACATAACGCCTCACAAGTTACATCCCCAACTTAAATGGGAATGCAAAATTTGCCGGGATCTCTCAACTTGGGTGGCATCTTCACCTTCATGATTTGAATGAGCTCCGAGGATTTAGATGTCATCCTTACTTCTCCAAAATCTTCTAGTTTCCTATTCCTTGATAGAATCTTTTTTCAGAACTTCCCATAGGCGGGCATCCCTAGAATAGCATCAAGGAAAGGGATGTTAATATGCAGTTTATTCATCAAGTCAAGGAACTTACCAAAATGCTTGTCTAGATGTGCTCTAGCCCTTGACTGAGGGAACGGAAGTGGTGGTTTATATGCAGGAGGTGGGATATAAAATTCAGATTTGTCCTTCGTATTTTGGGACTCCACCTCGGGTGGCACCTCCACCGAAGTGTTCCTCGTTTGTACCTAGACCGAGGTGTCCTTCGTCTGCACTAGCATCGACTGAGGTATTGGATCTGCAATTTTCAGTCCACTTTTCGTCGTTATTGCCATGATTTGTCCTTTGGGGTTACTCTCTGTCCTTGCTGGGAGCTTCCTTGGATCTCTTGGCGCTTCATTCGCCTTATCAAAGAATTGTTGCTCTAAGGCTTTTTGTGCCTTAAAAAATGAAGTCATGGATGTCTCCATAGCGTTGAGCTTGATCAAGATGGCCTCCAGCACTGCATCTTTCTTCTCTGGCTGGGACGAACTTGATCCAGGCTCCTGGCTCTTCAATGGAGTAAAAGAAGAAGAAGAAGAAGAGGGGTTAAAAGAATTATTATAATTTGAATTAGAATAAGGGTTACCCGAATTTTGATTAGATCTCCAATTGTTGGTGTTGGAGCCTCTATTGTTATTGTAATTGTTGTTCATGGACCCTTGGTTGTTGTTTCTCCCTTGATATCCTCCTTCTTCCTTCTTTGTGTGAGCAACCAAAAGGTCCTTCAATTACTTCACATCATTCTTGAGGGAGATGAGTTGATTATCATTTGATGGAGCTTATTGGAAATTAACTCTCTTAACTCCATTTTTGGCTCCTTGATGGGAATATTTATGGATGTGCAAAGCCTGTTTCTCAATGAACTCCCAAGCTTCGTCTATCGGCATATCCATGAATGTGCCGGCGGAGAGTAGTTGAAGATTGAATTAAGTAGCTCCATCCAATCCCTTGAAGTATATCTCCAACAACTCTGTCTTTGGAATCCCATGATGTGGGCAATCCAATAGATCATCTTTGAATCTTTTCCATGACTTGGACAAACTCTCCTTGTCCTTCATGATGAATGCATTAATCTTCCCTCTCATTTCAGCGGTCTTGGAGGGGGAAAAAACTTTGTTAGAAACGCTGTTGTCATCTCTTCACAAGTGTTGATCTTTCCGGGGGGAAGAGATTGATACCAAGTAAGCGCCCTGTCCTGCAAGGAAAAGTACAAAGGCCTTAGCTTGCAATTGTTGTTTTCCAGCCTTGAAGGTCTCAAGGTCTCCATCAGGATCTCATAGTTTTGCAAATGCTAATGCAGAGACTCCCTCTCTAAACCTCCAAACTACTATTGGCGGATCATGGATAGAACTTGCGGCCGAAGTTCGTAATCATGCTCCGCTGGATCGCCTAGGTTGACTCCTAGAAAACTCACTTGCTGGTTTGGGTCCATCCTCTGTCCTAGAGTTTGTTGAATTCCTACAAAACGAACATCTCGGACAGGCATCCGAGGTGGATGTATCTCGGCCGCGGTAACTGGGATTGGGTCCTGCCTCGGTCGAGGGTCTGGTCGATGCAGAATCTAGGCTCGTAGATCGGCCATATCTGCTTCAATTTCTGTAGTTCTGGTGCGAGTCTTCTCTCTTTCTCGCTACAATTCTTCTTTATTTAGGCGCAGCTGTTCCAACGCCTCCTTCAATTCGGCCTCAAGATCGCGATTGTCTTGGTTGGCCATTTTTGCTTCTTTCAAGCGTAGTTTGTATGTCTTTTCTGGTTCGGGATCATAAGGAACGATTTCCTTCCCAGCACGGGTTCTTCGCATAAACCTAAGAAAAAGATCATGCGAAAGCACTCAAGTAGAGTGGTTAGTAGCAACCAGGGCAATTGCCCTGAAAGACAACCGCAACCGGCTTGGTCTAGACCAAGTCCCCGGCAACGGCGCCAAAAATTTTTTCGCTCCAAATATGCTTAAAACAAGGATGCGAACCCGCAGTGTACGGATCAATTATAGTAAAAAGCAAGAATTCCGGGGTGTCGATCTCAGGGACTTAGGTGATACTAAGCAAGTATAGGTTGTCAATGCAACTAATAACCACAAAGGCGATTAAAGCAATCAAAAGATGATAATATAGGTCAAATAAGGGGAAATGCGGATTCTAGAGATTTAAGCACCTAGTTGTGGTTCCAACTCAAGATCTAAAGATAACGCGGACAAAGCTGAGATTTTGCAAAGGGAAGGTGTTTCTAAAGTGGAATAGATTACCGGGTAAGTCTCACTACTCACTATCCCAAACCAAAGCTCCTACTACCGGGTAAGTCTCAAGGTACTTAGGAAAGGAACTATACTCTCAAACCAACACACCACCTAAGGGAATAGAATCAACCTTTACCGGGTAAGTCTCAGGCTAACTCACAAAGATGGGATGAAGGCACACTCAAACTCCAATAAAGGATAAACCTTTATTACCTTCACTTATGATCTTGGGTAGACAAACTAAGGAATCACCGGGTAAGTCTCATCCTAGGCTTGCATTGAACCAGAAAAGGTGTAATAAGAATAGGATTTGGCAAACTAGAACTCTTAACTCTCAGCTTCGGATTAGAAAAGGTCACCTCGTTCAGTCAAGTTACACCTCGATCGAGATATTCATCGACTGAGCGAGATTTTCTAGGGTTAAGGTTAAAGATTCGAGCTTTCAGGGTCCTGCTGGGATTAAGATCATTCTATCATCGTCTTTCCCACAACTTTCAGCCAATCACCCTAGAATCGCACAAGAAATTTAGCCACTCATCATCATGAAAACAATAATCGAATATATGGGAAAGGAATGAATATTTGAACACAAAAACCTTAAGAACAAGGCTTCAATAACTGAATCAAATAATTCACAAATTTGCATTCCTTAAATCACAAATCAAACAAGACAATAAATCAAAGGGAATTTAAGAAAGAATTACAAACTCCCTCAAATTCTATCTCAAAACTATCAATCTTCCTTCCTTCAATCTTCAAAGCTTCCTTCAAACTTCCAGAGAATCTCCTAACTGCTGCGTTGATCCAGAAAATCCGATGATCAAAGATGGCTGAATTGTCGAAAATCCAACCCTTTATATAGGAGAATTATCTGCCAAATATAATAATATCTTAAAAAGATAATTTCCTATAAAATATATTATATCTCTAAAATAGATCTCCCAAATATAAGATCTTCCTTCCATAAATCTAGCCAAAAAAATACAAGATATCTTCTTTCCAAAAATAAAAGATCTCAGCCAAAAGATATGATCTCGCCGGCGCTAAGGTGTCCGCCTCAGTCGGGACGCTCCTCAAGATCACCTCGGTCGAGGTGACACATTAGCTGATCGAGGTGAATCTCAACTGAATGTGAAATCTCTCAAATCTGGTCCAAAGTAAATCTTATTTATTAATTCCATGCTTCGTGAGTTCTTCTTTGAGTTCTAGAATGTAGCTCTTATGACTCCTTAGCTCCTTAGCTCCATTTCGATCCAAAACGTGCCATTTTGCCTACGATTACAATGAAACTTGGTGTAGACCTCGATTCCTGTAAAGGTAGATAAAACAACAATATAATCACCTAATATACATTCATACATGCAGATTATTGAAGATAAAACGTCTAAACAAGTCTCAAAATATAGACTATGATACATGCTATCAGTGTCTCAGGCACTTCTCTATCATACCACTCATCCTATACAAGCTAGCCTAGCCAATATCTAAACCAAGGCCAAAGCAAAGGAAGGAAGGAAACATACCAACAAGGTATGCCCTGAAAGTACCAACAAAAGCAAGGAACTCCAAGCTGACCCAGTGAGGCGCAGGGGTGGCTCACCCAAGGCACAAGGGTGGCCACAGGCAGGCGCAGGGGCGGTCTGGTGCAGGCGTAGGGGTTGTTTTTTGTGCAGAAGCTTGGCCCCAACTTCTCTTCGATCCCTTGCTGGACTCTCTTCACTTCTTCATGACACCACAACAACACACATACATACATATACATGTATGAACATCAAAACATTCAGGAAAGGGTCGACACAAGCTTAGCTTGTGATCCTCAGCTAGGAAAGGAAGAAAGAAACAAGGAAGAAGAAGGAAAGAAAGGAAAGGAGAAGAGTTGCTTACCACAACCAAAAACCTAAGCAGCCATGGAGGTCCACACCATCATCCTCCTACAACACCTCAACACAACAACAAAAGCTCTCAGCAACAAGCTCAATATCATCCAAGGCTAAAACCAACACCAAACTCTCAAAAGCTCTCTCACAAGAAGAAGAAGAAGAAGAAGAAGAAGAAGAAAAAGACCGTAAGGAGGATGAAGAAGCTGGAATGAGGTGAAGAAACCCCTCATTTGAAGGATTGGAAGCTTATATATGAAGATAACCCAAAAGCAAAGTCAAGAGGTCAACAAAGGTGGCTGCAGCCCCACAAAACCGTAGGGGCGGATCAAGCAAAGCGCAGAGGCGGCCCTCCTGAGGCGCAGAGGCGGCCCTCCTGAGGCGCAGGGGCGGCTAACAGGGTCCGCAGGGGCGGCTGCTAGGTTCCAACAAAGGCTCACAAGGACACAAGGCTCCTAAAGACTAAGGCTCTTACATCACACCCCCCTAAAAACAAGTTTTGTCCCGAAACTTGCAAGATCCCAAAACCTTTCGGATCCATAAGCCGAAGTATAACTCTCCCTCTCGGAAGTATCATCGTAACCTATAACATTCCATATCCTCAAACACAGCCTGGAGGAATCATCACTCCAACAACGCTGTCATCAACTCTAAACAAGGCCTAGAGGAAGGCCATCTCTAGCCAAACTCTAACCACATCCCACTAGCATGGAGGAAAGCCATCTCCAGCCAAAACGTACACATCACACTACCACGTGGAGGAAAGTCATCTCCACTCACACTATGTCCATCATAGATAGCATGAAGGAAAGAATCATCTCCAGCTAATCCTAACACACACCATATCATGGAGGAAATAACCGTCTCCACCTATACCTATCTCGCGCTAGTAAACAGGATCTAACAGATCATATGCACACATAGCTAGCACGAAATGCACAATATATCACATAAGCACATAGCATAACATACACTCACCAAGATGGCACTAAGATCTACTAGTGGATCCTATTGGTGCCTCTAACTTAACATAGAACTCTGGATAGTTCCTCTGGATACTATCCTCTATCTCCCCGGTAGCCTCATCAGGTCCTCGTCTAGACCACTATATCCTCAGCATAGGAATGTCCTTCGAACGCAGGTGCCTCACACCTTGCTCTAGGACTGCAATAGGGTGCTCTGCAAACGTGTGGTCTGGCTCAACCACCAGATCATCATAACTCACGATGTGCCTCGGATCTAGTATATACTCCCTCAGTTGAGACACATGAAACACAAGATGAACACCCTCTAACCTCGGAGGCAAAGCTAATCTGTAGGCTGCTCTTCCCACTCTATCCAGTATCTCAAAAGGACTGACATATCGGGGACTCAACTTCCCCTTTATGCCAAAACGTCTAATGCCTCGTGTCGGAGATACTCTCAACCAAACATGATCTCCTACCCTGAACTCTAGAGGTCGACGCCTCCTATCTACATAAGACTTCTGGTGACTCTATCCAGCCAACATCCTCTCTCTGATCAGTGCTACTCGAGCCATATCATCCTGAATCTGCTCTGGTGCTATCCCACTAATACTGCTAGACTCATCCCATCATAAAGGTGTACGACACCTACGTCCATACAATGCCTCATAAGGAGCCATCTCAATAGATGCATGCCAACTGTTGTTGTATGAGAACTCAACGAGTGGGAGGTAATCAGACCATCCTTGTCCCCAATCCAACACACAGACTCGTAACATATCCTCTAAGGTCTGGATTGGTCCTCTCTGAGTGACCATCTGTCTGGGGTTGAAATGCAGTCGTGAAGTGTAGACTCGTCCTCAAAGCAGTCTGAATTTGCTGCCAGAATCTTGAAGTAAATCGTCCATCTAGATCAGAAACGATCGTCCTCGGTACCCCATGGAGTCTCACTATCTGTCTAATGGACTTCTCATCTAATCTGCTCACTGGCCACGTCTCTCTAATAGGAATGAAACGTGCCGTCTTCATCAATCTATCAAAAATCACCCAGATAGCATCAAAGCTCCTACTGGTCCACAATCCGGTCACAAAATCCATGGAGACGTCCTCCCACTTCCACTACGGCACTGGCATTGGAAGGAGCTCACCTCTAGGTCTACAATGCTCTATCTTGACCTGTTGACAGGTCGCACACTAGGCCACAAATCTGGCTACGTCGGGCTTCAGCCCTCCCCACGAATATGAGCGTCTCACATCATGATACATCCTACTCGTACCTGGATATATTGAGTAAGGTGTACAGTGAGCCTCTTATAAAATCATCTATCTCAGCTCTGCATCTGCTGGTACACAGATACAGTCATGTTGCCTCATAACTCCATTTGCTCCAATGGAAAACTATGGTGCCTCTCCACGAGACATCCTCTTTGATCCTCGTCAAGGTCGGGCATGTCCCCTGCTTTTGTTGGATCTCATCCAACAGACCAGGTAGAACTCTAAAGCAAACAACTAGGAATCCTCATTAGGAAACTGGATGTCCATCTCTAGCCAAGCTAGAACTCTCTAAAGTTGAGGTTGTACAGTAAGTCTAGCAATCGCCTTCTCTCGAGGCGTCTTCCTGCTCAAGGCGTCAACTACCACATTCGCCTTGCCAAGATGATACAAAACCTCAAGGTCAAAGTCCTTGATCAACTCAAACCATCGATGTTGGCTGATAACACGATTTATGACTTAGGTTTAGGTAATCAATTAGATAAATTTCTCACTCATTCATGCATGGTTTAGCACTAATTCACGACGTTTGCACTCAATTCACGTATTTTGTCGAGATAGATGTCTACACGGACTTGTGTATTGCTTTGTAGGTATTTCGGGGGTCTTTTAGACATTAACCGATACATTAGCGGCCAAGCCTCATGGTGGTACACATCCAAAGCTTTGGAGGAGCATAATTGGGGCAAGAAAGGACACAAAGACCACTATTGGTGCAAGCAATGGAGCAACTCATGGCTAGACGATCATAGCATGCTTCTGTTGAAGAAAATCGACCTACACCCAGGAAAATCAGCCGATTTTTCCTACTGGGTCGATTTTTGGGCCTTTGACAGCTTAAGCCACGTGTCCCACGATCTCTTGTCCGGCCTTGCTCTTGGTGGAGAATATAAGTGGTCCTGGAAGCTATTGCTGAGCATCTCTCCTCTCCCACATTCTCTCATTCACATCTCATCCATTGGAGGCAAGGACTTGGAGGAGAAGAAATCTCTCAAGGATTAAAGGAAGAAGAAGAACACCATTCTAAGAGTGATAGTGAGATTTGGAGTGATTTTGAGTTACTTTTGTAGTCTTGGATTGAAGAACTATTGCAAGGATTGTTAGGAACGTTTTGAATCTTCATTTAAGAGTTTGTAAGTCTTGCTACAACTTGGATTTAGCTGAGATTTATTGATTTTACTTGCTTATCTTTCATTATTCATCAATGAGAACCATGTATGCTTGTATGATGATTTTGGATCTTGATATGCATATTATTGGCTAGTTTATTGTGATTCTAGAGTGATGGATTGATGGTTATGGCTAGGGTGATGATAGGATGGGCTTATATGTTAGTTTAGGATGATTTATATGAACGAAACTCACAACAGAAGGAAAAATCGGCCTGTTCATCAGGTAAATCGGCCGATTTTTCCATGATCCATGCGATTTTCTTCTCTGATTGGCCTTTGATTGATGAATCTGTATGTTAGGGTGCTAGGTTGTTGAAACCCTAGTGTTTATTAAGCCTAATTTAGCTTAGGATCACCTAATGCTATCAATCTAAGTGAGGGAAGAGATCTACCCGATGATTTCCGACCTTAGATACCTAAGATGATGGATACTAGGTAATAGTGAGCCTCATAATCCGCTATTGGATCGAGTGAGCTAGGATTATTGCTTGAGACTCCTGTTACGCTAAAAAGTGTGCATGCAATAAGCCTTAAATTTATACTCGTTATATTTATCCTAACTTCTAGCGCACCCGCAGTGTACGGGACGTTTGTAGTATGAATAGTATTCCGAGGTCGAACACAAAGACTAAGGTGAAATTGATTCGTTTTTGTGATTAGGTTTAGTGAAGGTCTAAGGTTAGAAAAGAGGGAAACAAAGAAATGAAAACCTCAATTGTTTTTGATCGGTTTTTGGTGATCAATCAAAGATCACAATTCATGCAAAGTAAACAATCAAACTAGACTAAAAATCAGCACAAACGAACAATCCAAACAAGATAATGATCAAGGAAAGAAAAACGGATTCTAGGGGTCGGAAATTCCGGTTATGGCATAGAACTCAAGTTATCTATTCATTCTTTGGATTTCACTATGATATGTTGGGATTAAGTGTTTCTAATTTGGGATCAATTACTGGGTAAGTCTCATGATCCAACTAGTCCACTCCTAAGACTTATTACCGGGTAAGTCTCTAAGATCTTAAGGATAGGAATTCTACACAAACCGGATTGTTAATTAGGGATCTAACCTATCCTTACCGGGTAAGTCTTGGAAAGGGAAGTCCTAATCAACTATCCTAGCACATCTAATCCAATGGCGGCTTATTAGGCTCACCATTACCTAAGGTTTGCTATTTTAGATTCTAAGGGCAAGGATTACCGGGTAAGTCTTTCCTAACTCTTAGCCACTACACTAAGTCACCCTAGGGTAGGTTAAACTCAACAAACACTTAGGGTTTCAACATTTTATAAGTCTAAGGCAAGATCCTTCGAACTAGTGAAAATCACGGTTTGTTCTTCCGAAAGCACGGTCGTGGTTCTTCAAGAACTACCCGTGATTTCTAACAGCAACTACGTTTATAAGCAAAAGTCATCCAAAGGTAAATCTAAGTCTGTCCTATCATAGTTCTAGCCATAACCATCATTTCCTTACCCTAGAACCACATCAATTTAGCCTACAACATTCATAATGAAAATCAAAGCAAACAAACATAAAATCATAACATCCATTGCAAGATAATGAAAGAAAAGAGATGAACAAGTGAACTTCAAAAGCAAACCAATCTGAAAATGGAATTAGAACAACTTACAACCCTTCCAAAAGAAGTTTCAAGGGTTCACAAAACTCTAGAAATAGAATCCGAAATACAAGAAAGCTATGGTGTGAGTTCTTCTCTCCTCTTCAATGGAACCTTTCTTCTTCTCTTTGACACTTTCCTTCCTAGAAAAATCTTCTTCTTTTGAGAATATATTTGTTAGAGAAATGGATAATGGATGAGATGCTCCCAAACTACCCCAGCTGCCTCAAACAACCCCTGAAGGACCACTTTTATAACAAATTTCTCATGAGCTGGCCATGAGAGTCGTGGCACAGCTGTCACGAGAATCTGGCAAAATCCACGGTCATTTCCACGGCCGTGGTTCTTTAGAGAACCGCGATTCTATGCAGAAACTTCGCCTTGGATCATTAAGCTGTGGTTTGGTGCATGGCTAGTGTTGGCAAGGTTCCATGAGTCCTCCTTAGCCCTTGGCTTGTGTCCTAATGAGTCCGAGGACGTGTCATCTAAATGAACGATCCTTTAACGCATCGTTTTAGCTCTAAACTTCCCGAAATACCTACAAAACGCACACAAGTCCGTGTAGACGTCTATCTCGACAAAATACATGTTTTGAGTGCAAAACGTCTTGGACTAATGCTAGATCATGCATGATTGAGCGAGAAATCTATCTAAATGTACACCTAAAAGTATGCTATAAATCGTGTTATCAAAATACCCCATACTTAAGGTTTGCTCGTTCCCGAGCAAATTCCCAACTATAGATTAAGAGATGACATGATTTATGTATGCAGAAAAATGGCAAAATCTTTTTGGGTTTTGTGCTTCTACTATTGGATCACCTTCATAGTCATGATCAATGGCAATTGGATAAGCAATTATGTATCAAACAATAAGGGCATGGAAAGACAATTGTACTTAACTCAAAAGCATGCATGAGATGTGAGGATGAAGAGGTCAAGAAGATCAAGAGTCTATCCAATCTAGATTACTAAGCCTTACAAACATGCAAGTAGGTCATTAGGACTTGTGACATAAAAGGCCAAGAAACGTTGCAATTGGGCGGGGGATTCTCTAGGTTATGTGATGCTAATCCGGGAATAGAACTAACTCCACATCCTTGTCCTCGATCAACTTCCCCCAAGTGTATATGTTTCCCTCTCTTGCTTTCTTTTCTTTTTCTTTAACTCATTTTTTTTTGAGACAATGGCATTGGTGTACAATAGCCGAAACCTCGGTGATTAGCCATCCTCGGGCTTTTTCTCTTTTTCGAGGTGCATCCACACCGGGCACACATACCAAAGCTCGTTAGGGCTATTGGTTCATTTGACTTTGGCAAGGCACCAACACCCGATTATGTGAATTGTACCGATTTACTCGTCATTTAAACCAACGCCCCCAAACCTATATATTGGCTACGCTTCCACAATAATTTCAGCATTTCATTCACGACATTCTTTTCGTTACATCTTCACCCCACACTTGCTTTTCACTCATTCCAACACACTAGCATGCTCCTATTCCCGGATGGGTTTAAAGGAGGTCGATTTTATATCAATTGAGGTGCTCAAGCAATCATGATCAGGATGAGAAGTAGAGAAAGATGAAATGCCTCATTCATTCCTAGATGGTATTCAAGAACTATCATGTAATTTTGACTTTCAATACTCAATCCATTCTAGGCAATCATCATGATCACAAGTCATTCATAGAATTTAAGAGAAGTAGTTCAAGTCCACATATGCATTTATCAATTCAACACATAAGGCCATCCATAGCCAATCACAAGACAAGTTTCATCATTAGGATCATATCCAAGCCTAGAAAGCACAAAATTTTTTAAATTTTCTGATTTTTATGGGATTTTCGTTTTAAGTATGTGCAATGCAAGACATGTGCAAATATTAATCTACCCTAGATGCTCATCATGCAAAGGATCATGCAAACCCCACCCCATACTTAGAAACACATTGTCCCTAATGTGTAAATGAAGTAGAGAGAGTGAAAGAAGGTTCTCACAATGTAAAATTGTTTGCTATGGTATTCGGGAATTCTCAAGTGAATTGATGTTGGATGATCCTTTCAACCATGGTAGAGAGCTCTTAAGCATCCTTCAAAGCTTCGGAACCCGCGCTAGGCACCGCTAGCCGTCCAAGTTCCGCGTCCGCTCCACCCATAATTGGTGAGGGTTTCATCATCATGTTCATTGCCAAGGAAGGCTTCCAATGCCACTAGTGCTCTAGCACACACACGAAAGTAGACAAAACACACACAAAGCACACAAAAACAGAAAAATCTAAGCAAAAATAAAAAGGGAAAAAATGTTACCAATGGGTTGCCTCCCACCAAGCGCTTCTTTAAGGTCATTAGCTTGACCAAACTCGGGAGCGTCTATTCGAGGTGAAGCGGGGCAATCATGTCTACCGGGGCTCCCGGAATATAATTCTTCAAGCGATGCCCATTCACTTTGAAATTTCCACAATGCTCCCCTCCTATTTCAATAGCTCCATGGGGAAAGATCTTCTTCACCACATATGGCCCGGTCCATCTTGATTTGAGCTTTCCGGGAAAGAGCCTTAGCCTTGAGTTGAAGAGAAGGACAAGATCTCCTTCACTCAACTCCTTTGGAATGATCCTCTTGTCAGGCCACCTTTTGGTTCTCTCCTTGTAGATCCGGGCATTCTCATAAGCTTCCAACCGGAGCTCCTCAAGGGCATTGATATCGAGCAACCTCTTCTCTCCCGCTTCCTTGAGGTCAAAATTTAGCCACTTAATGGCCCAATAAGCTCTATGCTCCATTTCCACCGGAAGATGTCAAGATTTGCCATAGACCAACTTGTAGGGAGTGGTTCCAATTGATGTCTTGAAGGCGGTTCTATATGCCCATAGTGTGTCATCGAGCTTCATAGCCCAATCCTTCCTTGTCCTAGACACCGTCTTCTCGAGGATGGCCTTGATCTCTCGGTTGGAGATCTCCACTTGACCACTAGTTTGGGGATGGTAGGGTGTTGCCACCTTATGAGTCACCCCATACTTGGCCAAAAGTGCTCCAAAGTTCCTATTTGTGAAGTGCTTCCCTCCATCACTAATGATTACCCTTGGTGTTCCAAACCTAGGGAAGATCACCCGATTGAAGAATCGCACTACCACATTGGCATCATTGGTAGGAGAAGCGATCGCCTCTACCCATCTTGACACATAGTCCACCGCCAATAAGATGTAGAGATTGCCACATGAAGAAGGGAATGGTCCCATGAAGTCTACACCCCACACGTCAAAAATTTCAACTTCTTGGATATTGTTCAAGGGCATTTCATTCCTCCTTGAGATGTTCCCCGTCATTTGGCAAGCATCACATGCCGCTACAAAACCTTGCACATCTCTAAACAAGTTAGGCCAATAAAAACCGGATTGCAATACCATTGCACACGTTTTGTGTGAGCTAGCATGGCCTCCACATGGTAAGGAGTGACAATGCCGGATCACACTTTCCATTTCATCTTCCGGTATGCATCTTCTAAGCACCCCATCCGGGCCTCTCTTGAATAGAAGTGGCTCACTCCAATAGTAATGCCTTACATCGTTGAGGAACTTCTTCCTTTGTGCATATGTAAGTCCGGGAGGCACTTCCTCACACACTAAGTAGTTCACAATGTCGGCGTACCACGGTTCACTTCCTCTAGCCACTTGGAACAAGCACTCCTCCACCATTTGCAATTGTTCATCCCGGAATGAATCATCTATCGGGATGTTGTCGTTCCCAAGCTCCAATGGTGGGAGTCTACTAAGGTGATCCGCCACGGAGTTCTCGGATCCCTTCTTATCTCGTATCTCTAAATCAAACTCTTGAAGAAGAAGGATCCACCGAATCAAACTTGGTTTGGCATCCTTCTTTGTAAGTAGATAACGGATCGCCGCATGATCCGTATAAACTATGACCTTCGCTCCAACAAGGTACGAGCGGAACTTCTCGAATGCATACACCACCGCCAACAACTCCTTCTCGGTGGTAGCATAGTTGAGTTGGGCATCATCTAGCGTCTTGCTAGCATAGTAAATAGCATGAGTGCGCCCTTCTTTCCGTTGCCCTAAAACGGCCCCAACGGCCACATCACTTGCATCGCACATGATCTCAAATGGTAGACTCCAATCCGGAGGTTGCATGATAGGTGCGGAGATCAAGGCGTTCTTCAACCTACAAAACGCTTCAAGACAATCTTTGGAAAAGACAAAATCAACATCTTTCATTAGTAGGTTAGTGAGAGGCTTAGAAATTTTAGAGAAATCTTGAATGAACCTCCGGTAAAAACCGGCATGCCCTAAGAAACTCCTTACCCCCTTCACCGAGGTAGGTGGTGTCAACTTCTCTATCGTTTCAATCTTAGCCCTATCAACCTCAATGCCACGGTTAGACACCAAGTGTCCTAACACAATCCCTTCACTTACCATGAAGTGGCATTTTTCCCAATTTAAGACAAGATTTGTCTCCTCACATCTTTGCAACACTAATGACAAGTTAGTCAAGCAATCATCGAAAGAAGAACCATAAACGGAGAAATCATCCATGAACACTTCCATGATATTTTCTATGTATTCCGAAAAGATAGCCATCATACACCTTTGAAAGGTGGCGGGTGCATTACACAACCCAAATGGCATTCTCCTATATGCAAAGGTTCCCCATGGACATGTAAAAGTTGTTTTCTCTTGGTCATCGGGGTGGATAGGGATTTGGAAGAATCCACTATATCCATCTAAATAGCAAAAATGAGAGTGTTGAGCTAACCTTTCTAGCATTTGGTCAATGAAGGGGAGGGGGAAGTGATCTTTCCTAGAGGCCATGTTCAATTTCCTATAATCAATGCACATCCTCCACCCCGTAACCGTCCTAGTCGGTATTAGTTCATTGTTCTCATTAGTTACTACCGTCATTCCACCCTTTTTAGGCACTACATGAACGGGGCTAACCCACTTACTATCCGAGATAGGGTAGATAATTCCCGCATCTAGCAACTTAATGATTTCCTTCTTGACCACCTCTTTCATTATAGGATTCAATCTCCTTTGATGTTCAATAGAGGGTTTGTGGTTATCTTCCATCATTATCTTATGCATGCACAAAGATAGCTTAATGCCAACCAAATCATCAATCGTATAACCAATGGCTTTCCTATGCAATCTTAGTTCATGCAGCAATTGAGCAAGTTCATCATCACTCAAGCATGCATTAACAATCACAGGGTATGTAGAATTATCACCAAGAAATGCATACTTTAAATGAGAGGGAAGGGGTTTAAGTTCAAGTGAGGGAGGACCTTTATCGGTTGAAGACGATCCAAATAAGATTGGATGAGATGAATCCAAAGCAAAGGAAGACTCTCCATGGCTCCTAGAAGCTTGATCATCATTGAGAGCTGATTCAGGGAAAACCACGGTTGGAAACACGGGTTGCTCATCTTCCACGGCCGTGGTTCTTGCCAAGCTTGCTTCTCGGAGTTGTCCAGAAAGTTTGACGGCCGTGGTTTGTAAATCTCGACCGTGGAACTTGCAGTTGTTCAACACTTCTTCGTGGCTTTCAAATCCAACTCTTGGCTCCTCATCCAAGGCTTCCAAGGCCTTGATCTCTTCATTGCAGGCCTCTTCAACACCTTCCTCCATCATACTCAAGGTGAGAACCTTTTCCAAAGGATCCTTGATCAAGATCGAGCTCACAATTTCTCTAGATTCCTCTTGCTCAACTATGTTGAAGATATCTTCATCAAGGGTTGGCCCTTTTATCATTGTGGACAGCTTAAATTTGATGTTCTCTTCCCCGATGTTGAAGGAGAGAGTCCCGTTCTTGCAATCCACTAAGCATCCGGAAGTAGCTAGGAAAGGTCTTCCTAAGATGATAGGAACCGGATAGTCCGCCGGAATGTCCAACACTACAAAATCAATAGGCATGTAGAATCCTCCTAGCTGCACCGGAATGTCCTCTAGAATCCCAACCGGATGGGTGATAGAACGGTCCGCCATATAGAGGGTCATCTTGACCGGCTTTGGCTGTCCTAGCCCGACCTTGTTGCTAAGTGCAAGCGGTATGATGCTTACACTTGCCCCAAGATCACAAAGGGCCTCGTACTTCACGTCTCCTACTCCAATTGGAACGCAAAAAGAGCCCGGATCCCTTAGCTTGGGAGGTATCTCTTCCTTCATGGTTTGGATCAATTCCGAGGATCTCTTGGTCATCCTTATCTCCGCATACTCTTCCAACTTCCTTTTGTTGGAGAGTATTTCCTTCAAAAACTTCCCGTATGCCGGCATTCCTAAGATGGCATCCATGAACGGAATGTTAATATGTAACTTGGACATTAGTTCAAGGAACTTACCAAAGTGATTGTCTAAACGAGCTCTTGCTCTTGATTGTGGGAACGGTAGTGGTGGCTTGTATGGAGGCGGTGCTACATAAGTTGGTTCCATATCCTTGCTCTTGCCTCCGTCTTCTTGCCTTCTTCCCTCTTCTACCACTACTTGCTTCCCTTTAGCTTGGCCTTTGGGCAAGGGATCCTTCATACTCAACCCACTCCTTGTTGTGATAGCCAACACTTGGCCTCTTGGGTTGTCTTCGGTTCTTCCGGGAAGCTTCCCCGGATCTCTATGTGCTTCACCCGCCTTTTGAAAGACTTGTGCTTCCAAGACCTTTTGAGCCTTAGAAATTGAAGTTACGGTACTCTCAAGCCCACTCAATCTTCCTAGCAATTGTTCAAACATGACTTCGGTCCTATCCTTTGAAGGTTGAGTAAAACCGGGTGGAGGTTCTTGTGAAGTTCTTTGTGGTGGAGTTGTGCTTGTGGAGGCGGGAGGGTTCAAGGCTCCATCCGGGTTAGAGTAATAAAATCCGGGATGGTTGTGGTTTGGCCGGTAATTGTTGAATTGCCGGTTGTTGTTGAAATTTCTCGGGCCTTGGTAATTGCTGAAGTTGCCCCTTCCCATATATTTCACATCCTCCTCCTTTGAAGATAGGTTGGCTTGTGGAAGCACTTGAGGAGTTGCTTGGCTCTTCAAGGTTGTAGTACACAACTCTCTCAAGGACTTCAACTCGTTGTTGATGGCGTCAAGCTTGAAATTGCTCATGGTGACTTCGCTCACCTCATATGCTCCCGCCTTTCTTCCTTTACTCTTCCTATGAGAGTACTTCTCAATCACTAGAGCTTGCTTCTCCACAAACTCCCAAGCATCATCTACATGCTTCTCCATAAATGTCCCACCGGAAAGAGATTGAAGTTTGAATTGGCTATCTTCATCAAGTCCCTTAAAATAGATCTCCAATAGCTCAATCTTCGGTATGCCATGGTGTGGACAATCTAGGAGAAGGTCTTTAAATCTCTCCCAAGACTTGAACAAACTTTCTCTATCCCTCATCACGAAGGCATTGATCTTCCCTCTTAATTCGGTGGTCTTGGAAGGTGGGAAGAACTTGGTCAAAAACTCGGTTGTCATTTCCTCCCAAGTACCAACTCGCCCTTGTGGAATAGATTGATACCAAGCCAAGGCTTTATCCTTAAGAGAAAAGGAAAAAGCCCTAAGCTTATGGTTGTTGCTCTCCAATCTTGGCGGCCTAAGTGTCTCCATCAAAATCTCGTAGTTCATCAAATGTTGGTGAGGAGACTCTCCTTCCATCCCTCCAAATTGGTTATGCCGGATCATTTGTAGAACTTGAGGGCGGAGCTCATAGTTGTGGGTTGCGGGATCTCCTAGATTCACACCCGGTCGGTGTGCTCTTTGTGCCGGATCCATACGCCTCCCTAGGGTTTGTGGCTCTTCCATAGCAATGGGAACAACCCTAACATTGGCCGCCGGCTGCGGTTGTGGTGGAGGAGGTGGAGGTTGTCGGCGATTAAGCTCTCCTTGAACAAGGGCTTGCCTAATCTCCTCAATCTCCCTCCTTGTTTCCTCTTGCCTCTCATTGGCAAGTCTCCTTTCTTCCTCCAAGAGCTCATCTCTTAGCCTTATTTGCTCTAAGGCTTCATCCAACTCAGCTTGAAGGTTTCTACCGGCCATCTCTTTCTCTTTTCGGATGTTCTTGGATCTAGATCGAAGGGTTTTCTCCGGTTCGGGATCGAATGGAGCTAAATCCTTGCCACGAGATCTTCGCATACACCTAAAGAGTACTAGATGTCCTGAAAAGCAAAGACACAAACCAAAGAGAGATCAAAAGCAACAAGAAAGATCTACACTAGAAACAATCACAAAATAGACTCAATCTAGACCTAGTCCCCGGCAACGGCGCCAAAAACATGTTACGCTAAAAAGTGTGCATGCAATAAGCCTTAAATTTATACTCGTTATATTTATCCTAACGTCTAGCGCACCCGCCGTGTACGGGACGTTTGTAGTATGGATAGTATTCCGAGGTCGAACACAAAGACTAAGGTGAAATTGATTCGGTTTTGTGATTAGGTTTAGTGAAGGTCTAAGGTTAGAAAAGAGGGAAACAAAGAAATGAAAACCTCAATTGTTTTTGATCGGTTTTTGGTGATCAATCAAAGATCACAATTCATGCAAAGTAAACAATCAAACTAGACTAAAAATCAGCACAAACGAACAATCCAAACAAGATAATGATCAAGGAAAGAAAAACGGATTCTAGGGGTCGGAAATTCCGGTTATGGCATAGAACTCAAGTTATCTATTCATTCTTTGGATTTCACTATGATATGTTGGGATTAAGTGTTTCTAATTTGGGATCAATTACTGGGTAAGTCTCATGATCCAACTAGTCCACTCCTAAGATCTCATTACCGGGTAAGTCTCTAAGATCTTAAGTATAGGAATTCTACACAAACCGGATTGTTAATTAGGGATCTAACCTATCCTTACCGGGTAAGTCTTGGAAAGGGAAGTCCTAATCAACTATCCTAGCACATCTAATCCAATGGCGGCTTATTAGGCTCACCATTACCTAAGGTTTGCTATTTTAGATTCTAAGGGCAAGGATTACCGGGTAAGTCTTTCCTAACTCTTAGCCACTACACTAAGTCACCCTAGGGTAGGTTAAACTCATCAAACACTTAGGGTTTCAACATTTTATAAGTCTAGGGCAAGATCCTTCGAACTAGTGAAAATCACGGTTTGTTCTTCCGAAACCACGGTCGTGGTTCTTCAAGTACTATCCGTGATTTCTAACAGCAACTACGTTCATAAGCAAAAGTCATCCAAAGGTAAATCTAAGTCTGTCCTATCATAGTTCTAGCCATAACCATCCTTTCCTTACCCTAGAACCACATCAATTTAGCCTACAACATTCATAATGAAAATCAAAGCAAACTAACATAAAATCATAACATCCATTGCAAGATAATGAAAGAAAAGAGATGAACAAGTGAACTTCAAAAGCAAACCAATCTGAAAATGGAATTAGAACAACTTACAACCCTTCCAAAAGAAGTTTCAAGGGTTCACAAAACTCTAGAAATAGAATCCGAAATACAAGAAAGCTATGGTGTGAGTTCTTCTCTCCTCTTCAATGGAACCTTTCTTCTTCTCTTTGACACTTTCCTTCCTAGAAAAATCTTCTTCTTTTGAGAATATATTTGTTAGAGAAATGGATAATGGATGAGCTGCTCCCAAACTACCCTAGCTGCCTCAAACCACCCCTGAAGGACCACTTTTATAACAAATTTCTCATGAGCTGGCCATGAGAGTCGTGGCACAGCTGTCACGAGAATCTGGCAAAATCCACGGTCATTTCCACGGCCGTGGTTCTTCAGAGAACCGTGATTCTATGAAGAAACTTTGCCTTGGATCATTAAGTTATGGTTTGGTGCATGGCTAGTGTTGGCAAGGTTCCATGAGTCCTCCTTAGCCCTTGGCTTGTGTTCTAATGAGTCCGAGGACGTGTCATCTAAATGAACGATCCTTTAACGCATCGTTTTAGCTCTAAACTTCCCGAAATACCTACAAAACGCACACAAGTCCGTGTAGACGTCTATCTCGACAAAATACATGTTTTGAGTGCAAAACATCTTGGACTAATGCTAGATCATGCATGATTGCGCGAGAAATCTATCTAAATGTACACCTAAAAGTATGCTATAAATCGTGTTATCAACTCCCCTATCCCGAGACTTACCCGGTAATAGGAGTTTGATGCGGGATTAGTAAAGTGAGAGACCTACCCGGTAATTACTTCCATTAGTGAAACACCCTTCCCCAACACCGCAGCTTGTCCTTAGAATCCTTAGAACCTTGAGCCCAATGCCATAACCGGAAATCTTGACCTCTAAAATCCACTTTTCTCTCTTGATCATATACTTTTTGTTACCTTGTTTGATTTGTGATCCTTGCTTGATCACCACAAAAACTCAACCAAAAATATCATCATTTTCATTCTTTTATTTCTTTCTCTTCTCTTAGATTAGATCCACACTATCTATGAACATTGTTTGACTCGATTTCACCTTAGTCTTTGTGTTCGACCTCGGAATACTATCCCTACTACAAACGTCCCGTCACTGCGGGTTCGCTAGGAGTTAGGATAAATATAACGAGTATAAATTTAAAGCTTATTGCGTACACACATCACACGATCTTAGCGTAATAAGTTTTTGGCGCCGTTGCCGGGGACTAGGTGTAGATTGAGTCATTTTGTGATTGTTTATAGTGTAGATCTTTCTTGTTGCTTTTGATCTTTCTTTGGTTTGTGTCTTTGCTTTTCAGGACATCTTTTACTCTTTAGGTGTATGCGAAGATCTCGTGGCAAGGATTTAGCTCCATTCGACCCCAAACCGGAGAAAACCCTTAGATCTAGATCCAAGAGCATTAAAAAGGGAAAAGAGATGGCCGGAAGAGATCTCCAAGCTGAATTGGATGAAGCCTTAGAGCAAATAAGGCTAAGAGATGAGCTCTTGGAGGAAGAAAAGAGACTTGCCAATGAGAGGCAAGAAGCAACTAGGAGGGAGATTGATGAGATTAGGCAAGCCCTTGTACAAGGAGAGCTTAATCGTCAACAACCTCCACCTCCTCCACCACCACAACCGCAGCCGGCAGCGAATGTTAGGGTTGTACCCATTGCTATTGAAGAGCCACAAACTTTGGGTAGACGTATGGATCCGGCACAAAGAGCACACCGTCCGGGTGTGAACATAGGAGATCCCGCAGCCTACAACTACGAGCTCCGCCCTCAAGTTCTACAAATGATCCGGCATAATCAATTTGGAGGGATGGAAGGAGAGTCTCCTCATCAATACTTGATAAACTATGAGATTTTGATGGAGACTCTTAGACTACCAAGATTGGAGAGCAACAACCATAAGCTTAGGGCTTTTTCCTTCTCTCTTAAGGACAAAGCCTTAGCTTGGTATCAATCTATTCCACAAGGGCGAGTTGGTACTTGGGAGGAGATGACAACCGAGTTTTTGACTAAGTTCTTCCCACCTTCCAAGACTACCGAATTAAGAGGGAAGATCAATGCCTTCGTGATGAAGGATAGAGAGAGCTTGTTCAAGTCTTGGGAGAGATTCGAAGACCTTCTCCTAGATTGTCCACACAATGGCATACCGAAAATTGAGCTATTGGAGATCTACTTCAAGGGACTTGATGAAGATAGCCAATTCAAGCTTCAATCCCTTTCCGGTGGGACTTTCATGGAGAAGCACGTGGATAATGCTTGGGAGTTTGTAGAGAAACAAGCTCTAGTGATTGAGAAATACTCCCATAGGAAGAGTGAAGGGAGAAAGGCGGGAGCATATGAGGTGAGTGAGGTCACCATGAGCAATTTCAAGCTTGACGCCATCAACAACGAGCTAAAGTCCTTGAGGGAGTTGTGTGCTACAACTTTGAAGAACCAAGCAACTCCTCAAGTGCTTCCACAAGCTAACTTATCTTCCAAGGAAGAGGATGTGAATTACATGGGAAGGGGCAATTACAACAACTATCAAGGCCCAAGGAACTTCAACAACAACCGGCAATTCAACAATTACCGGCCCAACCATAACCATCCCGGGTTTTCTTACTCTAACCCGGATGGAGCCTTGAACCCTCCTGCTTCCACAAGCACAACTCCACCACCAAGAGCTTCACAAGAGCCTCCACCCAGATTTACTCAACCTCCAAAGGATAGAACCGAAATGATGTTTGAGCAATTTCTTGGAAGGTTGAGTGGTCTTGAGAGCACCGTTACTTCTATTTCCAAGGCTCAAAAAGTGTTGGAAGCACAAGTGTTCCAAAAGGCGGGTGAAGCCCATAGAGATCCGAGAAAGCTTCCCGGAAGAACCGAAGACAACCCAAGAGGCCAAGTGTTGGCCATTACAACGAGGAGTGGGTTGAGCATGAAGGATCCTTTGCCCAAGGAGAATGCTAGGGGGAAGCAAGTGGTGAATGAAGAAGAGCCATTGCAAGAAGATGGAGGCAAGAGCAAGGATGTTGAGCCAACATATGTGGCACCGCCTCCATACAAGCCACCACTACCATTCCACAATCACGAGCAAGAGCTCGCTTGGACAATCACTTTGGTAAGTTCCTTGAACTAATGTCTAAATTGCATATTAACATTCCGTTCATGGATGCTAGTTTAGGAATGCCGGCATATGGCAAGTTCTTGAAAGAGATACTCTCCAACAAAAGGAAGTTGGAGGAGTATGGGGAGATAAGAATGACAAAGAGATCCTCGGAGTTGATTCAAACGATGAAGGAGGAGATGCCTCCTAAGCTAAGGGATCTGGGATCCTTTTGTGTGCCAATCGGAGTAGGAGAAGTGAAGTATGACGCCCTATGCGATCTTGGGGCAAGTGTAAGCATCATCCCGCTTGCACTTTGCAACAAGGTTGGGCTAGGAGAGCCAAAGCCGGTCAAGATGACCCTTTACATGGCGGACCGCTCAATCACTCATCTAGTTGGAATCTTGGAAGACATTCCGGTGCAACTAGGGAAGTTCTATGTGCCCATAGACTTTGTTGTTTTGGACATCCCGGCGGACTATCCGGTTCCTATCATCTTGGGGAGACCTTTCCTAGCTACTTCCGGATGTCTAGTAGATTGCAAGAATGGGACCCTCTCCTTCAACATTGGAGAAGAGAACATCAAGTTCAAGCTATCCACAATGATGAAAGGGCCAACCCTTGATGAAGATGTATTCAACATAGTTGAAGAGGAAGAGTCTAGAGAGGTTGTGAGCTCAATCTTGCTCAAGGATCCACTTGTGAGGGTTCTTAGCTCAAGCTTGATGTAGGAAGGAGTTGAGGAGAGTAGCAATGAAGTAATCAAGGCCTTGAATGCATTGGACGAGCTACCAAGTGTTGGATTTGAAGTGTTAGAAGAAGAGAGAAACAGGCAGAAAAATCGGCCTGACTGGGCAAAATCGGCCGATTTTTGGCCTTGTGCTGAAATTTTATCCTGTCCTGCAAAAATAGAAACTCAGATCGACCTACCCTCAGAAAAATCGGCTGATTTTTCCTCCTGGGTCGATTTTCCTGAGTCTTTTCAGCACCAACCACTTGAATGTGAGCAATCATCAAGGGACTTCAAGGAGGCTTCCATGGCTTTGCAATCATCTCAACCTACATTGTATGGATCGTCTCCAACCGAAAAAGGTCCTTCTCAACTTGATCTTAAACCCCTCCCCTCTCATTTGAAGTATGCTTTTCTTGGTGATAATTCAACATATCCGGTGATTGTTAATGCATGCTTGAGTGATGATGAACTTGCTAAGTTGTTGCATGAACTAAGATTGCATAGGAAAGCCATTGGCTATACTATTGATGACTTGGTTGGCATAAAACCCTCTTTGTGCATGCATAAGATATTGATGGAAGATAACCATAAACCCTCTATTGAACATCAAAGAAGACTAAATCCTATAATGAAAGAGGTAGTCAAAAAGGAGATCATTAAGTTGCTAGATGCGGGAATTATCTACCCTATCTCGGATAGTATGTGGGTTAGTCCCGTTCATGTAGTTCCTAAGAAGGGTGGGATGACCGTAGTGACTAATGAGAACAATAAACTAATCCCAACTAGGACGGTTACGGGGTGGAGGATGTGCATTGATTATAGGAAGCTTAACATGGCCTCTAGGAAAGATCACTTCCCTCTCCCTTTCATTGACCAAATGCTAGTAAGGTTAGCTCAACACTCTCATTTTTGCTACTTAGATGGTTATAGCGGATTCTTCCAAATCCCTATCCACCCCGATGACCAAGAGAAAACCACATTTACATGTCCATGGGGAACTTTTGCATATAGGAGAATGCCATTTGGGTTGTGTAATGCACCCGCCACCTTCCAAAGGTGTATGATGGCTATCTTTTCGGAATACATTGAAAATATCATGGAAGTGTTCATGGATGATTTCTCTGTTTATGGTTCTTCCTTTGATAATTGCTTGGCTAACTTGTCATTAGTATTGCAAAGATGTGAGGAGACAAATGTTGTCTTGAATTGGGAAAAATGCCACTTCATGGTAAGTGAAGGTATTGTGTTAGGACACTTGGTGTCTAACCGTGGCATTGAGGTTGATAGGGCCAAGATTGAGACGATAGAGAAGTTGCCACCACCTACCTCGGTGAAAGGGGTAAGGAGTTTCTTAGGGCATGCCGGTTTTTACCGGAGGTTTATTCAAGACTTCTCTAAAATTTCTAAGCCCCTTACTAACCTACTAATGAAGGATGTTGAATTTGTTTTCTCCCAAGACTGCCTTGAGGCTTTTTGTAGGTTGAAGAATGCCTTGATCTCCGCACCTATAATGCAACCTCCGGATTGGAGTCTACCGTTTGAGATCATGTGTGATGCAAGCGATGTAGCCGTTGGGGCTGTTTTGGGGCAAAGGAAAGATGGGCGCACTCATGCCATTTATTATGCTAGCAAGACCCTAGATGATGCCCAACTCAATTATGCTACCACCGAGAAGGAGTTGCTAGCGGTTGTGTATGCATTTGAGAAGTTCCGCTCATATCTTGTTGGAGCGAAGGTCATAGTCTATACGGATCATGCTGCGATCCGTTATCTACTTACCAAGAAGGATGCCAAGCCTAGGTTGATTCGGTGGATCCTTCTTCTTCAAGAGTTTGACTTGGAGATCCGGGTCAAGAAGGGATCCGAGAACTCCGTGGCGGATCACCTTAGTAGATTCCCACCATTGGAGCTTGAAAGAGAGGACATCCCGATTGATGACTCGTTCCGGGATGAGCAATTGCAAATGGTGGAGGAATGCTTGTTCCAAGTATCTAGAGGAAGTGAGCCATGGTTCGCCGACATTGTGAACTATCTTGTGTGTGAGGAAGTGCCTCGTATGCCCAAAGGAAGAAGTTCTTCAAAGATGTGAGGCACTACTATTGGAGTGAGCCACTTTTGTTCAAAAGAGGGCCGGATGGAATGTTTAGAAGATGCATACCGGAGGATGAGGTGGAGAGTGTAATCCGCCATTGTCATTCCTTGCCATGTGGAGGGCATGCTAGCGCACACAAGACATGTGCGAAAGTGTTGCAATCGGACTTCTTTTGGCCAAACTTGTTCGAGGATGGGCAAGGCTTTGTGGTAGCTTGTGATGCTTGCCAAAGGACTGGCAACATCTCAAGGAGAAATGAGATGCCCTTGAACAACATACAAGAGGTAGAGATATTTGATGTGTGGGGTGTGGACTTCATGGGACCATTCCCTTCTTCATGTGGCAACCTCTACATCCTATTGGCGGTTGACTATGTTTCGAGATGGGTGGAGGCAATCGCTTCACCTACAAATGACGCCAAGGTTGTGGTGCGGTTCTTCAACCGAGTGATCTTTCCTAGGTTTGGACACCAAGGGTGATCATAAGTGATGGAGGGAAGCACTTCACCAATAGGAATTTTGGGGCACTTTTGGCTAAGTATGGGGTGACTCATAAGGTGGCAACACCTTACCATCCCCAAACTAGTGGCCAAGTGGAGATCTCCAACCGGGAGATAAAAGGGATACTTGAGAAGACGGTCTCTAGGATGAGAAAAGATTGGGCTATGAAGCTCGATGATGCCTTGTGGGCTTATAGGACCGCTTTCAAGACACCAATCGGCACCACTCCTTACAAGTTAGTCTATGGCAAGTCTTGCCACCTTCCGGTAGAGATGGAGCATAGAGCATATTGGGCTATAAGGTGGTTGAATTTTGACCTCAAGAAGGCTGGTGAGAAGCGGTTGCTAGACATGAACGCCCTTAAGGAGATCCGGTTGGATGCTTATGAGAATGCCCGGATCTACAAGGAGCGGACCAAGCGTTGGCATGACAAGCGCCTCCTTCCAAAGGAGTTGAATGAAGGCGACTTGGTGATTCTCTTCAACTCGAGGCTACGGCTTTTCCCCGGAAAGCTCAAATCAAGATGGACCGGGCCATATGTGGTGAAGAAGATTTTTCCTCAAGGAGCGGTAGAGATAGGAGGAGATCATGGTGGTGACTTCAAGATGAATGGGCACCGTTTGTAGAAGTACATCCCGGAAGCCCCGGTGGAAGTGATTGCCCCGCTTCACCTTGATTGAAGCACTCCTGAATTCGGTCAAGCTAATGACCTTAAAGAAGCGCTTAATGGGAGGCAACCCATTGGTACATATTTTTCCTTTCTTTTTCTTGCTTTTGTTTGATCTCACTCTTGGTGTGCTTTGTTTTTCTTTTGTGTTTTTGGGTGCTAGATCTTGTTGGTTGTCGTGTGTGACGAGATGTTGGAGGTCATGTGAAGGCCTCATGGAACTGTTGAAGGTACAAGATCCAAGCACATGGACGAGGGGGAAATCACCCAGAAAATTCGACCTGTTCTTCAGCAGATCGGCCGATTTTCCTAGGCAGTTGGGGCAATTTTTCCTCTGTAAAGGAAAGTGATGATCTCCAATCAAGCATGGGTGGAGCGGACGTGGAACTTGGACGGCTTGCGGTGCCAAGCGCGGGTTCCGACACCTTAATGAACATCAAGAGCTCTCTACCATCCTTGATCGATCATCCACCATCATCATTCAATGTGACCCGAAATACCAAACCATCACAAATTTTACATTGTGAGGACTCTCTTTCACTTCTTTATTTAGTTTCCACATTGGGGACAATGTGTTTCTAAGTATGGGGTGGGGTTTTCATGATCACTTGCATGATTAGCATCTAGGATAGTTTAATTTTGTCACACGTTTCATTATGTCTTGCATTGTACATACATATTTCGAAAATTCCAAAAAAATCAGAAAATTTAAAAATTTTTGTGCTTTCTAGACTTGGATATGACCCTAATGATGAACCTTGTCTTGTGGATTGGCTATGGATGGCCTTGTGTGTTCAATTGATGATGCATATGTGGACTTGAAGTACTTCTCTTGAATTCCAAGAATAATTGTGATCATGATGTTTGCCTAGAATGGATTGAGTATTGAAGGTCAAAATTACATGATAGTTCTTGCACAACATCTAGGAATGAATGAGGCAATTCATCTTCCTCTAATTCTCATCTTCATCATGTTGCTTGAGCACCTCAATTGATATAAATTGACCTCTTTTGACCCATCCGGGAATAGGAGCATGTTAGTGTGTTGATGTGTGTGAAAAGCAAGTGTGGGGTGAAGATGTTGATGAAAGAATGTCATGAATAAAATGCTGAATTTGTTGTGAAAGTGTAGATAAAAACATAGGTTTGGGGACGTTGGCTTAAATGACAAGTAACTCAGTACACTTCACATAATCGGGTGTTGGTGCCTTGCCAAAGTCAAATAAACCAATAGTCCTAACGAGCTTTGGTATGTGTGCTCGGTGTGGATGCACCTCGAAAAATAGAAAAAGCCCGAGGATGGCTAATCACCAAGGTTTCGGCTTTTGTACACCAATGCCATTGTCTCAAAAATAAAAGAAAAGAAAGAAAAGAAAATGAAGAAAAATATACACTTGAGGGAAGTTGATAAGAAATGTGAAGTTGTAGTTGTTTAGTTCCTTTCCCGGATTAGCATCACATAGCCTAGAAAATTTCCACCTAATCACAAAGTTTCTTGGCCTTCTATTTCACAAAGTCCTTATAACCTATTTGCATGTGTGTAAGACTAAGTGATTTAGATTGGATATGCTCATGATCATCTTGACTTCTTCATTTTTACATTTCATGCATGCTTTCGAGTTAAGTGTAATTGTCTTTCCATGCTTTCATTTATTTGATACATAATTGCTTGTCCATTGCCATGAAACATGACTATGAAGGTGATCCAATATTAGAAGCACAACTCCAAAAAGATTTTTCCATTTTTCTGCCTACATAAATCATGTCATCTCTTAGTCTATAGTTGGGAATTTGCTCGGAGACGAGCAAACCTTAAGTATGGGGTATTTTTGATAACACGATTTATGACTTAGATTTCGGTAATCATTTAGATAGATTTCTCACTCATTCATGCATGGTTTAGCACTAATTCACGACGTTTGCACTCAATTCACGTATTTTGTCGAGATAGACGTCTACACGGACTTGTGTATTGCTTTGTAGGTATTTCGGGGGTCTTTTAGACATTAACCGATACATTAGCGGCCAAGCCTCATGGTGGTACACATCCAAAGCTTTGGAGGAGTATAATTGGGGCAACAAAGGACACAAAGACCACTATCGGTGCAAGCAATGGAGCAACTCATGGCTAGACGATCATAGCATGCTTCTGTTGAAGAAAATCGACCTACACCCAGGAAAATCGGCCGATTTTTCCTACTGGGTCGATTTTTGGGCCTTTGACAGCTTAAGCCACGTGTCCAACGATCTCTTGTCCGGCCTTGCTCTTGGTGGAGAATATAAGTGGTCCTGCAAGCTGTTGCTGAGCATCTCTCCTCTCCCACATTCTCTCATTCACATCTCATCCATTGGAGGCAAGGACTTGGAGGAGAAGAAAACTCTCAAGGATTGAAGGAAGAAGAAGAGCACCATTCTAAGAGTGATAGTGAGATTTGGAGTGATTTTGAGTTACTTTTGTAGTCTTGGATTGAAGAACTATTGCAAGGATTGTTAGGAATGTTTTGAATCTTCATTTAAGAGTTTGTAAGTCTTGCTACAACTTGGATTTAGCTGAGATTTATTGATTTTACTTGCTTATCTTTCATTATTCATCAATGAGAACCATGTATGCTTGTATGATGATTTTGGATCTTGATATGCATATTATTGGCTAGTTTATTGTGATTCTGGAGTGATGGATTGATGGTTATGGCTAGGGTGATGATAGGATGGGCATATATGTTAGTTTAGGATGATTTATATGAACGAAACTCACAACAGAAGGAAAAATCGGCCTGTTCATCAGGTAAATCGGCCGATTTTTCCATGATCCATCCGATTTTCTTCTCTGATTGGCCTTTGATTGATGAATCTGTATGTTAGGGTGCTAGGTTGTTGAAACCCTAGTGTTTATTAAGCCTAATTTAGCTTAGGATCACCTAATGCTATCAATCTAAGTGAGGGAAGAGATCTACCCGTTGATTTCCGACCTTAGATACCTAAGATGATGGATACTAGGTAATAGTGAGCCTCATAAGCCGCTATTGGATCAAGTGTGCTAGGATTATTGCTTGAGACTCCCCTATCCCGAGACTTACCCGGTAAGGAGATGGTTACCCCTTAAGTAGAATCCGGTTTGTGTAGAATTCCCTACTTTAACCCCTTGAGACCTACCCGGTAATAGGAGTTTGATGCGGGATTAGTAAAGTGAGAGACCTACCCGGTAATTACTTCCATTAGTGAAACACCCTTCCCCAACACCGCAGCTTGTCCTTAGAATCCTTAGAACCTTGAGCCCAATGCCATAACCGGAAATCTTGACCTCTAGAATCCACTTTTCTCTCTTGATCATATACTTTTTGTTACCTTGTTTGATTTGTGATCCTTGCTTGATCACCACAAAAACTCAACCAAAAATATCATCATTTTCATTCTTTTATTTCTTTCTCTTCTCTTAGATTAGATCCACACTATCTATGACCATTGTTTGACTCGATTTCACCTTAGTCTTTGTGTTTGACCTCGGAATACTATCCCTACTACAAACGTCCCGTACACTGCGGGTTCGCTAGGAGTTAGGATAAATATAACGAGTATAAATTTAAAGCTTATTGCGTACACACATCACACGATCTTAGCGTAACATTGGCGGTTATTCAATTCCCGCTGTGTGAAAATATACTTCATACTCTTGTGGCCTGTGAAGATCTAACATGTAGCACCATACAGGTAATGTCTCCAAATCTTCAAAGCATGAACTACCGCTGCCAACTCTGGATCATGAGTCAGGTTGTTCTCCTCTTACGTTTTCAGCTGTCGAGACGCATAAGCAATCACTCTGCCTCGATGCATCAATACACATCTCAAGCCTAGCTTGGATGCATCACTGTAAACCACGAAACCATCAGAATCCTCTGGCTGTGCCAAGACAGGAGCAAAAGTCAGAGGCTTCTTTGATGACATGAATTATGTATCATCATATTCATGCATATTATAGAATATTGTCTCAGTTTACCTTGCATTTAGAGAGATTTTGTATGACTTTTATGTTCTATTCAATCATTTGTCGGAAATAGAGGTCTACACGAGTTTTGATGAATTATAGGTAATTGGAGTGGAATTGGAAGCAAAAGCGGAGCAAGGAGCATCTAAGGATGTTAAGGAAGCTAAAGGAGTCTTAAAGGGTTCACAAAGAGCTAAGGAATTGCAAAGGAGAAGCATAGAATACGAGCCAAGAGAAGAGCACTTTCTGTTGAAGAAAATCGTGCCAATTTACATATAAATCGGACGATTTTCCTCTCCAGAATTCGAACGATTTTGTGCATAAATCGCCTGGGTCGATCTATTGTGTTTTTCGGCCAAATGAAAAGACGCCACAAAGCCTAATTATTTTGGGCTAGAGGAGAGTTTTGCCAAACGGCCCATTTACAAGAAACTATAGAAGAGAACCTTACGAACGAAAACGAGGAGGCGGCAGCGGGAAATCTTTACACGTTTGAGAGGAATTGAAGATTCTTGGAAGGAGATTGAAGGACTCTTTGCCGGAAAGCTAATCTTAATTTTAATTGTGAGATTTCTTTGTTCATTAAAATACTTGTTGTTTTTGAGCACGAATTTGAGTTGTTTAGAAGATACATTGAGTTGTTTTGACAATCGTTTACAGATTTGAAGCTTATTGGAATTCTTTATTCAAGATTCGGTTTCTTTGCGATCTTTCTCTTCATAATTAATTTGATTCGTTTTTGAAAATGGTTGGCTAAAACCTTTGTGATTCTGGGGAGAATAGTTGATGATTAAGGCTTAGATGATGATAGACTGAACTCATTTAAACATTAGGACCCTGAGAGTTTAGATTTTAGTTTTGCGATAAACAGGAAAATCGGGCTGTTCTTGGGGAAAATCGACCGATTTTCTTATGAACAGGGCAATTTATTCTTCTGACGAACTTTAATTGAACCAATCTTTAATCAAAACTAATCCTTGCCTAAATCCCAACCTTGATTAACCTTTCTATCCTCTAATTGAATGTATGAAGGCACTTCAAACCTGTTTCTACATTTAATAGATTAAGATTTCAAGATTTGGGTAATAAAGAGATTCAACATCCTTTATTAAGATTTTAATTGTGCTTTCTAATCTTTACTTTGGAGAGTCATATCCTGGAGTTTTAGATAGTTAGTTTGAACATAATTCTTGTCTTTAGATCTTTCTATATTGCAGCCTCAACAACCCTTATAGAGAGAACCTTTAGATTAGTCATATGGGTTTCGGAACTTCATCGTACGAATCCTACCTTTGAACATTTAATCTTGGCAATATAAACTCTGTCCTATATCTATAGAAGTGTCTTGAATCGAAAGCCGAAATTGGATACTTGAATCCTTGGAATCATTTCCCTCTTTATCAATCACAAAAGCTTTTATACTTTCGCTAGATAACTGATTTTGAATTTATTCTCACCAAATCCCTGAGTTCGACTCTGGAATTCTTACCTCACTACAACCGATCCGTACACTGCGGTTTCGCTTTGCTTTTAAGTTCTAGATACAAATTTAAGACTTTGACGCACACATCTTTTGAGTGAACAAGTTTTTGGCGCCGTTGTCGGGGATTTGGTCTAGACCAAATTCGGTTTTCGGTTGTCTAGCTTGAGAGCTCTTGCTCTTGTGATTTGATTTGTCTACTTGAGTGATCTTTGCAGGTTCTTTAGGTATATGCGAAAGACTAGATCTACTAAAGATCTAGTTCCTTTCGATCCCGAATTTGAGAGAACTTTGAGAAGAAAGTTGAAGGAGAAGAAAATGGCTGAAAATGATGAGAGAAACTACCAGGCTGAACTGAACGAAGCTCAACGCCAACTCCAGTTGAGTGAGAAAGCACGAAAAGAAGCTGAAATAAGTCATCAATTTCAGATTGATGAACTAAGAGCTATGATGTTGGACATGAAGTTGGAGTTGAACGAATCCAAGAAGAAGAAGAAAGTCAAGACACCAACTAAATCCATTCGAAATGACTCTTCCGATGATGAAGAGATTGATCCGGACATGCCGGAACTTGAAGAGATTTATCCATCACTTCGTCCTATTCGAAACACCCTAACACAAATGGTTGTTCCTCGCATTCCAACTAGGAACGTGAGAGCCGTTAATAACGATGATAGACCCCGAACTTTGGGGCAACGGATGGATCCAATTCAGCAACCACGCCGTCTAGGTGTGGATTTCGGAGCTGAAGACATCCAAGAGTTTAGCTTCTCACCACAAGTCATCATCATGGTTTGCCAAAGTCAATATGGCGGAGCAAGTACTGAATCTCCACACCAACACTTGCAGAATTTTGAGATTCTCATGGAGACTATGAAGCCGAAGAAGGCTACTACAAGCAATTACAAGATCAAACCGTTCTTCTTTTCTTTGAAGGACAAGGCTCTAGCTTGGTACCAAATACTTCCAGCCGCAAAGCTAGCTACATGGGAGGAATTATCTTCGGAATTCCTCACCAAGTTCTTTCCGCCATCCAAAACGGCGGAATTAAGAGGTAAAATAAATGCTTTTTCTATGAAACCTAATGAAAGTTTGTTTCAATCTTGGGAAAGGTTTCAAGATCTCTTGTTGGATTGCCCACACCATGGCATTTCCAAGCTGGAATTATTGGAGATCTACTACAAAGGGTTGGATGTGGAGACACAATTCAACCTCCAATCTCTCTCTTGTGGCACATTCATGGATATGAGAGAGGATGATGCTTGGGACTTCATTGAGAAGCAAGCCCAAGTGATTGAGAAGTATTCCCACCGGAAGGTGGACTCAATTAGCCGGAATCAAGGCGATTCGGGAGCCAAGTTGAACCAAGTTGCTCAAACACAAATATTCTCCCTCAAAGATGACATCAAAGAATTGAGGGAAGTACTCAAAACAAGTCTTCAAAAGACTAAGGAGCAAGAAGCCAACTACATGGGAAGAGACAACAATCAAAGGAGTGACAATAGGAATTCCAATTGGAGTAACAACAACAATAACAACCGAAACTCCAATTGGAATAACAACAACAATAGGAACTCAAATAACAACAATTGGAGGTCAAATCAGCAAAGTTTAGGTAATCCTTACTCTCATGCTGAAAAGGCTCGAACACCTCTATCTTCTTCTACTCCTTTAACGAGCCAGGGACAATCAAGCGGATCAAGCAAACCCGATCCCATGCTAGAGATGATCCTAGGCAAGCTACAAGGGCTAGAGAGTTATACAACTTCGGTTGACAAAGCTCACAAAGCTTTAGAAAACCAAGTGTTCAACAAAGCCGGAGAAGTTCCAAGAGATCAAGGGAAGCTTCCCGGGAAGACGGAAGATAACCCAAAGGGAAGGGTTATGGCAATAACTACTAGGAGCGGCAAGACAACCACCGATCCTCAACCCAAAGTAGTCGAAACCACCACAAAAGAAGGAGAGGCAAGAGAGAAGGAAGAAGTCTACATTCCTCCTCCCGCTTACAAACCACCTCTACCTTTCCCTCAATCTAGAGCGCGTGCACGCCTAGATAAACATTTTGGTAAGTTTGTTGAACTTATGAGTAAGCTACATATTAACATACCTTTTATGGATGCAATTTTAGGTATGCCGGCTTACGGGAAATTCCTCAAAGAGATCCTCTCTAACAAGAGGAAATTGGAAGACATAGGAGAAGTCAAGATGAGTATGGAGTCATCCGAACTCATCAAGACTATGACGGAGAATATGCCACCCAAGCTCCGTGATCCAGGATCCTTTTGCATACCCATCACTTTGGGAGAAGCTACCTATGATGCTCTTTGTGACCTTGGAGCGAGTGTGAGTATCATACCCCTTGCTCTATGCAAAGCAGTTGGTCTAGGAGAGCCTAGACCGGTGAAGATCACACTCTACATGGCTGATCGTTCCACCACTAAGCCGGTGGGAATATTAGAAGACATTCCGGTAAAGCTTGGTAAGTTTTACATCCCAATAGATTTTGTCGTTCTTGACATACCTGCAGATTATCCGGTTCCCATCATCCTTGGGAGACCGTTCCTTGCAACATCCGGATGCATGGTAGATTGCAAGAACGGCCAGCTATCTTTCCATATTGGCGAAGAAAAGATAGAATTCATACTCTCTTCCTTAATCAAGGAGCCAACCTTGAAAGACGATGCTTTTGAAATTATTGATGAAGAAGAGTCTAGAGAGGTAGTAAGTTCGATCTTAATGAAAGATCCTCTTCAAAAGGTTCTTAGCATGAGCATCATGGAGGAAGGAGTGGAAAATAACTGCAATGAGGATGTGAAAGCATTAAATGATGTGGAGGAAGAACTAGGAACAAGAATTGAAGAACTAGAGTGGACGCCGGAAACTGTGAAGAAAATCGACCTGCCTGAAATAAATCGACCGATTCATGAAAAGGCAATTCGATTTTTTTCGACAGAAACAAAAATCGACCCGACTGAACTAAATCGTCCGATTTATGAAGAGGCAGCCCGATCTTTTTCGACAGAAAGAAAAATCGTACCTTAAATCGACCGATTTATTTCAGGGGAGCTCGATCCAGAGGGAAATTTTCTGGAATCTCCAAACGTCTCCACAGCTACTCTCGAATCTAATGATGCAGTACCCCCATCTCTAGAGGCCTCTCCCACAACATCCGAAGGCCACGATTCATCATCAATCAAGGTACCTCCATCATTAGAATTGAAACCACTCCCCACGCATTTAAGGTACGCTTTCCTTGGCAGTAATTCCACATATCCGGTCATTGTCAATGCGAATTTGAATGATGCTGAATTAGAAAAACTTATGCATGTTTTGAAACAACATAGAAGGGCATTAGGCTATACTAATGATGATTTAGTAGGAATAAAGCCTTCTCTATGTATGCACAAAATTCTAATGGAAGAGGATTACAAACCTTCACGCCAACCTCAAAGACGGTTAAATCCGGCAATGAAAGAGGTCGTGAAGAAAGAAATCCTTAAGCTACTTGATGCAGGTATCATCTTCCCTATTTCTGATAGCAAATGGGTGAGTCCAGTACAAGTAGTACCCAAGAAAGGAGGAATTACCGTTGTTGCCACCAAGAACAACGAACTTATCCCAACACGGACAGTTACGGGGTGGCAAATGTGTATCGACTACCACAAACTGAACGTGGCTACAAGGAAGGACCACTTCCCCCTTCCTTTTATCGATCAAATGTTGGAAAGGTTAGCCCAACATTTTTACTTTTGTTATCTAGATGGATATAGCGGTTTCTTTCAGATTCCAATTCATCCGGATGATCAAGAGAAGACGACTTTTACGTGCCCATGGGGTACGTTTGCTTATAGAAGAATGCCATTCGGCTTATGCAACGCTCCAGCCACCTTCCAAAGGTGTATGATGGCAATCTTCTCCGAATATGTAGAGAATATCATGGAAGTCTTCATGGACGACTTTTCGGTATACGGTTCTTCCTTTGATAACTGTCTCTATAACCTTTCACTAGTTCTTAAGAGATGTGAGGACACTAACTTAGTCTTAAATTGGGAAAAGTGTCATTTCATGGTCACCGAAGGGATTGTGTTAGGTCATCTAGTATCACAAAGGGGAATAGAAGTTGATAGAGCGAAAATAGAAACCATTGAGAAGTTACCTCCCCCTTCTTCGGTAAAAGGAATTAGAAGTTTCTTAGGACATGCAGGCTTCTATAGGAGATTCATAAAAGATTTTTCTAAGATTTCAAAACCCTTGACTAATCTTTTGATGAAGGACGCAACTTTCGAATTTTCGAAGGATTGTCTAGATGCTTTTTGCAGGATCAAAGAAGCTTTGATTTCAGCACCAATCATTCAACCACCCGATTGGACTCTTCCATTCGAGATCATGTGCGACGCAAGCGACGTCGCCATAGGAGCAATTCTTGGACAGAAAAAAATTTTGGTCGCACTCATGCCATCTACTACGCTAGCAAAACGCTAGATGAGGCTCAATATAATTATGCAACTACGGAAAAGGAACTTTTAGCCGTAGTATACGCTTTTGAGAAATTTCGTTCCTATCTTGTAGGTGCGAAGGTGATAGTCTATACGGACCATTCCGCAATCCGATACCTCTTCACGAAGAAGGATGCGATGCCAAGGCTTCTAAGGTGGATCCTACTCTTACAAGAGTTCGATTTAGAGATTAGAGATAAGAAAGGATCGGAAAACTCAGTTGCCGATCATCTTAGTCGTCTCCCACAACCCACCGGCGAGACGGACGAGCTTCCTATAGACGACTCGTTCCCTGACGAGCAGCTACACGAGATTGAAGAGTGTCTTCAACACATCTCAAAAGATAATGATCCATGGTTCGCTGACATTGTGAATTACCTTGTTTGTCAGGAGATCCCACCCGGACTTTCATACGCTCAAAAGAAGAAATTATTTAGTGACGTCCGGCAATTCTATTGGAACAAACCACTTCTATTCAAAAGAGGTCCCGATGGCATTTACAGGAGATGCGTCCCCGAAGATGAGATAGATAGTGTCATCCGCCATTGCCATTCTCTACCATGTGGCGGACATGCTAGTTCCCACAAGACTTGTGCTAAGGTACTTCGTTCCGGTTTCTATTGGCCTACACTTTTCAAAGATGTGCAAAAGTTTGTTGTTTCTTGTGATGCTTGTCAAAGGACAGGTAATATATCCAGGAGGAATGAGATGCCTCTCAACAACATACAAGAAGTAGATATCTTTGACGTATGGGGCATCGATTTTATGGGACCTTTCCCATCTTCATGCGGTAACCAATATATACTTCTTGCCGTAGACTATGTCTCAAGATTGGTAGAGGCAATCGCTTCTCCTACTAATGATGCAATGGTAGTGGTGAAGTTCCTCAATAGAACGATCTTCCCAAGGTTCGGAACTCCCCGAACCATCATTAGTGACGGAGGAACGTATTTCACGGCCCGTCGATTTGAGACTCTATTGGCTAAGTATGGGGTGATCCATAAGATAGCTACACCTTACCATCCGCAAACCAGCGGACAAGTCGAAATATCCAATAGAGAGATCAAGGGAATTTTAGAGAAAACCGTCTCTAAAACAAGAAAAGATTGGTCAATGAAGCTTGACGATGCACTATGGGCATACAGGACGGCCTTCAAGACACCAATAGGTACTACTCCCTATAACCTTGTCTATGGTAAATCCTGTCATCTTCCTGTAGAGCTAGAGCACAAAGCCTATTGGGCCATCAAGTGGCTCAATTTTGACATGAAAGAAGCCGGAGAGAAGCGGCTCTTAGACATCAATGAGCTAGATGAGATCCGGCTAAATGCATATGAGAACGCAAAGATATACAGGAACGGACAAAGCATTGGCATGATAAGCACATCATTCCAAAAGACTTGAAGGAGGGAGACCAAGTCCTCCTATTCAACTCAAGGCTGCGTCTATTTCCAGGTAAGCTCAAATCCCGTTGGACAGGACCTTATTTAATTAAACAAGTTTTCCCCCATGGTGCAGTTGAAGTATGAGGTGAACAAAGCGGAAGTTTCAAAGTCAATGGCCAACGGTTGAAGAAATATACACCGGAAGCTCCGGTCGAGGAGATAGCTCCTATCCTCCTCCATTGACCACATACCATACACCGTCTAGCTAAAGATGATAAATTAAGCGCTTCTTGGGAGGCAACACATGATAGTATAGTTTTCACCCTTTTATCACTTAGTTAGAGTAGATTAATTGTTTTGCTTCTTTGTTTTCGTTTTTATTTGTTCCTCGATACACTCTTGGTTTGTCGTGTCATTAATCGCAGGAAATTAGGCTCAACTCAAGAGATCCATGGAAAAAGGGAGCACAAATCAGTTAAATCTTCAAGATCCATGAAGAATAAGGAAGGAAATCGAGATACACTAAGTAAATCGTCCGATTCAAGAGCAGAGCAAGGCGGTTTTTTACAACAGGAAGAAAAATCGACCTGGAGATCGACCTGCCCAATTAAATCGTTCGATTTCCTATGTGTTCAGAGAAAAATCGAGTTACCCAAAATAAATCGTTTGATTCAGAAGCAGAGCAATGCGATTTTTGACAACAGGAAGAAAAATCGACCTGAAGATCGACCCATCGAATTAAATCGTCCGATTTTCTTTGGATCCAGAGAAAAATCGCCCCGACGATTAAATCGACCCTATAAATCGTCCGATTTTCTTCACAGTTCCTCGACTCTATATAAAGACTCAACACTCGATCTTCCTCATTCCACAACTTACAACTCTCGATTTCCCCCTTCTCAAGAACGCCGAAAATCGCCCTCAACCTACAATCCTCATTCCTTCATCATTTTGAGTGATTCTTGGCTCCAAACTGAAGCATTTTCAACAAGGAACAAGGATCTAGCAACAACAAGCACGGCAATCGACTCCTCCACAAGGAATTCAGGTTTTTCTTCCAAAAACCTAAGTTTCTAATTCAAATTGAAGTTTGCTTAGGAAGTGTTTGTTTGCTGGAATTGATTAAGGAATCTGCTTAGGAATCATTATAGCAGACTGTATGTGGTGATTGCTTGAACAGAACTTTACAGAATTGAGAGAATCGTTGAAATCGAGAGAAAAATCGACCCAGCCCAGAAAAATCGTCCGATTTTTGTCAAGAACAGGCCGATTTTTTGACTCAGAATGGATCTTGTTAAGAGAGTAACTAGAAACACGGGGAAGAAGAAGGGATCTTCTTCCAAAGCCCCTCCCCCACCTCCACTACCATCTCAAAACATCCCTAAGCTTCCTCCTCTCCTATCCAAGCACAAGAAACGTTATGAACGCATCGTAGATCGCCCATTCACCCCTCCTCGCTACATAGTGCTAGATGACTTAGATTCATTGTTTGTTCGAGAGGATGTTGACATGATGCTTGACAGGGATGGACTGACCCAGTTTGCTACGATTAGGGAGGTTGCTTATACCGAGATCACCCTAGAATTCCTTAGTACATTTGAGCATGATCCTAGGGAAAGGATAGTCACCTTCCGCCTTATGAGCCAAAACCACACTATGTCCATTGACACTTTTGGAGACTTGTTTGGCTTCTCCTATTCAGATGCAGGCACATTTGCTAGAGGTGTCAGCGCTAGTGACTTTTGGGAGGCTATTTCAGTGGGTGAATATGGTGGAGACAAGTGGCGACCCGGAAATTCCAAGGAAACTAGTATGTACAACCTCTCCTTCAAGGTAGTGCATAGGATTCTCAGTGAGAGCTTATTTGCACGGACAGAGACTCCACAGAAGCTCAAGGCTGATGAGCTTTTCATTCTATATTGCATGACATCCACCACCACTCCGGACATTGCCACCATGCTTGCCGACTATCTAGGAAAGATAGCCAACAAAGCTAAGGGCGATATTTGTGCAAGAGGTCTTGTCACTCATGTGGCTAAGACCATGGGATTGAACTTCTCCGGATGCACTCTAGCTGAGAGTGCCCTTCCATTAGGCTCCCAGCGGTTGGTTGTTCGACAGGTCTTGATTCCTCGAGGGAGAGGAACACTTCATGTGCCCATGCCATGGCACAGGGATCCGAAGAAGAAGCCATCCGAGATTATATGGAAGTCCGAATACACTATTCGGAACAAGAGAAACTGGAAGGAGACGTTCGAGTCGATGCTTGAGGAGTTCTCTCCTCCTACTTATTATGATGATGATGCCGGTGACTCCGAGGAGGAGGATGAGGATAGAGAACAGGGGACCATGCTCGAGTTTAAGAGTGACACCCATAGCGGCCATGCTACGGATGCCATGGACACCGACACTCATGGTGTAGGACCCAGCCGGACTAGTAGAGGCGAGGAGGAGACGGAGGATGACATGCAGCCACCTCGCCGCTCATTTGCACGTGCTCTAGGAGGACGAGGACGTCGCCCTCCCCGTCACTTTAGGGAGCTAGTCTCTAGCTTCCAAAGCCTCAGCACCGACTATCATGCTCTCCACACTGACTACGAGACCCTGAACACTCAGTTCAGGAATTACAGGGAGAAGACGGACGCTAGGCATTCATCCTATGACGGCCAGATGAGAGACTTGTACTACCACCAGTTCAGCCACTTCTACGATCCTAGCGCACCGATGTATCCCTATCCACCACCTCCACCGCCGACAGAGGATTGAGCTCCCACTACTTTTACATTGTAAGTATTTTTCTACTTCTTATGCTTGATTTTCACATTGGGGACAATGTGGATGTCAAGTATGGGGTGGGGGTACTTACAATACCTTATGTTTCACTTTAGCACTTTATGTACTTTCCACTACGCTTGACAATTTGGCTTGTAATAACTCTTGCACTACTTGCTTTCCATTATGACACTTGTATTTGCATGATCTTTTTCAAATCCTATGAATTTTCAAAAAATTTTAGTGCTTCTTATATGGAAATGACCTCTATGATGAGAATTGTGTATACGGATAGGCAAAAAGATGCTTAGTTGTGTTGAGATATTGATTATAGCATGAATGAGTTTGCTTTTGTTACTTGAACACATGAATAAGTTATATGATCTAGTTGTTTTGATAAGAGAATGAAATAATAGTCGAAGCTATATTGCAAGTTCTTTTACATCATTTAAGGATGACTAAGGCAATTCACTTCTTTTCTTTTCTCATATCTTGATCATGCTAGCTCCTCAATGAAATATGTAACCCTCCTTTTACCATCCGGGAATTAGGATAGGTGATTGAAAAAGGCATGTTTGATGTGGGAGGGCCAAGGAAAAAGTATTAAAAAGAAAGTGTAGAAATTCATGAGTTTGGGGACGTTGAACATGAGGATGAGTAACTCGGCACCATTCACATAGCCGGGTGTTTGTGTCTTGCAAAATTCCGATTGAACGACAAGCCCTAACGGGATATGGTATGTGCATCAAGGGTTTGAGGCATCTCGAAATTGAGAAACGCCGATCTCTTAGGCTTCGGTTTTTGTGCACCGCTGTCCATACTCTCAAAAAGTAAAGTATAATGAAAGCAAAGCTTTCTACATGCGAAGCATGTGCGGTGAAGAAAATCTTGAAGGTATTATGTGTTCCTCTTTCCCGGATTAGCACCACAATTGCCAAAAAGAACTCCTTCCCTTAATACGTTTCATGAACCTTTCCTTTGATTAGAAGACCTTGAGACTTTTATGCATGTGTTTAAGACTTAATGGCTTAGATTTGTTTGACTTTGATTACCTCTACACCTTTATCATGTTCTTTATTTGTGTTTTCATGAAAGAAAAGGAGGTTAGTTCATCTTATAATTACCATTGATACATGCTTTGCCTTTTTATGCCTTGAAATATCACTTTGAGGGTGATCCAATAAGAAGAAGCACTACCAAAAGAAGAGTTTTCGAGTTTTCATACATATATAATCCATGACATTCTTCAACTCCTAAAAACTCTGAGCACACTGGTCAGTCCATACAAATCTGGTAGACATCCTCATAGACTCGTCAATGGATGGGCAATCAAAGAAAATCCCTCCACAAAGCGTCTGTAATAGCCGGCTAAGCCGAGAAATCTACGCACTTCCTTGACGTACGTCGGTGTCGTCCATGCAGCAACAAACTCGTTCTTCGCCGGATCTACCATAATCCCATCGGCGAAGACGATGGATCCAAGAAATGCAACCTCAGACATCCAGAACTCGCACTTAGAGAGCTTGGCATATAGTTATCTATCTCTTAAAATCTGCAAAACTATCCTCAAATGTCCAGCTTGCTCCTCTCTGCTACAAGAGTACTCCAGAATGTCATCAATGAAGACCACCACAAACTGATCCAAGAAGTCGCTGAAGATATTGTTCATCAACTCCATGAAGACTATTGGGGCATTCGTCAGCCCAAATGGCATCACCACAAACTCGTAGTGTCCGTAACGGTACGAAATGCCGTCCGGTGCACGTCCTGCTCTCTCACCCTCAGCTGGTGATATCTTGAACGCAAATCGATCCGGGAGAAAACTGTCGCTCCTAGAAGTTGATCAAGTAGATCATCAATATGAGGCATTGGATACCTGTTCTTGATGGTCACCTTGTTCAGCTCTTTGTAATCTATACACAATCTCAACGATCCGTCCTTCTTCAGCATGAAGAGGATAGGTGTACTCCATGGTGAAACGCTATGGCGTATGAAGCCCTTCTCAGCCAACTCCTTTAGTTGCTTCTCCAACTCCAAAATCTCAACATGTGTCATACGATATGGGGTGTTCGAGATAGGTCTCGTGCCAGGCTCCAAATCAATGCCAAAGTCTACGATCCTCTGAGACGGCAAGCTAGACGGCTCTACAAACACGTATGTAAACTCACAGACCACTGGTATGTCCTCCAAAGACAGATTCTCTCCATCCTTCATGGCGTAGCACCAGAAGGCATCACATCCCTGTGCAATCAGTCTAGCTGCTCGTACAACACTGATAACTGATCCCGTCTTCCAAAGGTCCCAACCTCGGAAGACCTCTATCGGACCTATGATAGTAGAGACTGTAACCGTTCTCTTACCCACATCTAACACCGCACGGTGTCTACGCATCCAATCCATACCAAAAATGACTTCTTCATGCATCAAGGGCATGACTAAGAAGTCAACAAGCAATATACGAGTCCCTAAACATAGAGGACAACTACGTATCTCCTGGATACCTCTGACCCTACTACCATCAGGTAACCCTGTAGTAAAGGATATCCCCTCTATGGTAGGCAAACTCAAATGCTCAACACATGCAGTAGAAAAGAATGTGTAGCACCCATATCAAATAAAACTCTAACAGGTAAACCATGTAACAAAATGGAACCTGTAGCAACTAGTGTTGGCGGCTCCTCGGCACTCGTCAGCTCAAAAACATGACCTCAATCTCCTTGGGCATCACTGGTACCAGCCTCTCAACCTCTTCCTCTACTCGGTCCTAGAGCTGATCCCTGAGTAGTAAGTGTATCTGGGACTCTTTGTTGTCCCTGTGCTTGATGCTGAGGCGGTCTCTGCCCACCTCCTACTGCACCTACAGGAAAAGAACCCTATTGTGATGACGCCTTGCCCTAACGGAAAAACGTAGCTATATATCATTGCTTCCCACATGAGAAGCAAGTCAGCGGTGCTCTCGAGCAATCAACCCTCATATGCCCATAGGCCCTGCAGTTGTAACACTGCCGGCCTCTCTCACTCGTAGGTGTGGATACTGGACCACTCGAGCGGCCCTGAGACTGGCCTCGCTGTTTGCTCCAAACGGTGTGTGCAAGCTTTAAATTTATAACCCTAGATGTAAGCTTAAAACAAGGATGCGAACCCCCAGCGTACGGGTCAATCGTAGTAAAAGCAAGGAATTCCAGGGGTCGATCACAAGGACTTAGTGAAACAAAGCAGGTGTAGGTAAGCTATGTAATTACTAACCACAAAAAAAATTAAAACAATCAAGGATGATAAAAAGTCAATTAATGAAATATGCAATTCTAGGGATTAAAGCATCTAGTTGTGGTTCCAACTTAAGATCTAAAGATAAGCGGACAAAGCTGAGATATTTGCATAGGAAAGGTGTTTCTAAAGTGGAATAGATCACCGGGTAAGTCTCACTACTCACTAATCCCAAACCGCAACTCCTATTACCGGGTAAGTCTCAAGGAATCAAGGTAAAGAACTATAACCTCAAACCAACACACCAACTAAGGGAATAGAATCAACCTTTACCGGGTAAGTCTTAGGCTAACTCACAAAGATGGGATGAAGGCACACTCAAACCCCAATAAAGGATAAACCTTTATTACCTACACTTATGATCTTTGGTAAACAAACAAAGGAATTACCGGGTAAGTCTCATCCTAGGCTTGCATTGAACCAGGAAAGGTGTAATAAGAATAGGATTGGCAAACTCTAACACTTAACTCTCAGTTTCGGATCAGAAAAGTTCACCTCGGTCAGAAGAATTCCACCCCGGCTGAGATGTTCATCGACTGAGCGAGATGCTTTAGGGTTAAGGATAAAGACTCAAGCTTTCAGGGTCCTACTATGATTAAGATTATTTTATCATTGTTTTTCCCACAACCTTCAGCCAATCACCCTAGAATCACACAAAGAAATTAGCCACTCATCATCATAAAAGTAATAATCAAATATATGGGAAGAAAGAGAATAACTGAACAAGAAAACCTTAAGACAAAGGCTTCAATAACTGAATCAATTATCAAATAACAAGCGTTCCTTGGATCAAAATCCAATAAGACAAACAACAATGAAGGGAATCTAAGAAAATCTTACAAAACCCTTCACAAAGCTATAAACTTTCTTCCTTCAACCTTTCTTCAACCTTCAAAAAGGTTCTTCAAAATCTCCCAACTCTAGCGGGATAAAACGGCTGCTCTAGGCACGATCGGTGGTATAGCATGATGTGGATTTGTGGGAAATCCAACCCTTTTTATAGGAAAATTAACCTCTAAAGATAAGATATCTTAGAAAGATCTTTTCCCATAAAAATAGGTAAAATATATGGGCTAATTTATCTTCTTCCTTCCAGGAATCCAGCCCAAAAATATAAGATCCTCTTTCCAAAGATAAAAGATCTCAGCCAAGAATAAAATATCCTTGCCGCGTCCAAGGTGTTCGCCTCGGTCGAGTCAACTCCTCTGGATCACCTCGGTCGAGGTAACTCTGTAGTCAACCGAGGTGAATCACAACTGAATGTAAAATCTCTCAAATCTGGTCCAAAGTGAATCTCTAATCCAATTCCATGAATCCTAGATTCTTCCTTAAGTTCCTGAATGTAGCTCCAATGACTCCTTAGCTCCTTTTGCTCCATTTTAGTCCAAAATGTGTCATTTTACCTACGATTACAACAAAACTAGGTGTAGACCTCGATTCCCATAAAGGTAGATGAAATGACAATATAATCTCATAATATACATCCAAACATGCACATTATCGAAGATAAAACGTCTAAACAAGTCCCAAAATATAGACAATAATTCATGCTATCAAAATACCCCATACTTAGCCCTTGCTTGTCCCCAAGCAATTTCCGAATATAAAATACAAGATAGAATAGATTATTAGTCATAAAGATCAATGAAAAGCCTTTCAAAACATTTTAATGGTGTGCAACAATCATAGATCACTCTAAGAGAATACTTTATGGAATTTTAAAATCAAAATATGATCAAAACATTTTATAAATATAAGAAAGTTGTTCATCTTTGCATAAAATCAAAGAATGCATAATAAGTCATAATTATCGAAATTAATCATGTATAATTCAGTTTAAACCACTAAGTCAATCAACAAGCTCGAGGTCTCAAGGGCTTTCCAAATGAAAGGTCAAGAAACGTGTGAAGGTGGGATGTATATATATAGGGAATGTGGTGTTAGAATCCGGGAAAAGGATCTTCACTTCACTTCTTTTTGAACTTCAACATCCTCCACCAATAAGCTTTGCTTATTTACTCTTTTTCTCTTTTTTTTTTTACTTTACTTTTTGGGATGCATGGACAGAGGTGTACAATAACCGAAGCCTAGGAAATCTGCAATCATCAATTTCTCGAGATGCCTCAAACCCTTAATGCACATACCATGACCCGTTAGGAATATCGCTCAATCCGACTTTGGCAAGACACAAACACCCGGCTATGTGAATGGTGCCGAGTTACTCATCATCATGATTGACTTCCCCAAACCTATTTGTTTCTTTCTAACTTCCAGCCAACTTCTCAACTTTTACTTCACTTGCTTCACCACTTGCTTGCTTCCTAATTCCCGGATAGGTAGAGGGAGGCAAAATGTATATGAGGGGCTAAGCATAATCAAGAAGAAGAAGAGAAGAAGAGAAGAGAATGAATTGCCTTGGTCTTTCCACGAAGAAAGTGAGAGAACTCATCATGTGGTGTCAACCTTCAAATTCAACATAATTTGGATAAAAACAAAGTATTAAACATGCCACAAGTTTCAAACAAAGCATTTAGCAACTTAAACATATTATAAAACCTTTCAAACATATAAAGATTTCAAAAACCAGTCAGCAAACAAAATCTTCACTGAGATCATATCCACATAAGAAGCACAAAATCATTTCGAAAACCGTTCCAGTGAAAACGCCTCGGTCGAGATGTTCTAAGTCAACCGAGGTGAAGTACCTCGTTTGGCCAGAATCACTTCGGTCGAGGTCAAAATTTTTTTTTTTTTATTTAAACCAGATTTTTCAATCAATTAACCTGTATGCATGCCTGTAATCTCGGATAAGCACATAAAGCCAAATAAAGCATAATAGGGTCACAAATACCCAAGAGTCATACATCACATAAGTCAAATACGTACAACCAAATACCCCATACTTGGGACACATTGTCCCAATGGGTCAAAATAAGTCTAAAGAAATAAAATACTCACCGGACATAGTTGAGCTGCATAATAAATAAAGAAAGAAAATCCTGCAAGCTCTCAATAATCCCGATCCGGTGGTGGTGGTGGTGGCACATACGGGTACTGGGATGGGTCAAATGGATAACCCATGGCATGCTCAAATTGGATCTCCGCCATCCATCGTTGATAGTGCTAGCCCTCTAGCATCTGATGAGTCCAGCTCTCGATCTCTCGGCGTTGGTCGTCAAATCTCTCCTGGATGTCTACAGTCAGGGCAGCATAGGAGTCTATCATCTGCTCGGTGAGGTCATCGATCCGACGGTGAGCATCTGGATCCCTCTGCCGGCGTACCCTACGCCTAGCGGGACGTCTTGGTGCTGCAGCCGGCTCGGTCTCAGTCTCGTCATCATCCAAATCGATGACTGGTGCACTAGTCCCAACTGTGTATGTGCCCATGTCCATAGGAACACCACCATCCTCAGCAATATCATCAGCATCATCCTCCTCATCCTCATCCTCCTCAACTGGTGCAGCCGCTGCCCCTCTAACATCCTCCATAAATGGGATCCACGCAGACTGCCAGTAATGTGGATCAAACACGGAGAACTGAGCTGACCATCTGATCCCCTGCGGTATAGTCGGCTCACATGGCATCGCCACATATGGCGTAGTGAGTCCTCGGGGAACTAGTATCCTCCAAGTGATCATCTCCTGAAGTCCAAGCGGCTTGGCAGCCGCCACCATGGTACAAGCACTGAGGTTCATATCCATGTAACTCGCTATATGTGTCACAATACCTCCACAGCAGATGTCTCCCTTTGCCTTCCCCTTAATCTTATGCAGATCCTCTGCCAACATCAATCCAAAGTCCGGGACTCCTCCGGTCACCATACAGTAAAAACTAAGAAGCTCGCCCTGTCTGACCTTCTGGGGCGTCTCAGTACGCGCCAGAAGAGTCTCACTGAAGATCCTATGGGCCAGTCTGAAGGCAAGATGAAATATAATCCGCTCCCTCGAGTCTCCAGGTCGCCATCTGTCTGCATGCTCAACCACGTGAGCAATCTGTCCCCAGAACTCCCTAGCTACAGCTCGGGAGGGAAAATCAACAATAGTCGGGATCGGGAAGCCAAAGATGTCCCGCCAGTGGTCCAAGGGAACGATGTAATTCCGGTTCATCAACCGGTACTTCAAGGCCCGCTCGGTGGGCAAGTAAGTGAAGGAGCTGACAAATTCCATGGTCGGCTCCAAGTAGGCCAGGGCTCTAATCTCCAAGAACTTCTCTAGCCCCACGGCAGAAATCATACGCCTCAAGTCATCATCGACATAGAGGCAATCACTGGACGGGCCGCGATGCGGTCATAATCGACTTGGTGTCTCTCGTGGATCACTGGTCTAGTGCGGCGGGAGGAAGAAGAAGGAGAAGGGGAGGATTTGTCCCTCAAAACTAACTGCCTGTCAGAACTCATCTCTCTGTAATCTGTCAGGTCACCTCGGTTGCTCTAACAACCCTGTAGAACACCTCGGCCGAGGCATAGGCCGACTAGACCGAGGCGAAGAGATGTTCGATCGATTCCCTCAAAAATCCAGTTCTTTTCCCCCTAAATCACTACCACAGGTTCCTATGGGGTACTTAATCTGTTTCTCAGCAAATGTAGGGGCAACCAAAGCTCAGAACGAGAGAAAACAGTGAGAAATAGAAGGTTAGGGATTTTTCGATTTTTACCCCGATTCGGTCGATTTGGCTCGTTCTTTCTGCAGATTGGTACTTGCAACATGATCCTCTACTCTTTCCTCTCAGTTTAGGAGCAAGAATCGTCGAAAACGAGCGAAGAACGAAGGATCGAGGCGAGAAGTGTGCCGCGGTCGAGGAGAAGGTAAAGAGAGGAGAGAGAATTCTTCAGCCCCTTTTATACCCTTTTCTGGAACTGCTGCCAGCTCGGTCGAGGTGGTCTCGACTGGACCGAGGTGTACGGACCGAGGTGGATCTTCAGTAACCCTAATCGCCTCGGTTGCTCAAGAATCATCTCGGTCGAGGTGTTGTGATAGCAACAGAGAGGAAAGAGTAGAGGATCATGTTGTGCTCATGGGTTGTGCTCATGGGTTGTATTCCTTCCTTGGATGTCACCTATTATCTGTCCAGGACGCCAAAAACAAAACAAAACAAAGCAAAGCAAAAGCAAACTATCTAAAACTAGACTAGAAAAAGGGAAAAGAAAGCAATACCTTGGGTTGCCTCCCAAGCAGCGCTTGATTTAAGGTCGCTAGCTGGACCGTATGAAGTCTCTCAGATGAGGTATAGTGGTGCAACATCCTCAACCGGAATTTCCGGTTTGTATTTCTTGAGTCTATGACCGTTGACCTTGAAGCTTCCACTCGTTTCTCCCCAAATCTCAACTGCACCATAAGGGAAAACATGTTTCACAATATAAGGTCCGGTCCATCTAAATTTTAACTTACTTGGAAAAAGGCGGAGGCGGGAGTTGAAGAGTAGAACTAAGTCTCCTTCTTTAAGCTCCTTAGGAATGATGCGCTTGTCATGACATTTCTTCGTCCTTTCTTTATAGATTTTGGCATTCTCATAAGCGTTTAAACGCAGCTCATCCAGCTCATTGATATCCAATAGCCGCTTCTCGCCGGCTTCCTTGATGTCGAAGTTCAACCATTTAATCGCCCAATATGCCTTGTGTTCTAACTCAACGGGTAAATGACAAGACTTCCCATATACCAAATTGTAAGGGGTGGTACCAATGGGAGTCTTGAATGCGGTCATGTAGGCCCAAAGAGCGTCGTCCAATTTCATGGACCAATCCTTCCTCGTCCTAGAGACGGTCTTCCCCAAGATTGCTTTAATTTCTCTATTCGAGATCTCGACCTGTCCACTAGTTTGAGGGTGATAAGGGGTTGCCATCTTGTGGGTTACCCCATACTTTGATAGAAGTGCCTTAAACTTCCGGTTGATGAAATGCGTCCCTCCATCGCTGATAATGATGCGTAGAATCCCAAAACGTGGAAAGATAGTCTTATTAAAGAAATTCACAACCACCATGGCGTCATTAGTGGGGGTAGCAATGGCTTCAACCAATCTAGAGACGTAATCAATCGCTAGAAGAATATACAGGTTTCCTCCAGATGATGGAAAAGGTCCCATGAAATCTACTCCCCATACATCAAAAATCTCAACCTCCTGTATGTTATTGAGTGGCATCTCATTCCTTCTAGATAAGTTCCCTGTTCTTTGGCATGCATCACAAGAGACAACAAACGTTTGCACATCCTTGAATAACGTGGGCCAAAAGAAACCAGAACGTAATACCTTGGCGCATGTTTTGTTAGCGCTAGCATGTCCTCCACAAGGAAGTGAGTGACAATGCCTTATGACGCTATTAACTTCATCTTCCGGAATGCATCTTCGAAGCATCCCATCCGGTCCGCGCTTGAATAGCAGCGGTTCATCCCAGTAGTAATGGCGTACGTCCTTGAGGAACTTCTTCCTTTGAGCGTATGTTAATCCGGGTGGTATTTCCTGGCAAACAAGATAATTAACAATATCAGCATACCAAGGTCCTTTATTATCAGAAAGTTGGTGGAGAGAATGTTCCACCAACTGAGGATGAATGTTAGAGAAGGGTGTAAGAAGTTTGTTATTTTTAGTAGTCTCAGTTGACATCATCTCGCTTTCAACCTCGGTCGAGGTCCAGAGAGGCTGACCGAGATGTTCTTCAGTCACCTCGCTTTGTCCAAACAGTGTCTCGGTCGAAGTACTGCAACTGGAACCGAAACCGGAGATCTTCTTCTCCTGGATTAGTCTTTCAGTTTTAGCTCTTGGATCTTCTTCCAGTGCCTTTAAGCTCCGTATATCTGCATCACAAGAAGCATCTATACCTTCCTCCATTAAGCTAAAGCTAATAACTTTTTCAAGTGGATCTTTAGTAAGGATAGAGCTCACCAATTCTCTTGATTCTTCTTCATCATAAATGTTGAAGATATCATCTCCCAGCTGCTCTCCCTTCATAGCCGCAAGTAATGCAAACTCCACTTCATCTCCGCCAATGTTGAATTTCAACTTGGCGTTCTTACAATCCACATTGCAACCCGAAGTTGCTAGAAATGGCCTCCCGAGAATGATTGGAACGGGATAATCTGCGGGAATGTCAAGCACAACAAAGTCTATAGGTAAATAGAAGTTACCTAACTTGACCGGAACGTCTTCCAAGATGCCCACGTGATGGATAATGGAGCGGTCCGCCATGTATAATCGTATCTTCACCGGCTTGGGTTCTCCAAGACCGATTTTAACACATAGCTCCAGCGGAATGATGCTCACGCTGGCTCCTAGATCACATAAAGCTTCACAAGTGACATCCCCAACTTGAATAGGAATGCAAAATGAGCCGGGATCTCTCAATTTGGGTGGCATCTTCTCCTTCATGATTTGAATGAGCTCCGAGGATTTAGATGTCATCCTTACTTCACCTAAGTCTTCCAACTTCCTCTTCATTGACAGAATCTCTTTCAAGAATTTCCTATAGGCGGGCATCCCTAGAATAGCATCAAGGAAAGGGATATTAATGTGTAGTTTATTCATCAAGTCAAGGAACTTACCAAAATGCTTGTCTAGATGTGCTCTGGCCCTTGACTGAGGGAATGGAAGTGGTGGTTTATATGCAGGAGGTGGAACATAAACTTTAGTTTTCTCCTCCGCTTTCTTTGGCTCCACCTCAGTTGGCGTCTCAGAGGAAGTGTTCTTCGTCTGCACCTGGACCGAGGTGGTCTTCATCTGTACTGGCATCGACCGAGGCATTGGATCTGCAGTCTTCAGTCCACTCCTCGTTGTTATGGCCATGATCTGGCCCTTAGGGTTGCTTTCCGTCTTTGCTAGAAGTTTCCCTGGATCTCTTGGCGTTTCATTCGCCCTACTAGCAAGTTGTTGTTCAAAGGCTTTTTGTGCCTTCAAAAATGATGTCATAGATGTCTCCATAGCGCTAAGCTTGATCAAGATGGCCTCCAAAACTGCGTCTTTCTTTTCCGGCTGGGACGAACTTGATCCTTGCTCTTGGCTCTTCAATGGAGTGGATGAATAAGGAGAGGAGAGGAAAGGATTAGAGGAGTAATTCGAATTGGAATAAGAGTAAGGGTTACCCGAATTTTGGTTGTTTGTCCTCCAATTATTGCTGTTGGATCCTCTATTGTTGTTATAGTTGTTGTTCCGGGAACCGTTGTTGTTGTTACGGTATCCATTATTGTTCCTTGATCCTTGATCTTCCTTCTTGGTTTGAGCAACTAAGAGTTCCTTCAATTGTTTCATGTCATTCTTCAAAGAGATGAGTTGATTAGTGTTTGATGGCTCCTCTTGAAAGTTGACTTTTTTAACTCCACCTTCAGCTCCTTGGTGGGAATACTTCTCCATGTGTAAAGCTTGTTTCTCTATGAACTCTCAAGCTTCGTCAATCGCCATGTCCATGAATGTACCGGCGGATAGTAGTTGAAGGTTGAACTGGGTGTTGCCGTCCAGTCCCTTCAAGTATATCTCTAACAACTCTATCTTTGGAATCCCATGATGTGGGCAATCCAAAAGAATGTCTTTAAATCTCTCCCATGACTTAGACAAGCTCTCCTCTTCCTTTATGATGAATGCATTGATCTTCCCTCTCATTTCAGTAGTTTTAGAGGGGGGAAAGAACTTAGTTAAGAATTCCGTTGTCATCTCTTCCCAAGTGCTGATCTTTCCGGGAGGAAGAGATTGATACCAAGTAAGCGCCTTATCTTTCAAGGAGAAGTAGAAAGGCCTTAGCTTGTAGTCGTTGTTTTCTATTCTTGAAGGTCTCAAGGTCTCCATCAAGATCTCATAGTTTTGTAGATGTTGATGTGGGGATTCCTTCTCAAGCCCTCCAAACTGACATGGACGAATCATGGAAAGAACTTGCGGTCGAAGTTCATAATCATGGTCCGCTGGATTTCCTAAGTTAACTCCTGGACGCCTCAATTGTTGATTGGGGTCCATCCTTTGACCTAGGGTCTGTGGAATACCTGCTAACAGAACGTCTCGGATCGGCATCCGAGGTGGATCTATCTCGGCCGGGGCGAGAGGTGCTGGATTCTGCCCCGGTCGAGGGTCTGGAACAGGATCTTGCCTCGGTCGAGGATCCGGGTTCAGTCGATGTAGATATTGTTCTCGTAGAGCTGCCATATCTACTTCGATTGCCTCAGTCCTTGTGCGAGTTTCTTCCTTTTCCAACCTCAGTTCTTCCCTACTGAGGCGTAGCTGTTCTAACGCCTCCTTCAATTCGGCCTCAAGATCGCGATTGTCTTGGTTGGCCATCTTTGCTTCTTTCAAGCGTCTTTTGTATGTCTTTTTTGGTTCGGGATCGTAGGGAACGATTTTCTTCCCAGTGCGGGTTCTTCGCATAAACCTAAGAAAAAGAACCTGCGAAAGTCACTCAAGTAGAGTGGTTAGTAGAAACAGGGGGCAAGTGCCCCAAAAGCGTACCGCAACCGGCTCGGTCTAGACCAAGTCCCCGGCAACGGCGCCAAAAACTTGTTTGCTCCAAACGGTGTGTGCAAGCTTTAAATTTATAACCCTAGATGTAAGCTTAAAACAAGGATGCAAACCCGCAGTGTACGGGTCAATCGTAGTAAAAGCAAGGAATTCCAGGGGTCGATCACAGGGACTTAGTGAAACAAAGCAGGTGTAGGTAAGCTATGTAATTACTAACCACAAAAACAATTAAAACAATCAAGGATGATAAAAAGTCAATTAATGAAATATGCAATCCTAGGGATTAAAGCATCTAGTTGTGGTTCTAACTCAAGATCTAAAGATAAGCGGACAAAGCTGAGATATTTGCATAGGGAAGGTGTTTCTAAAGTGGAATAGATCACCGGGTAAGTCTCACTACTCACTAATCCCAAACCGCAACTCCTATTACCGGGTAAATCTCAAGGAAACAAGGGAAAGAACTATAACCTCAAACCAACACACCAACTAAGGGAATTGAATCAACCTTTACCGGGTAAGTCTCAGGCTAACTCACAAAGATGGGATGAAGGCATACTCAAACCCCAATAAAGGATAAACCTTTATTACCTACACTTATGATCTTTGGTAAACAAATAAAGGAATTACCGGGTAACTCTCATCCTAGGCTTGCATTGAACCAGGAAAGGTGTAATAAGAATAGGATTTGGCTAACTCTAACACTTAACTCTCAGTTTCGGATCAGAAAAGGTCACCTCGGTCAGAAGAATTCCACCCCGGCCGAGATGTTCATCGACTGAGCGAGATGCTTTAGGGTTAAGGATAAAGACTCGAGCTTTCAAGGTCCTACTATGATTAAGATTATTCTATCATTGTTTTTCCCACAACCTTCAGCCAATCACCCTAGAATCACACAAAGAAATTAGCCACTCATCATCATGAAAGTAATAATCAATTATATGGGAAGAAAGAGAATAATTGAACAAAAAAACCTTAAGAGAAAGGCTTCAATAACTGAATCATTTATCAAACAACAAGCGTTCCTTGGATAAAAATGTAATAAGAAAAACAAGAATGAAGGAAATCTAAGAAAATCTTACAAAATCCTTCACAAAGCTATAAAAGCTATAAACTTTCTTCCTTCAATCTTTCTTCAACCTTCAAAATCTCCCAACTCTAGCGGGATAAAACGGTTGCTCTAGGCACGATCGGTGGTATAACATGATATGGATTTGTTGGAAATTCAACCCTTTTTATAGGAAAATTACCTCCAAAGATAAGATATCTTAGAAAGATCTTTTCCCATAAAAATAGGTAAAATATATAGGCTAATTTATCTTCTTCCTTCCAGGAATCCAGCCCAAAAATATAAGATCCTCTTTCCAAAGATAAAAGATCTCAGCCAAGAATAAAATATCCTTGTTGCGTCCAAGGTGTTCGCCTCGGTCGAGTCAACTCCTCTGGATCACCTCGGTCGAGGTGACTCTGTAGTCAACCGAGGTGAATCACAACTGAATGTGAAATCTCTCAAATCTGGTCCAATGTGAATCTCTAATCCAATTTCATGATTCCTGGATTCTTCTTTAAGCTCCTGAATGTAGCTCCAATGACTCCTTAGCTCCTTTTGCTCCATTTTAGTTCAAAATGTGCCATTTTACCTACGATTACAACAAAACTAGGTGTAGACCTCGATTCCCGCAAAGGTAGATGAAATGACAATATGATCTCATAATATACATCCAAACATGCAGATTATCGAAGATAAAACGTCTAAACAAGTCCCAAATTATAGACAATAATTCATGCTATTACTCACCTGTATTTAGATGCTCTTGCACCAGTTTGTGTTGTGCGTTGTCTCTTCTCAAACTGTCCTATCTGAGAAGTCCTTCTCTGGTTAGCTCTCTCCCTCTCATAGGCAGAGGCCCGATCCTGATAGTCTGTTAAGGAATCACAATGGAATCTTGCCATGTATGAATGTGTACTCTTCCTCAAACGACGGGAGAACAGATACACATGTTGGTCCTCAGATGGTGCAACTGGACCCAGTAGTGCCAACTTGGTCTGGAAGCGCCGAATAGCATCTGTAATTGGTACGTCCTCAAAGCCCGCCTCCACGAAGTCCTGCAGCTTCTCCCTCCTCAGTGAGGCAGGGCATAACTGCTCCCTCAACAAAGTCCTCATCTGTTGATAGCTGGTCACTCGTGCTCTAACTGTCCTCCACCATTAGTGTGCCAGGTCACGGAATAGAGACTGTACTAGCTCTATCCATCTGTCCTCAAGGCATCGAAGAGACTCTAAAGTTGAGTGTACATGCCCAAACCACACCTTAGTCTCCTAGCCTATCTCCCTTGAGAAGTGTGGTACTCCCTGTTGATGAAATGCCTTCAACCAGGCATCTGGTCGAGGCCTTCTGGTCTCCTCTACAGCTCGAGCAACCTCGATCAGTAGCACGTGCCGGCATAGCTGGCACTTGAGTAGCTCCATGGGATCTCTCAAATGATTCCTCATGCCCTGGTAGATCTCGGGCTCGTTTGCTTGCTCTGATGGCCTCCTTAAAATGTCTGAGGTACTCTTTGAACTCTAGTCCACCCATGGAGACACGTTCTGAGCCATCAGACTGGGCTAGATGGGTCTGCTGTCTCCTGGACCCACCGATCCTTGTAGTTGGGACTGCTCTCTCAGCAACCTCCTCAAAAGCCTCCTCCACCACTAGTGGATCTGTAACGGAAGCTAGTCCCTTTCATATCCCTCCTAGAGGAAGAGGTGGTCTACCTCTACCTCTGCCTACAGCAACAGTAGCTCTAGTCCGAGGCATCTGCAGGGTATGCACACCTAACGTATAAGGCTCTATATAGGCCATATGTATACATATATATATATAATACTTAATAGCACATGCATACACATCAACAAATAAAAGATATCTATCTATCTATCTATCTATCTATCTATCTATCTATCTATATATATATATATATATATATATATATATATATATATATTGTCGAGATCCTCAGATGGGTGACGGATTCTGTACATACTATCCCAAAACATCTATACTCGCTTAAAAACCAAAACCTTTTGAAAATTCAGACCCCATGTGGGTTCTATTTATCTATCCACTCTACCTTCATTGCAGGTAGCAAGTGCCATTGTTGTCAACCTAAGGCTCTGATACCAACTCTGTAACACCCCAAATCCACGGGACTCGGAGTGCTACATTAGGCTAGGATCTCACAATGGATCCTGACCCTAGCCTGACAACAAGTTCACTGGATCTTACAACAAGGAACACGTAGATTAAAACCAAATACATAAAAGTTGTATATAAAACATCAAAAGAGTTTACAAACACAAAGCCGAGTACAAAACATCAACCCTAAAAACAGATACAAAAGATCCCATATCTCACGCAATCCTAATGTACAGAAGTCCTCGGCTGGTCACCACATCTGGCTCACTCTGTAGTCTTCCTAACCTGCAGATCATCTACAACACGGTATACACCGTTAGCTACAGCAATGAATTAGTATGAAGGTAATAGCACAAACACACATCAACATCTCATACATGCAAAGCCACACACATTCATTTATTATCTTTCAATTACGTTATTCCATTACTAATTGAACTTATTTTGTAACACGAGGAGCCTCAAGAACTCCGTCCCATCCAACGTAACATAGGAGTTTTGCATGAGGGTGATCATAACTCGTCCCCTCCCGTGAGATCATCATCAGGGCACCTCCTCTTACCAGCAGGCTGAGGCAAGTGGTCACGACCCGTTATAATACACTAGGGCCATTTAAAGTAATAAATGGTCATCCTAGTCCGGTTTAGGTTATAAATGCACAATCATATGAACACACAGAACCATCACAATCACACAAACCCACAACTAAACGCTAAGTAAGTCCTATGGACTTACCTGTAACACTCGTATCCAATACCACGTCACAGCTTCCCCCTTAGGGAAGTAATCAACGTCCTTAATAACAAGGGACATAATATCACATATTGCAAGGGTTAGGAGACTCGTCTCCATAACCAGAACCAACCTACAACCTCAATTAAAACCTCAAGATCATAACATGCTCACAAATGCCTAAGGCATAACCTCAACATAAACACGAGTGCCTAAGGCACATCTCTATCATACCACTCATCCTATCCAAGCCACCCTAGCCAACATCTAAGACAAGGCCAAAGGAAAGGAAGGAAGGAAACATACCAACAAGGTATGCCCTGAATGTACCAACAGAAGCAAGGAACTCCAAGTTGACTCAGTGAGGCACAGGGGCGGGTCACCCAAGGCACAGGGGCGGCCACAGGTAGGCGCAAGGGCGGCCTGGTGCAGGCGCAAGGGCGGTTGTCTATGTAGAAGCTTGTCCCCGACTTCTCTTCGATCCCTTTCTCAACTCTCTTCACTTCTTCATCACACCACATCAACACACATATATACATATACATGTATGAACATCAAAATATTCAGGAAAGGGTCGACACAAGCTCAGCTTGTGATCCTAAGCTAGGAAAGGAAGAAAGAAACAAGGAAGAAGAAGGAAAGAAAGGAAAGGAGAAGAGTTGGCTTACCACAACCAGAAACCTAAGCAGCCATGGAGGCCCACACCATCATCCTCCTACAGCACCTCAACACAAAAATAACAGCTCTCAGCAACATGCTCAAGATCATCCAAGGCCAAAACCAACACAAAACTCTCAAAAGCTCTCTCACAAGATCAAGAAGAAGAAGAAGAAGAAGAAGAAGAAGAAGAAGAAGAAGAAGAAGAAGAAGAAGAAGAAGAAGAAGAAGAAGAGTCTAAGGAGGATGAAGAAGTTGGAATGAGGTGAAGAAACCCCTCATCTGAAGGATTGGAAGCTTATATAAGAAGCTAACCCAAAAGCAAAGTCAAGATGTCAACAAAGGTGGTTGCATCCGCACAAAACCGTAGGGGCGGATCATGCAAGGCGCAAGGGCAGCTAACAGGGTCCGTTGGGGCGGCTGCGAGGGTCCAACAAAGGCTCACAAGGATGCAAGGCTCCTAAAGACTAAGGCTCTTACAATCTTGGCTTGATGGTTTTCAAAATCAACCGCTTTGTATGTGCGATCTGGAGAACACTGAATTTCTCGAAACTCTTTAGATCCCGTGCATAAACAAGCTCAAGAGTTCGATAGTCTGGAAAATTCTAAACCCTAGAGATTTTGTTTTTCCACGGATCACAAGGATGTTCTATGTCAATCTCATCACAAAAAGGGACAAAGAAATTATCAGTCTTGAATCTTGAGTGAAAGGTCAGATCGAATTGTCTGGCCCATCTACTGTCTTAGCCCCTATCCTAGGTCTGCGATTGGTCCACGTGGCAAGGGAAAAAAAGATGTTAATTTGTGGGTCTATTCGGATTAAATTTCTTTTTGGTTCATTTATTCCTTGCTGAACCGGAACATGGGCCGGTAATTGCAGGCAATATACGCAGAAACCCTACTCCAACCTATATTGCACATCAGTGTTGGCATAATCACAGAACAGATCGATTGAACCCTCCTACACATCAACGTTGAATCAATTGGTGAAGATAAGTTGTTTCAGAAACCCTTATTCGTTTTTACTTCATCGTTTCCAGAAGGTTAAACAGCCCCACGTAGATCAAAAATTGTACTGAACATTAACGTTGAAGACATCTCAACATTCTAAGGTAAACCAATTTCGTTGAACATCCATGCTAACAGATCAATTTCGTTAAACTCTTTAGAATTTCCTCTCAGTTTGTTAATCTGTTTCTTGCGCATAAGTGATGTTATTTTTTTAAGATAATCTTTGTAATCTAATATTGTTTGACATATTTTACTAAGGTAATGGATGATTCTACACAAGATGAACAAACACATAGACGTTTGGAATTTGAGGAGGATAATGATGCTACCTATTTTTGCATGGATGATGAATGTGAAAACTCAATACATGCCAAGATATCTAAAGAGATGATACCAAAGATCGGCATGGAATTTGAAAGTGAAGAGGCAGCTTATGAGTTTTACAATGCTTATGCAATGGAAGTTGGATTTTCAGTTCGAAGAAGCAAGTCGCATAGCCTTAAGGGAATCTTGGTAGATATGAAATTTGTTTGTTCATGTGAGGGTAAAAGGGGACGAGATAAGCGTGATGATGCTTACAAGCCATACTTCTACAACATATTTGCAACTGATTTCAGTAGTTGTGTTTATGACCATGATTACGAGGAAGATTTTTTAGATGCTTGGAATAAGATGTTGTAGAAGTATGGCTTGGAAAACAATGATTGGTTAAAGAGATTGTTCATTGTCAAATAAAAATGGGCAATGGTCTATGGAAGGGATACGTTTTGTGCAGACATGATCAGTACACAGTGGAGTGAGAGCATGAATAATGTCATCAAGAACTATGTAAGTTACAAACATGAATTGTGACGCTTTTTCAAACACTTTTAGCGATTACTTGATGATCGTCGATATGATGAGATGGTAGCAAATTTCAAAACCAACCACAGAAAAGTAGCATTAGTTTTTGAAGTGGAAATTTTGAAGCATGCTGTAAGTGTTTATACACCAGAGGTGTTTTCATTATTTCAAGCTAAGTTAGGAAGAGCTTATGATTGTCAGATTGAGACTTTGCCTTCTTATTATGAGGCGGTAAATTTTGTCAGATATACGGTCAAGCCAGCCATGAAGAACTATAGTTACGTTGTGAACTATAATTCTACAGAAGATATCATGTCATGTAGTTGTAGAAAATTCGAGTTTGCCGGGATACTATGTTGTCACATATTAAAGATACTTTCCCTAAAGGGAATTTTGAAATTCTTGGAAAACTACATTTTGAAAATATGGACGAAAGATGCCAAAAAAAGGAGCAATGTGGTTATAAATGAAAGACCACTTGATGTTGACCCTAAAACAGCAATGACAAGGCGTTGTAGGGATGTGTGTCGTTTTGGGACTCGCCTGGCCACAAGATCTGGAAAATCTGAAGAAGTTTACACCATTGTGAGAGACGTTTTAGTAAATTTACAAAAACAGGCAGATTTAACTACTACAGGAAAATCTAAGAAATCTACCACGGAATATCATGTGATAGGAAATGATCGTAATCCAAGGGAAGATGTGTCTCTATGTCAAAATGACAAGTTGAAGACAATAAGAGGAATAAAGTTAAAGCCAAAATCTGGAAATCAATCAAGTAAAAGGATTATAGGTGCTCTTGAAAAGGCAACACGAGGAAAAAGAGCAAAGAAGAAGCAATTATCCGCTGTTGGGGAGCAAAATTATCTGGATAATCATGCAGAGCATGTTATGCTTGATCCTCATCTTGGACACCTGACACAGGTGAGCATTTGCCTTTTTTGTCATGTTTTATCATTTTCTGTTTTTGTGCATTTTATGTTTTGTTCATTTTCTGTTTTTGTTTCCATTTAGAATTCATCCGGTGCTCAGGTATTGTATCATGAACAATCTCAATCTACTTGAAAAACAAGTGTGGATCATAGTCAACTTGGTGAAAGCAATTATACATAAGTAATGCATCAATTTCTGTTTTTGTTTCCATTTTCTGTTTATGTTTCCATTTTTCAGTTTTTGTGCATTTTATGTTTTATTCATTTTCTGTTTTTGTTTCTATTTAGAATTCATCTGGTGCTCAGGTATTGCATCATGAACAATCCCAATCTACTTGAAAATCAAGTGCGGATCATAGTCATCTTGGTGAAAGCAATTATACACAAGTAATGCATCAATTTATGTTTTTGTTTCCATTTTCTTTTATGCTTCCGTTTTCTGTTTTTGTGATATTCTCTTTCTTCTCGTAAGACTTCTCATTTGTAAAGCTTCTGGAAGCTGATAAGGATGGCGATTCAGTTGATCTTGATGATTTACGGAACTAATAGCTTTAGTTGAGCTTAATGATTTATGGAACTTACAACTTTATTTTGATACAAGCTCGTAATATGGACTACTACTTGTCATTTTTTACTAATGAAAACAGCATGTTGTCATGCTTTTTTTCCAAAGAAATAGTCTGCTGTCATTTTTTTTTTCAAACACTTTTAGCAAGGTGAAAACAGATGAAGCGATGCTTTTACAATCTGGCAAAGAAGATTGCTTCCAAGTTTCTACATGTTCTTGATCTTTACAATTTTGAATTTGTTACAACTGACAAAACAGCAGAGGCTGCAGACAGTTTCATTTACCTTAAATAGCCTGCTGAATTTGTTTGCTTGTCAATTTATAATATTTGCAGAGTGTGTTTGTGCAGAAACAATCACAATATAAAATAGAGAAGCAATGGTTTATATTTTATAAAGTAGATTTTTCGGCAACACTAATTGTTCAGCAACACTTGAAACAGCCAGGTGCAATAATTGTTTTCAAAGAATACATGGATCTGTATTTTCAAGGCTAAAACATAAAAACAAGCTCGTAATATGAACTACTTGATGATATTGTTAATTGCATTACAACACATCTCCGTACAACCATCATACAAGACCTAAAATGATATAAACTAGAAGGAAAACTATAATGGTGAAGCCTGCAAAGATGAAGACGCTCTGCTGGTGGACCGTGCATCCAAATATTTCACCAACTGCATTTCAATTTTCAAACTGATCAAAACCCAAACATTTAAGCTTGGTCATAGGTGACTCTCTCAGTAAAGGTAGCTACTTCACCGTGTCTGTTTCGAGCTCTACATAACTACAGTCTTTAAATCGATGTTTGAAGTTGGTGGAATCACCCGAGAAGGTAAATGTGGTATCACTTGATTTAGTTTGTTTCGAGCTCTGCATAATATAACAATTACAATTAATGATTAGTTTCTAATTATTCATATAATTTCTCACCCTAAATATTTTACATCAAGTTGACCATGACTTGTATTATATAACAATTACACCATCAACAAAATAGATTCCATAATCGAAAGGGAAAATAAACTTGAGTTATTTCCTTAGAGGATGTAAGATGAACGAAATTATGCCACAACAACGAAGAAAAAGAAACACTTCAAGTCCTACTAAGAATGCAATCAACAAGCAACACTACAAGTCTGCAACAACGAACAACGAAGAAGATACACAAAACTAGAGAAAAGAGACCCTATGTGACAAAATTCTCCAATTCAACGTGAGCAATTGATCCAAAAGATGTGTTTTGTGTTTTCATCCACAACCAAACTTTCAATCCAACATCAATTGCATTGCGATTCAGGCCTGTGACTTTATAAACTCAAAAAAAAGATCACTGTGATCCAGCAAAATTACTCCCTCTCCTATGTCTTATGGTTTTCCAGTGATCTTTACTGAAAGCAGTAGCTGACAAAGTACAGTGCCTAGAGCAGGCCATTGAGTAATCGGTTAAGGGCATGACATTTTTCAATGCATAGAGCATGCAATCTAGTATCAGTAGCTGACAAAGTACAATGCCATTAAAAAAATGAGAAGGAAATTAGAAGGAAAATCGTTAGTAAAATCAAATTTCCATGCCATTGAGTAATTGGTTGACGGCATGGCATTTTTCAATGCATAGAGCAGACAATATAGTATCAGTAGCTGACAAAGCACAGTGTCATTAGTAAAATCATAAGGAAACATTTACTTCATCCAAAGCTAGTCAGAATTCTCACTCGCAAACTAACTAATAGAGTTGTAAAAAAGCAAGAGTCTGCCAAATATTCATAGAAAAAATTCCTCTTCTCAACTATATTTACACAGAGACACACAAATCAGAGATTGAGAGTAAAAAACTCAAACAAAGTCACACAATCAGAGATAGAATATATCAAGTTTAAATTAGTTCATTAGCAACACTAACACATACATATGTTCGAGAAGCAATTACAACCTCTAGATCGGCATGGTGTTTGAAGCCATAGCCAAAAATCTGTTCAAAACCCTAACTCATAAATCATATTGAGAGTGAAGAATCGTACCTCTTCGCCGGTGGTTTGATTGGAGTCAATTTCTTCCGGCAGGAATGACATTCACACCATTGCTCATCAGAAGAGTTATCAGCTCGTCGAATGAAGCTCAATAAGCCCAAGTATCGAATTGCATATAGGTTGGAGTAGGGTTTCTGTGTATATTGCCTGCAATTACCTGCCCATGTTCTAGTTCAGCAAGGAACAAATGAACCAAAAAAAAATTTTAATCCGAACCGACCCAAAAATTAACCTCTTTTTTTCCCTTGCCACGTGGACCAATCGCAGACCTGGGACAGGGGCTGAGAAGTAGATGGGCCACATAATTCGATCTGGATTGGAAGTACTAGATCAAATTAGTGGTGAAACATGAGTGTCAATAACAAAACGCAAGAACTAAAAAACTACAAGGATGACCAAATGAAGATGAAAGTAGAAGAGTTTAGGACGATTAGAAGCGTAGAATTACAAGGATTAAGGATCCGAAAACGGAATGGGAAACGGATTAGAAACGAAGAATGTAGAGAATATTGAGTGATCAAAGAGGATGCGCAACATGACGGCTTACAAAGACGTCAAAAAAAACCAGAGACCTCACAATGGGACTCGGGATTCGCGGGACTCGGGACTCGGGATGCACTTTTGTAACATCCCGAATTCGCGGGACTCGGGATGCTACGGGTTAGGACCTCACAATGGGTTCCGACCCTTAGCTTGACAACAAGTTCAACGGATCTTTCAACAAGGCACAAATAAAGGCCAAAACGAAATACATTTTTATGCAATGAAAAGAAAAACCCGAAAGAATACAACAAAGGACTTCAGCCGAAAATACAACCCCAAAGACTAAACGTCACACAACATACAATATATACAATACTCAAACTCGACTCCACCCAAAACCCAATCCTAAAATGTACGGAACCCTGGCTGCCCACTCTTCCGGATCTCTCGGCCGCAATCCTAACCTGCAAGGCAATCTACAACAGTTGGGATAAAACCGTTAGCTAATATTCGAAGCATTAGAATCAAAGGGAAAGGCACAAACACACGTAAATCAACATAACACACAATATACACCAAATCACACAAGTCCGGTTTATTATTTTTTTATTATTAAGTCATATCCCGTTCTAATTCAACTTTTTTTGTGACACGAGAATCTCCCGAAACTCACCTCGGTCCCCACTCACCGCATGGAACGGTACCAATACATTCGACCATCTAACAACATGGGCTAGTCACCAAGAACCTCCTAACTCTATGCAAGAGCTAGGCAGTGATGTCATCGCCCGTTATCATAAACTTGGGCCAAATAATATAAGGTCGGTGGTCCTATTACCGGTTTAGTTGTTATAAATAATAAAGAGTAAACACACACCACCAAACACACATCACTGTTAATACAAGGAATACGAGCTAAGTAAGTCCGGAGACTTACCTCGTCCCAAACGCTAACTCACGCAACACTCTCGCTTCCTTTGGGAAGAAGCCTACAACCTGCTCATAACAAGATATCTATATCAACAACTTGCTCAACTCAAGAAGTCTTAGACTTCTACACAAATGATCTACGCAAGATCATTTGACTCTCATCCTAGAACTGCATCCTAGAATCCCTCATGCTCACATCACACTCAACACAAGCTAGAAGTCCTTATACTTTTAGACCCTATGATCTCGCAAGATCATAACCCATAACCCAAACTAGGATAAACAAACTCCTAGTCCTCACGATCTCACAAGGTCATAACCATCACAACACAAGTTAGGATACTCTCATTCTAGTCCACAACCTCAACAATCATACAACCTGTAACCCTTAACTTCTCACAGCTCAACATACAAATAAAAGCCATAAACAACCTCACAAGATAATATTAACTCCTCAAGCCTTACAACATTTCACAATCCACAAAACTCACCTAAGGTCCATAACCACTACTCGGCATTCTCTCTAAGTTATGCTAGATCCAACCTAGCATGATATACTACCACTAAACATAACTAGAACGAGGAACAAGGTACTCACACGAGGCCGAAGGTTGAAGATGATCTATGGATGCCGAGAAGGGATTTGATGGCCTTTATCGGGGCGCTTCCGAACCTAGCACCAAACTAAACAAATTTAGCTTATAAGCTAAATTTGAACGGAATGAATAACACATATAAATTTAAGAAAATCCCCACTTTTAAAACCCGAGTTAAAAACCGTATATATATATATATATATATATATATATATATATTCCGGGCAAATTGTATAGCATCATAAACTCAAGGTAAAGCTCGTTTTCAAAGTCAACGTTAAAATCCCGTAACTAAACCTTTGAGCTATAACCCGCAATTAATCCGTCAAGAGCATAATATATATATTATATAAATATAAGAATATCCCGACAATTAAAATCCAATGTTAAAACTCGCTAACACATTTTTGGGGGAAATCTATACACTTATATAAACATGGGCATTTTTCAGAATATAAAACTTTGGGCCAAAACTGTAATTAAGTCCAACAAGGGGTATAACTGATACATTCTAAAAATCTGGGTAACAACTGTAAATAAAAAGCAGTGGGTAACATTTGCAATGTAAGAGCCTAGTTGCTGAGTTGTTGAGAGAGTGAGCTGAGGGCAAGGAATTAGCCTGGACCGCCCTTGCGTGACCCTGAGGGTGCCCCTACGGTTTGCTTGGGCCGCCCTTGCGGCTCACAGAGTCCGCCCCTGCGGCTCTGTGTGCTGCAGCCGTCTTCTTTGACCCTTTGACCCTTGCTTTAATCTTTTCACCCCTTTATAACCTTCATATCTTTCCTTTGATGAGGGTTTACCTTTCTCAGCTTCATCTCTCTCTTCTTACGTACATCTTCTCCTCTCTTCTCCCTTGGATCATCTTTTCTTGACCTTCTCTTGAGTTTGTTGAGTTTGTGAGAGATTTTGGATAGCTTTGCTTGGCTTTGAAGTTGATGATGTTGTTGTGCGTTGAGCCAACATAAGGTTGTTTTGGTGTGGTGCTGAACTCTTGGAGAGATTGGTTGATAAGCTTTCATGGCTTCTCTTCTTTCTTTCTTCTTTTCTTCTTGATTTCTTCTCTTTCCTTAGCCTATCTTAGTTTCCTTAGGTTTGGATCATGTTTCAGCCATGTTTGGCTTATGTTGATATATATATATATATATATATATATATATATATATATATATATATATATATATAAATTGTGCTATTATAATACTCATAAAATCGATAACAAAACTATTAACTCTCGGACACAATCCAATTTTAATTATTCATAAGTTTACCACATAATCAAGAATTTACAAATTAAAAGCAAAAAGATAATAATATATGTTATCTGTTAGTGCTGATAGGTTGATGCGGTTGTGGCTGAGCACAATGTAGCCCAAGATAGCCTTCCTATAAAAAATGTCTGTTTAACTCAATAATGCATACATTTTAATTATAATAAATTGATAACATTACTTAATAGCTAACACCATAAGTAATTAAAATTAAATAATAATAATAATAATTACAAAATATACAAACAATTAGAATCTGCAACAAAATAATATCATCGGTGTATATAGCACAAGCATGATTTTATAGTTTACATGAAACCAAGGAACATGGCCTGTCCCTACCGCCTCTTTTAATTCCAAGCAATTGGACTTCAAACTGAATACGAGAATCAATGGAAGCTTTAGAGGGATACTTGCCATTGTAGTTGCTCTACAGGTACAAAGAAAGATGAAATCAAATGCTAGCCTTGGAATCTTACAGTTTCATTAGACTAATAAACAAGCGTCTGCAGGTAGCATGTTTACCTCATTTGGTCATTTACAAACAGACACAAGGCAACTCTTCATTGCGGACGCCGTCTATGTATGCTTACCACAGCTTGGCCTGCTTATTGATTTTTCTATATCACAAAACCCTCTATACAATGCATTCTTCTCGGATTCTGGAAGGGGCAATCGCTTCACCTCATTCATATACCTGTAAGAATCAGTTAGTTTTGTTTTCCATGTATGATCCATTCAGTAGACAAGATTATCTTTACCTGTTGACAGCACTAGTAATCCTGTCTCCAAATCCTGGGTTATCAAATGCTGCTTGCTCTACCTCCATTGAGAATGTTCCACTTCCGGTCAGCATCGAGGAGGCTCCAACCGCACCTGTCCCCGTTCTTTGTGCATATACAGATAAAGCCCATTCACGAAGAACAACCAGAACAGAACGAATAAGGCGTACTCTAAGGACAGGAGATGTCAAGACTGTTCCGGTTGATAAAAGTTGTTCATATGTATTCAGAACAGGTTCAGCACTGCCCCTGCATACAGATAGGAGACTTCTTGGAACTTCTTCCTCTCCAATATATTCTTGCCCAGAATTCAATCTCTCCTGAGATATAAACCACAAAAATGAAAAATAAATATCATTTCGTACATGTTGAAACACGGGATGTGTCTAAGGACTGCTAAGCCAACGCAAATCGTGCGCAACACTTTCAGTTTTACACTATTTCATATGTTCCAAGAATCGGATTGGACATAACCCGATTCCTATTACACAAGATGCTGGTTAATTCATAGATGTGGAAAAAAGATGCCTATCCCTCTCATAGAGGTGTTCGGCATAACAAGCGTCCAAAGTAATGCATGAGAAAAACAATGAAAAATGCAAGTCATATGACATTGCATGTACAAACCAGCAAAATATGTAAGCGAAAAACATAAAACCAGCCCAAAGTGTAGGCTAGCAGGCGACTTGACAATCATTTGGCCCCGGCTGACAAGCTTTGACAAGCCCAGCCCGTGTTTGACAACCCCTTGGCAAGTTGTGAGAACATTCAGCCCATCTTGACAATGCCCTGGCGTGTTTTGACAACCGCCGGACACAATTTGACCCCATCCAGACGCATGACAAACGGGCGGCCCATCATGACAAGGCCAACCATACTTGTTGGCGCTGACGCCATCGGCCCATTAATGACAATCTTCCGCTCCGGCATTCATGCCATCAGGCACCATCTGACCCCATCTGGCAAGGCCATGACAATCCCTGCGATGGCATTCATGCCCATCAGGCACCATCTGGGCCCATCTGGCAAGGCCAAGACAATCACCTGCGATGGCATTTATGCCCATCAGGCACCATCTGGGCCCATCTGGCACGATCTCGACAAGTTTTGACAAGCTTCCGACAAGGCTAGTTCTCCCTTTGCCTTCCTTCCTGGCCCTTGATCTTCACTTCCCTCATGTATTATGTTGCTTACTGGTCCAACCACCCCCAAACGCCGGGAACGCCGAGTGTATTAGCCGATGAACATGGACCTCAATCAATCTAATAGTCACCTTCTCCGGCAACATGTTGCCTTCAAAAATGATGCTATTTCGTGCATGCCATATATAATAAACTGTGGCGACAAGGGCAAACCTCATGGCCATGAGCTTGTGCATCTTCTTCCCTCGTGCACGCTTGAGCCATCTCATGGCCAGTGTCAATGTACCTAGGCCAGCCGGCATCTTGAAGCTTTGCCTCACCTCTCTCCACACATGTCTCGAGTACTTGCATCTAAAGAATAAGTGCTCATGTGACTCATCATGTCGCCTACACAAGTGGCATACTGGATCAATGTCAAGGAAGCTCATTCTATCATGTGTTGATAGTTGTCCCAAGGTCGCCATCCAAGTTATGAATGCATGCCTTGGTGTGTGTCTCGTGCCCCATATTACATGGTGTCATGGTACCTGCTCCTCTCTTCTTCGTATGAGATTATATGCCTTCGTCACCTTGAACTTGTTGCCATGACAAAGCTCCTGGAGAGTGTCGCGTCCCTGCGTCATCATTTGGTCCCTGCCGGCAAGGATAGCCTTAATGAGAGGCGAGTCACGTCTATGTGGTCTCCAGTCCTCAGGTGCCATAACTTGTAGGTACCTATTATGGATCCATTTGACCCACAAGCTCTCTTTGTCCTCATGGATGCGCCAATAGTGCTTGCACATGAATGCATTGTTCCAGGCTCGAAGCTCCAATAACCCAAGGCCGCCTTCACTCTTTGGCTTGTATATCTTGTCCCATGCTACACTTGGCCTTGACCATAGAAATTGCCGGCATAACTTTATAATTCGCTCGATGACAAGCCCTGGAACTGGGAGCACCGAGAGCCAAAAACTATCAATGCCTTGTAGAACCGATGTGATGAGCTCTAGCCTGCCTGCAAAGGACAAGTGCTTCTTGTTCCATGCGTTTATGTTGTTGCCAATCTTATCCAATAGGGGAGCATAATCCACTGCCCTTAGCACATGTGGGGCTAAAGGGATGCCAAGGTACCTAAATGGGAAGTTCCCTTGGGCGAATGCGGTGATCCTTTGCAAATCTCCTCTTTCAGCCTCCGGCACTGAGGCTAAGTACATGGAAGACTTGGCTAAGCTAACTTTTAGGCCGCTTAGCTCTCCAAACCGGTTGAGGCATGTCATTAGCACCTTGACTGAGGCTACATCGCCTCTTGAGAATAGCACAACATCATCGGCGAAGGCAAGGTGAGTTAGCCTTAGTTGTTCACAATGTTGGTGATACCTAAATCCTTCCTTGGCCGTCTCGGCTTTGAGCAACCTTGAGAGAAACTCCATGCAACACACAAACAATAGGGGTGACACTGGGTCACCTTGTCTTAGCCCTCGCTTGCCATGAAAGAAGCCATGTATATCCTTGTTAATCTTGATGGAGTACGTAGGTGTAGTGACACATACCATCACCCATGCTATGAATGCATCCGGAAAGCCTAGCTCCTCCAAGGCTCTCTTCACAAACTTCCATGAGACCGTATCATAAGCCTTGGCTAGATCAATGTTGAGGAAGCACTGTCGAGTGTCTCGCTTGACATTGTATCGCCTGAGTAGCTCTTGGACAATGAAAATGTTATCGCTCATTAGTCGCCCTGGAACGAAGGCCGCCTGGGCTGAGTCAATCAAGTATATCAAGCAATGCCCTATCCTCTTAGTCATGATCTTGGTGATGATTTTATAGACCATATTGCAACATGAGATTGGCCGGAAATGCTTAACTCTATTGGGCGCCTCTTTCTTTGGCACAAGCGAGACCACCGTATGGTTAAGTTGGGGTAGGAGCTTGCCATTGGTAAAGAATTCTTTGATAGCCACACATAGCTCGCTTCCAACTTCATCCCAAGCCTCCTTGAAGAAGCATGATGTGTAGCCGTCCGGCCCTTGCACCTTATCATTATCAATGTCCCAAAGTGCCTCCTTGATCTCCTTGTTTGACACCTGCGCAATGAGGCTAGCCTTGTCATTAGTATGCACTTTAGGGCCAATAGCAAACTCACCAACACTAGGCTCCTCAACTTGTCCCTCCGTCCCAAAGAGACCTTGGTAAAAGTTAAGGACCATGGCCACAACCTCCTCGCTTGATGTTGTCACACGCCCATCTTCGGTTGTCAATGAGGCTATGTGGCTAGCCAACCCTCTTGCCTTCATAATTCCATAGAAATAGCTTGTCGGCCGGTCACTCAAGAGAAAGTGTTTAGTCTTGGCTTGTTGGGCTAGAAAACTGAATTCAGCCAGCGCTAGGCGCTGCGCCAGCGCCTTAGCCTTCATCATGTTCGCCTTCTTGTCATGTGACATTGGGTCTTGCCGGAGCTCCTCGAGCGCCTGGCCATAATCATCATTGGCAGCCTTGACCCTCTCGGCTATATGTGAGAAGTGAATTCGATTGAGCTCCCTTAGTGGTCTCTTTAGCCTCCTAAGCAAGGAGCATAGCCTGTATTGATAAGTGCCTCTCACATGGGTTCGCCATGTCATCTTGACAACATCCTGGAATGACTCATGGTTAGTCCACATGTTAAAAAACTTAAATGAGCGCTTACTAGCCCCAGTTGTCTTATGTAGATGGGCTATGACCGGCTTGTGGTCCGAGTAGTGCCATCTATCCAGGAACGTCGCTCGGCAATATACTTCTTGCTCCATCCAAGCATCATTCACCATGACTCGATCAATCTTGCTCCAAATGATTCCATTCGTCCATGTGAAGAGGCTATCACTATTATATGGCACGTCCACAAGGCCTTCTTCATGACAAAGATCATACAAGCCTTTAGTTTCATACATCCTTACCGGCTCCCCATGGGCTCGTTCATGACTATAGATGACATTATTAAAGTCACCAAGTGTCAACCATGGCACCTTGTGGTCATGTAAGGTCGTCTTGATGCCCAGCCATGCCTCTCTTCTTTTCACAACACTATGCTCCCCAAGTATGAAACACGCCCCAAAGATCAAGCTAGTTATCTTGCATGTCACCATGCATGTTATGAGTTGTGCATGAGTACTTAGGACCTCCACATTGAAGTAATCCTCATTCCACATGACAAGTATACCTGCTCGTTCATCAATGTCAAAATTATGCACGTACCTCCACTTGCTAAACTTTCGCCTCATGATGACATTTATGTCCGTAATGTTGGTGTCAATCTTTGTCTCCAAAACTCCACACAATCGTACCTTGAACTCTTCGAGGAGAGCTCTCAGCCCATTTTGTTTCCGGGGATGGTTAAACCCCTGTATATTCCATGAGGCTACACTCATTGGCCACCCTTTCGGCCGACCTTCTTCTTCTCCATGACCTTGACATTGCTTGTCACAGCCTTGTCAGGCTTGTCAACTTGTGACGACGCCAGCCTAGTGCGCCGGCGAGGCTCATCATACATGGCGTCCACCTAGGTATGGCCTTGCTTCTTTCCCTTGTCAATAGACGCATTTAGCTTCTTAATAAGGTGTCTTTGAGATTTTGACAATACTGGCGTGAACTCCTCCTCATCGCTTGTCATGACATTGTCATCGGTGTTGTCATGGTTTGTCTAGACCCGTCAGAGTCGATGTCAACGTCCACCGATGCTTCATCATCACTGCTTGTGTCATGCTTGTCATCTATGCTTTCATTGTCCGATGGCTCGTCCTCAGATGAGGATGAGGCTATGTCTTCCTCGACAACTTTCTATTTGCCCTTGTCTCCTGGCGCCAGGCGATTGGCATGTAATGGTGCCGCCTGGTGAGCTGGCTCCTTTATGACAATGCCCTGACTTCTCTTCTCAACTTGTGGCATTGGGGCTTGAGGCTCGTCTACCTCAACCATAGTAGCCTTGGATGTTCCAGCCTTGACACTTTGTGTCAAGATGACCTCGGCTACCTCCTGGCCCTTCTTTTGTGGCTCAACCTTCGCCGTGTCAACTCTTGCCCTGTATCTATTCCTTGGCCGGCTAGGCCTTGGCTTTGGACTAATATCCTTTCTGGTTGTATGGAACGTGCAAGTATCATCTTTATGCCCAAATTGCAAGCATCTACGGCAATACGTTGGCTCATTCTCATATAGCAAGGTACAGTCAATTGTAACTCCATCATCAAAATCAAGGGACACCTCCCTAAGCACATCATTGGCGAAGTTCACCTCCACTAGCACTCGAGCGTACGAGCCTCGCTTCCTATCCTCAGTAACATGGTCCATGAACAAAGGTTTGCCAATCAACGATCCAATCCTCCCAAGTATGGTAGGTGTCCAGAACTCATTAGGTAGGTCGGTGATTCTAACCCATAGAGGCATGGTTGCAATGTCCTTGCGATTGAACGCGAACTTGTCCGGTACATGCTTGAGTAGCAATGGCCGGTTGTGAATGAAATAGGGACCACCTTTGAGTACATTGTCCCTTTCATCATCGTTGAGGAAGCTAAAGATCATCCAGCCTGCTTCGACACGAAACTTCGCCTTGACACCCCAAAGCTTCATCATCTCATTGATTGCAAAGTATCCTGGGTAGAAGCCGATGTATTGACCTAGCAAGGTGTTGCCCCATACCTGTTGCCTGGGCATGCCTTCAGCGCATTTGATGGCAACTCTAGTAGACGTTGGCTTAGTGTACTCAAGTTTGCCTCCCATGACAGAGTTCATGAAGACCTTTGCCGGCGCGCCAGTCCATGCCTTTCGTTGTCCAGGTGGTTGAGTCGACTTGCTAAGAGCTGGGAACTCTGACGTTGGCTGCCCTCCCACAAGAACTTCCTTAGCCATCAAAGTATCCTCCTTGCCATCATCAGATAGCTCGTCTCGCTTGCCAGCCACTACTTCCACGCCACCCTCATCTCCAGCCTCTACATTGTCAGAATTTGAAGTTTGAGTTTTGCCAGGTTTTTCATGGGCGTTCTCCCGTATAGGGGGTGCCTTTGAAGTCCCCAAAGGGACGGAGACAGGCGGAAAAGTATCGGACTTTGTGGTCGGGTTGTGAGATTTTGGCAAAGGGGACGTGCCCTTTGTTGTCGCATTGGCGCCGGCAGCGTCGGGATGAATAGTGCCATGCAAAGAGCTTGTCTTTTTTGTGCCATCACTTGTCGACAACGAAGCGCATGTCTCCTTAGCGTGCGCCAGCGAGCTTTGCACTCCCCCGACAAGGTTTTTTCTTGTCTCGACCTTGTCGGCCTTGTCATTGACACCATCGGACATGCCGGCTGGTGTTGGCTTTGTCAGCGCCTTGTCAACTCTTGTCACTTGAGCCTGAGGGTTGTCAAGCGACTCCCTTTCCTTGTCCGGCAAGCTTTTTGCCGGCGATAAGTTGTCCCCTCCACCCTGCGCCTGAGGTCTAACCTTTGTTGCCGACGTTGGTGCAGTTGCTTGGTTCATGGTTGCCATGCTATCCCCTCCCGTCGACTTAGCCGGGGATTTCTTTTTCTTGGCCATGGCGCCAAGCGCCGCCAAAAACCCTAGTTTAGGATCTGGATTTTGTAACTTTGGACGTCAAAAGTTTTCCTGCGAAGGTGTTTGTGCACATCAACAAGGAGGGGAGAAGAAGATCGGTGCGACTCGTGAGGAATCACAACGAAAGGAGAGAGCTTGCGTGGGAGACGAAGGTCGAAGCCTCGAATCGCCCACAAATCGCCTAGAGAGAGAGCGCTTAGAGAGAGGAGTGTATTGAGAGCTCTTTCGAGATTCTCCCGATCCCTATTACAAGTTGTATGGCATGTTGTTGAACTACATTGGATCTCAAGATGACTCGAAGAAGCCTCCTGTGTATGTGGGAATTAAATTTGTTAATGAACTTTGAATCACTCATTCCTGACTACTATTGTATAATTATAAACTTTCGTGATGAACATTGATGTTTTAAAAAGAAATATAACAGATGTTTAAACCGATTATACTTTTAATTACTCCGTACTTTTTTTTCCTGAAACCAAGATTCTTCATCATAAAAGTTTATAAAAATTATGATTTGTAAAACCATTTCAATTTATAGACTAAACAATTAAGGGTAACGCCTCTGTAGGGATAAGCTGCACTACAATTATAAATTAGTAATGAGTGGATTCAATATTTGAAGATAAGCATCAAATGCCAATTAGTTATTTTCAATGGAAGAATTAAATAAAGGGCTAAGGTGGTGTCTTCTGTTGTCCTGCCGCCCCTGCGCCACCTTGCAGCCGCCCCTGTGCCGGCCAGAATCCGCCCCTGCGCCCACCTGCATCAGCAAGGTCCTTCTCTTGGTTTTGTAGGTGTGTGTGTGCTTCTAGGATTTCCTTAGGGATGCCTTTGTTCCCTCCTTTCGTAGTGTGAGTGTATAGGATTATGTTAGATGTGTGAGGACGAGTTTTGATGAGGTTGTGATCGGTTTTTGCCTTGTATATCTTTAAGGACTTAGGTTGATGTTAGTTGAGGTTTTGAGGTTGAGTACGATCCTATGGATCCCTTTGGGTCTAGGTGTGACCCTTGTGTTGTTAAGAGATTGATATATCTCTTTATGCTCTGTTTATAGGTTGTGTTGTCCCTCCAGTGTAGAGGTAATCGTGGTTGAGTTTGATCGAGGTTGAGGTAAGTCCGTAGGACTTACTTAGTTATCATCCTTATATTTGGTGTTTTCATGAGTGGTGTGTGATTTATATGTTTGCTATGATAGCATGAGATGTCGTTTATACCGAATTATGTTTTATTGATTACCCCGTATGCGTGGTTGTGATAACCTTTCCCTTTCACCCCGCCGTGGAGTTCAGGAGGTTCTCTGATGTCAAGCCAAACCGACTTTACAGGAAGGGCACAATCCACTCCCATAGGGTACACGGATTGTGTGACCAATACTTGTGCAGCTGGCTAGCAGGCTCAGAGGCGAGGATGTATCGGTCCTCGTATTACATAGTTTCATATACATATATACAATTTGAGTGAATGACCATTATATTGAGATGATAAAATGGGTAAATGTGTGAAAGCATGATGATTTGTTTATCTTTCCTTGATTGTGATTGTGCTTATGCATTACTCTATATATGTGTATGGATAGCTAATGGTTTATTATCATGTTGTAGATGCCCCACATGATAGGCATGTTGTTGGGTGATCTAGCAGGGTGGCAGGTCGAGGACGTCTCGTACATAGGTTGTTGTGGGCTTTTGGGTTTGTTTACCTTTCCCTCCTACGTGAGGATGATCTTTTGTTACCTCCTGTGTGAGGGTGTTTTTGTTTATACTCGGCTATGTTGTGTTACCTTTTGGTGGTATAGTTTACACAGATTTATGCATTTGTTTTTATATCTATCGGTGTCATGTTGTAAGGTCCAGTGAACTTGTAGTCAGGCTAGGTTCAAGATCCATTGTGAGATCCTAGCCCAATGTGGCACTCCGAGTCCTGCGGATTCGGGGTGTTACAAAGTTGGTATCAGAGCATTAGGTTGACAACAATGGCACTTGCTACCTGCAATAAGGTTTGATAGGTAAAATAAACAGAACCCACATGGGGTCTGACATTTTAAAAAGGTTTTTGGTTTCAAATGTGGTTTTGGGTTTGATGTACGAGAAGTCGCCACTCCTGCTATGGATCTCTACAGTATAGATATGTATATATGTATTATAGTTTATGTATGTGTATTCATTAAGCATATATATATCTATACATATGGCCTATATAGAGCCTTATAAGTTAGGTGTGCATACCCCGCAGATGGCTCGGACTAGAGCTATTGCCGTTGTAGGCAGAGGTAGAGGTAGACCACCCCGTCCTCCGGGTGTGGTAGGTGAGGGACCAGTTCCCGTTGCTGATCCACCAGTGGTGGAGGAGATACATGAGGAGGCTGTAGAGAGTGTCATCGCAGAGACGGGGTGTGGTGGATCTAGGAGACATCATTCACATCGAGCCCAATCTGATGACGCGGACTGTGTCTCCATGGGAGGACCGGAGTTTAGAGAGTACCTTAGACGTTTTGAGGAGGATATTAGAGCTGGCAGACGGCCCCAAATTTACCTATTCATGAAGGATCTTTTGAGAGATCTTAGGGAGCGACACAGGTGCCAGCTGCACCTGCACGTGTTGCTGAGCCAGTTCGAGTCCCAAAGGAGACTAGAGGGCCTCAACCAGATGCCTGGTTGAAGACATTTCACCAGCAGGGAGTGCCACACTTCTCAAGAGAGATTGGTTTACAAACTGAGGTGTGGATAGGGCATGTAGACTCAGCCTTAGATTCTATCAGATGTCCTGAGGACAGACGGATAGAGCTAGTGCAATCTCTATTCCGTGACCTTGCACACTAGTGGTGGAGGATTGTACGGACCAGACCCACCAGTTATGACCACATGAGGAGCATGATTAGGGAGTAGTTCTGCCCTACCGCACTGAGGAGGGAGAAGCTGCAGGATTTTATGGAGGCCAGCTTTGAGGACGTGCCTATTGTAGACGCCATTCGCCGCTTCCAGATTGAGTTAGCTTTGTTGGGTCCAGCTACACCATCTGAGGACCAGCATGTGTATCTATTCTATTGTCATTTGAAGGAGAGCACATGTTCATACATGGTAGGATTCCATTATGAGTCCCTAGCTGATTATTAGGATCGGGCTTCTTCTTTTGAGAGGGAGCGAGCCACTCAAAAGAAAGCTTCTCAGATGGGACGGTCTGAGAAGAGGCAGCGCACTGGGCAGACCAGTGGAGTTGGAGGAGCATCTGGTTCTAGACGAGACTAGACACGTCAGAGTTACCCCTCGTCTACACTGATTGCAGACAACGGACGACAGTGTTACAGCTGTGGTGACCTTGGCCATCTGAGGCTAGATTGTCCCAGACCAGTTGTGACTTGCTTTACCTGTGGTAGACCAGGCCACAGAGCTGCCTTCTGTAGGCACGGTGGAGTTACATCTCAGCAGGGTTCTTCCCCTGCCAGTGTAGCAGGAGGTGGTCAGAGGACACCTTAGTAGCAGACATAGGGACAACAGAGAGTCCTAGAGCGTCCATCTACTCAAGGTTCCGCTCTAGGACCGAGTAGAGGCAAAGGTAGAGATGTTGGCACCAGTGATGCCAGAGGATCCCGAGGGCGAGCTTTCGAGTTGAGGAGTGTAGAGGATCCACCTGCACCGGCTGGTACAGGTACCATTCTACTTCATGGTTTACCTTTTAGAGTCTTGTTTGATACTGGTGTTATGCTACGCATTCATTTATTTCTGATACATGTGTTGAGCGTTTGAGTTTAGCTGCCATAGAGGGAATACCCTTTATTATAGGGTTACTTGATGGTAGTCGGGTCAAAGGTACCCGTGAGATACATATTTGTCCCCTTTGTTTAGGGACTCGTGTTTTACATGTTGACTTCTTAATCATGCCATTGATGCATGAAGAAGTCATATTAGGTATGAATTGGATGCGTAGACACCATGCGGTTTTGGATGTTGGTAGACGGATTGTTACAGTCTCTACCGAGGTTGGTCAAATTGAGGTCTTCCGGGTTTAGGACCTTAGGAAGACAAGTTCTGTCATTAGTGTTGCAAGAGCAGCTAAACTGATTGCACAGGGATGTCCAGGTTTGGTGGACATTCTAGTGGTCTGCAACTTTGCAGATGTATTTGCTGAGCCGTCAAGCTTGCCACCTCAGAGGAGTGTGGATTTCTGTATAGAGTTGATGCCTGGTATGAGACCCATCTCGAAGGCCCCATATCGAACTTGTCGAGATGTTGGAACTGAAGAAGCAACTCGAGGAGTTGGCTGAGAAGGGCTTCATACGCCCTAGTGTTTTACCATGGGGTGCGTCTGTCCTCTTCATGCGGAAGAAGGACGGATCGTTGAGATTGTGTAATGATTACAGAGAGCTGAACAAGGTGACCATCAAGAACAAGTATCCAATGCCTCATATTGATGATCTACTTGATCAACTTCAGGGAGCGACAGTTTTCTCCCGGATCGACTTGCGTTCAAGTTATCACCGATCGAGGGTGAGAGAGCATAATGTACACAGGACGGCATTTTGTACCCGTTATGGACACTATGAGTTTGTAGTGATGCCATTTGGGCTGACGAATGCCCCAGCAGTTTTCATGGAGTTGATGAATAGTATATTCATCGACTTCCTTGATCAGTTTGTGGTGGTTTTTATTGATGACATTTTGGTATACTCTCGTAGTAGAGAGGAGCATGCAGGTCATCTGAGGACGGTTTTACAGATTTGGAGGGATAGAGAGCTGTATATTAAGCTCTCTAAGTGCGAGTTATGGATGTCTGAGGTTGCTTTCCTTTGACATATCGTCTCCGCCGACGGGATTATGGTTGACCCGGCGAAGATTGAGTCTGTTGTTGCTTGGACGACACCGACAAACGTCAAGAAAGTGCGTAGCTTTCTGGACTTAGCTAGTTACTATAGATAGTTTGTGGAGGGATTTTCAGTGATTGCTCATCCACTGACGAGTCTTCTGAGAAAGACTACCAGATTTGTATGGACTGACCAATGTGCCCAGAGTTTTGAGGAGTTGAATAGGCGTTTGACTTTTGCTCCTGTTTTGGCACATCCAAAGGGTTCTGATGATTTTGTGGTCTACAGTGATGCATCCAAGCTACGCTTGGGATGTGTGTTGATGCAAAGAGGCAGAGTGATTGCTTATGCGTCTAGACAGCTGAAGACGTATGAGGAGAACTACCCGACTCATGATTTGGAGTTAGCAGCGGTAGTTCATGCTTTGAAGATCTGGAGACATTACATGTATGGTGCTACATGTCAGATCTTCACGGACTATAAGAGTCTGAAGTATATTTTCACGCAGTGGGAGTTGAATAACCGCCATTGTCGATGGCTTGAGTTGATCAAGGACTTTGACCTTGAGATTTTGTATCATCCTGGAAAGGCAAACGTTGTAGCTGACGCCTTGAGCAAGAAGATGCCTCGAGAGAAGGTGATTGCCAGATTGAATGTTCAGCCTCAGCTTCAGAGGGATCTAGCCTGGCTAGAGATGGACATCCAGTTTCCTGATGAGGATGCCTAGTTATACTCTTTAGATGTTTCACCCGATCTGTTGGATGAGATCCAGCTGAAGCAGGGGACCTGCCCGACCTTGATGAGGATTAGAGAGAGGATGTCTCGTGGAGAGGCACCCCAGTTTTCCATTGGAGCTGATGGAGTGATGAGGCGACATGATCACATATGTGTACCTGTGATGCAGAGTTGAGACAGAGGATCTTACAGGAGGCTCACGGTACACCTTACTCTGTAAATCCAGGTACGAGTAAGATGTACCATGATGTGAGACGTTCATATTGGTGGGGAGGGTTGAAGCCCGATGTAGCCAGATTTGTGGCTCAGTATGCGACCTGTCAACAGGTCAAGATAGAGCATTGTAGGCCTGGAGGTGAGCTCCATCCACTGTCAGTTCCACAATGGAAGTGGGAGGACGTCTCCATGGACTTCGTGACGGGATTGAGGTCCAGTAGGAGTTTTGATGCTATTTGTGTTGTGGTTGATAGATTGACGAAGGCGGCACGTTTCATTCCTATCCAAAAGACGTGACCAGTGAGTAGATTGGCTGAGGAGTACACTAGACAAATAGTGAGACTCCATGGTGTACCGAGGACGATCGTCTTTGATCGAGATGGACGATTTACCTCGAGATTTTGGCAGCTGATTCAGATTGCTTTAGGGACGAGTCTACACTTTATGACTGCGTTTCACCCCCAGACCGATGGTCAGTCTGAGATGACCATCCAGACCTTGGAGGATATGTTGCGAGCTTGTGTGTTGGATCTGGGACAAGGATGGTCTGATTGCCTCCCACTTGTTGAGTTCTTATACAACAACAGTTGACATGCATCTATTGGGATGGCTCCTTGTGAGGCATTGTATGGTCGTAGGTGTCGTACACCTTTATGGTGGGGTTGAGCCTAGCAGTATCAATGGGATAGTGCCAGAGCAGATTCAGGATGATATGGCTTGAGTAGCGCTGATTAGAGAGATGATGTTGGTTGCATAGAGTCGCCAGAAGTCATATGCAGACAAGAGGCGTCAGCCTCTATAGTTCAGGGTAGGAGCTCATGTCTGGTCCTTTCGAGATACTAGATATAGTTGGGAGGGCAGCCTACAGATTAGCTTTACCTCCGAGGTTAGAGGGTGTTCACCCTGTGTTCCTTGTGTCTTAACTGAGGGAGTACATACCAGATCCGAGGAACATTGTGAGTTATGATGATTCGGTGGTGGAGCCAAACCACACCTTTCCTAAGCATCCTATTGCAGTCATAGAACGAGGTGTGAGACGCTTGCATTCGAAGGACATTCCTATGATGAGGATACAGTGGTCGAGACGTGGACCTGAGGAGGCTACATGGGAGATTGAGGATACTATCCAAAGGAACTATCTAGAGTTTTATGCCGAGATAGATGCATCTAGGGTGGATGAGTAGATCTTAGTGCAATCTTGGTGAGTATGTGATTATATGCTTATGTGCTTACATGCCTTGATGTGCTTATTCCATGCTAGCTATGATATGTTTTATGATCTTGTTATGCTAGCATGATGTATGTTATAGCTGGAGATGATTACTCCCTCCATGCTATTTGAGTATGATATATGTTATAGCTAGAGATGGTTCTTTTCCCCATGCTACTTGATGGGCATAGTTCAGTGGAGATGTTATTCCTCCATGCGATGTATATGTTTATGTTTGGCTAGAGATGTGCTTCCTCTATGCCTTGTGATGTGGTATGGCGAGAGATGTGATTCCTCTACGCCTTTGGGTAGATTCATGGCCCTATTTTCTGGAGTTGATGATTCCTCCATGTTTATGCTTGAGGTTATAGATTTGCATAGGTCATGACCTTCTGAGCGGGGATGTGATACCTCCGATAGAGAGAGAGTTATACCTCGGCTAATGGGTCCAAGAGGATTTGGGATTGTGCAAGTTTCGGGACGAAACTTGTTTTTAGGGGGGGTGAGATGTAAGAGCCTAGTTGCAGAGTTGTTGAGAGAGTGAGTTGAGGACCAGGAATTAGCCTGGACCGCCCTTGCGTGACCCTGAGGGTGCCCCTACAGTTTTCCTGGCCCGCCCCTACGGCTCATAGAGTCCTCCCCTACGGCTCTGAGTGTGTGTGTGTGTGTGTGGGGGTGTGTGTGTCCTACATATATGTTGTTGTTAGAGTGAAGAAGGAGTAAAGAATCGAAGGAAGAAGTGAAGAAAGGGCTAAGGTGGTGTCTTCTGTTGTCCAGCCGCGCCTACGCCACCTTGCAGCCGCCCCTGCGCCGGCCAGGGTCCGCCCCTGCGCCACCTATGAGCCGCCCCTGCGCCCACCTGCATCAGCAAGGTCCTTCTCTTGGTTCTGCAGGTGTGTGTGCTTCTAGGCTCTTCTTAGGATGTCTTTGTTCCCTCCTTTCCTAGTGTGAGTGTATAGGATCATGCTAGATGTGTGAGGACGAGTTTTGATAAGGTTGTGATCGGTTTTTGCCTTGTATGGCTTTAAGGACTTAGGTTGATGTTAGTTGAGGTTTTGAGGTTCAGTACGATCATATGGATCCCTTTGGGTCTAGGTGTGACCCTTGTATTGTTAAGAGATTGATATATCTCTTTATGCCCTGTTTATAGCTTGTGTTGTCCCTCCAGTGTAGAGGTGATCGTGGTTGAGTTTGATCGAGGTTAAGGTAAGTCCGTAGGACTTACTTAGCTGCCATCCTTATATTGGGTGTTTGCATGAGTGGTGTGTGATTTATATGTTTGCTATGATAGCATGAGATGTCGTTTATATGGACTTATGTTTTATTGATTGCCCCGTATGCGTGGTTGTGATAACCTTTCCCTTTCATCCCGCCGTGAAGTCTGGGAGGTTCTCTGAAATCAGGCCAGAGTGACTTTACAAGAATGGCACAATCCACTCCCATAGTGTACACGGATTGTGTAAACGATACTTGTGCAGCTGACTAGCAGGCTCAGAGGCGAGGATGTATCGGTCCTCGTGTCACATAGTTTCATATATATATATATATATATATATATATATATATATATATATATATACAATTTGAGTGAATGGTCATTATATTGAGATGATAAAATGGGTAAATGTGTGCAAGCATGTTGATGTGTTTATCTTTCCTTAATTGTGATTGTGCTTATGCATTACTCTATATAGGTGTATGGATAGCTAATGATTTATTACCATGTTGTAGATGCCCCACATGATAGGCATGTTGTTGGGTGATCTAGCAGGGTGGCAGACCAAGGACGTCTCGTACATAGGTTGTTGTGGGCTTTTGGGTTTGTTTATGATTCCCTCTTGCGTGTGGATGATCTTTTGTTACCTCCTGTGTAAGGGCGTTGTTGTTTATACTCGGCTATGTTGTGTTACCTTTTGGTGGTACAGTTTACACAGTTTTATGCATTTGTTTTTATATCTATCAGTGTCATGTTGTATGGTCCGATGAACTTGTTGTCAGGCTAGGGTCAGGATCCATTGTGAGATCCTAGCCCAATGTGTCACTCCGAGTCCCGCGAGTTCGGGGTGTTACATGCAATTATACCTAAAGTTAGGGGACCCAATTTAATTTCTTATAAAGGTAACCTTCAACCCTAAACAACACGCAGAAGGAGAGGAGATTTGCAAGGAAGGCGGCGGCGACTGCGCAGGGCTGGTCCTTGGCGGCGAGAGAGGCAGCGCAAGGAAGACAACGCAGGGGCGCTTGGCTGTGCAGGCTCCGGCAGGTCCAGCGGGCTAGGTAGGAGCTGCTCCGATGGCCCTAGCAAACGAGAATCTTCTCCGGCTGTTGGTGGAGGCGCGACAATTAGGGCTCGATGGTGAGCGTTGCAAGGAGGGTACCGACAGGTGCTGTCGAGGGCGGCGGCTAGGCACTTCACAACTTCTGGGCTCCTTCTCCGGCGAATTCCGATTGCCTGCAGGTGGCATCCACAACGGTTCAAACAAGAAAGGTAAGGAGAGAGAGAGAGAGAGTTGCTGAGAAACAGAGGGTGAGAGAATGCAGAGGGTGGTCATCATCTCCGGTGTGGTGGGGAGTCTTTGGATGCCGATCAGAGAAGGAGAAGGAAAGCACAAGTGAGAGAGAGGGCAAAGGAAGCTGAAGGGAGGAGGGATGAGAAGAGGCTGCTACTGCGTGAAGAGGGAGAGGTAGAGATGAAGTATGAGGTGAGGGAGTAGACTGGGTGCAAGCTAATGCAAGTGCGGTCGTGTAGGTTTGGCGGCACCAGGGGGGACGAGGAGGTGAAACAAGGAAGGCTGGTCAGCCAAGCGTCACAGGAAAGCTGGTCACCCAAGCGTCACATGAAAAGAAAAGGCTGGGAAAGAAGGAAATAAAGGACAAAATAAAATAACTCGACCGAAATACACTTGAACGGGACTTTTGAATCGGAAAACTTATTCTCAACTTTTTCATAAAACAATTTACGAAAAAATATGAAAATCAAATATATGTAAATATACTCAAAAAATATTTAAGCTATTAAAATATCGATAAAAGTCTGAACAAAAATGAATATCAAAAACGTGCCAAATTTTTGGGCGTTACAACAGATCCCCCTTAAAACAAGTATCGTCCCGAAACTTGCTATACGCCGAACTTCTCGGTCCCTAAGGCCGAGGTATGAACTTTGACTCTAAGAAGGCTGAAACTTTCTAATCTATATACACAAACTACTTAAACTACCACCGCAAGATATGTCAGGTCATATAGCACATTCCCGTACAGGGCACAAACTACACATAACATCACATATTCACATAACGCAACCAAGGGGAGAACTAGGTCTAACCCGTTGATTCTATCGATGCTACTAGATCAGCGTAAAACTCAACTAAAGACACTACCCTCCGTCTCCTAGTTAGCCTCGCCGGTTCCTCATCTGCCACTATACCATCATGACTGACAACATGTCTCGAGTCATGTATGTACTCTATCAACTGATACTCCTGAAACACTAGTGAACACCTTCTACTCTCGGCAGCCCTGCCAACCGGTTGCCCACTATCCCAACTCGCGCTAAGATCTCAAAAAGGTCCGTTATATCGGAAACTCAACTACCTTCTCGGGTCTCTCTCAATGCAGCATATCCATTATTTCCCTTTGATTTTCTCTAACAAAGAAGATCGAACTTTCAACTTACACCGCCGGCTTTGGTTCTTGTCAAACCAAACTTTAACGTTATGTTTCCTCAATTCTTGTTGGAATTCAAAGTAATGAAGGAAGTACTTTACTTCATACTACTTCTGCTAACAAGACACGTATACTATTACTTTTACATCGCTTCTCAATACTCGATCAAGACCTTGTCTTGAAGAATGAATTGTCCACTTCAAACCCTAATACCTCAAGGTAAATCAAAACAGTTGCATCAATGAATCCCCTCTTAACTCTCAGCAACTCTATTGTCAATTCTTCGTCCCATTCAATACTTCATCGTCATCCGTAGTAGGTTACCATATCACATATCTAGTAAAACTCGGCACATCTAAGAAAACTTGTAACTTCTTTCACATCTTTCGGGGTTTGTCATCCCGTGACAACTTTGTCATACAATTGCTTTCTACTTAGAGAGTAGACCAAATATCTTATACGGGGCATTAGTAAGCCCGTATGGAATCACTACAACTCATAGCGACCATGGTTTGTCCAAAATGCCGTATTTGCAATATCCTAGTCTCGGATTCTCAATTGGTGACAATCTGACCTTAAATCATTCTTAGAAGAGACTACTGACCCTTGCAATTGATCGTGTAGATCTCCCATTTGTTATAAGGGATACTTGTCCTTCATGGTCATCTTGCTCAACTTATAGTAATCGATGAACACATGGAAATAACCGTCTCTCTTTTCGCAAACTGGTGTTCTCTATAACAACTTCAAATCAAGAAGTTAAGATATATTCCAATATGAACTTCAAATCAAGAGTTCAAGATAACGTCTGGTGTTCTCTATGGAATTTTACTAATTCCAATGAAATCTTATCACTAAGTTCTTGCAATTACTCTTTCACTTGCTTCCACAACTCATGTCTCTGCACAAGTGTTATTCCATACGGCGCCTTAGACATCGGAATTAAATCAAGCTCAACCTTAGTGGAAAAATCCATATTCTGACGTATTGGAATCCGTGATATCTCAGGTTACATCTTTTCCTATTTCGTCACATAACATAGTAACCGACACAACCTTTTCTTAACACTTTATAGTTGATCATGGTACTAATGGTCTACCCCGATCTTTTGGGGTGACGTCATTCAATACGTGTAACGTTCCATCCGTTGCTACACTGTTCACCGTCCCCTTTCCGAGATCCTTCATCTCCAGAACTCGAGAGATTTGCTCGAGTCTTCTGACTCTTGAAGCCTTGGTTAAGCAATAGTTCAGTTTAATCCCCCTTTTCACTTCAAAGGAAAGGCAATAATAACATCTCTTGACTTCGCACATGTGTTCAGTCACAAAAGTCCTAGCTACAAGACTCAATCATGTCATATAACAAATCAATACAATCTTCTTTGCTTCCTCTGACACCCCAACCTATGGGAGGAACTCATATTCTACATAAGTTTTCACCATATACATCCTCGCTTCAAGTAGGCGTAGAAATTTGTACTTTATTTTCTTATGTAATGTCAAATAACCGCAGAGGCTCTAACCTCGATCTTTCATAAAGTTCTCGTATATCTCATGTTAACATCAAACTTCAAAACTTTGGTCTTCTCTTACTCTTGTTGGTCACCTTATGCATCTCTTACTCTGGGTTCCCAACCACAATTACTGTAAGATCCACTCATTACTTCATCAAGCACTAACATCATCAACTTTAAGCCTGCAGTGTTGCCCTAATCTAGGTCCTCCCTTTCACGCCATAACCACCATGGTTCTTCCGTGTGAGTCTGAAACATCTGACTCAGCTTTTTCTTGCGAAAATATACCATCCACTTCGTTAGAACGAACATATTATGCATCCTCTTTTTTATACTCCCGTCGACGTACCACAAACAATGAAAATCCCACCTTCCTCTTGATCTACTATTCTCATGACCTAAGAAGGTCGCAAAGGATCGTCTTCATCCTCTCTAGGAGGTTTGTAACATCTACTTGCTCGAACTCCTTCGACATTATTTGATTAAGACAATTGCGCTTCCGTTGATGTACTTCCTTACTAATTTCTAAGATCTTGTTGCCGATCCACTATTTTCCCATAGTCTTGTTTACTCATCCCCTCTACACTCACCAATAGACATCTTGCACCTGTGAGTTCTCTGTTGTCGTTGATTAGCTCATAAATGACCTTCTCCAAGGTCAAAACTTACCATTCTTCTATACTTTCATGTTACCATTCTTATGAAAGCTACCCTCCTTGGGGTACTCCAACTCAACTCCGTTAGCTCTTTCCCCGTTCTCTGCTTTCTTCTTCTTCGATATGGTAGCCATACACTTCTCGGCCTCTCACGCCATATAACTCCCTTCATAGGTTTAACCACGCCTCATGCTATCTTGTAAGCGTGTCTCCTCAAAATCTTTAACGTTACTCAATAGCCGCTCATGTTTCTCTTGATTGTTGTCTTACGTCTTTTCATAGCTCAAGCTTCTTATTACGTCACTTATCTTCTCGGGATCATGTCTACTCACATTTCTACCTTCTTGGCATTTCCTATCCTTATCATCATAACGAAATCCGGCCAACTCCACGTGAATTCCCACCATGCCCTTCTTCTCATAACTCTTGTAACGTGGACACTTCAATTATTGGTACCTCGTAAGCTTAACTTACGATATCTTCAGTCCTTAACAAATGGTTCAATCACTCTTCTCATATTGGCTCCCACGTTAAGGAGCGTCTAAGGAAGTCTTCACATCTTAATGAAATACCACATTTAACCTTATTAGAATGGATCGATCTCTTTCTCGATTCGCATCTTAGTTGTCCACGCATCTTCTTGAAGAACTTATGTTCGTTATCTCCATTGGTCTCGTCGTTGTTCGATCATGGTTCTTAGAACCGCTTCCACACTTTAATGTCGCTCCCTTTTCTTGTATCGCTTCCATCTTGATTTCTCTTAAGTTGTCTCGAATTTTCCTCCCACTTGTTCGTCCTTCGTTTATGTCATCACCAATCCTCCTCTTCGACCTTCTCTTAAAGGAGTATGAGAACGCCAAGGTGTTCGTTAGCACGAAATGCCCAACTTGATACTTGAGTGTACTCCTCCAAAAATGAACGCTATCCCATGCCAACGACGTCGTCTTAAAGGTGATGATATCATACTATCATCTTTTCTATTAGGTCACGTATTATCTACTACTATATATAATAAGAATCCGCATAAACGACTATATAGGTTTTATGTCCATATCACAACTAATATGTCAAATCCAGAAAATACATTACAACAATACAAGGTTTAAAAGCTAATCAGATCCTATCATACAACATATATAAGCATATATCTATATAAGGCCATGCCACTACTATACATAACAAGTCCATCATGCATAACTACAATCCACATATACTATACATATCTACATATCTATATATATATATATGTACATAACAAGTCCATCATGCATAACTACAGTCCAATAAACTAACCTGCCGTGATCCGCGGAAGGAGTGGTGGTCCGTACATTCTACCTCGACTCATGCATGTGATTTTTAAAACGAAAAGTAAAAACCCGTGTGGGTTCTATTTATTCCTCATTCGGCCTTTAGAAGATTGTGAGTGCCATTGTTGTCAACCTAGAGCTCTGATACCACTTTTGTAACACCCCGAATCCACGGGACTCGGGATGCTACGGGTTAGGACCTCACAATGGGTCCCGACCCTTATCTTGACAACAATTTCACCGGATCTTGCAACACGGCACAAATAAAGGCCAAAACCGAAATACGTTTTTTATGCAATGAAAAGAAAAACCCGAAAGAATACAATAAAGGACTTCAGCCGAAAATACAACCCCAAAGACTAAACGCCATACAACATACAATAAATACAATACTCAAACTCGACTTCACCCAAAACCCAATCCTAAAATATACGAAACCCCGGCTGCCCACTCTTCCGGATCTCTAGGCCGCAATCCTAACGTGCAAGGCAATCTAAAACAGTCGGGATAAAAACGTTAGCTAATATTCAAAGCATTAGAATCAAAGAGAAAGGTACAAACACACGTAAATCAACATAACACACAATATACAACAAAACACACAAGTCCGGTTTATTATCTTTTTATTATTAAGTCATTTCCCGTTCTAATTCAACTTCTTTTGTGACACGAGAATCTCCCGAAACTCGCCTCGGTCCCCACTTACCACATGGAACGGTACGGATGCATCCGACCATCTAACCACACGGACTAGTCGCCAAGAACCTCCTAGCTCTAAGCAAGAGCTAGGCAGTGATGTCACCTCCCGTTATCATACACTTGGGCCAAATAATATAAGGTCGGTGGTCCTATTATCGGTTTAGTTGTTATAAATAATAAAGAGTAAACACACACCACCAAACACACATCAATGCTAATACAAGGAATACGAACTACGTAAGTCCGGAGACTTACCTCGTCCCAAACGCTAACTCACGCAACACTCTCGCTTCCCTTAGGAAGAAGCCCAGAACCTGCTCACAACAAGATATCTATATCAACAACTCGCTCAACTCAAGAAGTCTTAGACTTCTACACAAATTATCTACGCAAGATCATTTGACTCTCATCCTAGGACCGCATCCCAGAATCCCTCATGCTCACATCACACTCAACACAAGCTAGAAGTCCTTAGACTTCTACACCCTATGATCTCGCAAGAGCATAACCCATAACCCAAACTAGGATAAACAAACTCCTAGTCCTCACGATCTCACAAGGTCATAACCATCACAACACAAGTTAGGATACTCTCGTTCTAGTCCACAACCTCAACTCTTAAATTCTCACAAGCTCAACATACAACTTAAAGCCATAAATAACCTCACAAGATAATATTAACTCCTCAAGCCTTACAACATTTCACAATCCACAAAACTCACCTAAGGTCCATAACCACTACTTGGCATTCTCTCTAAGTTATGCTATATCCAACCTAGCATGATATACTACCACTAAACATAACTAGAACGAGGAAGAAGGTACTCACACGAGGCCGAAGGTTAAAGATGATCTACGGATGCCGAGAAGGGATTTGATGGCCTTTATCGGGGCGCTTCCGAACCTAGCACCAAACTAAACAAATTTAGCTTATAAGCTAAATTTGAACGGAATGAATAACATATATAAATCTAAGGAAAGCCCCACTTTTAAAACCCGAGTTAAAAATCGTAAATATATATATTCCGGGCAAATTGTAAACATCATAAACTCAAGGTAAAGCTCGTTTTCAAAGTCAACGTAAAAATCCCGTAAATAAACCTTTGAGCCATAACCCGCAATTAATCTGTCAAGGGCATAATGTATATGGTATATAAATATAAGAATATCCTGACAATTAAAATCCAATGTTAAAACTCGTAACACATTTTTTGGGGCAATTTATACACTTATATAAACATGGGCATTTTCATAATATAAAACATTGGACGAAAACTGTAATTAAGTCCAGCAGGGGTATAATTGATACATTCTAAAAATCTGGGTAACAACTGTAAATACAAAGCAGTGGGTAACATTTGCAATTATACCTAAAGTTAGGGGACCCGATTTAATTTCTTAAAAAGGTCATCTTCAACCCTAAACAACACGCAGAAGGAGAGGAGGATTGCAAGGGAGGCGGCGGCGACAGCGCAGGGCTGGACCTTGGCGACGAGAGAGGCAGCGCAAGGAAAACGACGCAGGGGCGCTTGGCTGCACAGGCTCCGGCGGGTCCAGCGGGCAAGGAAGGAGCTTCTCCGGTGGCCCTAGCAAGCGAGAATCTTCTCCGACTATTGGTGGAGGTGCGACAATTAGGGCTCGAAGGTGAGTGTTGCAGGGAGGGTACCGATCGGTGCTGTCGAGGGCGGCGGCTAGGCACTTCACAGCTTTTGGGCACCTTCTCCGGCGAATTCCGATGGCCTGTAGGTGGGTCCACAACGGTTCAAATTTAGAAAGGTAAGGAGAGACTGTTCGCTCCAAACGGTGTGTGCAAGCTTTAAATTATATCCCAAGAAGTATGCTTAAAATAAGAAAGCGAACCCCTAGTGTACAGATCAATTGTAATAAAAAGCAAGAATTCCAAGGGTCGATCTCAGGGACTTAGGTGAAACTAAGCAAGAATAGTTGTCAATGTAACTAATAACCACAAAAGCAATTAAAGTAATCAAAGATGATAATAAGGTCAAATAAGGGGAAATGCGGATTCTAGGGATTAAAGCATCTAGTTGTGGTTCCGACTCAAGATCTCAAAGAATAATGTGGACAAAGCTGAGATTTTGCAAAGGGAAAGTGTTTCTAAGGTGGGAATGGATTACCGGGTAAGTCTCACAACTCACTATCCCAAATCAAAGCTCCTATTACCGGGTAAGTCTCAAGGTACTAAGGAAAGGAATTATAATCTCAAACCAACACACCACCTAAGGGAATAGAATCAACCTTTACCGGGTAAGTCTAAGTCTAACTCACAAAGATGGGATGAAGGCACACTTAAACCCCAATAAAGGATAACCCTTTATTACCTACACTTATGATCATGGGTAAACAAACTAAGGAATCACCGGGTAAGTCTCATCCTAGGCTTGCATTGAACCAGGAAAGGTGTAATAAGGATAGGATTTGGCAAACTAGAACACTTAACTTTCAATTTCGGATTAGGAAAAGGTTCACCTCGTTCAGTCAAGTTCCAGCCCGGCCGAGATGTTCATTGGCTGATAGAGGTACTCTAGGGTTAAGGTTAAAGACTCGAGCTTTCAGGGTCCTACTGGGATTAAGATCATTCTATCATCGTCTTTCCCACAACTTTCAGCCAATCACCCTGGAATCGCATAAGAAATTTAGCCACTCATCATCATGAAAACAATAATCGAATAAAAGGTGAAGGAATGAATATTCGAACAAGTAAACCTTAAGAAAAAGGCCTCAATAACTTAATCAAATAAACAACAAATCAGTGTTCCTCAAGTCACAAATCGAATAAGACAACAAACAAAAAAGAGAATCTAAGAAAGTCTTACAAATTCCCTCTAAAGCTAACTCCAAACTATGAATCCTTCCTTCCTTGATCTTCAATTCTTCCTTCAAACCTCCAGAAAATCTCCTTAATTATTTTGTGTAGAATATGGTGTAGAGGATGATGCTGATTTGTTGAAAATCCAACCTTTTATATAGGAGAATTATCTTCCAAAGATAATAATATCTTAAAAAGATAATTTCCTATAAAAATATATTCATATCTCTAAAATAGATCTCCCTAAAATAAGATCTTCCTTCCAGAAATCCAGCCCAAAAATATAAGATATCTTCTTTCCATAATTAAAAGATCTCACCCAAAAAATATGATCTCGCTGGTGGCAGGGTGTTCGCCTCGGTCGGGACGCTCCTCAAGATCACCTCGGTCGAGGTGACACTGTAGCTGACTGAGGTGAATCTCAACTGAATGTGAAATCTCTCAAATCTTGTCCAAAGTAAATCTTCTTCATTAATTACATGCTTCTTGAGTTCTTCTTTAAGCTCCAGAATGTAGCTCCAATGACTCCTTAGCTCCTTAGCTCCGTATCGATCCAAAACGTGCCATTTTACCTACGATTACAACGAAACTTGGTGTAAAACTCGATACCCGTAAAGGTAGATGAAACAACAATATAATCACATAATATACATCCATACATGCAGATTATTGAAGATAAAACGTGCAAATAAGTCCCAAAATATAGACTATAATACATGCTATCAAAATACCCCATACTTATTCCTTTGTTGTCCCCAAGCAAGTTCCAAATCTTAAGTACAAGATAGAATGGATTATAGGTCATAAAGATCAATGAAAAGTATTTCAAAACATTTTTGGTGGTGTGCTCCACTCATAGATCACTCAAAGAGAATGCTTCATGGCAAATAAAATCAAAACATGATCAAAACATTTTATAAATATAAGAAAGTTGTTCATCTTTGCATAAGATCATAGAATGCATAATAAATCATATTTATCGAAATTAATCATGTATAATGCAGTCTAAACCACCAAGTCAATCAACAAGCTCAAGGTCTCGAGGGCTTTCAAAAGAGGTCAAAAAACGTGTGAGGGTGAGATGTATATAGGGAATGTGGTGCTAGAATCCAAGAAAAGGATCTTACTTCACTTCCTTTAAAACTCAACATCTTCCACCAATAAGCTTTGCTTATTTACTTTACTTTTTGGGATGCATGGACAGAGGTGCACAATAACCGAAGCCTAGGAGATCAACAATCATCAATTTCTCGAGATGCCTTAAACCCTTGATGCACATACCATGACCCCCGTTAGGAATATCGCTCAATCCGACTTTGGCAAGACAGAAACACCCGGCTATGTGAATGGTGCCGAGTTACTCATCATCATGATTGACTTTCCCAAACCTATTTGTTTCTTTCCAAAACTTCCAGCCAACATCTCAACTTTTCTTTCACTTGCTTTTCACTTGTTTGCTTCCAAATTCCCGGATAGGTAAAGGGAGGCAAATATGTATATGAGGGGCTAAGCATGATCAAGAAGAAGAAGACAAGAGAATGAATTGCCTTAATCATCCCAGGAAGAATGTAATAGAACTCATCATGTGGTGTCAACCTTCAAAAAAGTCTAAACATATCATAAAACCTTTCAAGCATATAAAGATTTCAAAACCAATCTGCAAACAAAATCATCACTAAGGTCGTATCCTGGAAAAGAAGCACAAAATGTTTCGAAAAATCTCTCTGGTTAAACTACCTCGGTCGAGGTGTTCTAAGTCATCCGAGGTGCTTTACCTCGTTTGGTCAGAATCATCTCGGTCGAGGTCATAAAATTTTTTCGTAAACCAGTTTTTGACATTTTTCTCAATCAAATAACCTGTATGCATGCATGTAATCATAATAAACACATAGAGCATAAATAAAATCATAAATATCCAACTAGTGTCATACAAGCAGACACAATGTCAAATCATACACATAAATACCCCATACTTGGGACACATTGTCCCAATAGGTCAAATAAGTCTAAAATAAAAGAACTCACCGGACATAGTTGAGCTGCGAAAATAAATAATAAAGAAAGTCCATGCTGCTCTAGTCCTGATATGCTAGTGGTGGTGGTGGATATGGGATGAAGGGATGCTGAGATGGGTCGAACGGATAACCCATAGTGTGCTAAAACTGGATCTCCATCATCCTCTGCTGGTAGTGTTGGCTCTCTCTAAGCTCCATCATCTCCAATGACAAGGCTGCGTATGAGTCGATCATCTGGTCCGTCAGCTCATCAATCCGTTGGTGAGCTACTGAATCTCTCTGTCTGTGGACTCTACGCCAAGCAAGTCATGATGGTGCAGCCGCCTCCTCCTCTATAGCCTCGTCGTCTAAATCGACAACTGGCACACTAGGTCCGGTTGTATCTGTGCCAGTCTCCATGGCAGCTCCGCCATCATCATATTCCTCCTCCTCTACAGCTGGTGCAGCATCTCTCGCATCCTCTATATAGGGCAGCCATGTAGAAGACCAATACTACGGATCTAAGACTGTAAACTGGGTTGACCACAGGATACCCTGAGGGGTAGTCTGCTCCCAAGGCATAGCTACGTAGGGTTTAGTGAGGCTACGTGGAACCAGTATCCTCCTCGTGATCATCTCATGAAGTCCAAGCGGCTTTGCAGCCGCCACTAGTGTACAAGCAGTCAAGTCTAGACCCATAACTGTAGCGATATGAGTCACCAACCCTCCACAACAAATATCTCCTCTTGCCTTGCCCTTGATCCGGTGCAGATCCTCAATTAGCATGCCTCCAAAGTCAGACACTCCTCTAGTAACCATGTAGAACAAGCTCAGCAACTCTCCTTGTCTGATCTTCTATGGCGTCTCAGTACGCGCCAGAAGAGTCTCACTAAAAATACGGTGGGCTAGACGAAACGCTAAATGAAAGATAATGCGCTCCCTGGAGTCTCCAGGTCTCCATCTGTCAACGTGCTCCACCACAAGGGCAATCTGCCCCCAGAACTGTCGAGCCACTGCTCGGGAAGGGAAGTCGGTCACTGTCGGAGTCAAGAAGCCAAAAATTTCTCTGAACTGATCCATAGGCACTATGTAGTTCCGGTTTAGCAACCGGTACTTTATGTTGTTCCTCTCTGGAATGTGAGTGACAGAACTCACAAACTCCATGGTCGGCTCAAGGTAGGTTGGAGCTCGGATCTCCATAAACTGCTCCAGCCCTACCATGGATATCATCTTCTTGAAGTCCTCCGCCACGTGAAGGCACTCGAAGGCTGGTATGTCTAAAAAGCGTGGGGCGCCCGCAAATGCGATCAAAATCTGCCTGGTGACGCTCATGTATCACCAGGATAGAAGGTCGAGAAGAAGGAGAAGGTGAGGAACCACTGGGAGCATCTCTCATAACTAGCTGGCGATCAGATCGAGAACTCATATCTGCTGACAGGAAAGCACCTCGGTCGGTCTGACAGACTGAAGAACACCTCGGCAGAGACACAACTCGATTGGACCGAGGCGAAGTGCTGTTCGATTTCCTCTCTCTGATTTTCAGTTCTTTTCCCCCAAAATCACTACCAATTGCTTCCTATGGGGTACTTATACTCTTTTCAGCAATAAAAGATGGCAACCAAAGCCAAAAATTGCCCAAATCAGTAGAGAGAAGAGTTTAGGGTTTTTGACAATTTACCCTAAATTACACAAATTCGAGGCGTTTATCTTGTAGTTTGTTGCTTGCAATCTGATCCTCTTGCTTTTCTTTGCGAGATCGGAGCAGAAATCGTGGAAAACGATTGAAAAACAAAGAAACGAGGTGATATTGCGCCGCGGTCGAGAAGGGAGTTGGGAGGGAAGAGAGAGAAATATGTTCGCCTTTTATACCCCTCACCGATTCTGATATCACCTCGGTCGAGGTGGTCCCGACCGGACCGAGGTGGCTGACTGGATTGTCATACCTAGTCGCCTCGGTTGCCTCAAAAACATCTCGGTCGAGGTGCGGTGACAACAACCGAGATGTCTCTCAGTCAAACTCCGCCTTCTCAATTTCTCGAACTTCTGTCCTTCCAGTGTTGCTCCTGAGTTGTAATCCTTCCTTAGAGAGTACCTGGTTTCTATCTAGGATGCCAAAAACAAAACAAAGCAAAGAAAAAGCAAACTATCTAAAACTAAACTAGAAAAAGGGAAAAGAAAGCAATACCTTGGGTTGCCTCCCAAGAAGCGCTTGATTTAAGGTCGCTCGCTGGACCGTACGGCTCCCTAAACATGTTGGAAGGTATCCTCACCCCATACTTCACCTTCATCATGGGATGAGATAAAGAAGTCTATCAAACGTTCCAGCAAATGCAAATGCTCGTCGGGAAATGAGTCATCGATGGGTATGCCGTCCTTCTCGCGTGAGGAGGGAGGTAGCCGGATGAGGTGATCCGCAACAGAATTCTCGGACCCCTTCTTATCGCGAATCTCTAGATCAAACTCTTGAAGCAAGAGAATCCATCGAATAAGACGCGGCTTTGCATCCTTCTTAGCAAGCAAGTAACGAATAGTTGCATGTCAGTGTAAACAATAACTTTTGCTCCTACTAAGTAAGAGAGAAATTTCTCAAAAGCATATACAACCGCCAAAAGCTCCTTTTCGGTGGTGGCGTAGTTTAGTTGAGCTTCATCTAGCGTCTTGCTAGCATAGTAAATGGCGTTGGTCCAGTCATCCTTCTTTTGTCCGAGTACCGCTCCTACGGCCACATCACTCGCATCACACATGATCTCAAAGGGAAAGGTCCAATCCGGAGGCTAAATAATGGGAGCAGAAATCAAAGCTTCCTTTATCCTATAAAACGCATCAAGGCATCCTGCGAAAACTCAAAAACAACATCCTTATTCAAGAGTTTAGTGAGTGGTTTAGAAATCTTCGAGAAATCCTTGATGAACCTCCTGTAAAAACCTGCATGCCCGAGAAAACTCCGCACACCCTTAATAGAACAAGGGGGAGGAAGTTTCTCAATAGTCTCGATCTTAGCTTGATCAACCTCTATACATCGGTTGGAAACGAGGTGTCCTAGTACAATTCCTTCATTAACCATAAAGTGACACTTCTCCCAATTCAAAACAAGATTAGTTTCTTCACATCGTTGTAGCACTAGAGAAAGGTTAGATAAGCAATTATCAAAAGAGGAACCATATACTGAAAAATCATCCATAAATACCTCCATGATCTCCTCTATGTACTCGGAAAAGATAGCTATCATGCAGCGCTGGAAGGTAGCGGGTGCATTACATAATCCAAATGGCATCCTCCTATAAGTTGTCTTCTCTTGATCATCCGGATGGATAGGAATCTAAAAGAAGCCACTATAGCCATCTAAATAGCAGAAATGGGAATGCTGAGCTAACCGTTCGAGCATTTGGTCGATAAAGGGAAGTGGAAAATGGTCCTTCTGAGTGTCCATGTTCAGCTTCCTGTAATCGATGCACACCCTCCAGCCCGTAATGGTCCTAGTTGGAATCAACTCGTTGTTCTTATTCGTCACAACGGTCATCCCTCCTTTCTTCGGAACTACATGCACTAGGCTCACACACTTGCTATCCGAGATAGGAAATATGATACCGGCATCCAACAATTTAAGAATCTCCTTCTTCACAACCTCTTTCATGATCGGATTTAACCGTCTTTGAGGTTCCCGCGAAGTCTTATGAGCGTCTTCCATTAGTATTTTATGCATGCAGAAAGAAGGCTTAATTCCAATAAGATCATCAATAGTATATCCCAAAGCCTTTTGATGTTTTCTCACGACATGCATCAATTTAGATAATTCAGTTTCAAAAAGGGAAGCGCTTACAATAACGGGATATATAGAATCCGGTCCAAGGAAAACATGCCTCAAGTGACTAGGAAGCGGCTTAAGCTCCACAACTGGGAGTGCTTTCTGAGGGGAGTCCTTGGTTCCTTCTTCCAGTGGAGTACACTTAGATCAAAGAACTGGAATTTCAGAAGTCTCAGTTGACATCATCTCGCTTGCGACCTCGGTCGAGGTCCGAGGTGGGTGACCGAGATGTTCTTCAGATAAGAACACCTCGCTTGGTCCGGAAAGTGCCTCGGTCGAGGTACTAGAACTGGGACCGAAACTTGAATTTCTCCTTTCCTGGATGAGTTTCTCAATCTTAGCTCCTGGATCTGCTTCCAGTGCCTTTAAGCTCCGTATATCTACATCACAAGAAACATCTATACCTTCCTCCATTAAGCTAAAACTAATAACTCTTTCAAGATGGTCATTAATAAGGATAGAGCTCACCAATTCTCTCGATTCTTCTTCATCATAGATGTTGAAGATATCATCCTCCAGCGGTTCTCCTTTCATTGCAGCAAGCAATGCAAACTCCACTTGATCACCTCCAATGTTGAATTTCAACTTGGCGTTCTTACAATCCACATTGCAACCCGAAGTTGCTAGAAATGGTCTCCCGAGAATGATAGGAACGGGATAATCTGCGGGTATATCAAGTACAATAAAGTCTATAGGTAAATAGAAGTTACCTAACTTAACGGGAACGTCTTCCAAAATACCCACGGGGTGGGTAATGGAGCGATCCGCCATGTATAACCTTATTTTCACCGGCTTGGGCTCTCCAAGTTCGATCTTCACATATAGCTCCAACGGGATGATGCTCAAGCTGGCTCCTAGATCACACAACGCCTCACAAGTTACATCCCCAACTTGAATGGGAATGCAAAATGAGCCGGGATCTCTCAACTTGGGTGGCATCTTCTCCTTCATGATTTGAATGAGCTCCGAGGATTTAGATGTCATCCTTACTTCTCCAAAGTCTTCCAGCTTCCTTTTACTTAATAGAATATCTTTTAAGAACTTTCTATAGGTGGGTATCCCTAGAATAGCATCAAGGAAAGGGATGTTAATGTGTAGTTTATTCATCAAGTCAAGGAACTTACCAAAATGCTTGTCTAGATGTGCTTTGGCCCTTGACTGAGGGAATGGAAGTGGTGGTTTATAAGCAGAAGGTGGGACATAAACTTCAGATTTGTCCTTCTCTTTCTGGGACTCCACATCGGGTGGCACCTCGACCGAAGTGTTCCTCGTCTGTACCTGGACCGAGGTGTTCTTCGTCTGCACTGGCACCGACCGAGGTACTGGATCTGTAGTTTTCAGTCCACTTCTCGTCGTTATTGCCATGATCTGTCCTTTGGGGTTGCTCTCTGTCCTTGCTGGGAGCTTTCCTGGATCTCTTGGCACTTCATTCGCCTTATCAAAGAGTTGTTGCTCTAAGGCCTTTTGTGCCTTCGAAAATGAAGTCATAGACGTCTCCATAGCGTTGAGCTTGATCAAGATGGCCTCCAGCACTGCATCTTTCTTCTCTGGCTGGGACGAACTTGATCAAGGCTTCTGGCTCTTCAATGGAGTAGAAGAAGAAGAAGAAGAAGGGTTAAAAGAATTATTAGAATTAGAATTAGAATAAGGGTTACCCGGATTTTGTTGATTAGATCTCCAATTGTTGCTGTTGGAGCCTCTATTGTTGTTGTAATTGTTGTTCCTGGACCCTTGGTTTTTGTTCGCTCCAAACAGTGTGTGCAAGCTTTAAATTTATAACCCTAGACTTAAGCTTAAAACAAGGATGCGAACCCGCAGTGTACGGGTCAATCGTAGTAAAAGCAAGAAAATTCCAGGGGTCGATCACAGGGACTTGGTGAAACAAAGTCAAAACGGTATGCTACGTTAATTCTAACCACAAGAGCGATTAACACAATCAAAGATGAATAAGATGTCAAATAAGCAAACATGCAATTCTAGGGATTAGGGCATCTAGTTGTGGTTCCAACTCAAGATCTATAGATAAGCGGACAAAGCTGAGATTTTTGCGTGGGGAAGGTGTTTCTAAAGTGGAGTAGATCACCGGGTAAGTCTCACTACACACTAATCCTAAACCGTAACTCCTATTACCGGGTAAGTCTCAAGAAATCAAGATAAAGAACTATAACCTCAAACTAACACACCATCTAAGGGAATAGAATCAACCTTTACCGGGTAAGTCTCAGGCTAACTCACAAAGATGGGATGGAAGCACACTCAAACCCCAATAAAGGACAAACCTTTATTACCTACACTTATGATCGTTAGTACACGAACTAAGGAATTACCGGGTAAGTCTCATCCTAAGCTTGCATTGAACCAGGAAAGGTGTAATAAGAATAGGATTTAGCAAACTCTAACACTTAACTCTCAGTTTAAGGTCGGATAAGTCACCTCGGTCAGAAGAATTCCACCCCGGCCGAGATGTTCATCGACTGAACGAGATGCTTAGGGTTAAGGTTAAAGACTCGAACTTTCAGGATCCTACTGGAATCTAAGATTATTCTATCATTGTTTTTCCCACAACCTTCAGCCAATCACCCTAGAATCACACAAGGAAATTAGCCACTCATCATCATAATGAAAGTATTAAAATATATGGGAAGAAGGTGAATATTTGAACAAAGAAGAATTTAATGAAAAAGACTTCAATAACTGAATCAAATATCACAACAAAGCGTTCCTTGGATAATAATCCAACAAGACAAGACAACAAGGAAAGGAATTGAAGACAATCTTACAAAACCCTTCAAAAAGCTATAAAAAGCTATGATCTTCAATCTTCCTTCAACCTTCAAAAAGGTTCTTCAAAACTCCCAAATTGGAGTATACTGCGGCTGCTGCGCGTGTGGGGTATGCTGCGTCGTATGCGGGATGATAGCGGCCTTCCAAATTGTGGAAATCCAACCCTTTTTATAGGAAAATAACCCTCCAAAGATAATAAATCTTAAGAAGATATTATCCCATAAATATAGGTAAAATATATGATTCTGCATATCTCCTTCCTTCCAGAAGCTCAGCCTAAAAATATAAGATCACTTTCCAAATTTAAAAGATCTCTTCCAAGAATAAAATTTTCTCGCCGCGTCCTAGGTATTCGCCTCGGTCGAATCGGCGTCTCTGGATCGCCTCGGTCGAGGTGAACCTCTGGTCAACCGAGGTGACTCACAACTGAATGTAGACTCTCTCAAAACTGGTCCAAAGCAAATCTTCAATCCATGGCTATGCTTCCTGGATGTAGCTTCAAATGACTCTTGACTCCTTTTGCTCCTTTTTGATGCAAAACGTACCATATTACCTGCAATTACAACGAAACTAGGTGTAGACCTCGATTCTCGCAAAGGTAGATGAAATGGTAGTAAAATCACATAATGTATATACAAACATGCAGATTATGAAAGATAAAACGTCCAAACAAACCCTAAAATATAGACTATAATTCATGCTATCAAAATACCCCATACTTAGCCCTTGCTTGTCCCCAAGCAAGTTCCTCATATAAAAGACAAGATAGAATGGATTATAAGTCAAGAAAATCAATAAAAAAGTCTTTCAAAAACATTTTTATGGTGTGAAACTATCATAGATCACTCTAAGAGAATACTTCCTGGAATTAAAAACTCAATATGATCAAAACATTTTATAAATATAGGAAAGTTGTTCATCCTTGCATAAAATCATAGAATGCATAATAAATCGTAATTATCAAAATTAATTATGTATAATCCAGTTTAAACCACTAAGTCAATCAACAAGCTCAAGGTCTCAAGGGCTTCCCAAAAGAAAAGGTCAAGAAACGTGTAGGGTAGAGATGTATGTAAGGTAATGTGGTGCTAGAATCCGGGAAAAGGATGTACTTCACTTTCACTTTGACTTGCAACATCTTTCACCAATAAGCTTTGCTTATTTCACACTTTTTCTTTTTACTTTACTTTTTGGGATGCATGGATAGAGGTGCACAATAACCGAAGCCTAGGAAATCTGCAATCATCAATTTCTTGAGATGCATCAAACCCTTGATGCACATACCATGACCCGTTAGGAATATCTCTCAATCCGATTTTGACAAGACACAAACACCCGGCTATGTGAATGGTGCCGAGTTACTCATCTTCATGATTGACTTCCCCAACCCTAAAATTTCTTTCTAGCATTTCACTTCCAGCCAACTCTTCAACTTTAATTTGCTTTCACCACTTCGGTTGCTTCCAAATTCCTGGATAGGTAAAGGGAGGCAAAATGTATATGAGGGGCTAAGCATGATCAAGAAGAAGAAGAAGAAGAAAATGAATTGCCTTGATCTTTCCAAGAAGAAAGTGAGAGAACTTAACCTGCGGTGTCAACCTTCAAATTCAATATAATTTGGATAAAAACAAAGTATTAAACATGCCAATAATTTCAAACAAAGCATTTAGCAACTTAAACATATCATAAAACCTTTCAAACACATAAAGAATTTAAAACCAGTAGGTAAACAAGATCTTCACTGAGACCATATCCAGATAAGTAGCACAAAATCGTTTTCGAAAACTCTCAGTTAACCCACCTCGGTCGAGGTGTTCTTGGTTTAACCGAGGTGAAATACCTCGTTTCGCCAGAATCTCCCCGGTCGAGGTCAAAAAATTTTTTTTTTTATTTTTAAAACCAATTTTTTTTTCTTTTCGGTTCGGTTTCGACGTTTTTCTCAATCAAATAATCTGTAGGTATGCATGTAATATCAGATAATCATATAAAGGCAAATGAAGCATAAATATGAAAATATCCGATGAATATAATACATCAAAAGTATCGAATACATCAAGTAGTCACGTAGTCAAATAATACAGACAAATACCCCATACTTGAGACACACTGTCCCAGTGGGTATAATAAAAGTCTAAATGAAAGAGGACTCACCGGATAAAGAGCCGAACTGCATAAAAATATAATAAATAAAACCCTGCAGCTCCTCAGTAGTCCTGATCCGGCGGTGGTGGTGGTGGTACGTAGGGGAACTGAGTCGGGTCATAGGGATGGCCCATGATACGCTCAAACTGTAGCTGAGCCATCATGTGCTGATGATGCTGACGCTCCTGCATCTCGCGGATATCCAGTGAAAATGCAGCATATGAGTCGATAACCTGATCCGTCAGGTCATCGATCCGTCGGTGTGCAGCCCTATCCCTCACTCCCCGCCTCCTGCGTCTAGCAGGTCGGACCGGAGAAGTCTCAGCTGGCGCCGGCTCAGTGTCCTCCTCATCCTCATCCAAATCAATAATGGGTGGCGCGCTCGTCCCAGCTGTATCTGTACCTGTGTCCATCGGGACGCCGCCTCCTCTCTCATCCACTGTCTCATCATCGTCGTCATCCTCATCAGCCTCCTCAGCCTCCTCCGCAGGGGCAGCTGCTCCCTCTCTGTAATCCTCCATAAGTGGAGCCCATGCTGTCTGCCAGAAATGCGGATCGGAGATAGAGAACTGTGCAGACCATCTGATGCCCTGAGGTGCAGTCCGCTCCCAAGGCATGGCGACGTATGGAGTGGTCAACCCACGGGGAACTAGAATCCTCCGCGTGATCATCTCCTGCAATCCCAGCGGCTTCGGAGCCGCCGCCAATGTGCAAACGCTGAGGTCCATCCCGTGGTAAGCAGCGATGTGGGTGACTAGACCTCCACAGCAAATATCTCCCTTCGCTTTGGCCTTGATCCTATGCAGATCCTCTGCTAGGAGCAAGCCAAAGTCTGGGAAGCCTCCTGTAACCATGCAGTAGAGGCTGAAGAGCTCACCCTGTCTGATCTTCTGGGGCGTCTCAGTACGCGCCAGAAGTGTCTCACTGAAGATCCTGTGGGCAAGTCTGAAGGTTGGGTGAAAGATGACCTTCTCCCTAGAATCTCCAGGGCGCCATCTGTCTGCATGTGTAGTAATGTGGGCTATCTGTCCCCAGAACTCCCTAGCTACGGATCGGGAGGGGAAGTCTACAGCAGTGGGGGCAGGAAAGCCAAAGATCTCTCTCCAAATCTCTAAAGGAACTATGAAGTTCCGGCTCATCAACCGGTACTTCACAGACCGCTCTGTGGGAAGGTAGGAGAAGGAGCTAACAAACTCGAGTGTCGGCTCTAGGTAAGCTGGGGCTCGGATCTCAGTAAATTGATCCAGCCCGACGGTAGCAATCATCCTCCTAAGGTCAGCATCTAATCCTAGGCAGTCAAAAGCTGACACATCCAGAAATCGTGGTGCGATGACTGGACGGCCAACTATCCTCTCATAGTCTACCCGACATCTCTCGTGGATAGCCGGGCGGTAGGGACGGGATGAGGAAGGAGAAGGGGAAGGGGAGGATCTATCTCTAAGAGCTAAACGGCGATCTGAACTCATTTTCAAACACACTGTCAGACTACCTCGGTCGACTGACAACTCCAAGAATCACCTCGACCGAGGTGCAGAACGACTGGACCGAGGCGAAGACAGTCGCGATTCCACTCTCTGATTTTCAGTTCTTTTCCCCCTAAAATCACTACCGATGCTTCCTAAGGGGTACTTATAGATTTCCTCAACAGAATCAAGGGCAACCAAAGCCCAATATGCAGTAAACGAACGAGTTTAGGTTTTCGAACGTTTTTACCTCTTTCCGGCCGATTCACTCAGATTTCTTGCAGATCTGTAGTTGCAATCGGATCCTCTACTCTTCAATTGCGGTTTGGAAGCAGAAATCTTCGAAAACGAGCGAGAAACGAAGGAGGCGAGGTGGATCTGTCGCCGCGGTCGAGGAGGGTAAATAAAAAGTGAAAAGTAAAATTTTTCCCTATTTATACCGTTCCTGGATCTGCTGTCACCTCGGTCGAGATGGTCTCGACTGGCCCGAGGTGGTATGGACCGAGGCGGTTCTGCAGAAACCCTAGTCGCCTCGGTTGCTTCAAGAATCAACTCGGTCGAGGTGTTCTGACAGTGACCGAGGTGCTTTTGTCTTCTCAGAATCTCGAACTTCTGTCCTTCCAGATGTGCTCCTTCCTGTTGTCTGTCCAGAACGCCAAAAACAAAGCAAAGCAAAGCAAAAACAAAGACTATCTAAGCTAGACTAGAAAACGGGAAAGAAGAGCAATACCTTGGGTTGCCTCCCAAGAAGCGCTTGATTTAAGGTCGCTAGCTGGACCATAATGCGTCTCAAAGGAGGTAGATCGGTGCAACCTCCTCAACCGGCGTTTCCGGTTGGTACTTCTTAAGTCTATGACCGTTGACCTTGAAGCTTCCGCTAGTTTCGCCCCATATCTCAACTGCACCATGAGGGAAAACATGTTTCACAACGTAAGGTCCGGTCCATCTAGATTTCAACTTACCTGGAAAAAGACGGAGGCGGGAGTTGAAGAGTAGAACTAAATCTCCCTCGTTAAGCTCCTTTGGAACGATACGCTTGTCATGCCATCTCTTCGTCCTTTCCTTGTAGATTTTGGCATTCTCATAGGCGTTCAAACGCAGCTCCTCCAGCTCGTTAAGTTCCAATAGTCGCTTCTCACCAGCATCTTTAATGTCAAAGTTCAACCATTTGATAGCCCAATACGCCTTGTGCTCCAACTCAACGGGCAAGTGGCAAGACTTCCCATATACCAAATTATAAGGGGTGGTACCTATGGGAGTCTTGAATGCGGTCCTGTACGCCCAAAGAGCATCGTCTAATTTCATGGACCAATCCTTCCTCGTTCTAGAGACGGTCTTCTCCAAAATTGCCTTGATTTCTCTGTTCGAGATCTCGACCTGTCCACTAGTTTGAGGGTGATAAGCGGTTGATACCTTGTGGGTTACCCCATACTTCGATAGAAGTGCTTTAAACTTCCGGTTGATGAAATGTGTTCCTCCATCGCTGATGATGATGCGTGGAGTTCCAAATCGTGGAAAGATAGTTCTATTCAAGAACTTCACAACCACCTTGGCGTCGTTAGTGGGAGAAGCAATGGCTTCAACCCATCTAGAGACGTAATCAACTGCAAGGAGAATGTAGAGGTTTCCTCCGGAGGATGGGAAAGGTCCCATGAAGTCAATCCCCCATACATCAAAGATTTCCACTTCTTGGATGTTATTAAGTGGCATCTCGTTCCTCCTTGATAGGTTCCCTGTTCTTTGGCATGCATCACAAGAAACAACAAAAGATTGTATGTCCTTAAACAATGTAGGCCAAAAGAAACCGGAACGCAATACCTTAGCGCATGTTTTATCGGTGCTAGCATGCCCTCCGCAAGGAAGTGAATGACAATGCCTTATGACGCTATTAACTTCATCTTCCGGAATGCACCTTCGAAGCATCCCATCCGGTCCGCGCTTGAATAGCAGCGGCTCATCCCAGTAGTAATGTCGTACTTCCTTGAAGAATCTCTTCTTTTGAGAGTACGTCAATCCGGGTGGTATTTCCTGGCAAACAAGATAATTCACAATATCAGCATACCAAGGACCTTTATTATCAGAAAGTTGGTGGAGGGAATGATCCGCCAACTGTGGGTGAATGTCAGAGAAGGGAGTAAGAAAATTGTTATTCTCAGTAATCTCAGTTGACATCATCTCGCTGTCGACCTCGGTCGAGGCGCAAAGGCGTTGACCGAGGTGTTCTTCAGACGCCTCGCTCTGTCCAGAAAGTGCCTCGGTCGAGGTACTGCTACTGGATCCGAGACTGGAGATCTTCGTCTCCTGGACTAGCTTCTCAGTTTTAGCTCCTGGATCCTCTTCCAGTGCCTTCAAGCTCCGTATATCTGCATCACAAGAAGCATCTATACCTTCCTCCATTAAACTGAAGCTAATAACTCTTTCGAGTGGATCGTTAATAAGGATAGAGCTCACCAATTCTCTTGATTCTTCTTCATCGTAGATGTTGAAGATATCATCAGTTAGTTGCTCCCCTTTCATGGCTGCAAGTAGTGCGAACTCCACCTCATCGCCACCAACGTTGAATTTCAACTTGGCGTTCTTGCAATCCACATTGCAACCCGAAGTTGCTAGAAATGGCCTCCCGAGAATGATAGGAATAGGATAATCTGCGGGAATGTCAAGTACGACAAAATCTATAGGTAGATAGAAGTTACCTAACTTGACCGGAACGTCCTCCAAAATGCCCACGGGATGGGTGATGGAACGATCCGCCATGTAAAGTCGAATCTTGACCAGCTTGGGCTCTCCAAGACCGATCTTAGTGCATAACTCCAGCGGGATGATGCTCACGCTGGCTCCTAGATCACAAAGGGCTTCACAAGTGACATCCCCAACTTGAATGGGAATGCAAAATGAGCCGGGATCTCTCAACTTAGGTGGCATCTTTTCTTTCATAATCTTGATGAGCTCCGAAGATTTAGATGTCATCCTAACTTCACCAACATCCTCCAGCTTCCTCTTCCTTGATAAGATTTCTTTTAAGAACTTCCCATAGGCGGGCATACCTAGAATGGCATCAAGGAAGGGAATGTTAATATGTAGCTTATTCATCAAGTCAAGGAACTTACCAAAGTGCTTGTCTAGATGTGCTCTGGCTCTGGACTGAGGGAATGGAAGTGGTGGTTTATATGCAGGAGGTGGAACATAAGTTTCTGTCGTTCCTCCTGCTTTCTGTTGCTCTGCCTCGGTTGGCATCTCGGTCGAGGTGTTCTTCGACTGGATCTGGACCGAGGTGGTCTGCGTCGAGCGAGGTACTGGATCAGCAGTTTTGAGTCCACTCCTCGTCGTTATGGCCATGCATTGGCCCTTAGGGTTAGTTTCCGTCTTTGCTGGAAGCTTCCCTGGATCTCTTGGCGCTTCATTCGCCCTATTAGCAAGTTGTTGTTCAAGGGACTTTTGGGCCCTCGAAAATGAAGTCATAGAATTCTCCATAGCGCCAAGCTTGATCAAGATTGCCTCCAGAACTGCGTCCTTCTTTTCCGGCTGAGACGAACTTGATCCTTGCCCTTGGATTTTCAATGGAGTAGAAGAAGAAGAAGAAGGAGAAGAGAGGAAAGGGTTAGAGGAATCATTAGAGTTGGAGTTTGAATAATTGTTACCGTGGTTTTGATTATTCGCCCTCCAGTTGTTGCTATTGGATCCTCTATTGTTGTTGTTGTAGTTGTTGTTTCGGGGTCCGTTGTTGTTGTTACGGTACCCGTTATTGTTGTTGTTGTTGCTCCTTTGCCCTTGCTCTTCCTTCTTAGTTTGAGCCATCAAGAGCTCCTTCAATTCCTTCACGTCATTCTTCAATGATGTGAGTTGATTGTTGTTGGGTTGAGTCTCTTGAAAGTTGACTCTTTTAACTCCACCTTCAGCTCCTTGGTGGGTATACTTCTCCATATGTAAGGCTTGCTTCTCAATGAAATCCCAAGCCTCATCAATCGCCATGTCCATGAAGGTACCGGCGGAGAGTAGTTGGAGATTGAACTGGGTGTTTCCGTCCAGCCCTTTGAAGTAGATCTCCAACAACTCGATCTTTGGAATCCCATGATGTGGGCAATCCAAAAGAATATCCTTGAACCGCTCCCAAGATTTGGACAAGCTCTCCTTGTTCTTCATGATGAAAGCATTGATCTTTCCTCTCATTTCAGCAGTCTTTGAGGGGGGGAAAGAATTTGGTTAGGAATTCCGTAGTCATCTCCTCCCATGTGCTAATTTTTCCTGGAGGAAGAGATTGATACCAAGTAAGAGCTCTATCTTTTAAAGAAAAGTAAAAAGGTCTTAGCTTGTAGTTGTTATTTTCAATTCTGGGAGGTCGCAAGGTCTCCATCAAGATCTCGTAGTTTTGAAGATGTTGATGCGGCGACTCCCTCTCTAGCCCTCCGAATTGACATTGGCGAATCATGGCTAGAACTTGCGGTCGAAGTTCGTAGTCATGATCCGCTGGATCTCCTAGGTTCACTCCTGGACGCCTCAGCTGTTGATTAGGGTTCATCCTTTGACCTAGGGTTTGCGGGATTCCTGCAAGAAGAACATCTCGGACTGGTATCCGAGGTGGATGTACATCGACCGGGGCGTCAGGTACTGGAATCTGCCTCGGTCGAGGATCAACTACTGGATCCTGCATCGGTCGAAGTAGAATCTGGTTCCGAATGGCTGCAATCTCAGCTTCGATTGCTGCAGTCCTGGCATGATTCTCTTCTTTCTCTTGCCTTAGCTCTTCTTTACTGAGACGTAGCAGCTCCTGCGTCTCTCTCAATTGGGCCGCAAGATCGTGATCGTCTTGTTGGGCCATCTTCGCTTCTCTTAAGCGTCTCTTGTATGTCTTTTCTGGTTCGGGATCGTAAGGAACGATTTCCTTTCCAGCGCGGGTTCTTCGCATATACCTAAGAAAGAACCTGCAAAAGTCACTCAAGTAGAGTGGTTAGACAAAACGGGGCAAGCGCCCCAAGAGCAAACCATCCCGGCTCGGTCTAGACCAAGTCCCCGGCAACGGCGCCAAAAACTTGTTCGCTCCAAACGGTGTGTGCAAGCTTTAAATTTATAACCCTAGACTTAAGCTTAAAACAAGGATGCGAACCCGCAGTGTACGGGTCAATCGTAGTAAAAGCAAGAAAATTCCAGGGGTCGATCACAGGGACTTGGTGAAACAAAGTCAAAACGGTATGCTACGTTAATTCTAACCACAAGAGCGATTAACACAATCAAAGATGAATAAGATGTCAAATAAGCAAACATGCAATTCTAGGGATTAGGGCATCTAGTTGTGGTTCCAACTCAAGATCTATAGATAAGCGGACAAAGCTGAGATTTTTGCGTGGGGAAGGTGTTTCTAAAGTGGAGTAGATCACCGGGTAAGTCTCACTACACACTAATCCTAAACCGTAACTCCTATTACCGGGTAAGTCTCAAGGAATCAAGATAAAGAACTATAACCTCAAACTAACACACCATCTAAGGGAATAGAATCAACCTTTACCGGGTAAGTCTCAAGCTAACTCACAAAGATGGGATGGAAGCACACTCAAACCCCAATAAAGGACAAACCTTTATTACCTACACTTATGATCGTTAGTACACAAACTAAGGAATTACCGGGTAAGTCTCATCCTAAGCTTGCATTGAACCAGGAAAGGTGTAATAAGAATAGGATTTAGCAAACTCTAACACTTAACTCTCAGTTTAAGGTCGGATAAGTCACCTCGGTCAGAAGAATTCCATCCCGGCCGAGATGTTCATCGACTGAACGAGATGCTTAGGGTTAAGGTTAAAGACTCGAACTTTCAGGATCCTACTGGAATCTAAGATTATTCTATCATTGTTTTTCCCACAACCTTCAGCCAATCACCCTAGAATCACACAAGGAAATTAGCCACTCATCATCATAATGAAAGTATTAAAATATATGGGAAGAAGGTGAATATTTGAACAAAGAAGAATTTAATGAAAAAGACTTCAATAACTGAATCAAATATCACAACAAAGCGTTCCTTGGATAATAATCCAACAAGACAAGACAACAAGGAAAGGAATTGAAGACAATCTTACAAAACCCTTCAAAAAGCTATAAAAAGCTATGATCTTCAATCTTCCTTCAACCTTCAAAAAGGTTCTTCAAAACTCCCAAATTGGAGTATACTGCGGCTGCTGCGCGTGTGGGGTATGCTGCGTCGTATGCGGGATGATAGCGGCCTTCCAAATTGTGGAAATCCAACCCTTTTTATAGGAAAATAACCCTCCAAAGATAATAAATCTTAAGAAGATATTATCCCATAAATATAGGTAAAATATATGATTCTGCATATCTCCTTCCTTCCAGAAGCTCAGCCCAAAAATATAAGATCACTTTCCAAATTTAAAAGATCTCTTCCAAGAATAAAATTTTCTCGCCGCGTCCTAGGTATTCGCCTCGGTCGAGTCGGCGTCTCTGGATCGCCTCGGTCGAGGTGAACCTCTGGTCAACCGAGGTGACTCACAACTGAATGTAGACTCTCTCAAAACTGGTCCAAAGCAAATCTTCAATCCATGGCTATGCTTCCTGGATGTAGCTCCAAATGACTCTTGACTCCTTTTGCTCCTTTTTGATGCAAAACGTACCATATTACCTGCAATTACAACGAAACTAGGTGTAGACCTCGATTCTCGCAAAGGTAGATGAAATGGTAGTAAAATCACATAATGTATATACAAACATGCAGATTATGAAAGATAAAACGTCCAAACAAACCCTAAAATATAGACTATAATTCATGCTATCAATATCCTCCATCTTCCTTCTTCGTGTGAGCCACCAAAAGGTCCTTCAATTGCTTCACATCATTCTTAAGGGAGATGAGTTGATTATCATTTGATGGAGTGTCCTTAAAATTGACTCTCTTAACTTCATTTTCGGCTCCTTGATGGGAGTACTTCTCCATATGCAAAGCTTGCTTTTCAATGAACTCCCAAGCTTCGTCTATCGGCATATCCATGAATGTGCCGGCGGAAAGTAGTTGAAGATTGAATTGAGTAGCTCCATACAATCCCTTGAAGTATATCTCCAACAACTCTATCTTTGGAATTCCATGGTGTGGGCAATCCAATAGAACATCTTTAAATCTCTCCCATGACTTGGACAAACTCTCCTTGTCCTTCATGATGAACGAATTAATCTTCCCTCTCATTTCAGCGGTCTTGGAGGGGGGAAAGAACTTTGTTAGAAACTCCGTCGTCATCTCTTCCCAAGTGTTGATCTTTCCGGGTGGAAGAGATTGATACCAAGTAAGCGCTCTGTCCTTCAAAAAAAAGTAGAATGGCCTTAGCTTGTAGTTGTTGTTTTCTAGCCTTGAAGGTCTCAAGGTCTCCATCAAGATCTCGTAGTTTTGCAAATGCTGATGCGGAGACTCCCTCTCTAAACCTCCAAATTGGCATTGGCGGATCATGGATAGAACTTGCGGTCGAAGTGCGTAATCATGCTCCGCTGGATCACCTAGGTTGACTCTTGGACGCCTCACTTGCTTATTAGGGTCCATTCTCTGTCTTAGGGTTTGTGGAATTCCAGCAAAAAGAACATCTCGGACAGGCATCCGAGGTGGATGTATCTCGGCCACGGACACTGGGACTGGGTCCTGCCTCGGTCGAGGATCTGGTCGATGCAGAATTTGGGCTCGTAGATCGGCCATATCAGCTTCAATCTCTGCAGCTCTTGTGCGAGTCTGCTCTCTTTCTCCCTGTAGTTCTTCCTTGTTGAGGTGCAGCTGTTCCAGTGCCTCCTTCAATTCGGCCTCAAGATCGCGATTGTCTTGGTTGGCCATTTTAGCTTCTTTCAAGCGTCGTTTGTATGTCTTTTTTGGTTCGGGATCGTAAGGAACGACTTCCTTCCCAGCACGGGTTCTTCGCATAAACCTAAGAAAAAGATCCTGCAAAAACACACAAGTATAGTGGTTAGTAGCAACAAGGGCAATTGCTCCGAAAGACAACCGCAACCGCCTCGGTCTAGACCAAGTCCCCAGCAACAGCGCCAAAAACTTGTTAGCTCCAAACGGTGTGTGCAAGCTTTAAAGTTATATCCCAAGAAGAATGCTTAAAATAAGGATGCGAACCCGCAGTGTACGGATCAATTGTAATAAAAAGAAAGAATTCCAGGGGTCGATCTCAGGGACTTAGATGAAACTAAGCAAGAATAGGTTGTCAATGTAACTAATAACCACAAAAGCAATTAAAGTAATCAAAGATGATAATAAGGTCAAATAAGGGGAAATGCGGATTCTAGGGATAAAAGCATCTAATTGTGGTTCCGACTCAAGATCTCAAAGAATAATGCGGACAAAGCTGAGATTTTGTAAAGTGAAAGTGTTTCTAAGGTGGGAACAGATTACCGGGTAAGTCTCACCACTCACTATCCCAAACCAATGCTCTTATTACCGGGTAAGTCTCAAGGTACTAAGGAAAGGAATTATAATCTCAACCAACACACCACCTAAGGGAATAGAATCAACCTTTACCGGGTAAGTTTCAGGCTAACTCACAAAGATGGGATGAAGGCACACTCAAACCCCAATAAAGGATAACCCTTTATTACCTACTTGTATGATAATGGGTAAACAAAATAAGGAATCGTCGGGTAAGTCTCATCCTAGGCTTGCATTGAACCAGGAAAGGTGTAGTAAGGATAGGATTTGGCAAACGAGAACACTTAACTCTCAGTTTCAGATCAGGAAAAGGTTCACCTTGTTCAGTCAAGTTCCATCCCGGTCGAGATGTTCATCGACTGAGCGACGTACTCTAGGGTTAAGGTTAAAGACTTGAGCTTTCAGGGTCCTACTGGGATTAAGATCATTTTATCATTGTCTTTCCCACAACTTTCAGCCAATCACCCTAGAATCGCATAAGAAATTTAGCCACTCATCATCATGAAAACAATAATCGAATAAAGGTGAAGGAATGAATATTCGAACAAGTAAACCTTAAGAAAAAAGCCTCAATAACTGAATCGAATAAACGAAAAATCAGCGTTCCCTCTAAAGCTAACTCCAAACTATGAATCCTTCCTTCCTTGATCTTCAATTCTTCCTTCAAACCTCCAGAAAATATCCTTAATTATTTTGTGTAGAATATGGTGTAGAGGATGATGCTAATTTGTAGAAAATTCAACCCTTTATATAGGAGAATTATCTTCCAAAGATAATAATATCTTAAAAAGATAATTTCCTATAAAATATATTCATATCTCTAAAATAGATCTTCCTAAAATAAGATCTTCCTTTCGGAAATCCAACCCAAAAATATAAGATATCTTCTTTCCAAAATTAAAAGATCTCAGCCAAAAAATATGATCTCGCCGGTGGCAGGGTGTTTGCCTCGGTAGGAACGCTCCTCAAGATCACCTCAATCGAGGTGACACTGTAGCTGACCGAGGTGAATCTCAACTGAAAGTGAAATCTTTCAAATCTGGTCCAAAGTAAATCTTCTTTATTAATTCCATGCTTCTTGAGTTCTTCTTTAAGCTCCAGAATGTAGCTCCAATGACTCCTTAGCTCCTTAGCTCCATTTCGATCCAAAACGTGCCATTTTACCTACAATTACAACGAAACTTGGTGTAGACCTCGATTCCAGTAAAGGTAGATGAAACAACAATATAATCACATATTATACATCCATACATGTAGATTATTGAAGATAAAATGTCCAAACAAGTCCCAAAATATAGACTATAATACATGCTATCAGAGAGAGAGAGAGAGAGTTGCTGAGAAACAGAGGGTGAGAGAATGCAGAGGGTGGTCATCATCTCCGGTGTGGTGGGGCGTCTTTGGATGCCGATCAGAGAAGGAGAAGGAACGCACGAGTGAGAGAGAGGGCAAAGGAAGCTGAAGAGAGGAGGGATGAGAAGAGGCTGCTACTGCGTGAAGAGGGAGAGGTAGAGATGAGGTATGAGGTGAGGGAGTAGACTGGGTGCAAGCTAACGCAAGTGTGGCCATGTAGGTTGGGCAGCACCAGGGGCAACGAGGAGGTGAAACAAGGAAGGCTGGTCAGCCAAGCGTCACAGGAAAGTTGGTCAGCCAAGCGTCACAGGAAAAGAAAATGTTGGGAAAGAAGGAATAAAAGGAAAAAATAAAATAACTCGATCGAAATACACTTGAACGGGACTTTTGAATCGGAAAACTTATTCTCAACTTTTTCGTAACAAAATTTACGAAAAAATATGAAAATCAAATATATGTAAATATATTCATAAAATATTTAAGCTATTAAAATATCGATAAAAGTTATCGAAAACGCGCCAAAATTTTGGACGTTACATTTTATTTGCATAGAGGATTTTGTACGTCATAAGTTGTTGGTTAGTTCATAGAAAAGAGTACAAAGAAAAGCCTATTCAATACCCATCGTGGGTATAAAAATCGACAACCAAATGTTTGAACCACCAAAACATGCCATTGCCATTGAGCTTGGACATGCCCAAAACATCACCAGCCTACAAGGCCTAAGACTAAAATATACGTAATAAGCAAGATACTAACATAAAACAAGATCTATAGGCTCTCCCCGATCTCGCCCGGGAATGTTGCATATATTAACCTGTACACATGGGTAAGGATGAGACGAACCACCAATGCCTCTGGCAACATGATGACATCGAAGATAATGTTGTTCCGAGTATACCAATTGTAATATACCATCGCCGAGCATGAGAACACTTTGGCACTGGTACAACGATCCCTCCCCGTCGCTCTCTTCTTCAACCATCTTAGTGCTGAAGCTAGGGATGTGATGCCGCCAAATATATTGACTTGTCTTTGAATACTTCTCCAAATTGTTCTTGAGTATGTACACCGGAAGAAAAGGTGGTCATGTGTCTCGTCCTCCCTTTGACAAAGTCGAAAAATTGGATCAACGTTGAGGAATGTCATTCTATCATGTGTTGATAGCCTCCCTATCGTTGCCATCCAAAAAATGAAAGCATGTTGTGGCATATTCCTTCCATCCCATACCACCCGGTGTCATGCTACTCATTCACCTTTTCCCCTCAACATATTATATGCATTCATGACCTTAAAATTTCCCCTCTACATAGGCTATGTAGAATGTCACCAAGGCTATCTTTATTGTTCACCTTCTCTACCAGTGTATCCTGACTACTAAAGATTGCCTTGATAAGAGGCGAGTCCCGACAGTTAGGAGTCCAGTCATTCGGCTCCTTGACTTGAAGATATCGATGATGTTTCCACTTAACTCATAGGCTCTCCCGACCTTCATGTATATGCTAAAAGTGTTTGGACATAAATAAGTTGTTCTAATTATGTAGCTGCAGTAATACAAACCCCCCTCACTTTTTGCCTACATACCTTGTCCCCAGCTACTCTCAGACGCTTCCACAAAAATTGTCGACATAGCTTGATCACTCATTCAATAACCAATATTGGAATAGGCAGGATCGAGAGGCAAAATGGTGAGGGAACATCCCCAACAACCCTTACTACACAAGGATCAATCACTAGATCAAGCAAAAGGGAAATCAAGGAGAAGGTTGTCTAAACCATCTACAAGTACTATCATTCAAGGATCAATCACTAGATCAAAAGCAAGAGTCATTCAAGAAGAGGTGTATAGCTTGTTGGTGTCCTTAGCTTAATTCTAAGTAGACCATTGGTGATCTTTTTGTGGCTAGGTCTTCCTTAGTCACATTGATGACGATTCCAGCCATGGAGACCATAGAGGAGATGCCACGCACATGTGAGAATGGAAAGGAAGACAAAAGTTGAAGTTTTGGAGCTTCTAAGTTATTTTTAAGACGTTTTATTACATTTAAGCTCTTCACATTCTAAAGGTAGTTTTCATTTATTATTTTTAGGATTACTTTTAATTCTTTTAGATGGAGGCTTTTAAGGCTATAAAAGGCCTTCCCCTACACGTTTTTAGGTTAGATCATCTTGAACAAATTTTGTGATATCCGACTCTTCATCCATGAAGGTTTCATCCTATTCATTCCAATTTAATCAAAAAGAGAGCATTTGATTGAATCGTTGTGAGTCATTGCTAGGTTGTTATTGTGTTCACTAATCTCACTAATGGTTGGTGCTTTTAGTTGATTCTAGTTCATCCTTGTGCTTGTCTCGATTTGAAGACTTGTGTAAAGTAGAAGAAAGAAGGGTTAAGGTAATTCATTGTTTGGGTTTTGATCCAATCGGTCAAGGTTTTAGTAAGTATATCTTGGTTCTTCTTGATCTATTTTCATCAATTCATCCATTCCATATTTCATATATAATATCATCATCCACCATCCCATGTCTCTTCTTTCTTCTTTCTTTCATTGTCAAAATCTCCCTACCTAATATTATTGATCTCAACCAAGATTTAGCGCCGAGATTTCTAACTTGAAGGGTTTTCATGGACTTCTAATCTAGATCCGTCATTGCGGCCTCAACCCCGTATCACAAAAGCTATCAATCCCCTGGATTACTGAAGTTATTAGTTCATGTCTACCTACAAATGAGATATGTTTCTGATTCCATGTATTCAGATGGCAGTCAATCCTATCTAGTAGCAGTGTGTACTCTACAACTCGAAGTATGTGAGGTGCCATTGGAATTCCAATGTACCTAGAAGGAAAAAGATCCAACGGGGAGTCTAGTAGCCGCCATCAGCTCCTCAATCTCTTCGTCTAGTACCGATGCTAAGTACATTGACGACTTAGCCAAGCTTACCCTCAACCCAGACATTCCTCCAAACATATTCAAACACCCCATTGTAGTGCATTCGATATTTCTCGATTTCGATCCTAATCTACCCGATTCCAACCTAATCGACTCAATTCCGACATAATCTATAACCTAAACAAACTCAATTCCAACATAATCAAATCAATTCGGAGATAATCTAACCTAAAGAAATCAAACCGTGAAACTCGTAATCGGGATTCTCAGTTTACCTCAGATGTAGTGTGTTTCCGCTTGTAGAAGAGTCATCGTCCATCACCATCTTGATCCATTGTCGGGATGATCGCAATCTCACTCTCGCTTTCGGTTTCGCTCGCTTCCTTTTCTGGGAGATGATGATTGCGGCTGGTTGCTGCGGATGCGCAATTTGTAGGGTTTTTGCGCGCGCGTTTGAATTCCAGATGCGTGGGCATTTGGATTGTGCGCGAGTACGGTGGATTGTGCGCGAGTACGGCGTTTAGTAAATCCAGAATTCCAGATGTGTTGGCATTTGAACTGTGCGTGAGTACAGCGTTTAGTAAATCCCCGTGTGTATAGTAGTTCCGTTAAAAACACACACACAAATTACAGTTGCCCGGTCGGTTTAATAGTGTGGCAGGTTGTGCCTTATATATAGTATCTGTTCATTGGCTTAGGTTGGGTAGACAGCTTCTCTTCTATGTCTGCAAAGCCCGAACCGAGTGCAGCTATATTTATAAAAATTGTAAAATTCTTAAATACAGCAGTATTTAAAATGAATTACAGTTGTTTGAAATTAAAAACCTAAGGCTTGGCAAGAAGCAAAAAGCAAGTAGAAGACATAAAATAATTTCTTATATTTTCCTCCTTGCTTGCTTGGGGGCTCGCCACTGGATAAATACTCTTCTTTGTACGCTGTATCTGGCAAGAGCAGGAAACAAATGAAAATACAGTTTACAATAGTAAAATCCAATAAAATGGGGACATCCAACCTGTTTGAAATGCAGTCCTATGTGATGAATCAAAATTGCAGTTTATGTGATGACAGTGGGCTTCTCGCGGCCTGTGAAATCTTTTAACTTGGAAACAGACAACGCCAGGTCTACACATTGTCAATGCAGTCTCATAATTAGTTGTACAATATTATAGCAACCAAAACCAAATTAGGGCAAGGAGATTGAATACTAACCTATCAATGGTTTTAATGCTGTTTGGGCGTCAATCTCGTGCTTACTACTGTCGGGCTCAAACTGCTCGACATAAACCCTAACTGTCGCCCCAGCTGAACCAGTACCCTGCCACATTTTTATTTATCATTATTTTAAATCATCCCTGTCCAAGGATACAAAACCAAATTAGAGCAAGGAGATTCTAAGCCTCAGTTATCACATACCGATAAACGGAATATAATCCTTGATCCATCTGTAAATATAAATCGGATCCCTTGCTTTGATACAACACTACCATCAACCTGGCACGCAATGTAAACATGGTTGGGGTTCACCATCTTTCCTTCATTTCTTTAACAAACTCAAACCAATTATTAAAAACCAACCAGAGGACTTACAGGGTCCGTGTATGTGAAATCATCAGCAACCTCGAGTATATAATCCCCTGTTCAATTATTCACTTTTAGCATTCCATTTTATAAGTATATGCACATCATAGTTGTCACAAGTTAGTAGCACTACCATAATTGTCTCCTCTCTTGCTCTTGCTCACCAACTCTCTAAGATACTCCATCATTTTGTTGGCTCCTTCAGATTCACAATCCTGCAAGGTAAAGCCTCAATGTTAACCACCACTCTTCAGGCTCACTACTTCTTCATAATTTACAAAGGCAATATTCAGAACATGGGCAGAAATATAAATAATATGTGGTGCTGCTGCTTACTTCATAATCATATCTAGAGAAGAAGTTTCTTCCATAAGTTGCCCAATGCTCTTTAACTACATCAGCTACAGAAACCAACTTCTCACCAGGTTTCTTGCCCTTGTTCCGGTATGCAATAATCGAAAGCCATGCTAATACAGCCCTGTAAGCAAACAAGATTTTAAGTAGGTTGCCACTTCGTTTGGCAAAAATGTAGAAACACTAAAGTATCTTTATTGCATCAGGTATAATTTAACATAGAAAATTAGGCAACCACACCCAAATATAATCACAAAAAGGTTGGGGAAACAAATTTTAACCAGTCAACTTACAACCCCTTACAAATATACTACTCCAGACCAAAGTCCATGAAGAAAATGGAAGAGAAGCATATAGCAAGCTACACTATACCATATTCCATCCTTTTCACGGATGTGATCTGAACCTGTTCCAAAACTTTCTTCACCACAAACGGACAAGTTTCCAGAATCCATAAGATTTCCAAAGAATTTCCAACCAGTGGGAACCTGAAAAGTGACATCTCATAAGCAAAATGAAAGGCAGGAACAGCCTTCTTATAAGCTGATCGCATTTTCCTGATCATTTATCAAAAAAACGCACTTACCTCAAAGAAAGGAAGATTCAGCTTTGTAGCAACTCGATCAAGAGCACCACTTGTGGGCATGGATCGGGCTAAACCCTGTCATGCACAAAATGTCACTATGAAAACAGTTTTTCCATGATCATCATGATCCTTCATAAAATATTCACAGTCATTCATTTAAACTCCATTTTCTGAAATAAATTAAAAAAAACTACATAACTTTGAAATGTGAAATATTTATAGATATTTTCTGGTAGAGAAGGCCAAGCCTCTGTGCTGTAAAGAAGCTTTATTGGGGAAAAAATCTAAGGGCGTGTTGGATAAAACGATTTTTTTGGTAGTTTAAGCTTTTTACATAGTTTGAGCTTATTGGGTTAAAAATCTAATATTTGTTTGATAGGGGGTTTATTTCATGGTGAATTTTCCAAAAAGAACAAGTTGAAAACAAATAAAGTAAAGAACGTGAAAAAATGTTAGAAGGGTATTTTTGAACAAAATAATTGAAAGGTAATGAAAAATCAATAAAAAGCTTTCTCAAATAGATTGAAAAATCTACCAAAAAATCTACATAAATCCTAAACTCCACCGAGAAAGAAGAAATATAGAGCTCGTTGTCTTGCCTTAATTCCACTTTGGAAGTATGGAATGGAAGCATGTGCGTTTGCCGCAATAATTGCAACGGAGTCTGATGGAGTAACAAAGAATCCTTGACCTAGAATCATGTTTCTGTCTCCATCACCTGCAAGCAAAAGTTACAGCTTAGTTTGAACAAGTATCCCACATAGATGCGTGGAGTGTGGAACTATCTGAATCTTCTCAGGGCCCGTTTGGTTCCAGCTCCGGAAACGGAAAGTAAACGAATTTAGTCCATATGTATATCCTTATTCATAAAATTTTGTGGAATCATTCCTTGTGAATTAATGCAAAATACACTTGTTTCCCCACATTTTGTTAGCCTATAGGGTATCAAAAGTAATCACGCTCTACTTCAATTCCTTCACACCACAAGGAATGATTCCACAAACCTTCATGAACAATGGTATACATATGGAGTAGATTCGTTTCCATTCCGTTTCCGATTCCGGAGTTAAAACCAAACGGGCCCTCAATATGTAAAAAAGGATAGCAGCAGATAGAAATGAATGAGAGGAAAAAAGATAAGTAACCAATAGAAAAACAAGAAAAGCAGTTGTTAGTGAAAGTTCGAAAGGGACTTTCTGCGGAAAAAAGTTCCTCTCAGATAAAGCAGTTCAATATTAGATAGGTTAATAATTTAACCGTGTTTTGAATAAAACTTAAGTTTATCCAGATCTATCATGCAACTGTAAAAACAGGGAGGTACAGAAATAGAGACAATTTCTGCACATCTATAAAATGGTCACATACCATCACTTGCAGCTCCAAAGTCTGGAGCATTTTCACCATACATAATGTCAACCAATTCCTTAGCATAGCTGTTAAAATCATATTAAAAAACAAAGATGAAATAAACGGACTATTAACCCATTCCTGGCGAATCATTAGCTGTACAACAAGAAGACTGCATTCTTACGTAAGATTAGGATCTGGATGCCCATGTCCAAAATCTTCAAGAGGAATACCATTGTAAATCGAATCCTACAAAATATGAGATAGTTTATATGAAAACACACAACATGAAAATCGATTCTCAATGGCAATGACTCGTATGAATGACTTACCGTCCCAGCCCCCAGCTTGTCTACAAAAATTGGTTTTGCATAAGCACCGGCAACAGCATGCATAGCATCAAATATAAGCCTGAGAAAGACAATAGGGAAAACACACAAAAGAGGTTGAAGCACAGCCAAAACTAAATGGAAATTTGTGAAAAGGTTACAAGAAATATCAAAACGAACATCATGATTAAAGAGCTCCAATTTGTTTTGTCGACAGAAGAAAGGGTATTCCTTACCTGAAATCTGATCGTTCTAACAGACTTTTAAGAAGCTGAAAATCAAAAACACTCTGCAAAGAAAGAAAAAAGCTACATCTAAGCATTCAACCATCAATTTGCCAAATTAAACAAACTATCACCATAGGATGAGGAGTGCTGTATTTGTTCTGCACTTACTTCCATAAGTTCCATATAATCAGCAACAGGGTCAACCACTTCAACACTAAAGTTTCCAAATCTTGTTACCCCTTCAGTTGATAAGTCAACATCCGGAACCTCCGCAATCTTGATTTCAGAAATCTGCAAGAAACATCACAAAGCAAAATTTCAGGTCCATAAATTAAAAGATATTTGCACACATGTGAAAATTGATCCCGTCAAATTTATTATAACCAATTATGCACATACTCAAGTCTTCAATTTGAACTAAATAATAGATTTCACCCCTTCATCTCAATAAAAGCAGGCTGATAGAATGGACCACTTACTGAGAGTGTATTGCCATAAATCTTGTCAGTAATGGACTCTGGTGCTGGTTGCCCACTGCTGTAATTGAACTGTAATGACAGAAATGTTAGGAACTAGATTGGGACAAAGTATTTGAACGGATCACTCATAAGTGATATCACCGTGTCACAAACTACATGACATGAAATGCAAAAGCTCTTTCAGATTTAGGGCAACCATTATGCTAGCCACAGAAACTGTGGAGGAGGAATGACAACACAGAGAAAAGAAATACTACATCAAGTGGGTGCTCAAGCCACAAGGAATGTCAAATGAAAGAGTATAACAAAGGTGGATAATGTGCATGGATAATTTCATCAGCTTCGCTGCTGTTAACGTTATATCCATGAAGCAACTCTACAACTCGCATATCAATTCAGGAACAAACATTCTAAATTACCTGCATGCACTGCCCTTACAAAAAACATAATGTCCTACATATCTAATGTAGAGCCTACATTTACAGCCTCTAAGGAACAAATCTAACCTCAAGTGAGGCTATATGCCAATGCTGACAATGCCCTCAAGGCTTGTACCGTTTCCAATATCAATCCAACAACTCAACACTTTTAGAATAAACTAGAGAAGTATTCCTGACTAATTGTTCAAATTCGGAATAAATATAGCATGGCTCAAGTAAAATACAACAACGATGGAAAAAGGTAAAAACAATAAGAAGGGAAAGGCAGTGACTCGATTAAGTAAGAGAGATTATAGGGCTTAGTTAGCTAAAGATCTCAACGCTTTATGTACTATATATTTCCCAATGACTCAATGAATAAAACACACTTCAGCATATCTGCTTATATGGTATCAGATTCTTGATCCTTTCAAAGAATCAAACAACCGGGGCGACATGGCTGAACACTCCTCAACTCTTGCAAACACACATGAACCCACCTAATCATTCTGACAAGCATTGTCAAGTTAACACCCACAAATTACATTAGCTGGAAGCAACCGATCTTAGCAACCCTAGAAGGATATGATTTGGACGGTTATATCCTAGGTACGATCGATATTCCATCACAAACATTACCCAACTCTACTGATATCAACCCAACCTACAAAACTTATCTTCGCCAAGATAGATTGATTTACGGATAGATCTTGGGAACGCTATCCACTGAGGTTGCGAGTTTCGTTGCAACGGCAAAAACATCTCATGATGTGTGGGAATCTCTCCGTCTTACATACGGATATCCATCCAGAGGACATGTGAAGCAGATTAAAGAGAGATTACGCACCATGGCTAAAGGCAGTGACTCGATTTCTGCATATATGCAGAATATAAGGAAAGCGACGAATCTTCTTGCCTCACTTGATTCCCCGGTGTCGACCGAAGACCTTACTGATTATGTCCTGAGGGGCCTTGATGAACCATATCTGCCTGTTGTACACGCTATCAACGCAAGAGACTCGGCTATATCATTTGAGGAACTACATGAAAAGCTCATAAATCATGAACTCTCCTTGAAGCACAATCACAAAGAAGCAGGTGGAGTTATGACGGCGTTTACTGCACAGAACAAATCCTCGAAGAACAATGGTAAGTCTTCTAATTCCACTGCATATCTGCACGCTACTCAATCCCAAACACAAAACCATCGCTACAACCAAACTCAGAACTCCAACCAAACCCATAACCAGAGTTACAATGGCAGTCCTAAACCTTTCAAAGGGAGGTGTCAATGGTGTAGGCAAGTGGGTCATGTATTGGCTCAATGTCAGGTTTATAGAGCATTGCACCCTACCATTGAAGTTCCTTCATCAGCCAAGTTCCCATCCATGTCAGTCCACCAAACAAATGCAGTTAGGACCCAACAATCCACCACACCTTGGCTAGTGGATAGTGGTGCATCACATCACGTCACGAATGATCTGAACAATCTAGCATTGCACTACCCGTACAATGGTCAAGATGAAATGGTAATAGAAAATGGTAAGGGTCTTCCCATCACTCATATTGGCTCTACTAAGAAAGAAACTAAGGTTGATGATGTCACATTGTCTAATGTTTTATGTGTGTCAACAATGTCTAAAAACATAATCTCTATGTCCAAACTCACAAATGATTCTTCTTATGCTGTCATTTTCAAGGCTGATAGTTTTCTTGTGCAGGACCTCAAGTCCAACAACACAATTCTTAGAGGACCTTGTGTCGATGGTGTTTACATTTGGCTTCAATCCAGTCCTTTGGTTAACACTGCAGTTCGAGTCAGTCCCGAGTCTATGCACCACAGGCTAGGGCATCCTTCTACAGAAGTCTTTAGTTACTTAAATAAAAGTGTTAACCTAGGTTGTTCCTTATTTCATCAACAAAATTGTATGTCTTGCAATTTTAATAAAATGCATAAACTTCCTTTTTATTCATCTTCAATTCGTTCTACAACACCTCTCGAAATTATCTACAGTGATGTGTGGAGTTCTCCTGTTCGATCTTATGATGGATATAAATACTATGTAATATTTGTGGACCATTACACAAAATATACGTGGTTATATCCTATTAAGGTTAAGTCTGAAACAAAAGCCATTTTCATTCGATTCAAGTCCTTAGTTGAGAATTATTTCAAACACAAAATCAAAATACTTTACTCCGATAATGGTGGTGAGTATATAGCTCTTAGGACTTTTCTTGGTGATAATGGGATCACACATTTAACCACTCCTCCACATTCTCCGGAACACAATGGTCTCGCAGAGAGAAAACATTGTCACATAGTGGAAACAGGTCTATCCCTCCTCACTCACTCATCTATGCCATTGAATCATTGGCCTTTAGCAATGATCATGTCCACATATCTAATTAATATGTTGCCATCACCTTCCCATAGTTACACTACACCATTTCAAAACCTTACCAAACTAAAACCGAACTATGACAAATTGAGAACCTTTGGTTGTCCATGTTTCCCTTGGCTAAAGCCTTATACCACCAATAAACTGGAGCCAAAATCCTTGTCCTGTGTGTTTATTGGATATTCGAACACACAAAGTGCTTATCAGTGTCTCCATCCAATCACCAAAAGAGTCTATGTTTCTAGGCATGTTCGTTTCATAGAAGATGAGTACCCTTACCGCCTTATGTCAGCCAAACCATGTCCTCCCACAGATCTAAGTTTCGAATGGGCCCAATTTGGTTTACCTGTCATACATATACCCTCTTCATCATCCACTACTCAATCACCCACCACATCTCCTGTGCAAAATGATGATTCTACGTCCAGCTCTTCATTACCAAATACATCTATTTTAGCACCTGCCTCAACCATACCTCCATCACCTTTATCTGCTACCACTTCTACGCCCCAAGTCATGCAACAGAACCCACCACCATGCATACCTAACCTTCCTCGTGAAGGTGTGGTAACGAGATCTCGTAACAATGTGGTAAAACCCATCAAAAAGCTCAATTTAAATGTCATTGTAGGCTCACCTACACCTTTAGAACCCAAGTCTATTACCCAAGCTCTAAAGAACCCCGAGTGGCGTGCAGCCATGCAAAGTGAATACGATGCTCTTTGTTTGAACAGGACTTGGGAGCTTGTGCCTGCGACGTCGATTGCAAATCTGGTGGGATGCAAATGGATTTTTCGGATCAAATATCACCCTGATGGCAAGATTGACAGGTTCAAGGCAAGGCTTGTTGCAAAGGGATTCAATCAAAGGCCTGGCTGCGACTACATTGAGACATTCAGTCCAGTCGTCAAGCCCGTAACAGTTCGGGTTGTGCTTGCTCTAGCTACCTCCAATGGTTGGCCATTGCGACAATTGGACATTAACAACGTTTTTCAGCAAGGTAGGCTTTATGAAGATGTATATATGAAGCAACCACTTGAATTTGTTGACAAAATATATCCAAATCACATTTGCAAACTAAAGAAGGCCATCTACGGCTTAAAGCAAGCACCTAGGGCTTGGTACAATGAGTTAAGAATGTTTCTCTTGAGTCTTGGGTTTGTTAATTCCATTGCTGATGCTTCACTGTTTGTGTATGCCGAGGGTTCTTCACTTATTTACTTAGCTGGTATATGTTGACGATATTATCGTCACAGGAAACTCTACAAGGCTTGACAACCTCATTGCAATGCTCTCCAGAAGGTTTTCACTGAAAGATCTTGGTACCTTATCATACTTTCTTGGTGTAGAGGTACAACACATGCCTGGATGTATTTTTCTGTCACAAAGAAGGTATGTTCTGGATCTTCTGATTAAAGCAGGGATGAGTGATACTAAACCTGTCTCCACACCAATGTCGCCAGGGGATATTCTTCATAGTGTTGTTGGTGATCCGATTCCATCTCCAACTAATTACAGGACCTTAGTCGGCAGTCTTCAATATCTCTATCTGACACGCCCTAACGTGGGCTATACAGTGAACAAACTCTCCCAGTATATGCATTCTCCAAAGTCTGTGCACTGGACTGCACTTAAAAGATTGCTTCGTTACCTAGCTGGGTCTCTAGATTTGGGTATTCGAATTGCTGCGTCACCAACTACAAATCTTCATGGTTTTTCGAATGTTGATTGGGCAGGTGACAAGGCAGATTATATCTCTACAACAGGCTACATCATCTACATGGGTTCCACACCAGTAAGTTGGAGCTCAAAGAAACAACGCTCTGTTGCTAGGTCTTCTACTGAGGCAGTATACAAGGCGATTGCAGACACCACATCCGAAATCATATGGGTTACTCAGCTTCTGAATGAGCTCCATCAGAAACCAAGTCTTCCTCCTATTGCTTACTGTGACAATCTAGGTGCTACTTACCTATCAGCCAATCCAGTTTTTCATTCTCGAATGAAGCATATAGCCCTAGCATATCATTTTGTTCGTGAACAGGTTAGACGAGGGATGTTGCGTGTCAGTTTTGTGTCCACAAATGAGCAGTTAGCAGATATACTTACAAAGCCTTTAATGTGTCTTCGATTTCAACAATTATTAAGCAAGCTTCAGCTTCACAAGGGTCGCTTCACTTGAGGGGGAATGTCAAGGATTTCTAACTGTCTATATTCGTATCTTCTTGTTGATTAAGTAAGAGAGATTATAGGGCTTAGTTAGCTAAAGATCTTAACGCTTTATATACCATATATTCCCCAATGACTCAATGAATAAAACACACTTCAGCATATCTGTTTATACTATAGTGTTCCACAATAACAATGACTTACTGCACTGAGAAGGAACTAAAGAATAAAAATGATGGAAAAAGGTGATGAATTAGGTGGAAATGTCATTATGCTAATCTAAAAGGAACAAACAGTATCACTACAGATAGAATGATGTCAACTGTAGTGTTGCACGATAACAATGGCTTATTTTACTAAACAGTTAAGGAACTAGACGCACCTTGATGCCCCAGTCATACTCAGGACCACCAGGATTATGGCTTGCACTCATAATGAAGCCACCATTAGCCTACAGAAGTGTCATATATTAGCTAATGTTGATAGAAAGTAGCATGGAACATTTATATATTACAGATTTAGACCCCTTGCCTTCCTCTTCCTAATAACAGCAGAAACTGCTGGTGTTGACAAAATACCATCCCTGCAACAGAAAATAAAAACATATCATGCCACAAATGGAAAAGGAAGAAAGTTACATATTGTTCCCTTTGGTGATTAAAATTATGTAAATTTAGAAAGTGGAGTATTGATGGCTTCCTACAGACTTTTACAAAGCTTCATCAGTAGAATGAATAAGTTGAATGGGCTCATTAAAAACAAGGGGACTTCACTGACAGACATAAAAGGAGCCAAGCAGTTCATGAATACAACAAAGGAATGACAACTGGCAAGTAATTACTGCTTTTAGGGACACATCAACTAGTAGCACGGTGATGAATTGTTCTACGTCAAACGAAAGGTATTCAGGTATGATCCTAAGTTTGCAACTCTTCTGTTTACCACAACAATCAGCTACAAAAAAAATAAGCAAGAAGGACTCACTTTCCGACCAGAATTTTTCCAACACCATTTCCCGCAGCAACTTTAACAATTATCTGAACAAAAACAAAGCATCAACAGATGTAATTCCATATGGCAGATTATCATAATTCACAATGCAAAAGTTAACCGCAAGTTCACCTGAGCAGCCTCTCGATTAAAATAACGACCATCACCGCCCAACACCAACAGGCCGCCTTGATAATCCTCTGGTGGCAAAGAATTGAACAGTGCCTATCAACCACAGAGCTCCAATCAAAACGGAAACAATTTACAATTTTATTATATGACCAGAATAGGATTGATAAAAAAGAAAAACTAGGGGGCAGAGGAGATCTGAATTAATCCGAAATGTGGCAGAATTAAAACCTGTATCCAATTGGCTAAGTAATTCTCCTGCATAAACACCTTGACCTGGCCAAAAATACGAAATCAAATGCGAGCAAACAAGTTGAGGAATAAAACCTACAACTCCCGGTTCAAAACCAGCTATAACAGATACAGAATGGAAAGAACCTTTTTCCTGAGGCCGCTAGTTCCGGTCTTCTGCCCTTCAAATGGCTTAGTAGGAACCGAATTGATCTAAAGATCAGACAATAAAATGAATCAATCAGTATCTATCAGTGGATGACAACACATACACAAACTCCAAGAGAAAGATAAATCGATCGAAAGAGAGGCAGATACCGTGAAGCCCTGGGATTCGGCGAGAGTTGGAGAGGAAGAAGCTCTAACACAAAAGTGAGAGGGAGAAGGAGAGGAAGCTCCGACAGGCATCCTCTTCGACGCATTACAGCGGATTGAAAGAAACGAGGAAAAGGGGGAGAGTTGGAGGCAGTGATTGCCGATCACGGCAGTCTTACCGCCGCCAGTCGCCCTGCATAGGGAGAGTGAGGATTCTACTCCTAGTACGAATGCCATTGCAGATAGAGAGTGTAGGAGTGAGTGAGTGAGTGAAAAGGAGAGATATTATAATAGAAGAGAGAGCGGTGGGGATGAGAAAGGAAGAGATCTTGCAGAGGAATGAGAATGACACTAGCGCTGCCACTCTGCCACACGTCTCATTGTGGGGCATCCCTTGCAGTCACATGAACGGCCATGTTTGATGCTTCTTCCTTCTCCTCTGATTTTTATTATTTATTAAAATTATTTATCAACTTTTAAAATAAACTAAGGTTTTTTAAAGTCATTTTTGTATAATAAATACTAGTTGCCTAACCGTAAGCACACGGGCGATCGAGTTTATTTAATGAACTGATATCCGTCGATGTCCTCTTGTTCCGGTAGGTGTAGAAGGCGTTGATGAGTAAGCTAATACGTTTAAAATGAATATCTTTCGAGTCTTTAATTTGTCACCTAATCTACGGTTCTAGCTAGGTATGCGAGTGCAATAGCACTATTCTCACTTATTCGAGCAGAAAATCTTAAGCTACATTTGTTGAAATGAAGCCTAAATTTGTCAATGTAAGTGATACTATGTTTTCGTGTTATATTTTAGATTATTTTTGTGTGAATTTACTTTTATTTTGCATGATTTGAACATTCACATCTTTGTTAAAGTTTTAAATGTCAAAAGTATGTTTACTTCCTTTGTTTTGTATCTTTATAGGTATTTTTGGCCTTAAATAAAGCTTAAATGAAAACATTCAATCTCACAACTATTCTAAGGAGCAATCAACAATTCATCATCAAACTCACGAGCAATGAATGGAGAAAAGGCAAGCAAGGATGCTTAAATGAAGTCAATGAAGCTAAGAAAACCCCAAGGTTGGAGCATCGAGTGAAGCCAAACTTGAACAAAGAGGAAGGCTTTCACTCGAGCAAAGAAGCATTGGGGATGAAGTTGTCAACTAAGTTCAAGTAAAGTGTAACACCCCAAGTTCTGGAAACTCGAAGCGTTACGGGCTAGGACCTCACAATGGGTCCCGACCCTCAGAGTAGCAACTACACAACGGATCTTACAACAAGGCACGGACAAAAGAGAATCAAAACTCAATATAAAACCAAATGTTTAAACAAAGGGAAGCGTAAAAGACTCGCAGCCGAGTTCAAAACAAAAGGGAAACAACAAGTGAAATATAAACCCGATCCCGTCCTATAATGTACGGGAACGCCAGCTGACTACACCATCCGGATCACTCAGCGGCACCTACATCCAACAAGGCATCTACAACATCGGTATAAACTGTTAGCTAACATTCTAGATATCAGAAAGACAGTAAAGACACAAACACACATAAGGTATAGTAAACACATAGCATACTCACACACAATCGGTTATTATCTTTCATTAAGGTCAAACCCATTACTAATTCAACTTATGGTTGTTACACGAGAGTCATTACGATCTCGCCTCTGTCCCCTTTGCACCAACAGGAATAGAACGCATGCATCCTTTTGTCACCTGTTGGACTGGTCGCAAGAGCACCTCCCAGTTTTCCCATTCTGAATTGGACAAGCGGTAACCGCCCGGTTATAATACACTTGGACAAATTAAGGTATAACAAGGTCAATCATATTCCGGTTTACCAGTTATAACAATAACAACAACGCAAACAAGCCAAAATAATCAATCTAATATACGGAACGCAGCTAAGTAAGTCCAAGGGAGTTACCTCACTCGAAGGTAATGGAAAGCCTGTTCACACAAGGCATCACGAATCAAGAACCGAAATGATTGCTAGAAGTCTATAACTTCTAGTATTCATGATCTCTAAGAGATTTACACAAGCTAGGGTCACAAACCCTAGTCTTACAGATCACCAAGGGCAACAATATCTAGAAGAGCCAAGGAAAGGAACGAGGAAAGCAAAGAAGGAAAGCATCTCACCAATGACGGAAAGACTGTAGAGAAACCGCAAGGGCGGCAAGACAGAGGCACGGGGGCGGTAGAGAAGGAAATCTACAGGGGCGGCTCTGTGCAGGCGCGGGGGCGGGTACGGTGCAGAAGCTATTGCCGGCTTCTCGTTTGACAACAGAACTTCAACAAGGCCAAAGCTTGCTTTCTCAACACTCGAACACTTCACAACTCAGCCAAGGGAGCCTGTGAACATCAACATATCAACAACGGAACGATATAAAAGAATCAAGACTCAAACTTGATCCTTGGAGAAGAAGAAAATGGGGGAACGAAGAAGGAAACGAAACAAAAGGGAAACGGTATGCAGCAACTCATGAACGTGATGAAGAAAAAAGGGAGGAAAAACTTACACGTTCAGCAAGATCACAGGAAGCAAGGATGCAACCCTCGAGGGTGAAGAAAACGTATGCAAAAAAGGGAAAAAGAAGAGAAGACGGGTTTATATAGAAAAGGGTGGAAAGATAGAAGGAAGAACGTTCTAGGGTTAGGAATAAGATAGGAAATCCGGCCCATAAGATAGTAGATCGGATCTTCTATCTATGGAAGGAAGATAAAAAGAACGAAAATAGATCGGGCATGATCTGTGGCAAATCCGCATGAGCGGATTGCCCTGCCGCAAGGGCGGCTCACTATCACCGCGGGATGGGGACAACCAAGGCTTGCCACTGGGGTGGCCTTCTTCACCGCGGGGGCGGTGAAGGCAGAAATCGGGGTCTTACATAAAGAAGATAGAAAACTCGAGCAAGGAAGACACTTCATTCGACCAAAGAAGACATGAGTTATAGAAGATTCAATGTTGCTTCAGTGGTACCTCGAGTGACATTCCACTCGATCAAGGAGTATACTTTCGCTCGAGCAAGGAAGCCAGAGTTCACAATTATCAACATCTCTCGAGTTTATTTCATCACTCGAGCAAAGGAGACACAAAAACTCGAGAGAAGAAGACAAGGGACTCGAGTAAAGAATACAAGAATAAGTCGGTAGAACCACTTGATGCTCATGAGAAACCCATTTTACCAAGAAAGACGAGGCACTCGAGGTATCCCAACATCGACTATGTACAACTTATTGTAACTAACTCTAGCAACTTGCTCCACTTGTCTCCAAGGGGGGCCACGATTCTAGGCCTGTATAAGAGGAATTGGTTGAATGTAAATGTACCAATTCACATGCACCTCTCTTAAAAACTCTCTTAGTTAGTAGTTTGGCTGTAGAAACAACATTTGGAAATAGAATAGGCCGAGATTTGGACAAAGCCTAAGAAAAGCACAACCCAAACTCGAGTTGGGATTGCGTAAATCATTTTTACACCTATTAGATGGTGGTTTGTGATAATATATATATATATATGTATATATATATATGTTTGTTGATTGTATGTTGTTTACTTCTTTAGGTTGTTTGTCAACGTTGTCGTTTTGGCTTTAAACCGTTGAGTAAGATTTTATCGAGGCAAACACTTGTGAGCTTTCTATATGAGCATGATTAATTTTAAGTCATTATCTTGTTACATGCATGTTTTGACGTTTTGAAAGATGTTTGGTTGATACTTATGATATATATACATTGTGATGTTCAAAGTTAAGGTTTGATGAAAGTTTATGGAAAGTGTATTGAACAGAGGAGAGCCTTCTCCACACATTCTTTCTACAGTCGACTACATAAATATTTTGAGCCACAAGCGCTCGCTGATTAGTATTGAGGTTGATGCAGGGCAACCAATCTGTCACCGTTGACCAAGGAACGACGTTTAGCAAAAATTCCCACGAGCAATAGTCAAAACATTTGTCTTTCTTCTTTTTTCCCCTTAGTTCATTTGTAGTAGAGGTAGTAGTCGATGAGCAACCGGAATCTCCAGAGGAAAGTCCCATCGATAGTTGTAGTTCTATGGGGAGAGAAGCTTCTAGCATGACGGATAAGCCAGGGATGATGATTTTGGAATCTAGGATTTGGTGGCATTTAATTACATTACCTAGTCATACACATCTAAAATAGTAAAAAGAAGGATTTTAACTCTTAGTGCCCTTCAAGTTTGGACTATTTCTCTTGGTATCAACATGTTTTTATGTTTCATCTTGGTACGTTACGGTTTGATTTGTTTTCACCTTATACATTTTCTTAATATATTTCATTTAAATTAAATTATAAAATAAAAATAATTTCTCCTTCTTGGTCCCCTTCAAGTTTAGACTTTTCCTCTTGGTATTCACAAGTATTCAAGTTTTTTTTTTGTACCCTCGTGGTTTAATTTGTTTTCCCCTTATCCACATTCTTAATATATAACACTAAAAATTCAATTATAAAATAAAAATATAAAACAATAAATTTAAAACTAAATAAGACGTTATAAGATTATTATTAATTAATTTTATAGTAGAATCATTTTTTATATATAGTTATTTTATTTAAAAACATATAAAAGTGAATTTAAAGTTTTTTTTATTTTAAGTAAGGTTACATAATTACTTTGTAAAACTTACTATGACCCCATTAAATTTTAAACGTATTAAAGGTATTTTTATTATTTAAGTAAGGGTCCATAATTTTATTATTTAAGTAAGGATCCATAATCTTTGAAAACTCCACCTTGAGTATATATTTAAATATGTGATGATGGAAGACTTAACACAAATAAAGTGGTTTTTATACTAATAAAATATCGATTGTATACCTAGTTTGTTTGGTTTGTTTTGGTGTTTGTCTAAAATGTATGTAGGCCTTGAAACACATTTCAAGGGATCGATAGAGGCCTTGAAACAGGATACAAGGGACAATCGCGGAGTTTGAAGAAGATTAACATGGAGGCCTTGAAAGTCATTTCAAGGGATCAAGAGCCAAAGCCTTTATACAAATTTCAAAGGACAGAACGGCAAGGAATTCGAATCTCTACCAAACAAATCAACCAAGATTTCTGAGAAGATCTTCCAAGAAGATTTGGCTAACAAGATACGCTCAACAAGAAGATCTCGACCTAAAGAATTCGGTTCAAATAGGATCTTGCAAAGATCCTAAACAAAAAGCGCAAGACTCCTTCTCAACAAAATTCGAAGATCTTCACCCAACAGATCTCAACAAAATCTGAAGATCTCGATGCCCAACAGACAAAGATCTTCAACAACATGAAGAAGATTACAGAAAAGAAGAATCAACATGCTTTAAGGAGATGAAGAAGATAAAGAAGATCTACAATGGCTATCTCAACCAAGAAGCGTTTTCCATGGAGAAGAAGAAACATCTACAAACGGTCATCTTCACAACGGCTAGAAGACCTCTTTATCGAAGACTATAAATGAAGATGTCGATTGAAGAAGAAATACAACAAGCTTACACGGAAATATCCAAAGTCTTCAAGCGATCCAAAGTATCTTCATTCGATCAAACAAGTTTTTCTTTCTCTCTTTCTACAAAAGCTTTATCCCCTAGAGAGAGATAAAACTCGAGAGGTCCATTGGCATATCTAAAGAGTGTTATACTCGAGTGTGTGTTACTCTGCGAAGTAGCTAGGTTATTACAGCTAGGTTAAGAGTTGGAGCTAGATCGTAGCGTTGACTACAGTGAGAGAAGAAGGGGATTTTTTCTAGGTTGTATCTGATGACATAAATTATGACCTATATTTAGGCATGTATTTATATAGTTTTTCCCTTTATTTTGCATGCATAGACATACATTCTTGGCATTTATGGTTATATTCACATACTTTGCGAAAATAGAGGTCTACATAGAGTTTTATTGCATTTGTATGTAAATTGGCGAATTATGGAGCAGAAATGACACATTTAAGGATCAAGCCTTGAAGAGGGACAAAAAGGAGGATAAAAGGAAGAAGGGACGCGCCAAAGTATCTTCTGATACCGTCTAACGCGCTAAATATTCCGATACCGTATGACGTGCCAAAGTATTCTCTGATACCTTGATGACGCGGCCCATAGTATTTTATGATACCAGCAGGCTCGACTTCTTTTCAACCCAAATATCTAGGGTTTTGTCTTTAAACCCTAGATTTATTCCTATAAATGTTCGATAGCCTTCAACATTGAAAAACGGACTTGGAGCCCCGACGTTAGGTAGAAGTTGAGATCAAGCGCTGCATACATCCCACACAAAATGCATTTTGAAACATTGATTAGAAAGATTTCATTACGTACAGGGAAGATTCCGGGAAGGACACATTTTGAGATTGCGTACTTAGAGAAAATCTTAGGGTTTACATTTGAAGACGGATTGACATCCCGTTCTTCATTGTTCCCAGAGATTGTTGTAAGGTATTTGTTCTCTATTCCGCATACATTGAACACATATACTTTGGATTGAATTGAGATTGATTGTTTGGTTATTATTGAGTTTTCGAGATTTTACCCTTTTTCTCTTTTAAACTTGATTATTGATTTCATAATGATGATTGTTGGCTAAAACCATTTAGCAATTATAAGGTGAAAGTTTGATAGTTGTGTCATAGATGATGATTGTTTGAACCAAAACAGATTGGACCTTGAGAGTTGCGAGAAACCTCGTTGTCGAACTTTTTCACGGCCTGTTCTTGAGTTCACGGCCGTGGTTCTTCAAGATCCAACCGTGGTTTCCTCTATTGTACGTCCCTTACTTTTGCTTTGATCCAAAGTTAAAGATTTGTCTTAACCTAGCCTTGGCTTGCCTTTTCTAGGTAGTAGTGAGACTCAACATCCTCTATTTCGGTTTTGAGTGTCACAACCTTAACCGTTTTGGCTTATCTTTGATTCTCTTGGGTTTAGGCATGAGTATTTGAGAGTAATTCTTGTCCTTAGATCCTTTCTATACTACAGCCTCAACAACCTTTATAGAGAGAGCTTTTGGGTAAGACATATAGGGTTTTGGAACTTCACCGTACATAACCTTACGTTAGATATACCTCTGCAATCCCGACCATGTCCTTACATCTATAGAATATCTTGAATCAATTGCCACAATTGGGTACCTGGATATTTAGAATTGTTGTTTTCCCAATATTATTTGTAAAGCTTCTATATTTACTTGCTTGACAATTTGTGAACTGAATTTGTTCCCCCCAAATCCCTGAGTTCGATACTCTGGAATTCTTGCTTTACAACGCTGATCCGTACACTACGGGTTCGCTTTTGATTAATTTCAGTTTTATAAATTTAAGACTTTGTGGCGCACACTTTCGAGCGAACAGTATCTAGGACTCTTTGAAGCTGATAATAGATAGTTAGATCCTACGGCTATACCTTGGGACGAAGAGTAGGTTATTTAGAGCCGAACTTCGTAAACATATCGTTGTGTCGATCTTTTCAATTTCGCACTCATTTGCTTTATTGTGACTAACTTTGTTTTGCAGGTGAACACAGTCAAGGCCCTTGAAATTAGTTTCAAAGCCCTTGAAATCAGTTTGAAAGCCCTTGAAATCAAAGTGTGTCACAAAGAGCTCATATCAACATCAAGGCCTTTGAAATTAGTTTTAAAGCCTTGAGATAGGTTTTTACGTAAAGTTATCATACTCTATTCAGCCCCTTCTAGAGTATGTTTATCCTTTATATACACCTAACGGTTCTTCAATTGGTATCAAAGCTAGACTCACGTATATTGATTTAACCATCAGTGAGACTAATCATGAACTCTGTAGGTGATGGAGGATTCGCTCAAGGAAGATCCACATCTCGACCACCACTATTATGTGAGAACAACTTTGCCCATTGGAGAGCACTAATGCAAATGTTTGTTATTGATCAAGACATGAAACTTTGGACCATTATTCAAAATGGCCCTAAAATCTCAACCACCACGGTTGAAGAAGTTCAAGTCACAAAGAAGAAAGCTGACTACACACAAACCGACTTGGATAGTGTCTCAAAGAACTAGAAGGCCATGAACTTGCTCTATTGTGGATTGGACGTAAATGAATTTAACCGTGTCTCATCATGCAAGAGTGAAATATGGGACAAACTTGTTGTCACATACGAAGGAACAAGTCAAGTCAATGAGACAAAGATCAACATCTTCCTTTGACAATATGAGCTATTCAAGATGAACTCAAATGAATTAGTCAAAGAAATGTTCACAAGATTCACCGAGATCGTGAACAACCTGGATTCACTTGGAAAAGTCTTTACAAACGAAGAAAAATTAAGGAAGGTTCTAAGGAGCTTACCTAAAGCCAAGTGAGGACCAAAGGTGACTGTAGTAGAAGAAGCTCAGAATCTCACAACTCTTTCTCTAGACGATCTTCTTGGAAAACTCATCACACAAGAGATGGTTCTTAGTGAAGAGGATGGAGAGCTCCCATCCAACACAAAGAACCTGGTTCTAAGATCTAAGAAAGATGAGTTATCATCATAATAGGAAGATAGTGATGATAAAGAAGATCCATTTGCCTTGATTTCCAGGGGTCTCGCGAAGATTCCTCAAATGAAGAAATAGTTTGTAAACAACAAGGAATATTCGCGAATCAAGACCTCAAGGTAAGTTTTCTAACTCTAACAAGAAAACTAAAGTACTGACTTGTTTCGAATGTGGTGAAGTAGATCATCTTATAAAGGATTGTCCACAAAAGAAGAGGAACAACTTTAGAAAGAATGATCAAAAGAAGAAAGCTATGGTAGCTTCATGGAGTGATTCAGATTCCTCAAATGAGTCAGAAGGCGAAAAAGAACAGGCAAACCTTTGTCTTATTACCGATCATGAAGAAGATCCAAATCACTACATTGATAATGTGGTAAGTAACATCATGTCCCAACCTGAATCTGACCTCACACAATTCCTTAAAGACATTATCATATGTGATAAAGAACATAAGGTAAGGATAAGTTCCTTGAAAGAAAAGATTCTCAAACAAGAGAAAAGATTAAGTGATATGTCTCTCGATATTGAAAATCTTAACATTGTAAAGTTAGACCTTGATATCAATATCAAGGCCTTGGAATAAGAAAATACGATTCTCAAGGGCAATCTCTCTTCTCTCCATCGAGAATATATCAATCTAGAGAAAGAAAAGGTTGATCTAACTGTGATGTGTCAGGACCACAAGGCTGCACTTATTCAAATCACTCGTTCGAAAGCCAACCTCGAAAGGATGATGGGTGAGCAACAATCTTCCCGTACAAAAATGGAATATGCTATCATGTCAGTTTTCCTAGAAAAACAACTACCACTTTTGTCAAGGCTAAAGGAAGTATTCATATGCCCACATGTTTCTATTGTTGTAAAAAGGGTCATGTAAAATCAACATGTCCATATAGAAGAAATGATCCTTACATCATTAAAAACACTTATCCTCTATGTCTAAGGAAACAAGTTAAGCAAATATGGGTTCCTAAAGGTACTAGACCACTAAACATGATTGAGCCTGAATATGGACCAAAATATGTCATTTGGTTGACTCAGAAAGGTTGATGTTTGTTGTTTTACAGGATATCATCAAGGTAAAGGAGCATAAATGGATATTAGACAGTGCTTGCTCACGACATATGAGTGGAAAAAGTTCCCTATTCTCAGATCTAAAGAAGCAATCATCCGGAACCATTACGCTTGGTGATAAAGAAAAGTGTGACATTATTGGCATTGGTAAAATTTGTTATAATTCATCTAACTTTATCGATGATGTATATCTTGTTGACTATTTGAAGTATAACTTGCTTAGCATCTCTCAAATATGTGATAAAGACAACAAGGTGATTTTTTATTCAGAAAAATGTGAAGTTCAAGACAAGACATCGGGTGATATTGTGCTTACAGCTCCTAGATGTAACATTGTTTATTCTACGAGTACTAACCAAGTTTCAGGAACTAAGCTACAATGTCTCAAGGCCTTGACTGATGATCCAAGACTTTGGCATAGAAGACTTGGTCAGGTAAGCATGCATACAATGCAGAAGTTACTTTCAAAGGATTTGGTACGTGGATTGCCAAACCTATACTTCAAGGTAGATGAACTATGTAAAGCTTGCACACAAGGTAAACAAACAAGAGATTCATTCAAACCAAAGAAGGTTGTAAGTTCTTCTCGACCCATTGAAATTTTACATATGGATCTTTGTGGTCCTATGCGTGTCAAATCTCCCAAAGGTAAACAATACATCCTTGTCATTGTAGATGATTTTTCTCGTTTTACATGAATATCATTCTTACGGGAAAAATCTGAATCATTGTTTGAGTTTTCAAAATTGTGTAAGGAGTTGCAAACTTTGAAAAACCTACCTATCGTTTCGATAAGAAGTGATCATGGTAGAGAATTTGATCAACTAAAGTTTGATTTGTTTTGTGCAAAGTATGATATGTTACACAACTTTTCAGCTAACTCTTGAACAAAACGGGGTTGTGGAATGTAAGAGCCGCACCCTAGAAGATATATCTAGGACAATGTTTTTAGAAAACAGTTTGCCAAAAAATTTTTGGGCCGAAGCAGTAAATACTTCTAACTACATCTTAAATAGATGTTTAATCCGGCCTATTTTGAAAAAGACTCCTTACGAACTCTTTAAGGGTAGAAAACCTAATATTTCCTATTTCAAACCCTTTGCATGTACATGCTTTGTCCATAACAATGGATAAAATAACCTTGGTAAATTTGATGCACGTAGTGACGAAGCAATATTCATTAGATATGCTTCAAATAGAAAAGCTTATTGATAACACGATTTATGACGTAGGTTTAGGCATCCATTTAGATAGTTTTTCCCGCTATTCATGCATAGTTTGACATTAGTTCATGACGATTTGCACTTAATTCATGTATGTTGTCGAGATAGACGTCTACACGGACTTTTGCATGTTTTGTAGGTATTTTGGGAGCTTTTGGAGCTTAATCGATACATCCGGGGATCGTTCCTCGTGATGACACATTTCCGGACTCATTGGGAAGCAAGTTAGAAGCAAAAGAGAACACACGGGACCTTGTTGGTGCATGCCTTGCACCAACTCGTGCCTTAATGATCCAAAGAAGGCTAAAGCACCAAAACCACGGTCATTGGGACTTCCACGGGCGTGGAAATAGGCCGTGGTTTCCTCTGCACAACTGTGACAGCTGTCTCACGATCTCCACAACCGACTCTTGCCCTTGATGGAGAATAAAAGGTGGTCCTACAGGCTGTAGAGGGGGGATTCTGAATTTCATTCTCTCCAACACTCACACAACAACACACTATGGGATTAGAGATACTCTTGGAGGAGAAGAAACACTCTCATTTGGAGAAGAAGAACACTAGTTTCATAGTTTTCATAGTTTTTGAGTGGTTTTGAGTGAGTTTTGTTGAAGACATTTGCTAGGGTTGTAAGAAACGATTCAAACCTTCTTTTGAAGGGTTGTAAGTCCTTCTTGACTTTTATTCAGCTTGGTTTTCTTATCCTACTTGTTTCTTTTCTCTTTCATTCCAGTTTTTTGCTATGGAAGTCATGAATGTATGCTTGTTGAGTTTGATTGCTAAGATGCATGTTGTTGGCTAAATAGAGGCGATTCTAGGGTAAGGGAATGATGGTTATGGCTTGGACTATGATAGAATAGACTTAAATGTATCTTTGGATGATTTGCTTGCTCGTACTTAAGTGCTGTTCGCTCCAAACGGTGTGTGCAAGCTTTAAATTTATAACCCTAGATGTAAGCTTAAAACAAGGATGCGAACCCGCAGTGTACGGGTCAATCGTAGTAAAAAGCAAGGAATTCCAGGGGTCGATCACAGGGACTTAGTGAAACAAAGTTGGAATAGGTAAGCTTTGTAATTACTAACCACAAAAGCAATTAAAACAATCAAAGATGATAAAAAGTCAATAAAGGAAATATGCAATTCTAGGGATTAAAGCATCTAGTTGTAGTTCCAACTCAAGATCTAAAGATAAGCGGACAAAGCTGAGGTTTTTGCAAAGGGAAGGTGTTACTAAAGTGGAATAGATCACCGGGTAAGTCTCACTAATCACTAATCCCAAACCGTAACTCCTATTACCGGGTAAGTCTCAAGGAATTAAGGAAAAGAACTATAACCTCAAACTAACACACCACCTAAGGGAATAGAATCAACCTTTACCGGGTAAGTCTCAGGCTAACTCACAAAGATGGGATGAAAGCACACTCAAACCCCAATAAAGGATAAACCTTTATTACCTACACTTATGATCTTTGATAAACAAACAAAGGAATTACCGGGTAAGTCTCATCCTAAGCTTGCATTGAACCAGGAAAGGTGTAATAAGAATAGAATTTGGCAAACTCTAACACTTAACTCTCAGTTTCGGATCAGATAAGTCACCTCGGTCAGAAGAATTCCACCCCGGCCGAGATGTTCATCGACTGAGCGAGATGCTTAGGGTTAAGGTAAAGATTCGAGCTTTCAGGGTCCTACTGTGATTTAAGATTATTCTATCATTGTTTTTCCCACAACCTTCAGCCAATCACCCTAGAATCACACAAGGAAATTAGCCACTCATCATCATGAAAGTATTAATCAAATATATGGGAAGAGAGAGAATAATTGAACAAGAGAACCTTAAGAGAAAGGCTTCAATAACTGAATCAATTATCAAACAACAAGCGTTCCTTGGATTAAAATCCAACAAGACAAATGACAACGAAGGGAATCTAAGAGAATCTTACAAAAACCCTTCACAAAAGCTATCAAAGTTATAGACTTTCTTCCTTCAACCTTCAAAAAGGTTCTTCAAATCTTACAGCCCTCGGCGGTGTATAAGCAGCCCTCAACGGTATTCCGGGTGATAGCGGATGTTGGATTTGTGGAAAATCCAACCCTTTTTATAGGAAAATTACCCTCCAAAGATAAGATATCTTAGAAAGATCTCTTCCCATAAAAATAGGTAAAATATATGGGCTAAATTATCTTCTTCCTTCCAAGAATCCAACCAAAAAATATAAGATCCTCTTTCCAAAGATAAAAGATCTCAGCCAAGAATAAAATATCCTTGCCGCGTCCAAGGTATTCACCTCGGTCGAGTCGGCTCCTCTGGATCACCTCGGTCGAGGTGACTCTGTAGTCAACCGAGGTGAATCACAACTGAATGTGAAATCTCTCAAATCTAGTCCAAAGTGAATCTTTAATCCAATTCCATGATTCCTGGATTATTCTTTAAGCTCCTAAATGTAGCTCCAATGACTCCTTATCTCCTTTTGCTCCTTTTTGATGCAAAACGTGCCATTTTACCTACGATTACAACAAAACTAGGTGTAGACCTCGATTCCCGCAAAGGTAGATGAAACGACAATATAATCACATATTATATATACAAACATGCAGATTATTGAAGATAAAACGTCTAAACAGGCCCCAAAATATAGACAATAATTCATGCTATCAAAATACCCATACTTAGCCCTTGCTTGTCCCCAAGCAAGTTCCGCATATAAAATACAAGATAGAATGGATTATTAGTCCTAAAAATCAATGAAAAAGTCCTTCAAAACATTTTGATGGTGTGCTCCAATCATAGATCACTCTAAGAGAATACTTCATGGAATTTAAAATCAAAATATGATCAAAACATTTTATAAATATGAGAAAGTTTTTCATCTTTGCATAAAACATAGAATGCATAATAAATCATAATCATCGAAATTAATCATGTATAATCCAGTTTAAACCACTAAGTCAATCAACAAGCTCGAGGTCTCAAGGGCTTCCCAAAAGAAAGGTCAAGAAACGTGTAGGGTAGGGATGTATAGAAGGTAATGTGGTGCTAGAATCCGGGAAAAGGATATCACTTCACTTTCACTTGACTTTCAACATCATCCACCAATAAGCTTTGCTTATTTCACACTTTTCCTTTTTTTTAACTTTACTTTTTGGGATGCATGGACAGAGGTGCACTATCTAATATCCATGACCCGTTAGGAATATCGCTCAATCCGACTTTGGCAAGACACAAACACCCGGCTATGTGAATGGTGCCGAGTTACTCATCATCATGATTGACTTCCCCAAACCTATTTATTGCTTTCTAACAGTTTCACTTCCAGCCAACTTCTCAACTTTTCTTTCACCTGCTTTTCACTTTTTTGTTTCCAAATTCCAAGATAGGTAAAGGGAGGCAAATATGTATATGAGGGGCTAAGCATGATCAAGAAGAAGAAGAAGAGAAGAGAATGAATTGCCTTGGTCTTTCCAGAAAGAAAGCGAGAGAACTCATAATGTGGTGTCAACCTTCAAATTCAACATAATTTGGATAAAGACAAAGTATTAAACATGCCAAAATCTTAAACAAAGCATTTAGCAACTTAAACATATCATAAAACCTTTCACACATGTAAAGATTTCAAAACTAGTCAGCAAACAAAGTCTTCACTGAGATCATATCCAGATAAAAAGCACAAAACGTTTTCGAAAACTTTCAGTTAAACCACCTCGGTCGAGGTGTTCTAAGTCAACCGAGGTGAAGTACCTCGTTTGGCCAGAACCATCCCGGTCGAAGTCAAATTTTTTTTTTTCTGTCCGGTTTTTGACGTTTTTCTCAATCAAATAACCTTTATGCATGCATGTAATCTCAAATAAGCACATAAAGCAAAATAAAGCATAAATATCCGATAAAGTCGAGTCATACATCACATAAGTTAAATAATACATCAATACCCCATACTTGGGACACACTGTCCCAGTGGGTCAAAATAAGTCTAAAGAAATAAAGTACTCACCGGACATAGCTGAGCTGCATAATAAATAAAGAAAGAAAATCCTGCAAGCTCTCAATAATCCCGATCCGGTGGTGGTGGTGGTGGCACGTACGGATACTGAGATGGGTCGAAAGGATAGCCCATGATATGCTGAAACTGAATCTCAACCATCACGTGTTGGTAATGTTGTCTCTCTTGCATCTCACGGATATCCAGGGACAAGGCAGCATATGAATCGATCATCTGATCCGTCAGATCATCAATCCGACGGTGAGCATCTGGATCTCTCTGTCGGCGTACCCTACGCCTAGCAGGGCGTACTGGTGATGCAGCCGGCTCGGCCTCAGTCTCGTCATCATCCAAATCGATGACCGGTGCACTAGTCCCAACAGTATCAGTGCCCGTATCCATAGGAACTCCACCATCCCTATCATCATCATCATCAGCAGCCTCCTCAACCTCATCCTCCTCAAATGGGATCCAAGCAGTCTGCCAGTAGTGTGGATCATATACTGAGAACTAAGGTGACCATCTGATCCCCTGTGGTGCAGTAGGCTCCCATGGCATCGCCATATATGGCGTAGTAAGACCTCGGGGAACCAGTATCCTCCGAGTGATCATCTCCTGAAGTCCAAGCGGCTTGGCAGCCGCCACCATGGTACAAGCGCTGAGGTCCATATCCTGGTAACTCGCTATGTGAGTCACAATGCCTCCACAACAGATGTCGCCCTTCGCCTTGGCCTTGATCTTATGTAGATCCTCTGCCAGCATAAGTCCAAAATCTGGAATCCCTCCAGTCACCATGCAGTACAAGCTCAGTAGCTCCCCCTGTTTGACCTTCTGGGCATCTCAGTACACGCCAGAAGGGTCTCACTGAATATCCTATGGGCCAGCCTAAAAGCAAGATGAAATATAATACGCTCCCTGGAGTCTCCAGGGTGCCATCTATCTGCATGCTCAACTACGTGAGCAATCTGTCCCCAGAACTCCCTAGCTACAGCTCGGGAGGGAAAATCAACAACAGTCGAGGCGGGGAAACCAAAGATGTCCCACCAGTAATCTAAAGGAACTAAGAAGTTCCGGTTCATCAACCGGTACTTCACGGCGCGCTCTGTGGGAAGGTAAGTGAAGGAGCTAACAAACTCCAAGGTAGGCTCTAAGTAAGCGGGAGCGCGGATCTCAGTGAACTAATCTAGCCCCACCATAGAAATCATACGTCTCAGATCTCCATCCACATGGAGGCAGTCAAAGGCAAAAATTTCCAGGAAGCGAGGTGCAATCACTGGACGGGCCGCTATGCGGTCGTAATCAACCCGGTGTCTCTCGTGGATCACCGGTCTCGTGCGGCGGAAAGAAGAAGAAGGGGAAGGAGAGGATCTGTCCCTCAGGACCAGCTGTCTATCTGAACTCATGTTTTCTGAAACCTGTCAGACCACATCGGTCGGCCTGACAACTCTGTAGAACACCTCGGCCGAGGCACAGGCCGACTGGACCGAGGCGAAAAACTGTGCGACTGATTTCCTCAAAAATCTAGTTCTTTTCCTCCAAAATCACTATAACAGGTTCCTATGGGGTACTTAATTTGTTTCTCAGCAAATGCAGGGGCAACCAAAGCCCAAATCGAAGGAAAACAGTGGAGAAAGACGAGGTTAGGGTTTTTTTGATTTTTACCCCGATTCGGTCGATTGGCTCGTTTTTCTTGCAGATTGGCGCTTGCACTGTGATCCTCTACCCTTTCTTAGTAGTTTGGAAGCAAGAATCGTCAAAAACGAGCGAAGAATGGCGAAGCGAGGCAAAAGACGTGCCGCGGTCGAGGAGAAGGTAAAGGAGGAGAGAGAAATCTCAACCCCCTTTTATACCCTTTTTTGGAACTGCTGTCACCTCGGTCGAGGTGGTCTGGACTGGACTGAGGTGGTACGGACCGAGGTGGATCTTCAGAAACCCTAGTCGCCTCGGTTGCTCAAGAATCATCTCGGTCAAGGTGTTGTGATAGCAACCGAGATGTGTCTCAGTCAAACTCCGTCTTCTCAAATTCTCGAACTTCTGTCCTTCCAGTTGTGCTTTTGGGTTGTATTCCTTCCTTAGATGTCACCTGTTGTCTGTCTAGGACGCCAAAAACAAAGCAAAGCAAAGCAAAAGCAAACTATCTAAACTAGACTAGAAAAAGGGAAAAGAAAGCAATACCTTGGGTTGCCTCCCAAGAAGCGCTTGATTTAAGGTCGCTAGCTGGACCATACGGCGTTTCTCATACGAGGTATAGTGGTGCAACCTCCTCAACCGGAACTTCCGGTTTTTATTTCTTAAGTCTATGACCGTTGACCTTGAAGCTTCAACTTGTTTCGCCCCAAATCTCAACTGCACCATGAGGAAAAACATGTTTCACAACATAAGGTCCGGTCCATCTAGATTTCAACTTACTTGGAAAGAGGCGGAGGCGGGAGTTGAAGAGTAGAACTAAGTCTCCTTCTTTAAGCTCCTTAGGGATGATACGCTTGTCATGCCATTTCTTCGTCCTTTCTTTATAGATTTTGGCATTCTCATAAGCGTTCAAACGCAACTCCTCCAGCTTGTTGATATCCAATAGCCGCTTCTCGCCGGCTTCCTTGATGTCGAAGTTCAACCATTTGATCGCCCAATATGCTTTGTGTTCTAATTCAACGGGCAAGTGACAAGACTTCCCATATACCAAATTATATGGGGTGATACCAATGGGAGTTTTGAATGCGGTCCTGTAGGCCCAAAGAGCGTCGTCCAACTTCATGGACCAATCCTTCCTCGTCCAACTTCATGGACCAATCCTTCCTCGTCCTAAAGACGGTCTTCTCCAAAATTGCTTTAATTTCTCTATTCAAGATCTCGACCTGTCCACTAGTTTGAGGGTGATAAGGGGTTGCTACCTTGTGGGTCACCCCATACTTCGATAGAAGTGCCTTAAACTTCTAGTTGATGAAATGCGTCCCTCCATCGCTGATGATGATACGTGGAGTTCCAAAACGTGGAAAGATAGTCCTGTTAAAGAACTTCACAACCACCTTGGCGTCATTAGTGGGAGAAGCCATGGCTTCAACCCATCTAGAGACGTAATCAACTAATAGAAGAATATAGAGGTTTCCTCCGGAGGATGGGAAAGGTCCCATGAAGTCTATCCCCCATACATCAAAGATGTCCACCTCTTGAATGTTATTAAGTGGCATTTCGTTCCTCCTAGATAAGTTCCTGTTCTTTGGCATGCATCACAAGAGACAACAAACGATTGCACATCTTTAAATAATGTAGGCCAAAAGAAACCGGAACGTAATACCTTAGCGCATGTCTTGTTGGCGCTAGCATGTCCTCCACAAGGAAGTGAGTGACAATGCCGTATGACGCTATTAACTTCATCTTCCGGAATGCATCTTCGAAGCATCCCATCGGGCCCGCGCTTGAATAGCAGTGGTTCATCCCAATAGTAATGGCGTACGTCCTTGAAGAATTTCTTTCTTTGAGCGTACGTCAATCCGGGTGGTATTTCCTGGCAAACAAGATAATTAACAATATCAGCATACCAAGGTCCTTTATTATTAGAAAGTTGGTGGAGAGAATGTTCCACCAACTGAGGATGAATGTCAGAGAAGAGAGTAAGAAGTTTGTTATTTTCAGTAGTCTCAGTTGACATCATCTCGCCTCCGACCTCGGTCGAGGCGCAGAGGCATTGACCGAGATGTTCTTCAGTCGCCTCGCTTGGTCCAAAAAGTGCCTCGGTCGAGGTACTATAACTAGAACCGAAACTGGAGATCTTCGTCCCCTGAATTAGTTTCTCAGTTTTAGCTCCTGGATCTTCTTCTAGTGCCTTTAAGCTCCGTATATCTGCATCACAAGAAGCATCTATACCTTCCTCCATTAAACTAAAACTAAAACTTTCTCAAGTGGATCGTTAATAAGGATAGAGCTCACCAATTCTCTTGATTCTTCTTCATCATAGATGTTGAAGATGTCATCTCCTAGCTGCTCTCCTTTCATAGCCGCAAGTAATGCGAACTCCACTTCATCTCCGCCAATGTTGAATTTCATCTTGGCGTTCTTACAATCCACATTGCAACCCGAAGTTGCTAGAAATGGCCTCCCGAGAATGATAGGAACAGGATAATCTGTGGGAATGTCAAGCACAACAAAGTCTATAGGTAAATAGAAGTTACCTAACTTAACCGGAACGTCTTCCAAAATGCCCACGGGATGGGTAATGGAGCGGTCCGCCATGTATAATCGAATCTTCACCGGCTTGGGCTCTCCAAGTCCGATCTTAACACATAGCTCCAGCAGAATGATGCTCACGCTGGCCCCTAGATCACATAAGGCTTCACAAGTGACATCCCCAACTTGAATGGGAATGCAAAATGAGCCGGGATCTCTTAACTTGGGTGGCATCTTCTCCTTCATGATTTGAATAAGCTCCGAGGATTTAGATGTCATCCTTACTTCACCAAAGTCTTCCAGCTTCCTCTTCCTTGATAGGATCTCTTTCAAGAACTTCCCATAGGCGGGCATCCCTAAAATAGCATCAAGGAAAGGAATGTTAATGTGTAGTTTATTCATCAAGTCAAGGAACTTACCAAAATGCTTGTCTAGATGTGCTCTGGCTATTGACTGGGGGAATGGAAGTGGTGGTTTATATGCAGGGGGTGGAATATAAACTTCAGTTTTCTCCTCCGCTTTCTGTGGCTCCACCTCGGTTGGCATCTTGGCCGAAGTATTCTTCGGCTGCACCTGGACCGAGGTGGTCTTCGTCGGTACTGGCACCGACCGAGGCACTAGATCTGCAGTCTTCAGTCCACTCCTCGTCGTTATGGCCATAATCTGGCCCTTAGGGTTGCTTTCCGTTCTTGCTGGAAGCTTCCCTGGATCTCTTGGCGTTTCATTCGCCCTACTAGCAAGTTGTTGTTCAAAGGCTTTTTGGGCCTTCGAAAATGAAGTCATAGATGTCTCCATAGCGCTAAGCTTGATCAAGATGGCCTCCAGCACTGCGTCTTTCTTTTCTGGCTGGGACGAACTTGATCCTTGCTCTTGGCTCTTTAATGGAGTAGAGGAAGAAGAGGAAGAGAGGAAAGGATTAGAGGAATCGTTAGAATTGGAGTTAGAATGATTGTTACCCGAATTTTGGTTGTTTGCCCTCCAATTATTGTTGTTGGATCCTCTATTGTTGTTGTAGTTGTTGTTCCGGGAACCGTTGTTGTTGTTACGGTATCCATTGTTGTTGTTCCTTGATCCTTGATCTTCCTTCTTGGTTTGAGCAACTAAGAGTTCCTTCAATTGCTTCACGTAATTCTTCAAAGACGTGAGTTGATTGTTGTTAGGCGGAGCATCTTGAAAGTTGACTCTTTTAACTCCACCTTCAGCTCCTTGGTGAGAGTATTTCTCCATGTGCAAAGCTTGCTTCTCTATGAACTCCCAAGCTTCGTCAATTGGCATGTCCATGAACGTGCCTGCAGATAGTAGTTGAAGGTTGAACTGGGTGCTTCCGTCTAGTCCCTTGAAGTATATCTCCAACAACTCTATCTTTGGAATCCCATGATATGGGCAATCCAAAAGAATGTCTTTAAACCTCTCCCATGACTTGGACAAGCTCTCCTTGTCCTTCATGATGAATGCATTAATCTTCCCTCTCATTTCAACGGTTTTAGAGGGGGGAAAGAATTTAGTCAAGAATTCCGCCGTCATCTCCTCTCAAGTACTAATTTTTCCTGGAGGAAGAGATTGATACCAAGTAAGGGCTCTATCTTTTAAGGAAAAGTAGAAAGGTCTTAGCTTGTAGTTGTTGTTTTCCAGCCTTGAAGGTCTCAAGGTCTCCATCAAGATCTCATAGTTTTGTAGATGTTGATGCGGAGATTCCCTCTCTAGCACTCCAAACTGGCATTGGCGAATCATGGAAAGAACTTGCGGTCGAAGCTCATAATCATGGTCCGCTGGATCACCTAGGTCGATTCCTGGACGCCTCAGTTGCTGATTGGGGTCCATCCTCTGTCCCAGGGTTTGTGGAACACCTGCAATAAGAGCGCCTCGGACTGGTATCCGAGGTGGAAGTATTTCGGCCGGGGCGACAGGTACTGGGACCTGCCTCGGTCGAGGGTCTTGAATTGGATCCTGCATCGGTCGAGGATCTGGAACTGGGTCTTGCCTCGGTCGAAGTAGATACTGATCTCGTAAGACTACCATATCTGCTTCGATTGCTTCGATCCTGGTGCGAGTTTCTTCTTTCTCCTGCCTCAGTTCTTCCCTGCTGAGGCGTAGCTGTTCTAACGCCTCCTTTAATTCGGCCTTAAGATCGCGATTGTCTTGGTCGGCCATCTTTGCTTCTCTCAAGCTCCGTTTGTATATCTTTTCTGGTTCGGGATCGTAAGGAACGATTTCCTTCCCAGCGCAGGTTCTTCGCATAAACCTAAGAAAAAGAACTTGCGAAAGTCACTCAAGTAGAGTGGTTAGTAGACACGGGGGCAAGTGCCCCAAAAGCGTACCGCAACCGGCTCGGTGTAGACCAAGTTCCCGGCAACGGCGCCAAAAACTTGTTCGCTCCAAACGTTGTGTGCAAGCTTTAAATCTATAACCCTAGATGTAAGTTTAAAACAAGGATGCGAACCCGCAGTGTACGGGTCAATCGTAGTAAAAAGCAAGGAATTCCAGGGGTCGATCACAGGGACTTAGTGAAACAAAGTCGGAATAGGTAAGCTTTGTAATTACTAACCACAAAAGCAATTAAAACAATCAAAGATGATAAAAAGTCAATAAAGGAAATATGCAATTCTAGGGATTAAAGCATCTACTTGTGGTTCCAACTCAAGATCTAAAGATAAGCGGACAAAGCTGAGGTTTTTGCAAAGGGAAGGTGTTACTAAAGTGGAATAGATCACCGGGTAAGTCTCACTAATCACTAATCCCAAACCGTAACTCCTATTACCGGGTAAGTCTCAAGGAATTAAGGAAAGGAACTATAACCTCAAACTAACACACCACCTAAGGGAATAGAATCAACCTTTACCGGGTAAGACTCAGGCTAACTCACAAAGATGGGATGAAAGCACACTCAAACCCCAATAAAGGATAAACCTTTATTACCTACACTTATGATCTTTGGTAAACAAACAAATGATTTACCGGGTAAGTCTCATCTTAAGCTTGCATTGAACCAGGAAAGGTGTAATAAGATCAGAATTTGGCAAACTCTAACACTTAACTCTCAGTTTCGGATCAGATAAGTCACCTCGGTCAGAAGAATTCCACTCCGGCCGAGATGTTCATCGACTGAGCGAGATGCTTAGGGTGAAGGTAAAGACTCGAGCTTTCAGGGTCCTACTGTGATTTAAGATTATTCTATCATTGTTTTTCCCACAACCTTCAGCCAATCACCCTAGAATCACACAAGAAAATTAGCCACTCATCATCATGAAAGTATTAATCAAATATATGGGAAGAGAGAATAATTGAACAAGAGAACCTTAAGAGAAAGGCTTCAATAACTGAATCAATTATCAAACAACAAGCGTTCCTTGGATTAAAATCCAACAAGACAAACGACAACGAAGGGAATCTAAGAGAATCTTACAAAAACCCTTCACAAAAGCTATCAAAGCTATAGACTTTATTCCTTTAACCTTCAAAAAGGTTCTTCAAATCTTCCAGCCCTCAGCGGTGTATAAGCAGCCCTCAACGGTATTCCGGGTGATAGCGGATGTTGGATTTGTGGAAAATCCAACCCTTTTTATAGGAAAATTACCCTCCAAAGATAAGATATCTTAGAAAGATCTCTTCCCATAAAAATAGGTAAAATATATGGGCTAAATTATCTTCTTCCTTCCAGGAATCCAGCCCAAAAATATAAGATCCTCTTTCCAAAGATAAAAGATCTCAGCCAAGAATAAAATATCCTTGCTGCGTCCAAGGTATTCGCCTCGGGCGAGTCAGCTCCTCTGGATCACCTCGGTCGAGGTGACTCTGTAGTCAACCAAGGTGAATCACAACTGAATGTGAAATCTCTCAAATTTGGTCCAAAGTGAATCTTTAATCCAATTCCATGATTCCTGGATTATTCTTTAAGCTCCTAAATGTAGCTCCAATGACTCCTTAGCTCCTTTTGCTCCTTTTTGATGCAAAACGTGCCATTTTACCTACGATTACAACAAAACTAGGTGTAGACCTCGATTCCCGCAAAGGTAGATAAAACGACAATATAATCACATAATATATATACAAACATGCAGATTATTAAAGATAAAACGTCTAAACAGGCCCCAAAATATAGACAATAATTCATGTTATCAAGTGCTATTAGAAATCACGGTTTGTTCTTATATAACCACGGCCGTCGTTCTTATGATCTGACCGTGGATTGCTTCTGATGTGCTTTAAATGATAAATCTGAATGTTAGGACGTTAGATTGTTGAAATCCTAGTGTTTGCTAAGCTTAATCTATCCTAGGGTGACCTAATACTAGAAACCTAAGTGAGGAAAGAGACTTACCCGGTGATTTCCGATCTTAAGTACCAAAGATGATGAACTCTAGGTAGTAGTGAGCCTCATAAGCCGCTATTGGATTGAGTGTGCTAGGATTGATGTTTAGGACTTGCCTTCCCGAGACTTACCCGGTAAGGAGAGGTTAGATCCCTAGATAGCAATCCGGTTTGTGTAGATTTCCCAACCCTAGGTTCTTAGAGACTTACCCGGTAATATGACCTTAGTTGCGGGATTAGTGGATCATGAGACCTACCCGGTGATTGGTTCCATTTGAAAAACACCCTTTCCCAACATACTATAGCTAATCCAAGATTGATTAGAAGCTTGAGTCCAATGCCATAACCGGAATTCCTAACCCCTAGAATCCGCCTTTCTCTCCTTGATTTCCTATCTCGTGTTTGTGCTTGCTTATTTGTGTTGCTAGCTTAGTTGTTTGTTAATCTTGCATGATTTGTGATCCTTGATTGATCACCACAAAACCAATCCAAAAACATTGAGATTTTCATTTCTTTATTCCTTTCTCATTTCTTAGCCTAGATTTACACTATCCTTAGTCACTACTTGATTCAATTTCACCTTAGTCTTTGTGTTCGATCTCGGAATACTATCCTTACTACAAAACGACCCATACACTGTGGGTTCGCTAGGAGTTAGGAAAAATATATCGAGTTATAAATTTAAGACTTTTGCGTGCTACAATCTTAGTGTAACAAGTTTTTGGCGCCGTTGCCGGGTACTAGGTCTAGATTGAATCATTGTTTGTGATTGTTTATAGTGTAGATCTTTCTCGTTGCTTTTGATCTTATTTGGTTTGTGTCTTTGCATTTTCAGGACATCTCTGATTCTTTAGGTGCATGCGAAGATCTCGTGACAAGGATTTAGCTCCATTCGATCCCGAACCGGAGATAACCCTTAAAGCTAGATCTAAGAGCATTAAGAAGAAGAAAGAGATGGCCGCAAGAGATCTTCAAGCTGAGTTGGATGAGGCTTTGGAGCAAATTAGGTTAAGAGATGAACTCTTGGAGAATGAAAGGAGACTTGCCAATGAGAGTCAAGAAGCAACTAGGAGGGAAATTGAAGAGATTAGGCAAGCTCTTGTACAAAGAGAGCTTAATCGTCAACAACCTCCACCACCACCACCACCGCAGCCGGCGGCCAACATTCGGTTTGAGCCGATTATGATTGAGGAGCTACAAATTTTAGGGCAACGTATGGATCCAGCCCAAAGAGTGCACCGTCCGGGTGTAAACTTAGGAGATCCCGCAGTCCATGATTATGAGCTCCGCCCTCAAGTGCTTCAAATGATCCGGCACAATCAATTTGGAGGGATGGAAGGAGAGTCCCCTCATCAACACTTGATGAATTATGAGATTTTGATGGAGACTCTAAGGCCGCCTAGATTGGAGAACAACAACCATAAGCTTAGGGCTTTTTCCTTCTCACTTAAGGATAAAGCCTTGGCTTGGTACCAATCCATTCCACTAGGACGTGAGAGTACTTGGGAGGAGATGACACCCGAGTTCTTGACTAAGTTCTTCCCACCTTCCAAGACAACCGAGCTAAGAGGGAAGATCAATGTCTTCGTGATGAAGGATAGAGAAAGCCTATTCAAATCTTGGGAGAGGTTCAAGGATCTCCTCCTAAATTGTCCACACCATGGTATACCGAAGATAGAGCTATTGGAGATTTACTTCAAAGGGGCTTGATGAGGATAGCCAATTCAAGCTTCAATCACTTTCCATTGGAACTTTCATGGAGAAGAATGTGGATGAGGCTTGGGAGTTTGTAGAGAAACTAGTTTGGTGATAGAAAAGTACTCCCATAGGAAGAGTGATAGGAGGAAACCGGGAGTTTATGATGTGAGTGAAGTCACCATGAGGAACTACAAGCTCGATGCAATCAACAATGAGCTAAAGTCTTTGAGGGAGTTGTGTGCCACAACCTTGAAAAATCAAGCTAGTCCTCAAGTGCAAGTGCAAGCCAATTTGACTTCCAAAGAGGAGGATGTTAACTACATGGGAAGGGGCAATTACAACAATTATCAAGGCTCAAGGAACTTCAACAACAACAGCCGGCCATTCAACAATTACCGGCCTAACCACAACCATCCCGGGGTTTCCTATTCTAACCCAGATGGTGCCTTGAACCCTCCCGCTTCCACAAGCGCAACACCACCATCTAAGGCTTCACAAGAGCCTCCACCCGGCTTTCCTCAACCTCCAAAGGATAGAACGGAGATGATGTTTGAGCAACTGCTTGGAAGGTTGAGTGGTCTTGAGAGCACAGTGACATCTATTTCTAAAGCTCAAAAGGTGCTAGAAGCACAAGTGTTCCAAAAGGCGGGTGAAGCTCATAGAGATCCGGGAAAGCTTCCCGGAAGAACCGAAGATAACCCAAGAGGCCAAGTGTTGGCCATCACAACAAGAAGTGGGTTGAGCATGAAGGACCCCTTACCTAAGGGAAATGATAAGGGAAAGCAAGTGGTGATAGAAGAAGAGACATTGCAAGAAGACGGAAGCAAGAGCAAGGATGATGAGCCAACATATGTGGCACCACCTCCATACAAGCCACCACTACCATTCCCACAATCACGAGCAAAAGCTCGTTTGGACAAACACTTTGGTAAATTCCTTGAACTTATGTCTAAATTGCATATTAACATTCCGTTCATGGATGCTATTCAAGGTATGCCGGCCTACGGAAAATTCTTGAAGGAAATACTCTCCAACAAGAGGAAATTGGAGGAGTATGGAGAAGTGAGAATGACAAAGAGATCTTCTGAGTTGATCCAAACTATGAAGGAAGAGATGCCTCCTAAGTTAAGAGATCCGGGATCTTTTTGTGTGCCAATTGGGGTTGGAGAAGTGAAGTATGAAGCCCTTTGTGACCTTGGAGCAAGTGTAAGTATTATCCCGCTTGCACTTTGCAACAAGGTTGGGCTAGGAGAGCCAAAGCCGGTCAAGATGACCCTTTACATGGCGGACCGTTCCATTACTCACCCCGTTGAAATCTTGGAGGACATACCGGTTCAGCTTGGGAAGTTCTATGTGCCAACAGACTTCGTTGTTTTGGACATCCCAGCGGACTATCCGGTTCCTATCATCTTAGGGAGGCCTTTCTTAGCTACATCCGGATGCTTGGTGGATTGCAAAAATGGAATTCTCTCATTCAACATAGGAGAGGAGAATATAAAGTTCAAGCTATCCACAATGATGAAGGGGTCGGCCCTTGGTGAAGATGTTTTCAACATTGTCGAGCAAGATGAATGTAGAGAAGTTGTGAACTCAATATTGATCAAGGACCCCTTGGAGAAGGTTCTTAGCTTGAGTTTGATGAAGGAAGGAGTTGAGGATGATTGCAATAAAGAAATCAAGGCTTTGGATGCACTAGAAAAGGAGACAAGTGCTGAATTTGAAGTGCACGAAGGTGTGCTAAAACACTGTAGGAATCATGGCATGTTACCAAGAACCACGGCCGTCGACTTACCTGTGGAACTCTCTGGAATGCTCCAAAGTGCCAACTTCTCAGATTCCACGCCCGGGGTTTTGCCAGAGACCGTGATTTTGCCCGTGGTTTCTCCAGAAAGTGCCTTAGTGGTTGATCAAGCTTCAAGGAGTCTTGGAGAGTCTTCCATAGCTTTGGAATCATCTCAACCTACACTGTATGGAGCGTCTCCAACCGATAAAGGTCCTACTAAACTTGAACTTAAACCCCTCCCCTCTCATTTGAAGTATGCTTTTCTTGGTGAAAATTCTACTTATCCGGTGATTGTTAATGCATGCTTGAATGATGATGAGTTGACTAGATTGTTGCATGAGTTGAGATTGCATAGGAGAGCTATAGGCTATACCATTGAGGACTTAGTTGACATTAAACCTTCCTTGTGTGTTCGCCTCTAAAGGTGTGTGCAAATAAGCTTTAAATTTATAAAACTAGAATCAAGCAGCGAACCCGCAGTGTACGGATCGACGTAGCTAAGCAAGAATTCCAGAGTATCGAACACAGGGATTTGGGTGGGAACGAATTCAATTGTAGATTGTCAAGCGAGTAAATATGAGAGTTTTGCAAATATTGGGAAAACAACAATCCTAAAGATCCAAGTATCCAGTTGTGGCAATCGATTCAAGATATAGTAATGATATAAAGACAAAATTGAGATATGCAAAGGTATACTAATGTAAGGTAATTGTACGGTGAAGTTCCAAAAACCTTATGTAACTCACCTACAAGGCACTCTCTATACAGTTTGTTGAGGCTCAATATAGAAAGATTCTAAAGATGAGAATTAATGTCAAATACCCGAACTTATAACCCAAAGATCAAGACTAACTTAACCGATTGAGGTTGTGACACTCACAATCGAGGTAGAGGTTGTTGAGGCTTCACTACCACCTAGAAAAGACAAGTCTAAACTAAATTAAAGCAAATCTTTAACTTTGGATTAAAGTAAAAGCAGGCTCGTGGACTTAAGGGAAATTACGGTTGGATCTTGAGATTCCACGGTCGTGGAACTCAAGAACAACCCGTAATTTAGGGTTCGTCGACAATTCTCTCTAACTCTCAGGGTCTAATCTGTTTGCGATCGATCTATCATCATCTAAGCCACAACTATCAACCCTTCACCTTAGAATTGTTAAGAGTTTTTAGCCAATAACAGTCATATTGATATCAATTCAAGAATTAAAAGATAAAAAGATGAAAACTTTCAAGAACTTTCAGTAATCTTCAAACCAATCTCAAAGTCACAATCAAGAACGAGTGTTGTCAAAGGATTCAAAATAAAGTAAACAATCACAACCTTAGGAAAGAAGGGAAAACGGGATGTCAATTCGTTTTCCAAATCAAACCTAAACAAGAAGAGAGGTCTTCTTGCAAAATCTTCCAAAAGCTTCGATCTTCCGCCAATCCGAAGATCTCAACAGCAATCTCCACCAAAAGTGCGAGATTAGGGCAATTCCCCGATGCGAACTTCGATCTCCAATGAGATGATCAATGCTTCCAAGCGAGGACTAAACGGTGATCCAAGAGGCGGTGTAAAACGAGGTAGCGGGCGTAAACGATCCTAAGCGTCGATGACGGAATCTCCTTTCGTCCGTCTTTTTATAGTTGTAGGGCAAAATGTCGGCCCGGCCCAATCTTCAGAAGATCGTGGCTTCAAAGTGTGGCGAAAAAGATTCGCCAAGATCACGGTCGTGGAAGTTTCCACGACCGTAATTCTAGGTGTGGAAAGTGTCACGGTTTGCATCATATGTTCCACGACCGTAATAGTTACTGGAATGCATCACGCCTCTCTTCACAAGGTTCCACGGCCGTGGAACTGAACGTGGTTCGTAATACGGCCGTATTTTAGAGCGTGGTTTAGGGCAAGAACGTGATTCTTTCCTACCCCATACTTAGGACGAAAAGAAAGAAAAGAAAAAAGAAACTCACAAAGTGGTGGCGGGAATGTCTAAAACGAACGGTCATGCATCAAATCACTGCGGTGCCGGCGGAGGCGGGAATGGAGAGGCTGGAGTCGTAGGGCCGCCCAAACTGCTGGCGGTAGACGTCCCTCATCATGTGATCAAGATCGTCTAGGCGTCCGTCTCTAGCATCGGCTCGGATCTCCAATGCTCCAACTCTCTCTGAAAGTCCGGTAGCCCAATCTGGCATCTGCTCGTACCATCCCGGGGCGTAATCGTACCATGCTGGGGCGTCGGATGGTGCTGGTGCTGGTGGTGGTGCTGCTGGCTGCTCCGTGGACCAAGGAGGGGGGGCGGCATACCAAGTGGGAGGTGTGGTCATCCACGTAGGCCTCTCACTCACGCTAGCGCGGCGAGAAGACGAGCCAGAGGCTCTAGCTGGACGTGGAGAGCGTCTAGGTACATCTGGGGCCGCCTCCGGCTGGTCCGGAAACGTGCCAAACTCCTGCTCCGCTCCTCCTCCACTCTCGAACTGATCTCCCATATCCTCCTCCTCCATAACCGGTGGTGGGACGTAAGGGGGAGCTACTATCCTGTTCGCATGCATCGCAGTGAACGTCTCCTTCCAATTATGGCGTCCCGCCATAATGGAATACTCCGGCAGCCACTCTATACCCCAGCCTGTCCTACTCTCCCAAGGCATGCCCGCATAAGGCGGACCTCCATGTGTTGGGAAAATGAGACCCCTAACCATGAATGCATGTAGCCCTAAAGGAACGGCCGGTATGCGGGTGCAAGCAGAAAAATCCACACCAAAACTCCTAGCAATGTGGGTAACTATCCCACCATATCCGATGTTTCCCTTCGACTTGTTCTTGAGCTTGCTCATAGTAGCAGCCAAGAGAGTAGCACAATCTGCACGGCGTCTATAAAGCATGCAATAGAGCAAGAATAGCTCATCCGTCTTGATCTTTTGGGACGTCTCCGTCCTAGGAAAGAGACACTCCGAAAGAACACGGTGAGCTATCTTCAAGGCTAGATGGTACATCAATCTAGCCTTGGTATCAGCGGGTTGCCAACGGTCCTCGTCGGCGTAAATCATTGCAACTTCCTTCCAAAAATCCTTGGGGTAAACTCCACTCGGAAATCGACCATTAAAGGTCTCATGAAACCCAAAAATAGTCCCAAACTCAACGATACTCAAATGGTAGTCTCTTTCCATGAGACGGAAAGAGACGGTCCTATCTACGTGGCTGTGCTCGAAAGACGTCACAACCTCCCGGGTGATCTCCTCATAGGCGTCTTCTCGGATAGCCGAGAAGATAACTAATCCGGCTCTATCCAAGAGCCAAGTGAGGTCATCAACAATGTTAAGAGGATATAGATCCTCCAACAACAAATATCTAGGGCCAATCACTGGCCTCTTCGTGATCTTCTCGAAAGCAGCGAGATGATTCTCATGTATGGTCGGGATTCTAGGGTGAGGAGGTGAGGATGGAGGTGAAGATGAGGATGGAGGTGAAGGAGATGAGGGAGGTGGTGCCCTAGAGGATGAGGAGGTGGAGGGGTTGCCTTTCCTTTTCTTATTCTGCTCACCCTTCTTCTCTTTTATCCTTCCCGACACTCTCCTTACGAAATCCATTCTGCACAAAAATTACGGTCTGTTCGTCCAAAACCACGGCCGTAATTTACCCAGTGACCGTGGTTCGTCTCAGAATTTCACAAATCTCAGCAAATTCACAAGCAATCACCACAACAAGCAGTCCTAGTCTAATTCCTTCCAGTCTTTATCAGTTCTTCCTAAAAATCTATAGCAAAAACGAACCAAATTGGCGAGAATCAAGAAGGGAAAAGAAAACCTCTTTTTCGGATTGAAAAATCCGAAATGCGCGTTTGTTGGTGAATTTCCGTTCGATTCGTCGCTTGGATCTTGTTTGTGGTTGAATTTGCTGCAGTTTGGGAAGAAGAATCGTTGAAAACGATTAGGAAACGAAGATTTGAGAGGGGTCGTAGGGTTTCGGCACTTAGGTCGTGGAAAGAGGGATTTTTGGGATAAATTTGTGAAGAACATGGCTTATATAGTGGCCGGCAAAATTTTCGAAAATCACGGTCTGTCGGGGTGTTCCACGGCCGTGGAAGTGTACGGAACCGTGGTTTGGTGATTTTTCAAAGGCTTTTGGGAATTACGGCCACTGTAGCTATGACGACCGTAATTTAGACCGTGGAACCCTCTGTAAAGCTCCAAAGTCCAAATTTCGTCGTTTTTCTTCAACATTATCCTCCCTTTTTTCTTTTCCATCGATCCTGCAACCAAAAACACGAACATAGCGGAAGAAATTGAGGCAAAAACAAAGAAAAAACGTCTATTCTAAGCTAAGCTATGAATCGAAAAACAAGAACGAAAATGCAATACCTTGGATTGCCTCCCAAGAAGCGCTTTGTTTAAGGTCCGTAGCTAGACCAATCTCGCACTTATTCGAGTGCGGTAGGTGCAAACTCCTCAGCTTGGAGTTCCGGCGTATACTTCTTGAGTCGTTGGCCGTTCACCTTAAAACTTCCGCTCGCTTCACCCCATACTTCAACTGCACCATGGGGGAAAATACGCTTAATTAGAAAGGGTCCGGTCCAACGGGATTTGAGCTTACCTAGAAAGAGGCGAAGTCTTGAATTGAAGAGGAGAACTTGATCTCCTTCTTTGAAGTCCTTTGGAATGATATGCTTATCATGCCAACGCTTTGCTCTTTCCTTGTAGATCTTGGCGTTTTCATAGGCGTTCAAGCGAAGTTCATCCAGCTTATTGATGTCTAGGAGACGCTTCTCTCCCGCTTCCTTCATGCCAAAATTCAGCCACTTGATAGCCCAAAACGCTTTATGCTCCAGATCTACCGGCAAGTGACAAGACTTCCCATACACAAGATTGTATGGTGTGGTTCCTATGGGAGTCTTGTACGCAGTCCGGTACGCCCATAATGCATCGTCAAGCTTCAAGGACCAATCCTTCCTAGTCCTTGAAACCGTCTTCTCTAAGATTCCTTTGATCTCCCTATTTGAGATCTCAACTTGTCCACTCGTTTGTGGATGGTAAGGGGTAGCGATCTTGTGAGTAACCCCATACTTGGCTAGAAGAGCTTCAAAGCGACGGGCTATGAAGTGAGAACCTCCATCACTAATGATCGTCCTTGGTGTCCCAAATCGCGGAAAGATGGTCTTGTTGAAGAACTTAACCACCACCATGGCATCATTTGTGGGAGAGGCAATTGCTTCCACCCATCTAGAAACGTAATCTACCGCCAATAGTATGTATTGGTTTCCACAAGAAGATGGGAATAGTCCCATGAAATCGACTCCCCATACATCAAAAATCTCCACCTCCTGGATGTTGTTGAGGGGCATCTCGTTCCTTCTAGAAATATTGCCTGTTCTTTGACAAGCATCGCAGCAAGAAACAAAGGATTGCACATCTCTAAACAAAGTAGGCCAATAGAATCCAGATTGCAATACCTTTGCGCTAGTCTTGTTTGAACTAGCGTGTCCTCCACAAGGTAGTGAATGACAATGGCGGATGACACTTTGCATCTCATCTTCCGGCACACATCGCCGAATGATGCCATCCGGACCTCTCTTAAAGAGGAGAGGCTCGTTCCAATAGTATTCCCGGACGTCTTTAAAGAACTTCTTCCTTTGTGCGTAGGATAGTCCGGGCGGTATCTCCTGGCAAACCAAATAGTTAACAAAATTAGCAAACCATGGTTCGTTACCTTTGGAGATCACGTTGATGCACTCCTCTATGATGTGTAGGTGTTCGTCCGGAAAGGAGTCATCAATGGGTAGATGGTCGTCCTCTAGATGTGTTAGACAACTCAAATGATCCGCAACAGAATTTTCTGAACCTTTCTTGTCGCGGATCTCAAGATCGAATTCTTGTAGGAGAAGAATCCATCTAATTAGCCTTGGTTTCGCATCTTTCTTCGCAAGGAGGTACCGGATCGCAGCATGATCCGTGTAGACAATCACCTTTGCACCTACAAGATAAGAGCGAAACTTGTCAATAGCGTAGACAATGGCTAAAAACTCTTTCTCTGTAGTGGCGTAGTTAAGCTGCGCTTCGTCTAGCGTCTTGCTAGCATATTATATGGCATGGGTTCGCCCTTCCTTTCGTTGTCCAAGAACAGCTCCAATAGCTACGTCACTAGCATCGCACATAATCTCGAAGGGGAGAGTCCAATCCGGAGGTTGGATAATAGGTGCTGAAATTAGAGCTTGCCGAATGGTGTTAAACGCATCTAAACATTCCTGCGAAAACTCAAAAACCGCATCCTTCATCAATAGATTAGTGAGAGGTTTTGATATCTTAGAAAAGTCCTTAATGAAATGTCTATAAAATCCAGCATGTCCTAGGAAACTTCTTATCCCTTTCACCGAAATTGGGGGAGGAAGTTTCTCTATGGTCTCTATCTTAGCCTTGTCTACCTCTATCCCTCTACTAGAGACTAAGTGACCTAATACGATTCCTTCCTTAACCATGAATTGACACTTCTCCCAATTAAGAACTAGGTTAGTGTCTTCACACCTTTGTAAAACAAGAGAAAGGTTAGAAAGGCAATCGTTAAAAGAGGAACCGTATACGGAGAAGTCGTCCATGAAGACTTCCATGATTTCCTCTACGTATTCGGAGAAGATGGCCATCATGCACCGTTGAAAGGTGGCTGGGGCGTTGCAAAGCCCGAACGGCATTCTCCTATAGGCGAACGTACCCCACGGGCACGTGAACGTGGTCTTCTCTTGATCATCCGGATGGATCGGAATCTGAAAGAAAGCACTGTAACCGTCAAGGTAGCAAAAATGTGAATGTTGTGCTAACCTTTCAAGCATTTGATCGATGAATGGCAATGGAAAGTGATCCTTCCGCGTTGCGTTGTTGAGCTTGCGGTAGTCTATGCACATCCGCCATCCAGTCACGGTCCAGGTAGGAATGAGCTCGTTGTTCTTGTTGGTGATGACGGTCATTCCTCCCTTCTTCGGAACTACTTGAACTGGACTCACCCACTTGCTATCGGAGATAGGATAGATGATACCTGCATCAAGAAGTTTAAGAATTTCCTTCTTGACAACCTCCTTCATGGTCGGATTCAACCGCCTTTGAGGTTGTCTTGAAGTTCTAAAGTCCTCCTCCATTAGTATTTTATGCATGCATAGGAGGGTTTAATTCCTACTAAGTCCTCAATAGTATAGCCTATGGCGTTATTATGTTTCTTAAGGACAATCATGAGCTGTTCATGTTCATCTATGCTTAATTCGGAGCTAACAATAACCGGAAAGGTAGAATTAGATCCAAGAAAAGCGTACCTTAGATGAGTAGGAAGCGGTTTGAGTTCCATCACTTTCGGAGCTTCCAATGATCCTTGAGGAGCATCCGACGTTTCCTTAGAAGTTTCTAAGGGTGTTGAGTGTGTTGGAGAAGAATCAGAAAAAGTTGAAGAAGTATGCCGATCACCCTCTTCCACGGTCAGAATTACGGGCTCTCCATATGTTCCACGGCCGTGTAATCCCCTGGAATGGAGGTCGATTTTGGTTGTAGAATCCACGGTCGTGGAATACAGGGTATGACCGTGGATTCTAACATTCTCAGCCTCATCGTGGAGTTTCTCAAACTCCACTTCATGCATCTCTTCTTGTGCTTCTAAGGCTTCTATTTCCTCTTTGCACTCTTCTTCTTCCCCTACATCTGTTAGACTCATGGTAATGACTTTTGTAAAGGATCGTTAAAGAGAATCGCACTTACCTCTTCCCTAGATAAACCTTCTTCATCTTGGATATCGTAAATATCCTCATCAAAGATTGGTTCCTTCACTAGAGTTGAAAGAACGAACTCTACTTTCTCTTCTCCAATATCAAAAGTGAGTCTTCCATTCTTGCAATCGACCATGCAGCCGGAAGTTGCAAGAAACGGTCTTCCGAGTATGATCGGGACCGGACTATCTACAAGAATGTCAAGCACGACAAAATCAATGGGGACAAAGAATTTACCTAGCTTGACCGGGACGTCTTCTACAATACCGACGGGGCGAGTGATGGATCAATCCGCCATGTATAACGTCATCTTCACCGGTTTAGGGTCACCTAAACCGATCTTCCTGCACAACGCAAGTGGTATGATGCTCACACTTGCTCCTAAGTCACATAAAGCGTCATATGTGACATCTCCCACTCCAATGGGAATGCAAAATGACCCCGGGTCTTTCAACTTTGGGGGCATTTTCTCCTTCATGGTCTTGATGAGATCCGAAGAATCCGAACTCATCTTGACCTCTCCGAAATCCTCTAGCTTCCTCTTGTTAGAGAGAAGCTCCTTCAAGAACTTGTCATAAGCTGGCATACCTACAATAGCATCAATGAATGGTATATTAATATGCAGCTTACTCATGAGTTCTATAAACTTACCGAATTGTTTGTCTAGGCGCGCTCGCGCTCTAGATTGAGGGAATGATAGGGGAGGTTTGTAAGCTGGAGGAGGAACATAGACGTCTTCCTTCTCCTTCCCCCTTTCCTTGTCCTTTTCTACGGGGACTTCAACGAACGTAGGCTGCGGATCGGTGGTAGTCACTCCGCTCCTAGTTGTAATCGCCATCACCCTTCCCTTAGGGTTGTCCTCCGTCTTTCCTGGAAGCTTCCCTTGATATCTAGGAACTTCCTCCGCGTGGTTGAACATTTGGTTTTCTAAAACCTTTTGAGCTTTATCAACCTTAGAAACTTGATCATCAACCTTGATGAGGCGGTTCTCCAACCCTTGAAGCTTTCCCAAAATCGTTTCCAATATGGGATCGGGCTTCTCCTTCCCCGAAGTGTTTCCTCCATTAGATGATTGCCCCTGGCTTTTCAAATGAGTAGAGGAAGAGGAAGGTGGAGTTAGTGAATTAGAATTGGAAGGATAAGAGTTACCGGAATTTTGTTGATTGGGGCGCCAATTGTTGTTACTTGAACCCCTATTGTTGTTCCAATCGTTGTTCCGGTTGTTGTTGTTTCCATTCCAGTTGTTATTCCGGTTGTTGCTCCGGTTATTGTTGTTGCCGCCATTGTTGTTGCCCAAATAACCAACATCCTTCCCTTGTTGCTTTGGGAAGTTGGTCTTGATAGCCTCCTTCAACTCTTTGATCTCATTGTTGAGGGAGAAAATCTGATTCTGGGCTTCATGTGTGAGCTTTGCTCCTTGCTCCACACGATTTCCCTCCACTTTCCGGTGGGAATACTTCTCTATGACTCTTGCTTGCTTCTCAATGAAGTCCCAAGCGTCATCTTCTCTCATGTCCATGAACGTTCCACATGAGAGGGATTGGAGGTTGAATTGCGTTCCCGCATCCAGCCCCTTGTAGTAGATCTCTAGCAAGGCAAGCTTGGATATGCCATGATGAGGGCAATCCAAGAGCAAATCCTGAAACCTTTCCCAAGATTGAAACAAACTTTCATTAGGTCTCATGGAAAAAGCATTAATCTTACCTCTAAGTTCCGCCGTTTTGGAGGACTGGAAGAATTTGGTGAGAAACTCCGCGGAAAGGTCTTCCCACGTGTCTAGTTTCCCATTAGGAAGAGCTTGGTACCAAGACAACGCTTTCCCTTTCAAAGAGAAGAAGAAGGGTTTAAGCTTGTAGTTGTTGGTAGTAGCGCTCTTCGGTCTCATCGTCTCCATCATACACTCGAAGTTTTGCAAGTGTTGGTGTGGAGATTCGGCGCTTGTCCCGCCAAATTGGTTTTGGCGAACAAGGGTAATGACTTGAGGGTTAAAGCTAAACCCTTGCACATCTTCAGCATCAAAATTCACGCCCAAGCGGCGTGGTTGTTGTGTTGGATCCATTCGTTGGCCAAGAGTTCTTGGCTCATTATCCACACGTTCGATCCTCGCATTCCTAGGTGGAGCACGACGATTAGCAGCCTCTTGTGGATGGAAAAGATTCACATTTACCGTAGGATCAATCTCCTCTAACGGTGGCATGGAAGAGTCACTATCATCAGCGGATGAATGACTTCTCCTTCTTCTAGATCTTGATGCTCTTCTTGAGGATTTCTTGATTCCTTTATTCTTAAGGTCGCTTATTTCTAATCTCATTTGGAACATCTGATCCTGTAGATTGTTAACTTGGAATTGATGGCGATCCATCTCATCCCGGCGAAGATTCTCATTCCATCGGAGTTGAGCTTCTTTCTCCGCCAACTCCGCTTGAAAATCACGTTCGTTTTCTTCAGCCATCTTCTTTTCCTTGCGCTTTTGCCTCAAGGTTTTCTCTAGCTCTTGATCAAGAGGTAAGAGATCTTCGGTGTTCCTAGACCTGCGCATGCACTCAAAGTAATATCAAATAACGAGAGCAAGCTCCCAAGCTTGACAACCGGCAACCGGATTCGGCTGAAACCAAATCCCCGGCAACAGCGCCAAAAACTTGTTCGCACCTAAAGGTGTGTGCAAATAAGCTTTAAATTTATAAAACTAGAATCAAGCAGCGAACTCGCAGTGTACGGATCGACGTAGCTAAGCAAGAATTCTAGAGTATCGAACACAGGGATTTGGGTGGGAACGAATTCAATTGTAGATTGTCAAGCGAGTAAATATGAGAGTTTTGCAAATATTGGGAAAACAACAATTCTAAAGATCCAAGTATCCAGTTGTGGCAATCGATTCAAGATATACTAATGATATAAAGACAAAATTGAGATATGCAAAGGTATACTAATGTAAGGTAATCGTACGGTGAAGTTCCAAAAACCTTATGTAACTCACCTACAAGGCACTCTCTATACAGGTTGTTGAGGCTCAATATAGAAAGATTCTAAAGATGAGAATTAATGTCAAATACCCGAACTTATAACCCAAAGATCAAGACTAACTTAACCGATTGAGGTTGTGACACTCACAATCGAGGTAGAGGTTGTTGAGGCTTCACTACCACCTAGAAAAGACAAGTATAAACTAAATTAAAGCAAATCTTTAACTTTGGATTAAAGTAAAAGCAGGCTCGTGGACTTAAGGGAAATTACGGTTGGATCTTGAGATTCCACGGTCGTGGAACTCAAGAACAACCCGTAATTTAGGGTTCGTCGACAATTCTCTCTAACTCTCAGGGTCTAATCTGTTTGCGATCGATCTATCATCATCTAAGCCACAACTATCAACCCTTCACCTTAGAATTGTTAAGAGTTTTTAGCCAATAACAGTCATATTGATATCAATTCAAGAATTAAAAGATAAAAAGATGAAAACTTTCAAGAACTTTCAATAATCTTCAAACCAATCTCAAAGTCACAATCAAGAACGAGTGTTGTCAAAGGATTCAAAATAAAGTAAACAATCACAACCTTAGGAAAGAAGGGAAAACGGGATGTCAATCCGTTTTCCAAATCAAACCTAAACAAGAAGAGAGGTCTTCTTGCAAAATCTTCCAAAAGCTTCGATCTTTTGCCAATCCGAAGATCTCAACAGCAATCTCCACCAAAAGTGCGAGATTAGGGCAATTCCCCGATGCGAACTTCGATCTCCAATGAGATGATCAATGCTTCCAAGCGAGGACTAAACGGTGATCCAAGCGGCGGTGTAAAACGAGGTAGCGGGCGTAAACGATCCTAAGCGTCGATGACGGAATCTCCTTTCGTCCGTCTTTTTATAGTTGTAGGGCAAAATGTCGGCCCGGCCCAATCTTTAGAAGATCGTGGCTTCAAAGTGTGGCGAAAAAGATTCGCCAAGATCACGGTCGTGGAAGTTTCCACGACCGTAATTCTAGGTGTGGAAAGTGTCACGGTTTGCATCATATGTTCCACGACCGTAATAGTTACTGGAATGCATCACGCCTCTCTTCACAAGGTTCCACGGCCGTGGAACTGAACGTGGTTTGTAATACGGCCGTATTTTAGAGCGTGGTTTAGGGCAAGAACGTGATTCTTCCCTAGCCTCGTGCATTCCTCAAGCTAAACTCCAATTTTCTTCCTAAGAATGTCCTCAATCTATGGACACACTCAATGAACTCTTCTTTTGCTCTATTCCGTTCGGAAATAGCTCCAAATCACCTATAATCAACATAGAACTAGTGTAGACATCCATATCGACAATATAGGTAATACTAGCTCACATATGCAGCAAAGTTCAATCAAAGACTATCAATATGAATCAAATACGTTTAGAAAACGTGCCTAAAATATCACAATATTTCATGCTAACATTGTGCATGCATAAAATTTTGATGGAAGACAACCATAAACCTTCGATTGAACCTCAAAGAAGACTAAACCCTATCATGAAAGAGGTATTCAAGAAAGAGATCCTTAATTTGCTAGGTGCGGGAAACATTTTCCCGATTTCGGATAGTAAATGGGTTAATCCCGTGCATGTGGTTCCTAAGAAGGGTGGGATGACCGTAGTGACTAATGAATATAATGAACTAATCCCTACTAGGACGGTTACGGGGTGGAGGATGTGTATAGACTATAGGAAACTAAATGTGGCCTCTAGGAAAGATCACTTCCCTCTTCCTTTTATTGACCAAATTCTAGAGAGATTAGCTCAACATTCACACTTTTGCTACTTAGATGGCTATAGTGGATTCTTCCAAATCCCTATCCACCCGGTTGACCAAGAGAAAACTACATTCACATGTCCTTGGGGTACATTTGCATATAGGAGAATGCCATTTGGGTTGTGTAATGCACCCGCCACCTTTCAAAGGTGTATGATGACTATCTTTACTGAATATATTGAAAACATCATGGAAGTGTTTATGGATGATTTCTCTGTTTATGGATCTTCATTTGATGATTGTTTAGCTAACTTGTCTTTGGTATTAAAGAGATGTGAAGAGACTAATCTTGTCTTGAATTGGGAGGAATGCCACTTCATGGTAAGTTAAGGCATTGTGTTGGGACACTTGGTGTCCAACCGAGGCATTGAGGTTGATAGGGCTAAGATAGAGACAATAGAGAAGTTACCACCACCTACCTCGGTGAAGGGGGTAAGGAGTTTCTTAGGGCATGCCGGTTTTTACCGGAGATTCATAAAAGATTTCTCTAAAATTTCTAAGCCTCTTACTAACCTACTAATGAAAGATGTTGAGTTTGTTTTTTCCAAGGATTGCCTTGAGGCTTTTTGTAGGTTGAAGAATGCTTTGATCTCCGCACCTATCATGCAACCTCCGGATTGGAGCTTACCGTTTGAGATCATGTGTGACGCGAGTGATGTAGCCGTCAGGGCTGTTTTGGGACAAAGCAAATATGGGCTTACACATGCCATCTATTATGCTAGCAAGACGCTAGATGATGCCCAACTCAATTATGCTACCACCGAGAAGGAGTTGCTAGCGGTTGTGTATGCATTTGAGAAATTCCGCTCGTATCTTGTTGGAGCGAAGGTCATTGTGTATACGGATCATGCTGCGATCCATTATCTCCTTACAAAGAAGGATGCCCTGCCTCGTTTGATTCGGTGGATCCTTCTCCTTCAAGAGTTTGATTTGGAAAATCGGGACAAGAAGGGTTCCGAAAATTCAGTGGCGGACCATCTTAGTAGGCTACCACCATTGGAGATTGAGAGAGATGACACCCCGATTGATGACTCATTCCGGGATGAGCAATTGCAAATGGTGGAAGAGTGCTTTTTCAAGTGTCTAGAGGGAGTGAGCCGTGGTATGCCGACATAGTGAACTACCTTGTGTGTGAGGAGGTGCCACCCGGTCTATCATATGCCCAAAAGAAAAAGTTCTTCAAGGATGTGAGGCATTACTATTGGAGCGAGCTCTCTTGTTCAAGAGAGGCCCGGATGGGGTCTTTAGGAGATGCATACTCGAGGATGAGATGGACAGTGTGATCCGCCATTGTCATTCCTTGCCATGTGGAGGCCATGCTAGCTCACACAAGACGTGTGCAAAGGTGTTACAATCCGGGTTTTATTGGCCAAGTTTGTTCAAGGATGTGCAGAATTTTGTGGTAGCTTGTGATGCTTACCAAAGGACGGCAACATCTCAAGGAGGAATGAGATGCCCTTGAACAACATACAAGAGGTGGAGATATTTGATGTTTGGAGTGTGGACTACATGGGGCCATTCCCCTCTTCATGTGACAACCTCTACATCCTATTGGCGGTGGACTATGTGTCAAGATGGGTGGAGGTAATTGCCTCTCCCACAAATGATGCCAAAGTTGTGGTGTGGTTCTTCAATTGAGTCATCTTCCCTAGGTTTGGAACACCAAGAGTGATCATAAGCGATGGAGGAAAGCACTTCACCAATAGGAACTTTGGGATACTTTTGGCTAAGTATGGGGTGACTCATAAGATGGCAACACATTACCATCCCCAAACTAGTGGCCAAGTGGAGATCTCCAACCGGGAGATAAAGGGGATACTCGAGAAGACGGTTTCTAGGACGAGAAAGGATTGGGCTATGAAGTGCTTTGTGGGCTTATAGGACCGCTTTCAAGACACCGATTGACACCACTCCCTACAAGCTAGTTTATGGCAAGTCTTGCCACCTTCCGGTGGAGATGGAGAATAGGGCGTATTGGGTCATAAGGTGGCTGAATTTTGACCTCAAGGAAGCCGGTGAGAAGAGATTGCTAGACATCAATGCTCTTGAGGAGATCCGATTAGATGCCTATGAAAATGCCCGGATCTACAAAGAAAAGACCAAACGTTGGCATGACAAGTGTCTCATCCCAAAGGAGTTGAGTGAAGGTGACCTTGTCCTTCTCTTCAACTCACGGCTGCGGTTCTTCCCCGGAAAGCTAAAGTCAAGATGGACGAGTCCTTATGTGGTGAAGAAGATCTTTCCCCATGGAGCGGTTGAGATAGGAGGGTAGCATTGTGGAGATTTTAAGGTGAATGGGCACCGGTTGAAAAAGTATATCCCGGGAGCTCCGGTGGATATGATTGCCCCACTTTACCTTGAGTGAGACGCCCCCAAATTTGGTCAAGCTAATGACCTTAAAGAAGCGCTTAATGGGAGGCAACCCATTGGTAGCCATCCTTCTCTTTTCGTTTTTGTTTTCATTTTTCTGTTTTTGTGTTTTTGTGTGTGTTTGGTGTTAGGGAGCTAGAGTCTAAGTAGCATGAAAGCCTTGCATGGCATGAGGATGATGATGATGATCCCTCATCAATTGTGGGTAGAGCGGACGCGGAACTTGGACGGCTAGCGGTGCCTAGCGCGGGTCCCGACGCCACAATGAACATCAAGAGCTCTCTACCACCTTTGATTGATCATCCACCATCACTCCACATGAGTGAACCAAAATACCGGCAACTCCATTTTTACATTGTGAGGACTCTCTTTCACTCTTCTCTACTTAATTTGCACATTGGGGACAATGTGTTTCTAAGTATGGGGTGGGGTCTTCATGATCACTTGCATGATTAGCATCTAGGATAGTTTCTTTTTGTCACATGTTTCATTAAGTTTTGCTTTGTACATATATATTTCGAAAATTCCAAAAAAAAAATATTTAGTGCTTCTAAGCTTGGGAATGACCCTTATGATGAGATTGTTTTGTGAATTGGCTATGGATGGTCTTATGTGTTGAATGGATGTATACATATGTGGACTTGAAGTACTTGTCTTGAATCTCATGTGTGGATTGTGATCATGATGTTTGCCTTGATTGGATTGAGGATTGATAGTCGAAATTACATGCTAGTTCTTGCACATCATTTAGGAGTGATTAAGGCAATTCATCTTTCTCTACTTCTCATCTTGATCATGTTGTTTGAGTACCTCAATTGGTATAAAATTTGACCTCTTTTGACCCATCCGGGAATAGGAGCATGCTAGTGTGTTGATGTGTATGAAAAGCAAGTGTGAGGTGAAGTTGTTGATGAAAGAATGTTGTGAATGAAGTGTTGAATTTGTTGTGAAAAGTGTAGAAAAAATATAGGTTTGGGGACTTTGGTTTTGATGACGAGTAACTCGGCACCATTCACATAATCGGGTGTTTGTGCCTTACCAAAGTCGGATAAACCGAATGTCCTAACGAGCCTTGGTATGTGTGCCCGGTGTGAGGCACCTCGGAAAAATCCCGAGGTCCGCTAATCACCAAGGTTTCGGCTTTTATACACCAATGTCATTGCCTCAAAAATAAGTGAAAGAAAAAGAAAGTGAAAAAGAAAACAAAGAAAAGATGGAGAAAAATATACACTTGTGGGGAAGTTGTTCAAAATGAAATTATGGAGTTAGTTCCTTTCCCGGATTAGCATCACATGACCTAAAAATTTCCACCTATTCACAACGTTTCTTGGCCTCTAATTTCCTAAGTCCTTGTGACCTATTTGCATGTGTGTAAGACTTAGTGATCTAGATTGGATATACTCATGATCATCTTGACTTCTTCATTTTCACCTTGCATGCATGCTTTTGAGTTAAGTATAATTGTCTTTCCATGCCTTTATTTGTCTGATGCATGATTGCTTGTCCATTGCCATGAAACATGACTATGAAGGTGATTCAATATTAGAAGCACAATTCCAAAAAGATTTTGTTGTTTTTCTGCATGCATAAATCATGTCATCTCTTAGTCTATAGTTGGGTCTTGCTCAGGGACGAGCAAACCTTAAGTATGGGGTATTTTGATAACACGATTTATGACGTAGGATTAGGCATCCATTTAGATAGTTTTTCCCGCTATTCATGCATAGTTTGACATTAGTTCGTGACGATTTGCACTTAATTCATGTATGTTGTCGAGATAGACGTCTACACGCACTTTTGCATGTTTTGTAGGTATTTTGGGAGCTTAATCGATACATCCGGGGATCGTTCCTCGTGATGACACATTTCCGGACTCATTGGGAAGCAAGTTAGGAGCAAAGGAGAACACATGGGACCTTGTTGATGCATACCTTGCACCAACTCGTGACTTAATGATCCAAAGAAGGCTGAAGCACCAAAATAATGATCACTAGGACTTCCACTGGCGTGGAAATAGGCCGTGGTTTCCTCTGCACAGCCGTGACAGCTGTCCCACGATCTCCATAACCGACTCTTGCCCTTGATGGAGAATAAAAGGTGGTCCTGCAGGCTGTAGAGGGGGGATTCTGAATTCCATTCTCTCCCACACTTACACAACAACACACTATGGGATTGGAGCTACACTAGGAGGAGAAGAAACACTCTCATTTGGAGAAGAAGAAGAAAAAGAACACTAGTTTCATAGTTTTTGAGTGGTTTTGAGTGAGTTTTATTGAAGACATTTGCTAGGGTTGTAAGAAACGATTCAAACCTTCTTTTGAAGGGTTGTAAGTCCTTCTTGACTTTTATTCAGCTTGGTTTTCTTATCCTACTTTTTTCGTTTCTCTTTCATTCCATTTTCTTGCTATGGAAGCCATGAATGTATGCTTGTTGAATTTGATTGCTAAGATGCGTGTTGTAGGCTAAATAGAGGCGATTCTAGGGTAAGGGAATGATGGTTATGGCTTGGACTATGATAGAATAGACATAAATGTATCTTTGGATGATTTGCTTGCTCGTACTTAAGTGCTGTTAGAAATCACGGTTTGTTCTTATACAACCACGGCCGTGGTTCTTATGATCTGACCATGGTTTGCTTCTGTTGTGCTTTAAATGATAAATCTGAATGTTAGGATGTTAGATTGTTGAAATCATAGTGTTTGTTAAGCTTAATCTAGCCTAAGGTGACCTAATGCTAGCAACCTAAGTGAGGAAAGAGACATACCCGGTGATTTCCGATCTTAAGTATCAAAGATGATGAACTCTAGGTAGTAGTGAGCCTCATAAGCCGTAATTGGATTGAGTGTGCTAGGATTGATGTTTAGGACTTGCCTTCCCGAGACTTACCCGGTAAGGAGAGGTTAGATCTCTAGATAGCAATCCGGTTTGTGTAGATTTCCCAACCCTAGGTTCTTAGAGACTTACCCGGTAATAAGACCTTAGTTGCGGGATTAGTGGATCATGAGACCTACCCGGTGATTGGTTCCATTTGAGAAACACCCTTTCTAAACATACTATAGCTAATCCAAGATTGATTAGAAGCTTGAGTCCAATGTCATAACTGGAATTCCTAACCCCTAGAATCCGCCTTTCTCTCCTTGATTTCCTATCTCGTGTTTGTGCTTGCTTATTTGTGTTGCTAGCTTAGTTGTTTGTTAATCTTGCATGATTTGTGATCCTTGATTGATCACCACAAACCAATCCAAAAACATTGAGATTTTGATTTTTTTATTCCTTTCTCTTTTCTTAGCCTAGATTTACACTATCCTTAGTCACTACTTGATTCAATTTCACCTTAGTCTTTGTGTTCAACCTCGGAATACTATCCTTACTACAAAACGACCCATACACTGTGGGTTCGCTAGGAGTTAGGAAAAATATATCGAGTTATAAATTTAAGACTTTTGTGTGCTACAATCTTAGCGTAACACTTATCGTGTTTATAATAAACGTACCAAAATCGTTGAGGAAAGTATTCATGTCATATTTGATGAAAGCAATGATGGTACTTTGAGTGAAAGTTTTGCAGATCTTAATCTGAATCAACATGAAGATCACAATTCTGATGGAGTAGAAGATCCTAAGACTCAAGAAAAGAATATGTAATAAAAGATTCAAGATACCGGAGAACAATCTCAAGACCTTGAAACACATTTTCAAGACCTTGAAACAAAAAACTGCGAAGTCAGAACTCTGTTTCAAGGCCTTGAAACTCAACTTCAAGGCCTTGATATAGGATCCAAGGGCAACACACCAGCGGTATCTAAATTCAGTCAAGCATATGAGCCCCAATCTTCAAGATCTATTCCATCCTACAAAAGAAGGAAATTTCAACATTTCTAATACCATCCACAAGAGAATGTGATCTCAGATCCAAACGCAGGAGTTCGAACTCGATCCAAAGTTAACAATCTTTGTGAATTCTCGGCATTCGTGTCTCTTATTGAGCCCAAGAATTATATTCAAGCTCTTCAAGAACCCGAGTGGATCATTGCCATGCAAAATGAGCTAAATGAGTTTGAGAGAAACAAGGTTTGGACTCTCACTTCAAGACCGAAGCACCAATCCGTCATTAGCACGAAATGGGTTTTTCGAAAAAAGTTGGATGAAAATGGAAAAGTAATTCGAAATAAAGTACGACTTGTAGCTCAAGGCTATAACCAAGAAGAAGGTATTTATTATGAGGAGACCTTTGCTTCGGTTGCTAGGTTAGAAGCCATACGTATGCTAATTTCTTTTGCATCTTTAATGAGCATAAATTTATTTCAAATGGATGTAAAATGTGCTTTTCTAAATGGCTTCTTAGAAGAAGAAGTCTACGTTGCTCAACCGCCTGGTTTTCAAAATGATGAATTTTCGGATCATGTTTTTAAATTGGACAAAGCTCTTTATGGTCTTAAGCAAGCTCCTCGAGCTTGGTATGAAAGACTGTCCAAGTATCTCCTTGAAAACAATTTCAAAAGAGGATTGATTGACAACACTTTATTTATCAAAACTAGAGGCAACGATATTTTAGTAGTACAAATTTATGTTGATGATATATTATTCGGTGTTACTAACGATTCCATATGCAAGGAATTTTCAGATATTATGTGCGGGGAATTCGAAATGAGTTTAATGGGTGAGTTAAATTTCTTCCTTGGACTTCAAGTTACACAAGCAAAGAAATGAGTTTTTCTCATTCAAAGCAAGTATACCAAAGACTTGTTCAAGAAGTATAAGATGGATCAATCCAAGGTTGCAAAAACTCCTATGAGTTCTACACTTTCGCTTGACCATGACAAAGATGGCAAAAGTGTTGCACAAAAGGAATATCGAGGTATGATCGGTTCTTTGTTATATCTAACTGCTAGTCGACCTGACATTATGTTTAACGTGTGCATGTGTGCAAGATTTCAAGTTGATCCTAAAGAATCACACTTGATAGCTGTGAAAAGGATATTTCGGTATCTCAATGGCACTAAGGATTTAGGGTTATGGTACCCACGTCAAAGTTCGTTTCACCTCGTTGGCAATTCAGATGCAGACTTTGCAGGTTATAAGGTCGATAGAAAAAGAACTTCTGGATGTTGCCAATTCTTAGGGGCATCCCTAATCATTGGCACTCCAAGAAGCAAAACTTTGTCGCCCTATCCACAACTGAAGCCGAATACATGGTTGTGGGAGCCTGTTGTGCACAAATTCTATGGATAGCTCAAAAACTTCGTGATCTTGGTTTTGATTATAAAGGTATTCCGATAAAATGTGATAATATTAGTGCTATTTCAATTACTATAATTCTTGTGCAGCATTCAAGGACAAAGCATATCGATGTAAGGCATCACTTCATACGTGATCATGTTGAGAAAGGTGATGTTTCTATTTCTTTTATATCAACTGACTGGTAGCTTGCAGATATCTTTACTAAGCCTCTACCTGAAGATCAATTCAAGTTTATTCGTTCAAAGTTTGGTACGTTGAACAAGGAAGCATTAATGTAGGGGAAGTAAATCGTTTTATTTTCTCCTTCGTATGCAACCCACTTTTCAATTTCAAGGGCCTTTAAACGAAATTCAAGGGCAAAATTGAATATCATGGATATATTTAGGGATTAATATCTTTTGGATATTTTGATTCCTAAACTATTTTAAAGAAGGATTTTAAAAGAAAATGATTTCAAAAGCCTTTATTTTTGGGTTCAATTTTTTGAAAAGAGTTGTTGAGATTTAATTGAAAACAATTTTTATTTTTCAAGGCCTTGATTCTCTCAAGATCTTGTTTAAAACCTTAAATTGTTTTCTTTTCTCTTTAAAGGCTTAAAACTTATTTCTTCCCCATCAAACGTTTTTATAGAAACCCTTTTCAAAACCGTTGATTTATCTCCCAACACCATCTATGGCTCCAAGAAGCAAGAAATCTGCTCCTCATCCAGCTTTATCTTCTAAAAAGGAATCAGCTCATATTTCCTCAACCAGAGATGGTGAGCAATTTTATGAAGATTTGGAGATTTCACAGACGACTAGTCTTCCAACTTTCTGGTTCGTCAATTTTCAAGCTACGGGATCTTGGTTTGATGGATATCATAATCGCCCTCTTTGTATGTGTGATGTGGTGGATATTGCATTTTTGGAAACCCTTCACATTCCCTATATTGCAATGCTTAAGAGTTTCACAACCTGGAAGATCTTAAACCTTGGAGATTTTGCCTTTCCAAGGCTCACAAGACTGTTTTATGTCAACCTCGTCACAAAACGGGAAAAAGGAATTCTCACCCTTGAAACATCTGTTAAAGGTACTCAAATTCTTCTCACTTCTACTGTTTTATGTGAGATTTTAGGAATCCCTACATATCATTCATTCACACATCCCTCCCGATCAGATAGTGTTCGCCTTGCCAAAGAGAAATTTCTGGTTCCAAACTCCACATCATGGCAACTTACTCACACTTCCCTAACCCTAAATGCTAAAATAGTATTTACCATTCTCGTTAGATGTGTTATCCCTCGTGCAAATTCAAGAGAATTGTTGACAGATCAATCCTTGGAATTGATTCACTGATCATGTCTGGATTGGATATTGATGTACCTAACCTCATCCTCAACCATATGGTCCATTTTGTTAATTCCAAGCGAGCTATCCCGCTACCTTATAGAAACCTTCTGCCCAAGATTTTTGAACACTTTTCAATTGATACATCTACTGAAGATCGACAAATGTCTTTTGGCAAAATTGATGAATCTTGCTTGGAAAGATTAGGTATTGAAAAGACTTTGGCAGGGGCATGAACATTGAAGGGAAAAGGGGTTATTTCACCTCTCTCGCAAACAGCTCCATCAGTTTTTCCTTCTGCTCCAGAAATCAGATTAGATGGATGTGAGAAGGAACTAGTTTCTTTGAATTGGGAAATCTGATATTTTCAAGTTGACACTAAACGGAGAATGGATGCAAATCATGAACTGTTGTCTATTATGCATGTCAAGGTAAATGAAATGTATCTTATGAATGCTCTTACTCTTACCACCATGGGAAGGATATTACCTATGACTGCAGATGCAACTCAACACACCCAAGAAAAAGGTTGAAAATGTTTTGATGAACTGCAAACGACGAGGACAGAACAAATTTATCCTTTATCCTACCCATGTTGAGCCAACCATTCTGACGGTGGAAGAATACGAGGTTGTCAAGGAACAAAGAGCTGAAGAAAAGAGACGACGCTTAGCAGCAGAAATGGATGACAGTCACATGCCACATCTTCCAAGGCACGACGCCGGTTTTATGAGGAAGATTCAGACTGAGCATATGATGGTTGTGGGCTTGGTGTTTTAAACTTCGTTTTATAGTGGTTTTTGAAATACTTTTTGGGTTTGTACTTGCTTTAAAACTCTCGCGCTTTAACTGTTTTCCTCCTTTGTTGAAAGACAAAGGGGGAGAAATTTATGATCCAAAATTTCGACATTTCTGCATTCTGCATTTAAGTTTATTTTGATATTCATATATGCATCGCTAACTCTACAATGTAGGTACGATATTTATGTTGTCTTCCATCAAGGGGGATAATGAAAACTCCACCTTGATTATATATTTAAATATGTGATGATGGAAGACTTAACATAAATAAAGTGATTTTTATACTAACAAAATATCGATTGTATGCCTAGTTTGCTTGGTTTGTTTTGGTGTTTGTCTAAAATGTATGTAGGCCTTGGAACGCATTTCAAGGGATCGATAGAGGCCTTGAAACAGGATACAAGGGAAATCGTGGAGTTTAAAGAAGATTAACACGGAGGCCTTGAAAGTCATTTCAAGGGATCAAGAGCCAAAGCCTTCATACAAGTTTCAAAGGACAGAACGGCAAGGAATTCAAATCTCTACCAAACAAATCAACCAAGAATTCTGAGAAGATCTTCCAGGAAGATTTGGCTAACAAGATACGCTCAACAAGAAGATCTCGACCTAAAGGATTCGGTTCAAATTGGATCTTGCAAAGATCCTCAACAAAAAGCGCAAGACTCCTTCTCAACAGGATTTGAAGATCTTCACCCAACAGATCTCAACAAAATCTGAAGATCTCGATGTCCAATAGACAAGGATCTTCAACAGCATGAAGACCTCTTCATCAAAGACTATAAATGAAGATGTCGATTGAAGAAGAACTACAACAAGTTTACACGGAAATATCCAAAGTCTTCAAGCGATCCAAAGCATCTTCATTCGATCAAACAAGTTTTTCTTTCTCTCTTTCTACAAAAGATTTATCCCCTAGAAAGAGATAAAACTCGAGAGCTCCATTGGCATATCTAAAGAGTGTTATACTCAAGTGTGTGTTACTCTGCGAACTAACTAGGCTATTATAGCTAGGTAAAGAGTTGGAGCTAGATCGTAGTTTTGGCTACAGTCAGAGAAGAAGGGGATTTCTTCTAGGTTGTATTTGAGACTCTTTGAAGCTGATAATAGATAGTTAGATCCTACGGCTATACCCTAGGACGAGAGTGGGCTATTTAGACCCGAACTCCGTAAATCTATCCTCGTGTCGATCTTTTCAATTCCGCACCATATTTTCTTTATTGTGACTAACTTTGTTTTGCAGGTGAACAGAGTCAAGGCCCTTGAAATCAAAGTGTGTCACAAAGAGCTCAGATCGACATCAAGGCCTTTGAAATCAGTTTCGAAGCCTTGAGATATGTTTTTTGCGAAAAGTTTTCATACTCTATTCAACCCCCTTTCTAGAGTATCTTTATCCTTTATATGCACCTAACGGTTCTTCAATCTTTTAATTTTATATTCAAAGAATACCAAGCAAGGTCACACCTCGAGAAAAAAACAAAGTGTCATTTCCTTAGTATACTAAAAGAGGGTTCTTCATAACAATAGTCTATTTCCCATTTTGTCCCGTTAGTTGATTATTTGACTATTTTACCCTTATATTTAGTGAAAATTACAATCATATAACATTATCTAATGACTCATTTATGTAAAATGTTACGTGTTGTTCTTCCGCTTCCTCTCTTCGACTCCTTCTCATCCCTTCCTTTCTCCCACTCAAACCCTTCAATTTTCTCCTTCTTATCAAAGATCTGACCCTAAACCCTCGTAATCAGTTTTCTCTTTCCGCCGTTGTCGGTTTGGATGACCAGTTCGTGAAAAAAAGGCTGCCAGTTACTCTGGCATCGTTGTCGCGTCATTAAGCCCTAGCATCGTTCAATTGAATTATGCCTTCACTCTCTTTTGGTCGTTAAGAAGAGTGATGTTGTTCGACATTGGCGGTCGTGGCTTTTGAGTCGGGTGTTGTTGTCCGGTCTTTGTTGTTCCGCTCTCGGAGAAGAGGCATGCTGATAAGTGTGAGGAATACAGGTCCGATCTAAGAAGGTTCCGCACAAATTGATAACTCATTCCTTGCCTTTGATTTTCTTCTCCTCTGCAATAAGTCTTTAAAAAAGCAATAAGACATGTAAAGTACTGAAAAGAAAAAACATAGATAAATGCAGTTTTTCCATTATGATAGATGTTTAAAACATTAAACGGCAAGAAGAAGCATAAATGGTTAGTATTATTGCTTGCAACACCTTAAATATGTAAGGACCCTTGAGTAACTGTGAATGTATAAATGAAGTAAGATTGATTATGACATCCTGCATGAATAAAAAACACTTTGTTTCCAAGTCCTCTGCTGCAACTACAACTCGTATCTATAGAGGAAAGAGAAAGACTTCAAATTCTACCAATGGAAACAATTGAGTCTCATCAACATATGTTATAGCAACCAATACTCAGTTGGTCTAGTGGGATGTGGTGCTAGACTCTATAAGTGGTTAGTCTAGAGATTCGAGTTCGAATCCCCAACAATGGGCCACGATATCGAACCAGGAGTTACTTATCAACCTTTCAAAAAAAACATATGTTATAACATTCATCCCCGACGCTTTCCAAGAACTTAAACACTGAAATTAATGTATTGCCCCCACTGAAGTTGATATGTTTACACCATAAATTTTGAATTTATGAACCAAATTCATGTATTTCATCCACTAAAAGTTAATCCAATGGGGCAAAGATGTTACGGCATCGTTTTTTTTTTTGGTGGAAGGAGAGTCAGTGGCTCCGGCACATCTAGTCGCGCTTGTTATATATGAAAAAAGTGAGCTAAGTAGTACGCACACAAGGGATAGCCCGACCCTTTACATCACAACGTAAAAGGTCAACTACACCCTCGATAGGGTCACTCAATACACTTAATCCAATAGGAAAGTCAAAAGCAAGAGAATCCGCGACATTGTTTGCCTCATGGTAGGTATGTCGGGTCGGGCAAATCCAGTCCCTTCTAATATATTCATGTCACTTCGTGACCAGATTGGAAAGAGGGTGGTGTCGAGGTAACGTTTTGCCTAGGAGAGTGATGACGAGTTGTGAGTCCGATTCAAGGATCAACGCTCGAACACCACTCTCCCATGCAATCATTAGACCATAATATACACCCCACAGTTCCGCCATGGGGACCGTACATATGCCTAAATTCACAACATAACCTCGATACCATTCTCCTAAATTGTTTCTAATGACACATGCCGCAGTAGCGTGCCCGTTGCTTCTGACTGCTCCATCCGAGTTAATCTTCATAATCTTATCCGGGGGGTTCCCACTTGACATGGATCCAATTCCTCACTCTGTTCTCCTTAAAATTATTTGCATTCTTCTGCCAAGCTCGTATGTATTCCGATGTCTTCTGGATGATGAATTTATGACCATCTGATCTCGTGGTTTTGCTTTCAAAAATTCTTTCATTTCTCCATTTCCACAGCCACCATAGTCCATTTGCAAAGATAACACTCTAATCACATAAATTAGTAAACTTACGCCGGTTTAGAAGGTTACCTAACCTCTTATCCAAGTCGCAAAAGGTAGTCGGCAAAAATCTGCTTCGTAGTGTCTTGCGTTGAGCTTTATCCAAATATTCCTACTCACTGTACAGTCTCGAAATAAGTGTTCACAGGTTTCTTGATAGTTCACACACTGCCCACAACTATCATCAATAGTGATGTGGCAGCGCTTTCTTTCTGCATTTGACAACACACCTTCCTGTAGTAATCTCCAAATAAAAATACGTGTTTGTTCCTAGGCTTCAATTTTCCAAATCCTGCTATATATAATGTTATCCATGTGGCAACCCAAGTTCTCCTTCCTTAGCATATTGTAAGCAGTGACACTGTGTAGCATCCATCCTTACTCCATTTCCATGCTAATTCATCAATGCTCATGGTGTCACTACTTGAGCTCTCTCCCACAATTAATCTCAGGGGTGTTGCCGCTAACTTTAACGAGGTACTCATAGGTAGAAGATCTGTAAGCAGGATCCAATTCCAACCTTCTCCTTCGCTCCAGTAATCCCGTACTGTCATATCCCTGATATCCTCACTTACAGTAGCTATAGAGTTCTCAATAAGTGGTTTGTCTAATAACCACACATCGTCCCAAAACCTCGTACTTCTTCCATTGTATATAATCCAGCGATGACCCGGTAGTATGACCTCCCTAATACTTCTTTGAATGCTTTTCCAAACATGTGAAGGGTCCGAGTGTGTTTGACCATTCTTTCTGATATACTTACTTCTAAGGACTCTAGCCCAAAGGCTCATATCATCCTTCAAGAATCTCCATCTTATCTTGATCATAATAGCCAGGTTAAGCTCTCCCATCGATTTCACACCTAAACCACCACATTCTCTTGAGGAGCATATGGTATTCTAGTTGACAATATGCATGCGATTGGTCCCTTCAGTATGTCCCCATATGAAAACCCTGCTGAGTTTATCAACTTCATCACTTGTCCCTTTCGGAATCAACATGGAGGACATGGAGTAGATAGGGAGTGAGTTTAAGACTGATTTGGTAAAGGTTACCCTGCCAGCAAAACTTAAGTTTCTTCCCCTCCAGCCACTGAGTTTTTTATTGATCTTATCCAACAACGAGGTAAAGGTATTCCTACAGATTCTTTCTTGTAACAGGGGCATGCCAAGGTAGTTTCCAAGTTTCCTGGTTACTTCAAAGCCGCTTGAATTCTGTAGGAAATCTCTCAGCTCTTGCGGTACATTTGGAGAAACGTATATCTTCGACTTCTGAATGTTAATTTTTTGACCCGAGGATTTACGGAACCTCTCCAAGCATCCTAAAATCACACTCAACTGTTCCGGGGAAGCCTCTGCAAAAAGAGTTAAATCATCCGCAAAGAACAGATAGGATAACTCCGGTCCCTCTCGGGATAGCCTGATCGGTTTCCATCTACCCAGAGAAACTTCTTCAAGGATGACGTGACTGAGTCTCTCCACACATAGGACAAAAATGTAGAGGGGAAAGAGGGTCTCCTTGACGAAGTCCTCTTTCCGGTATAAACTTTCTTGTGAGTTCCCCATTCCAATTCACTTGCATACTAGTAGTCGAGATACACTCCTTTATCATCTCACCCCATTCTTTAGGTAAGCCTGCAACATCTATGGTCTCTTGCACAACATCCCAACTTAGTCTATCATAGGCTTTTTCAAGATCCAGTTTCAGAATCATCCATTTCTTCCCTGACTTCTTCTTTCTGGTTGAGTGAATAATCTCTTGGATGAGCACAATATTATCCTGTATGTATCTACCTGGTATGAAACTCCCTTGAGTTTGTCCAACCAAAGACTCAATAACTCTTTGCATCCGTTGTACCATCACCTTAATCATGATTTTATACAACACATTACAAAGAGCTATTGGTCTAAAACTAATCAACTCCGGAGTTCCTACTTTAGTAAATGTAATAGATGGTTGTAAATCAAATTAGTCCCCGATTAATTTAACTCCAGAGCCAAAATTGCAACTAATCTAATCCACATATATGTCATTGTTCGTTTATAAATTTTAACTCATCGGATTTTTCTTTATCATTTTCCATGTAAAATGTATTTTCTTTTCCCATTTTAGTTTCACTAGGTTATTATCATTAATCAAATAACACCCCCAATTACTTTCAATCACTTCCAAAACTTTTTATGAATTATAGTATATATACTGACTAGGTTCATGTGCATTCCGTTTTCGCAGTTGCGGTCAAACTGGACTTAATGTTCATTTTATATTTTATTGACAGAAACTTGTCAATTAGGTGCTAGTTCATTACCACCTTGTCGACCTTTATGAAGAAATGATTTTATCATAAAGACCATTCATATAATTTACTTAAATTAAGTATAAACGAGTACTGGAAGTACTAATTTGATTGTCTATTGACACAAAATGCATAAATAAATTAATCTAATTTGACTTGACTGCACAAATAATGGATGAAATAGTTTAGCTATTATGTTAATAGAGAAAATGTAATGACGCCACTAAATAAAGTAAATTAAATATGATAGAAAGTTAGTAATGCTATCCATGTAGGTGTTTACGTAATTGTTTACAATATTCCAATTTGAATTTAATATGAAGACGTGAGTATAGGTCATCGGCCAATGAGAGAGCTTATGTGCCCAACATAAACATTTAGAAACAAAAAGATGCTACTATAAAAGAGGTGAAGGCAAAGCGAATATTCACATATCTAATATCTTTATATATATACACGAGTCAAGAGAGAAATGGAGTTGGGTGAGTTGAAATTGTTAGGCTTCTGGGCAAGCCCATTCAGCAGAAGAGTGCAGATTGCCTTGAAAATGAAAGGCTTGGATGAGTATGATTACATTGAGCAAGACCTCTACTCCAAAAGCAACGAGCTTTTAGTGCGCAATCCCGTTCACAAGAAGGTCCCGGTGTTTGTTCACGGCCACAACTCCATTCTCGAGTCTCAGCTCATCATTGAGTATATTGACGAGACATGGAGCGAGGGCCCACCTATCCTGCCTCGAGCACCGCGAGAGAGAGCCAGGGCACGCTTCTGGGCTAGGTTCATTGACCAACAGGTATATATATATATACACGTATCATTTTTGAATATTTGATGATGATGTATAGTAACTGAATATTGTACGCAGTGCTTGCCATCACTACAGAAGGCGTTCTGGGGAGCGGAGGAGGAGCAAGAAAAAGCAACAGAAGAAGCACACGACAACCTCAAGGCGCTCGAGGAAGAGCTCAAGGGGAAGAGGTTTTTCGGAGGGGAAAGCTTTGGATATTTAGACATGGTAGCAAACTTCATAGGCTACTGGCTTGGCGCCATTGAAGAAGCAGCTCACAAGTCAATTCTCACAAAAGAAGCCTTTCCTTTGCTACATAAATGGCAGGCTGAGTTTGTCAACTCGGAATTCGTCAAGCCCTACCTCCCTCCTAGACATAGGTTAGTCGCCTTCTATAGCATTCGCATGGAAGCAGCCAACTACTTCAACCAACATAACTAACGTACATTTACAATATACGCCTCCATTCAATTGTGTACGTTGGATGGGATATCCTTTGTATGCTACATATTACGATTACGGAATAGAAACAAATCTAAATTTTAACGACCTGAAAGAGGATATATTCCGAGGTCTCAAATTTACGTACTGATGGGTTAAGTAGGATTTACATAATCATCCAGACTATAAAAAGCAACATATTAATTTAGAACCCGTTGGAGGTCATTGTTCTTCTAGGTACTTGGCAAGTGTCAAGTCCGAGAGGATGGATCGAATTGGGTTACGGGGCAACAACAAGAAACGCCACAAAACCATAGGGAGAGAACCTAGCCTTAGAAACATTATAAGCAGACACCCAACTCACAAACACCTAATCACAAAGTTATAACTAAATACAAGACAACACTCCCGGTTCAATGGATTATGGTTAGGTAACTAGAGGAGTCCGAGTATTTAGATTTTAGGGTATTGAAAACACTTATTAATAAATTAGATAGCTGGTAAGAACATCCATACTATGCTTCAAGCCAGCAGAGTGCCGTGGTTCTTTCCGTCATTGGAGGTCACTGGTTCATGTACTTATGCTGATGAACCGTACAAGGATTTCACCTCTCTCCTTAGGAACGATGGCAATGCAAAAGCGGCAGTATGGACCTGCCACGTGAAAAAGCATCACAATTTAGAAGGATCTTCATGTTTTACTCGAATATATAATTCATAATGATGAGTAACATGAGTTCGTTACAATGCAACTTTAGACACAGCTAATAAGAAAGCAGACAGTATATCACCTCTGAGTTATAGAACTTGAGGTCTCTCCGATGGTTGAGTGCACCATGTATCTTTTCAATCGGATTAACAGGGTGCATAAAATCAACAGGTGGTCCCTCCTTCGAGCAAAGCAGAAATCCAATTGATCCACTGGCGAACAAGGAAAAAGGAATCGTAAGAAGTTAGATAGTGCAGATGGCTATCAGCATTCAAACATAAAAATGATGTTTTATCCAATCTTGTTTGTAGGCCTACAATTATGATTACACACGGTGCTTTAACCGGGATTTCAGTTAGTAGTTTTGTCATACCATAATCCACACCGTTTGTCCCAATGAACCATATGTCAGTTAACCAGAATTTCAATACGGTTTCCGATTAACCAAAATTGTATGTTTCTTTCTTATGAAGGCTATGAATCATGTTTCTGAATCAAACATGTTAGTTGATGTTTTGTGATAACAGAGCCTTCGTAATAAATACAATATCCAAAAAACAAATGACATATTAGCGCACCAAACTTATAACATGTCCAGTTGGCCACATCAAAAACCATTCAAGTTTACAAAACGGATTCCTGTCAAAGTCCAAAACTAAATATCCAATAAAATGTACACAAACACAAGATAAATATCAAGTTTTACTTAAAGCCATTCTATTTTCATTTTTAAAGTATTTGTGGGGTTTTAAATTTAGAAGCAAAAATCACAGAAAAATGTACACTAAAAGAGATTTGAACCTGGGCTCCATACAAAGATTAGAGCATGTGTTCAAGCGTCAATGTACACTAGACTAATGAATCCCTTCCTAAAAAAATACTATTTATACAATCGGTATGATGACTACCATTACAACAAATTCCCAAGTTACCATGTTATTTTTGTGTCCACCGCTACTTCACACATTATAAGAAATGCTTAAAATATTGACATTTGCTAACCCTGCATATTTAGGATAATTAGATGGAGTGCTTCTTTATTTCCTGCATTCTTTCTCATCATGTTTCCCCATGTGAGTTGACATATAAAAACTACTTTATTACAGAAGATTTGAGATATCTTAATAGAGCTCATGGCTTATTATAAAGACTAAAGCAAACAAAAATTAATAGGATTACGACTTATCATGGTCTCGAGAAAATTAATTAAAAGTGGGAAATGAGGGCTTGTTTGGATGCTATTTGTTGTTTTATGGAGGCAAGTGTTATGGCCTAAAATACATTTCACTATAAATGTTGATTGGATGCTTCCATCAATAATGTAGTGTTGAATGTACAAATGAAAATGGTTTCTCAAGAAACTAAACTAAAAGCAGGAAATAAGGGCTGGATGCTAACCGTCGTCTTATAAAGCGAGTGAGCCTATAATACATTTCACTTAACATTGTTGTTTGCATCCTTCCATCAATAATGTAGTATTGCACGCAAGTCACTTATAAAAAGTGATACTATTCAAATTGCATTTTACACCAAATACTCCATAGTTTGATTTTAAACCCTGATATTGCATTATTTTGATATATAGCACAGCATCCAAATAAGACCATAAGCAGAATTAGAAGCAGAATTCAACAAGGATAAATCAGATAAGAAGAAATAATTCATCGGTAATGATGTTTCACATAGCTAAAGTACCTTGGATATGTTGGTACGCTTGTCCATGCATAATGCACGGATCCTTTGAAGGTTTCACGACAAATGGATAGCATATCCTCAATTAAATGTGTGTGAAGCCACATACTTTCAGCCATGTTACAAAGGACTCCACCAGGCCTCAATGCTTTAGCCAATGTATCAAAAAATGGCTTCTCAACCAGTTCTTGTGCTGGACCTGCAGGAACAAAGCAAAAAGTGAGAAAAGATAAAAGGCTTGTTATTTTATTTCATTATTGTCAAAGATGAACAACATACCAACAGGGTCAGAAGAATCCACTATAATGGCATCATATGTTCCCTCTGGTACATTTCTTAGATACTCAACAGCTGCCAAAATCACAAGAAAACCGTCTGTAAGAACTTAAATAATCATCACACATCGTACATACCTTTGTATCTTGCCAGAATGATAAATATGGATTTGCCAAAAACAAAACTGCATATAGACTGATCGAGCATACCATCACCCACGTGTAGTTGGACACGAGGATCTTCAAACCCTAGAGCAAGCTCCGGAAAAAACTTTCTGGAAACCTGACAAAGCAAACCCAAATAGATCTTCAGAGCAGCATTTGTATGTTTTAGAATAAAACTTCAAACCAAAATAAATGCAGCTTACATCAATGACCATCTTATCAATCTCACAAATGTCTACACATTCCACAGATTTATGGCGACAAATTTCTCTAAGAACGCCCCCATCCCCACCACCTACAACCAGTACCTGCAACAAGACGGCGAAGTTAATCCAGCAAGCACAAATGCACAATGCAACTGAAATGATACGAATGGGTCAAACTGGAAAACAAAACAGTGTCATATCCATCAATAGGAACATTTACAAAATAATAAAAACATGTCAATACCAGGAGTATTTCAGAAGTCCGCAATAAAATTGCAGAAGTTAACTAACCCTTTCTCTTTAGGAAAACTAAAACAAAAGAGATTTGAGCGAACACCTAAAACTAAGCACCTGAGGGTTTTCTTATCTATAAAAGACTTTACAAAAAAAGTAAGCTCAAGGCATATGCAAGTCTACTTTGTTCTCTTGAAGCAAAGTGCAGCTATTGAATGTGAAAAAGAAGCAGTGTATCAGCCAGTTTGAAACGACAATTTAAACACAGCAAAATCAGATACCCAAGAAATGGTAATTAGTACAGATCTGATCAATGTGGTAAAGCAGCACAAATGCATAGTAAAGTATAATAAAACCCTTGCATGTATTCCCACCACCTTCGTATAGTATTTAGATACAGAACATTCAAATCCCAGTAAAGAATAGTGAATACTTCAGAAAGGTCAATCTTGAAGAGAATAATATGCATCTAGTACCTTGAGTACATAAGTGCAGTGCACCAATATGACTTGCATTTATTTCATGTGTGAGGATAAAAATATCTTGGAGAATCATCTCATTGACACATAATATAATTGCCCGACATATTACAGAAAAATAATTTATATACTTATCAAACACGTAGGCACTAATGGTCTATGAAACAAGACTGAAAAGACCACTAAGACATGACTGCTATTGCTCGTGTTGAAGGAGCTTAATCTATTTGGTAAGCAAGTTGAGAATTTTCAACTGACAGCAAATCGATGAGAGATTGAAAGAATGAAAATTATGTTATCAAACAGACTTTAGCAATGCAAACACCATTCCTCAGAGAGGATTACCATTGATTATTTTGTCAGCTATCTACACCAATATGAGATGAGTCAACTGACGGGAAAAAAAACACTTGTAGGATTGTAGCTCTTTTATTGCAATGATTATAATAGGATTAATGAAGCAATTATTAGAAAGTTGAACCTACTAGCAAAACAAACTTGAGCTTGAAAACCAAATAACTGTACGTCAGACATGCATAATTACACAGAAATTATTCAAAACACAGGATGATTAAATAACACTACCTTTTTAGGTGATTTAATCGAACAAAGAGGAAGATGAACAATCATCTCCTGATAGGCACATTCATCTTTTTCAGTTAGCTGAAGGATTCCATCAAGGACAAGCACCTTGCCATAACCAGGGGACTGAAAATACAAGACACATCAAACTATGATATACAATTTTTTGTAAAACAAAATTATGTGCATGAGAAACTTTTTTCCAGTTCGATTTAAAATGTGAGAAACACCATTCTCCAGGTATTTACTGTTAAGAAAGGAAACTGCTGAGAACCTCAAATACAAGGACTTCTTGAAACTCTGATCTTTCTTTGAAGATGATCTTCTCTACTTGCAAGGAATGTGCTTCACCTACAAAAGCAAGATATAACTACTTTAGTCATTCAATGTTATATGAATAGAAAACATGACACACCTTAAGTTTGTTAGGTGACAAAACAAGTGATATTAGATCCACATCATCCAAAATAAATTTGAGAAAACTAGGATAGCAAAGGAAAGGGCATCTACTGATTTAGACATAGTAGGAATATCAAACAGTCATACCAGGCCACATAGGGTTGTTAAAATAAGACCGATTCCCGGCCTTACCTGTCAATCAAAATCCACAAAAAGATAAAAATAGGAATAATTTAATATCACATCTATATAGCACTTTGTAAGAAACTGTAACAAGAATATTGGAACTAATGTAATGACCAGAGGGCGAAGGTGATTCGGAGAACCACCCTGAAACAACAGTTGGATGGCATTTGCCTTCAGATTCAGAAGCTGCAGATCTAGCCTTTATACAACAAGATGGGATATCCTTGCTTAAACCATTTTTGTATTTCTCACTCTCCTTTACATCTGTGGTCGTTCGGCAGTGAAAGTCCTTTTCTGTGCCCCCCTCCATAGCTTATCTTCTCCTTCCCCCAGTCTCTGATCAAAACTCTGTTACACAAAACTGACTTGGGTTAAAAAACTTTGCTGATAATTCTTCAGTTGGGATGTCAATAAGCATGGCATGTTCAGTTTAACATTATTTCAGTTAACATGCTTTCGATCAACAAACTTTTGGCAACCGGGGTTTCATTACCAATATATGTCATTATTTCAATAACCAAAGCCATATCTTTAAACTTGGTTCGATGAAATTATTTAATGGGTTAACTACCTGTGCAAAGTATGACTGCATAAGGGCCCAGATCTTATATGGTTTGGAATGATTTTATGTATTCTCTACAAACAAGCAATGTAAAATTCTGAAACAACTTAAATCATTTATTTTGTAGTTGCTTGAAGATAACTTGAAAAAAATTTAACTACTAACAACAAACAGTTCAAAATTGCATAAACAAGAACAGAAGTACACCAAGTTTGAAATAAAACGTCAACTGAAACAAAATTAAAGTAAACACCATTTGAACATCAAACCACAATCAAAATTACAAGAGAATACAATTTAAAAGTAAAGGGATGAATTGAAACAACTAAAAAAATTATAGGAACACAAGGAACTAATCTTCAATAAGCACCAACTGCAGATGGGTGGACTTGTTCTAATATGGCCAGAGATTGGTGGTGGATAGGGTGGAACGTTGAGGGCGTAGGCTGCAGAACCTGTTGAAGGTGATTTAGGTTCTAAGCTTGAGGTTGCAGCTGGATTCTGGAAGAGAGAGACTGTGAGTGGAGGTGCAGCAAAGAGGAGTTTAGGCTTAAGGTTTGACTGCTTCCGGCTAAAAATGAGGCCCAATTACCAAGCAGGGAGGAGGCAAGCTTGAAGTGAGGGGTGAGCACTTTTGTACTTCAGTCAGTCCGAAATTTGGTATGATACATAGTAATTAGCTTCTTAACAAATAAATGCAGCCCAAATCACCATTTCGCGCTTTAAAGTTAGTAGCACAAGTCCAAGACCCAAGTGCACATTTTTTCAAGCAATTTGGTTTTCTAACATAATACATCTTGATAATGTACCTTATTTCCTCTAGGCGCCTGCATGCAGACAACGACAAGCAAACTAAAGTTCCGATAAATCAAAGACATCATGCATTTGTTAAGCTTCAACAAACGCCTGATCAACCCACATAACCGATAAAGAGGGACAACTAGTACAGATTATCGGAATGGATGCGCACCCAGAATCTACTTTGCTGCGTAGATTAGAATGAGGGGAAAGATATTGTCTGTTGCTGTATCTTCTACCAGCTAATTATCAATCAAAAGACATAGCATTCTTGGTTTTAAGCATGAAACAATGGGAGAAACGTAGAGGAATTAAAACAATAAATGCGTTTGGAAGGCAACAGCATTACCAAAATTGAAAGCCCTAAAATCCAGAATAAAAGAAAGGGAAATTACGAAATCGTAAACGGGGAGAGTACCAGGAAGAGAGTGGGTGGAAGGCTGAACCCTTGGGGGACGGCTGCGAATTCGTCGCCGATTATTTAGCAAAGAAAGCAAGAGACTTGCGACGAAGAGAGAGAGCTGCGACAGGGAGACGCAGGGAACGGTATGGTATACAAGAATAATAAATCAGAATCTAAAGAGGAATTTGCTTTTCTTATAACATAGAAAAAGCAACCTAGATTATGATCGGTATATTTACGTGGGATATTTTGGGCAAAATCTAATATTACGAGATATTATTTTTCCTATTTAGTGATTTTTTTTATGATCAATTAACCCTTAACTTAAAATACCGGCAACTTCGAAATTGGAATGTCCTAGACACTGGATGGGCCCTTTGACGATTATGTTTGCAAGTTTATAAGTAACTAGTTTATATCACGCACCGTGTGCGAATTTCTTTTAAAGATATTATATTGGAGTATAAACTTTCAACTATATTATATGTTGGGTTTTTTAAGTAAAGTATTATTAGACTGTTTATGTGCGAGCTAATGATATGGGAAGACTCAAATAATTTTATCAGTACTGTATAAGTCAGGACATGATCGACATATTTTATCAAGGTCTTCTACCTTCAATTTCACGTTCTTAGAAAGACAAAATTGTCGAGGGAGTCGATTAAAAGTTCTCATCCACCATTTCACCTACAAGAATATTTATTTGTTTGGAATTTTATCAATATTTGTTTTCAAAAATAAATTCTCAAATATATTGATATCATGTAAGAAATCGAATAAACGAAGGAAAAAACTTTAAGAGTTGATAATAAACGGGAAGTTTCGGATAGTGCCCTATACTTCAGACTTTTTGAATTATGTCCGTGATTTTTTATTTTCGGATGGTGTCCTTAAACTCTATGGCTTTCAAGAATATATGCTTAAAACATTCACAAGTAACATTTGTTAAATTTAAAGGTCAATTTAAATTTTATTTTGTCAGTTGTGTATTCCGTTTTGATATATTTATTTGGAGTTTTAACTATTTAACTGTAACATGATAAGCCTGACAATTCATGAAATTTCAAAGGCAAGTCCTCTTTGTTTGATACTATTTTATGTGCAAATTCTTTACATAATAACTACACATTATATATACTACATAAATTTTAGTGTTAATATATAACCACATTGTAAGAGCAGGAAATAGTAGGGTGCAATATAATATTAACACATGTAATATAATATTAGTTTAAATTAATTGTAACATCCCGAATCCGCGGGTTTCGGAATGCTACGGGCGAGACCACGCAATGGGTCCCGACCCTTAGCCTGACACCAATCTCACCGGACCTTTCCAACATGGCATAAATAAAGGCTCAAAAACTCGAAAACGTTTATAATGTATGCAAGACGGAAAAGTAAAGAGTACAACGTGGAAACTCAGCCGAGTCCTCAAAACGACACAAAACATAATCCGAAAGCGTACAACAATCCATAGCCCAACATAAGGGTAAAAACAACGACACCAATCCCCAAAAACGTCCCCATCCTATAATGTACGGTGACCCTCGACTGTTCACTCCTCCACCTCACTCGGCGGCGTCCCTAACCTCCGGGCATCTACACAAGCGGTTTAAAACCGTTAGCTACATTTGAAGCATTAAAGACATGGTGAAGGCACAAACACAACCATATATGTAATCACATCACATAAACATGCTCAACAAACAATCCGGTTATTTATCTTTATTTATTATGTCGTATCCCGTTCTAATTCAACTTAGTTTTGTGACACGAGACCACCGTGGTCCAACCTTGGTCCCTACTTACCGGCATGGAACGGTATGGATGCCTCCGCCGTCTAACCAACACGGGCTAGTCGCCGAGAACCTCCTAGACTCTCGCAAGAGCTAGGCAGATGATGTCACCGCCCGTTGTCATACACTTGAGCCAAAATATATACATAAAGGTTGGTGGTCCTATTAACAGTTTATAAGTTATAACAAAAGCGATAAAACACACACCACCAAGCACGTAATGAATCTAATACGACGAATATGGCTAAGTTTGGAGACTTACCTCGTCTCTCAACTCACAACTCCCTAGCTTCCTTAATAAGGAAGCACACAACCTGCTCATACACGAAAGTACTCATCAACACAAGTCCACACTCATGAAGTCATATACTTCATTCTAAAGATCTAAGCAAGATCCCACAACCCTCAAACTAGGAAAGCATCCTAGGGTCCAAAGTACACATGACACTCTCAACAAGTAAGGGAAGCTCACAACAACCCATACAACCTAAGGACATGATCAACAACAACATCCTAGGAGAAGCAACTAGCTTAGGAAGGTAAACATGCTCAACACTCAAGATCAACATTCACACCAAGCCATAAGGGCTCCAAGGCTAGCAACCACTATATGGCATTCTCCCAAGTCCTAGGTCCATCCTAAGCATGCTTTTAACTATATACATCAAGGATCTAAGGAAGGAACGAAAGGAAAGGGAGGGAGGAACCTACTAGTGAAGAAAACGCAGCCGCGAAAGCAAGCTGGCGCCCCCGGTGGAAACCTGTCGCCGCCCCTGCGGAATCCTGGCGCCGCCCCTTCGCCCCTGGTGGCCGCCCCTGCGGTGGCTCAGGCCGCCCCTGCGGTGGCCTCAATCCGCCCCTGCGCCTCTAGCAATCCGCCCCGCGGTCGAACAACAGAAGGTCCGTCTTCTTCGTTTCTTCGACTGGTTCTTTGCTCCTAGTGTCTCCTCCTCTTTCCAAACCTTCACCACAGGTCCTATCCTCCTCAACACGACCTAAACGAGATAAGAAAAGGGACATGCAAGGGCTTACTAGATATCTCTTCAAAAGCTTCTCCATGGCTATGGAGGTGAAGAGAAGAGAAGGAAGAGAATACAAACAACAAGAGGAAGAGGAAAGAGAACAACTTACCACTGCAGACCCGGAAAGCTCAAGCTGCAGCTCCCACACACCACTCTTCTAAGATGCAAGGGAAGGGAAGCACAAGGAAGGAGAAGAGAGAAACAGTAGAGGGAAAGAAAGCGTAAAAGAGAAATGGGAATAGAGAGGAGAGAGTAAAAGAGCTGACAAAGGAGGTGGGATATCCCAAGGGTCAGCCTCCTTGTCCCCTCACTCCTCTTCCCAAGGACGGAAAGTAAAAAGGAATCCCTCTCCCGCGTTAAAAACTCGGACCCAGCAAACGTGCCTGCGGGAAATAAGCCACCGACGCGGAAAAGATCGGAAACACCTCGACTTCCAGAAATAAAATTTCCGGATGTTACAACTAACCCCCCCTAAAAACAAGTTTCGTCCCGAAACTTGAGAGACGTACACCTCACAGAAGGCAGAACTCCGAAGTCGAACTCGTAAACACATCGATACCCCGAAAGGTAATCACAGATACACACATATAGCATACACATGGCATATCACAACACATAGCATAAAGGCACAATCAAGGAAAAAAGCTCGGGACTAACCCGACTGCCCTAACGGTGACTCTAAGCCTGCGTAAAACTCGGGATAGTTCCTCCGGATACTATCCTCCGTCTTTCAAGTATCCTCATCTGCTCCTCGTCTCGAGCACTGCACTCTCAACATCGGTATCTCCTTCGATCGAAGGCGTCTCGTACTCCTCTCCAAAACCGCTATCGGGTGCTCTGCAAAGGTATGGTCGGCTCGACCACAAGGTCCTCTTGACAAATAATGTGTCTCGGGTCATGGATGTACTCCCTCAAATGAGACACATGGAATACCGGATGTATGCCCTCCGACCGTGGTGGCAATGCAAGTCAGTACGCTACCTCACCCATTCTCTCCACTATCTCGAATGGGCCGACATATCAGGGATTAACTTCCCCTTAATGCCGAATCGTCTGACACCTTGGGTCGGTGATACCCTCAGCCACACCTGGGCTCCTACCCTGAACTCGAGAGGTCTACGCCTCCTATCCGCGTACGATCTCTGACGACTCTGAGCGGTCAACATCCTCTCTCGTATCAAGGCACTCTAGCCATGTCATCCTGTACCTGATCCGAAGATACAACACTCAAACTCTCCGGCCCGTCCCAACATAAGGGAGTGCGGCATCTCCTCCCATACAATGTCTCATAAGGTGCCATCCCAATCGACGCGTGTCAGCTGTTATTATACGAAAACTCCACCAATGGAAGGTGGTCTGGCCATACCTGCCCCCAGTCTAGTACACATGCCCGCAACATGTCCTCTAGGGTCTGAATAGTCCGTTCCGACTAGCCGTCAGTCTGTGGATGGTATGTGATGGTGAAATGTAGACTCGATCCTAGGGCGGCGTGTACCTGCTGCAGAACATCGAGGTAAAGCGCCCGTCCCTATCCGAGATGATAGTCTTCGGTACTCCATGTAACCTCACAACCTAACGAGTAAACTCCTCGGCTAGACGACTCACCGGCCACGTTTCCCGAATAGGGATGAAACATGCGGTCTTCGTCAACCGATCCACCACTACCCATATCGCGTCAAAGCTCCTACTTGGTCTCAGACCCGTCACGAAGTCCATGGAAATATCCTCCCACTTCCACTGCGGCACGGGCAGTGGATGAAGCTCTCCTGCGTGTCTTTGGTGCTCGATCTTGACTTGCTGGCAGGTCGCGCATCGGGCCACATATCTAGCTACATCGGGCTTGAGCCCACCCCACCAATAAGATCTCTGATAGAAATACGGGCGATCTAAATCGAGGAGAAACTTCAACTACTTCTTCTTTATCATTTGAATTGGATCAAACATAGAACTTGAGCGGCGGAAGCTTAGAAATGGATGCGGAAACGTTCGGTTGATCCTTCAAAAAGGATCCTCGAGTATGAAGGCTTGGATCAAAGACTAGATCCAAGATAGAACTTTAAGAGGGTGGAAGAAGAACTGATGCCTAAACCAAGTAAGAGAATTTTCCCTTCACAATACTTGGATTCAACTTAGACATCCTTACAAATGAGCCAAGCCATCCTTATATAGTGGATGAAGGCTATACAAAGAGTTCAAACATAAATGACGGAATTAAAGTCGGAATTAAGTTCCGGAAATGAAAAGCCTAAAATATGAAAGGTCGGAATTTAATTCACGGAATTAAGTTCCGGAATTAAAGTTCCGAATATAAAAGACCTATTATTAAATAGCCGAATAATAATAAATGTCTTCAAAATTGTGTGGGTCCTTCTAGCCGGAAACACGGATGACATCGCCATCTGGGGGCGTATCATTCTCCTCTTCTTAAATGTGAAACGTCCCCGTTTCACCGTCAAAAAAAGAAAGGAGTCACTTGAGGAACAAGACCCCTTGAAATGCAGGACTGGATGCCCATTGTTGAAATCGGGCGGCTTGGACTTGTAGTCTTTCAAAAGAACGGTGGGGCCGCCAACTTGTTGAACATAAATAGGACGAACTCCGGATCGGGAGGCTCAAACTTGTAGTACATGTGGATGGTCTCGCTGGTGAGTTTGTCTACCATGTCGTCTAAGCTTGTGACATTGTACGTCGGAGGCATGCCGGAAAGAAGCAAGGGTAAGCCGGTAAATATGTTATTAGACAAAACAAAATCAAACCTCGGTTCAGCCGGTTCGAACTTGTAGGCCAACAACATAATGGTGTCATTGTCATGGCTGATGACTTCTTCACCCTTGATGATTATCTCATCTTTTTCATCTTGAAAATACTCTCCACATAACGGATTGACAAGATGAATTGGAATAACTGGGGCACAAGTGGTAATGACGACATCTTCCCCGTCTTCAACTTCATCACATAACGGTTGGACCACCAACTCACACCGTGGTCGTGACACCGCTTGGGTTTCTTCTTGTTGGGCAACCGTCGTTAGGGCAACCATTTGTGCCTTCAAAGCTTCTAACTCACGCTTTAGAGCATCATTTGTTGCCTTGAGCACAACATACTCCTCTTGGGGACTAGAACTCCGTCAGGGGGCAACATTGTTAACTTGCTCATGATTGGCACTCCGTCTTGGGGCAACATAGGTATCCTTAAAATATTCTTGTCGGTGTGGATACCGTTGGTGCCCGTCTAAGGTATAAGTCGGCCTTGGTGGGTCCGGAGGAGGCAACCACTCCTCCTCCTTAAAGTATTCTCTCCGTCGGTACCTCCGGCTGGTTTGTTTGGCCGCTTTGAGCTTTAGTTCATGTGGAGAAGGCAACCACTCTCCATACAAATTAAACTGATCATCATCATCAACATAGAACATGATGAACGATGAAGAACACTGAAGAACACAATGAAGATCTTCAAAGAACTCTGAAGAACACTTGAAGAAGGATGAAGATCTTCGAAGAACACTTGAAGAACACTTGAAGAAGGATGAAGATCTTCGAAGAACACTTGATCAAGAAAAAAAATTTTGTAAAGAAACTTGACCTCGATCCCGAGCTTTGATACCAATGATAGAAATACGGGCGATCTAGATCGAGGAGAAACTTCAACTACTTCTTCTTGATTGTTTGAATTGGATCAAACATAGAACTTGAGCGAGAGAAGGTTAGAAATGGATGCGGAAGCGTTCGGTTGATCCTTCAAAAAGGATCCTCGAGTATGAAGGCTTGGATCAAAGACTAGATCCAAGATAGAACTTTAAGAGGGTGGAAGAAGAAGTGATGCCTAAACCAAGTAAGAGGATTTTCCCTTTACAATACTTGGATTCAACTTAGACATCCTTACAAATGAGCCAAGCCATCCTTATATAGTGGATGAAGGCCATACAAAGAGTTCAAACATAAATGACGAAATTAAAGTCGGAATTAAGTTCCGGAAATGAAAAGCCTAAAATATGAAAGGTCGGAATTTAATTCACGAAATTAAGTTCCAGAATTAAAGTTCCAAATATGAAAGGCCTATTATTAAATAGCCGAATAATAATAAATGTCTTCAAAATGGTGCGGATCCTTCTAGCCGGAAACACGGATGGCATCGTCATCCAGGGGCGTATCAATCTCCTAAGGTCTTGGTACATCTTACTCACGCCTGGGTGCACCGAGTAAGGTGTAGAGTGTGCCTCATGCAAGATCCGCTCTCTCAACTCTAGGTCTGACGGTACACAAATACGTCCCTGGCGTCTCAATAACCCGTCTACCCCTGTGATAAATTACGGTGCCTCACCTCTGGTCATCCTGTCCTGAATCCTCGTCAACACGGGACATCCCTCGTGCTTCTACCGGATCTCTCCGGACAGATCAGGTAATACCTCTAACTCGGACAAATGGCCGACCGTATCCGGGAACCGGATATCTAACTCTAACTCCGCCAAATCCCTCTGCAATTGTGGTTGAATCGTAACTCGAGCTATAGCTTCCTCTTGAGGTGTCCTCCTACTCAAAGCATCGACGACTACGTATACTTCAGACTCTTATGGTTTGTGAAGATCTGACACGTGGCTCCGTACAAATAGTGTCGCCAGATCTTCAGGGCATGAATCACTGCCGCTAGTTCATGATCATGGGTGGGATAATTCTCCTCATATGGCTTCAGCTGACGAGAAGCGTACGCAATAACCCTACCCCTCTGCATCATAATGCACCCCAAGCCTAGCTTGGAGGCGTCACTATATATAACAAAGTCCTCTACGCCCTTAGGTTGGGATAACACAGGAGCGGAGGTCAACATCCTCTTCAGCTCCTCAAAGCTGTGCTGACAAGGCTCGGACCAGACGAACCTGGTAGACTTCCTTAGCAAGGAAGTAAGGGGCCGTGCAATCACGAAGAAACCCTCAACAAAACGGCGGTAATATCCCGTTAAGCCCAAGAAACTGCGTATCTCCTTCACCGTCCTAGGAGGTGGCCATGAAGAAACGGACTCTATCTTCGCCGGGTCAACCATGACACCCTCGGCGGAAACTATATGACCCAGGAATGCCACCTCGGGCATCCAAAACTCGCACTTAGAAAGCTTTTCATAAAGCTCTCTATCCTGAAGGACTCGAAGAACCGTCCTTAGGTGTCCCGCATGCTCCTCCCTACTCTGGGAGTAGACTAGGATGTCATCTATAAATACTACCATAAACTGGCCCAAGAAGTCGATGAAGATGCCGTTCATCAACTCCATAAAGACGACAGGTGCATTCATGAGCCCGAATGACATCACGACAAACTCATATGGTCATATCTCGTCCTGAATGCCGTCTTCGACACATCCTCCTCTCTCACCCTCAGTTGGTGGTATCCCGACCTCAAGTCGATACGTGAAAATACGGAGGCTCCCTGCAACTGGTCTAGCAAATCATCAATGCGTGGTAGGGGGTACTTGTTCTTGATGGTGACTTTGTTCAATTCCCGGTAATCGATACAAGTCTCAAAGATCCGTCCTTCTTTCTGACGAAAAGGACCGATGCATCCCAAGGGGAAACACTCGGGCGTATGAAACCTCTCTCGGTTAAGTCCTCGAGTTGCTTCTTCAGCTCCAGCAGCTCGATCGGCGCCATGTAGTATGGGGCCTTGGAGATCGGCCTCGTGCCGGGCTCCAACTCAATAGCAAAATCCACGCTCCTCTGTGGTGGCAGTCCGGGTGGCTCCCCAAATACATCCTCGAACTCACAAGCCACGGGAATCTTCTCTAGCGACGGTCCCGTCTCCTCCTTCATGGCATAGCACCAGAAGGCCTCGCATCCCTGTCCGATAAGTCTCGCGGCTCGGACCACGCTAATGACTGTACCGGTCTTCCCAAGGTCCCAACCTCGGAAAATCACCTCAAGTCCCGTCTCCGTGGTAACTGTCACGGTCCTCCGACTGATGTCCAAAACGGCTCGGTGGCGGTTCATCCAGTCCATGTCAAGGATGACTTCTTCATGCACTAAGTGCATGACATAGAAGTGGGCTAACCAATCTCGGTTTCCCAAACGTATGGGACAACCGCGTACCTCTCGGGTACCACTAACCCTACCCCCATCGGGTAACCCCACAACAAAGGGTCTCCCCTCTACCACAACTAAGGATAACCTAGCTACGCAATCATCGGAAATAAAAGAGTGTGTGGCACCCATATCAAACAAAACGTGGACTGGTAGTCCATGGATCTGAATAGTACCTATAGCCCCCGGTGTTGTTGGATCAATAACACTCCTCAACTCAATCGCTCTGACTTGTGTGCCTCTTGTCTCTTGTGTACCACCACCACGGCCTCTACCTCGGCCCTGACCTTGGGCCGAACCCTGCGTACAAGTCTGACCCTGAACCCTTTGTTGAGAGTCCTGTGGCTGAAACTGTGAAGGTCTTTGACTACCTCCCGCTCCCCCAGCAGGCGAAGAACCCTGCTGCGACTGTGACTTGCCCTGACGGCAAAAGGCGGCTCGGTGACCCACCTAACCACAAGAGAAACACGTCACGGGTGGTCTCCTACATGTGTTCCTCATGTGCCCAAACTCTCCACAATTGTAGCACTGACGTCCCCCGTATGGTGCTTGCCTCGATGCTTGAGGACCGGGACGTCCTAGAGTCTGGCTACGTCCCTACCCTACTACTCCTGTCCCTGAACTAGCTGGTATGGTCCGCTGTCTCTTGTCCGGTCCCCCGGACTATGCTGATCTGCTCATCCCAGGTCGATCTCTCTCGTAGGCCAAAGCTCGATCCTAGTACTCCGTCAAGGAATTGTAGCGAAAAACCGCCAAGTAAGCACGGGTGGACTCCCTCAGCCTCTTGGAAAAGAGATAGACATGTTGGTCCGCTAGAGGTGCAACGGGCCCCAACAATGCCAACTCCGCTCTAAAACGTCGAATCACCTCCATGATAGGAACATCCTCAAAGCCGGCCTCTAGGAAGTCCTGAACTCTATCTCGACGTAGTGAATCTGGGCAGAATGTCTCTCTCACGAGACGCAACAAATGGTCCATCTGGGTCACTCCCCCTCTCACCGACCTCCACCAATACTGGGCCTCCTCTCGAAACAAGGTCTGAACTATCTCCACCCGTCTCTCCTCCTGGCAGCGGATCGCCTCCAATGCTGACTCCACATGCCCAATCTAATGCTATACCTCTAGCCTTGCCTTCCCGTCGAAGTAGGGAACATGCTGCTGGTTGAAAGCCTTCAACCAGGCATCGGGTCTAAGAGACCTCAGCTCGTCTCTAGGCCTAGCAATCTCCACAACCGGCTCAGGTGCCACTACTGCCCGTGCAACTATATCAAGTGCGGCTCTGATCTGGGTAGCCCTTTGCGAGACCTCAACTGATCTCGCTGGTGCAGGTGCAGGTACCGACACTAGCGGTGCTGGAGGCGGTGCTCCAGTCCTAAATGCCTCCTCTACTCGGCGTACATAATCCTCAAATACTGTAGCTCCAATCGATGCTCCCCCAGTCCTAGCAGATGGGGAACTATGTGCCCCAGACCTCACAGTTGTCTTATCCTCAACCTCGGAAATAGTGCTCTCTACAACGTCCTCAACGGGATCATCAGCTGCTGGCGGATCCACAACGGATGGGTCCGCAATGGGGATACGTCCCCGACCACTCGGGCCTGGAGGTCTGTTAGCATGAAATATTGTGATATTTTAGGCACGTTTTCTAAACGTATTTGATTCATATTGATAGTCTTTGATTGAGCATTGTTGCATATGTGAGCTAGTATTACCTATATTGTCGATATGGATGCCTACACTAGTTCTATGTTGATTATAGGTACTTAAGAGTTATTTCCGAACGAAATCGAGCAAAGAAGAGTTGATTGAGTATGTCCATGGATTAAGGGCATTCTTAGGAGCAAATTGGAGTTTAGTTTGAGGAATGCACGAGGCTAGGGAAGAATCACGTTCTTGCCCTAAATCACGCTCTAAAATACGGCCGTACTACAAACCACGTTCAGTTCCACGGCCGTGGAAGTATGCAAAGAGAGGCGTGATGCATTCCAGTAACTATTACGGTCGTGGAATACATGGTCCAAACCGTGACACATTCCACGCTCTAAATTACGGTCGTGGAAACTTCCACGACCGTGATCTTGGCGATCTTTTTCGCCACACTTTGAAGCCACGATCTTTTGAAGATTGGACCGGGCCGACATTTTGCCCTACACTATAAAAAGACGGACAAAGGGAGATTCCGTCATCGACACATAGGCCGGATTACACCTCGCTTTGCATTACCGCTTATCTTCGCTTAGGAAGACGATCGCCGCTTAAAGGATTTTGGCAACCCTAGTTTAGAGGATTTTTTACATCTCATTGGAGATCGAAGTTCGTGTTGGGATTTGCCCTAATCTCGCACTTTTGGCGGAGATTGCTGTTGAGATCTTCAGATTGGTGGAAGATCGAAGTTATTGGAAGATTGTTGCAAGAAGATTACTCTCCTTGTTTAGGTTTGATTTAGAAGACGGATTGACATCCCGTTCTTCTCTCTTTCCTAAGGTTGTGATTGTTTGCTTTATTCTGAATTTTGTGACAATACTTGTTCTTGATTGTGACTTTGAGATTGGGTTGAGGTTTATTGAAAGTTTTCGAAAGTTTTCATCTTTCTATCTTTTAATTCTTGAATTGATATCAACATGATTGTTATTGGCTAGAAACCCTTAACAATTCTAAGGTGAAGGGTTGATAGTTGTGGCTTAGATGATGATAGATCGATCGCAAACAGATTAGACCCTGAGAGTTTGAGAGAATCGTCGACGAACCCTAAATTACGGGCTGTTCTTGAGTTCCACGACCGTGGAATCTCAAGATCCAACCGTAATTTCCTTTAAATTTACGAACTTGCTTTTACTTTAATCCAAAGTTAAAGATTTGTTTTGACTTAGTTTAGACTTGTCTTTTCTAGGTGGTAGTGAAGCCTCAACAACCTCTACCTCGATTGCGAGTGTCACAACCATAATCGGTTAAGTTAGTCTTGATCCTTGGATTACAAGTTTGGGTATTTGACACTAATCCTCATCTTTAGAATCTTTCTATATTGAGCCTCATCAACCTGTATAGAGAGTGCCTTGTAGGCGAGTTATATAAGGTTTTTGGAACTTCACCGTACGATTACCTTACATAGCATACCTTTGCATACCTCAACTCTGTCTTTATATCATTAGTATATCTTGAATCGATTGCCACAGCTGGATACTTGGATCTTTAGGATTGTTGTTTTCCTAATATTTGCAAAACTCTCATATTTATTCGCTTGATAATCTGCAATTGAATTTGTTCCCACCCAAATCCTTGTGTTCGATACTCTGAAATTCTTGCTTAAACTACGTCGATCCGTACACTGCGGGTTCGCTGCTTGATTCTAGTTTTATAAATTTAAAGCTTATTTGCACACACCTTTAGGGGCGAACAAGTTTTTGGCGCCGTTGCCGGGGATTTGGTTTCGGCCGAATTCGGTAGCCGGTTGTCAAGCTTGGGAGCTTGCTCTCGTTATTTGATATCTTTTTGAGTGCATGCGCAGGTCTAGGAACACCGAAGATCTCTTACCTCTTGATCAAGAGCTAGAGAAAACTTTAAGACAAAAGCGCAAGGAAAAGAAGATGGCTGAAGAACACGAACGTGATCTTCGAGCGGAGTTGGCGGAGAAGGAAACTCAACTCCAATGAAACGAGAATCTCCGCCGGGATGAAATGGATCGTCATCAATCCGAAATTAGCAGACTACAAGATACGATGTTCCAAATGAGGATAGAGTTAAGCGACCTTAAGAATAAAGGAAGCAAGAAATCCTCAAGGAGGGGATCAAGAACTAGAAGAAGAAGTCACTCATCCACTGATGATAGTGATTCTTCCATGCCACCGTTAGAGGAGATTGATCCCACGATCAATATGAATCCTTTCCATCCACAAGGAGCTGCTAATCGCCGCATTCCACCTAGGAATGTGAGGGTCGAACGTGTGGATAATGAGCCAAGAACTCTTGACCAGCGGATGGATCCAACACAACAACCACGCCGTTTGGGCGTGAATTTTGATGCTGAAGATGTGCAAGGGTTTAGCTTCAACCCTCAAGTTATTACTCTTGTTCGCCAAAACCAATTTGGCGGTACAAGCGCTGAATCTCCACACCAACACTTGCAAAACTTTGAGTGTATGATGGAGATGATGAGACCGAAGAATGCTACTACCAACAGTTACAAGCTCAAACCCTTCTTGTTCTCTTTGAAGGGGAAAACGTTGTCTTGGTACCAAGCTCTTCCTAGTGGGAAACTAGATACGTGGGAAGACCTTTCCGCGGAGTTCCTCACCAAATTCTTTTCTCCTTCCAAAACGGCGGAACTTAGAGGTAAGATTAATGCTTTTTCCATGAGACCTAACGAAAGTTTGTTTCAATCTTGGGAAAGGTTTCAAGATTTGCTCTTGGATTGCCCTCATCATGGCATATCCAAGCTTGCCTTGCTGGAGATTTACTACAAGGGGCTGGATGCGGGAACACAATTCAACCTCCAATCCCTCTCATGTGGAACGTTCATGGACATGAGAGAAGATGACGCTTGGGACTTCATTGAGAAGCAAGCAAGAGTCATAGAGAAGTATTCCCATCGGAAAGTGGAGGGAAATCGTGTGGAGCAAGGAGCAAGGCTCACACATGAAGCTCGAAATCAGATTTTCTCCCTCAACAATGAGATCAAAGAGTTGAAGGAGGCTATCAAGACCAACTTCCCAAAGCAACAAGGGAAGGATGTTGGTTATTTGGGCAACAACAATGGCGGCAACAACAATAACCGGGGCAACAACCGGAATAACAATTGGAATGGAAACAACAACAACCGGAACAACGATTGGAACAACAATAGGGGTTCAAACAACAACAATTGGCGCTCCAATCAACAAAATTCTGATAACTCTTATCCTTCCAACTCAAATTCACTAACTCCACCTTCCTCTTCCTCTACTCCTTTGAAAAGCCAAGGGCAATCATCTAATGGAGGAAACACTTCGGGGAAGGAGAAGCCCGATCCCATATTAGAAACGATCTTGGGAAAGCTTCAAGGGTTGGAGAACCGCCTCATCAAGGTTGATGATCAAGTCTCTAAGGTTGACAAAGCTCAAAAGGTTTTAGAAAACCAAATGTTCAACCACGCGCAGGAAGTTCCTAGGAATCAAGGGAAACTTCCAGGAAAGACGGAGGACAACCCTAAGGGAAGGGTGATGGCGATTACAACTAGGAGCGGAGTGACTACCACCGATCCACAACCTACATTCGTTGAAGTCCCCGTAGAGAAGGACAAAGAGAAGGGGAAGGAGAAGGAAGATGTTTATGTTCCTCCTCCAACTTACAAACCTCCCCTACCATTCCCTCAATCTAGAGCGCGAGCGCGCCTAGACAAACAATTCAGTAAGTTCATAGAACTCATGAGTAAGCTGCATATTAGTATACCCTTCATTGATGCTATTATAGGTATGCCGGCTTATGGCAAGTTATTGAAGGAGCTCCTCTCCAACAAGAGGAAGCTAGAAGACTTCGGTGAGGTCAAGATGAGTTCGGATTCTTCGGATCTCATCAAAACCATGAAGGAGAAAATGCTCCCAAAGCTGAAGGATCCAGGGTCATTTTGTATTCCCATCGGAGTGGGAGATGTCACATACGATGCTTTATGTGACCTAGGGGCAAGTGTGAGCATCATACCACTTGCATTGTGCAGGAAGATCGGTTTAGGCGACCCTAAACCGGTGAAGATGACGTTATATATGGCGGATCGATCCATCACTCGCCCCGTCGGTATTGTAGAAGACGTCCCGGTCAAGCTAGGTAAATTCTTTGTTCCCATTGATTTTGTCGTGCTTGACATTCCTGCAGATAGTCCGGTCCCGATCATACTCGGAAGACCGTTTCTTGCAACTTCCGACTGCATGGTCGATTGCAAGAATGGTAGACTCGCTTTTGATATTGGAGAAGAGAAAGTAGAGTTCGTTCTTTCCACTCTAGTGAAGGAGCCGATCTTCGACGAGGATATATACGATGTCCAAGATGAAGAAGGTTTATCTAGGGAGGAGGTAAGCGCGATTCTCTTTAACGATCCTTTACAAAAAGCTATTACTATGAGTCTAACAGATGTAGGGGAAGAGGAAGAGTGCAAAGAGGAAATTGAAGCCTTGGAAGCACAAGAAGAGATGCATGAAGAGGAGTTTGAGAAACTCCACGATGAGGCTGAGAATGTTAGAATCCACGGTCATACTCTGTATTCCACGATCGTGGATTTCATGACCAAAATCGTTCTCCATTCCAAGGATTTACACGGCCGTGGAACATATGGAGAGCCCGTAATTTTGGCCGTGGAAGATAGTGATCGAGACACTTCTTCAACCTTTTCTGATTCTTCTCCAACACACTCAATACCCTTAAGAACTTCTAAGGAGATGTCGGATGCTTCTCAAGGATCATTGGAAGCTCCGAAAGCAATGGAACTCAAACCACTTCCTACTCATCTAAGGTACGCTTTTCTAGGATCTAATTCTACCTTCCCGGTTATCGTTAGTTCCGAACTAAGCATAGATGAACATGAACAGCTCATGATTGTCCTTAGGAAACATAGGAAAGCTATAGGCTATACTATTGAGGACTTAGTGGGAATTAAACCCTCCCTATGCATGCATAAGATACTAATGGAGGAGGACTTTAGAACTTCAAGACAACCTCAAAGGCGGTTGAATCCGACCATGAAGGAGGTTGTCAAGAAGGAAATTCTTAAACTTCTTGATGCAGGTATCATCTATCCTATCTCCGATAGTAAGTGGGTGAGTCCAGTTCAAGTAGTTCCGAAGAAGGGAGGAATGACGGTCATCACCAACAAGAACAACGAACTCATTCCTACCCGAACCGTGACTAGATGGCGGATGTGCATAGACTACCGCAAGCTCAACAACGCAACGCGGAAGGATCATTTCCCATTGCCATTCATTGATCAAATGCTTGAAAGGTTAGCACAACACTCACATTTTTGCTACCTTGACGGTTATAGTGGCTTCTTTCAGATTCCGATACATCCGGACGATCAGGAGAAGACCACATTCACGTGCCCGTGGGGTACATTTGCTTATAGGAGAATGCCGTTCGGGCTTTGCAACGCCCCAGCCACCTTCCAACGGTGCATGATGGTCATCTTCTCCAAATACATAGAGGAAATCATGGAAGTCTTCATGGACGACTTCTCCGTATACGGTTCCTCTTTTAACGATTGCCTTTCTAACCTTTCTCTTGTTTTGCAAAGATGTGAAGACACTAACCTAGTTCTTAATTGGGAGAAGTGTCAATTTATGGTTAAGGAAGGAATCGTATTAGGCCACTTAGTCTCTAATAGAGGGATAGAGGTAGACAAGGCTAAGATAGAGACCATAGAGAAACTTCCTCCCCCAATTTCGGTGAAAGGGATAAGAAGTTTCCTAGGACAGGCTGGATTTTATAGACGTTTCATTAAGGACTTTTCCAAGATATCAAAACCTCTCACTAATCTATTGATGAAGGATCCGGTTTTTGAGTTTTCGCAGGAATGTTTGGATGCGTTTAACACCATTCGGCAAGCTCTAATTTCAACACCTATTATCCAACCTCCGGATTGGACTCTTCCCTTTGAGATTATGTGTGATGCTAGTGACGTAGCTATTGGAGTTGTTCTTGGACAACGAAAGGAAGGGCGAACCCATGCCATGTACTACGCTAGCAAGACGCTAGATGAAGCGCAGCTCAACTACGCCACTACCGAGAAAGAGTTCTTAGCCATTATCTATGCTATTGACAAGTTTCGCTCTTATCTTGTAGGTGCAAAGGTGATTGTCTACACGGATCATGCTGCGATCCGGTACCTCCTTGCGAAGAAAGATGCGAAACCAAGGCTGATTAGATGGATTCTTCTCCTACAAGAATTCGATCTTGAGATCCGCGACAAGAAAGGTTCAGAAAATTCTGTTGCGGATCATTTGAGTCGTCTAACACATCTAGAGGACGACCATCTACCCATTGATGACTCCTATCCGGACGAACACCTACACATCATAGAGGAGTGCATCAACGTGATCTCCAAAGGTAACGAACCATGGTTTGCTGATTTTGTTAACTATTTGGTTTGCCAGGAGATACCGCCCGGACTATCCTACGCACAAAGGAAGAAGTTCTTTAAGGACGTCCGGGAATACTATTGGAACGAGCCTCTCCTCTTTAAGAGAGGTCCGGATGGCATCATTCGGCGATGTGTGCCGGAAGATGAGATACAAAGTGTCATCCGCCATTGTCATTCACTACCATGTGGAGGACACGCTAGTTCGAACAAGACTAGCGCAAAGGTATTGCAATCTGGATTCTTTTGGCCTACTTTGTTTAGAGATGTGCAATCCTTTGTTTCTTGCTGCGATGCTTGTCAAAGAACAGGCAATATCTCTAGGAGGAATGAGATGCCCCTCAACAACATCCAGGAGGTAGAGATTTTCGACGTTTGGGGAGTCGATTTCATGGGACCATTCCCATCCTCTTGTGGAAACCAATACATACTATTGGCGGTAGATTACGTTTCTAGATGGGTGGAAGCAATTGCCTCTCCCACAAATGATGCCATGGTGGTGGTTAAGTTCTTCAACAAGACCATCTTTCCGCAATTTGGGACACCAAGGACGATCATTAGTGATGGAGGCTCTCACTTCATAGCCCGTCGCTTTGAAGCTCTTCTAGCTAAGTATGGGGTTACTCACAAGGTCGCTACCCCTTACCATCCACAAACGAGTGGACAAGTTGAGATCTCAAATAGGGAGATCAAAGGAATCTTAGAGAAGACGGTTTCAAGGACTAGGAAGGATTGGTCCTTGAAGCTAGATGATGCATTATGGGCGTACCGGACTGCGTACAAGACTCCCATAGGAACCACACCATACAACCTTGTGTATGGGAAGTCTTGTCACTTGCCGGTAGAGTTGGAGCACAAAGCGTTTTGGGCTATCAAGTGGCTGAATTTCGGAATGAAGGAAGCGGGAGAGAAGCGTCTCCTAGACATCAATAAGCTGGATGAACTCCGCTTGAACGCCTATGAAAACGCCAAGATCTACAAGGAGAGAGCAAAGCGTTGGCATGATAAGCATATCATTCCAAAGGACTTCAAAGAAGGAGATCAAGTTCTCCTCTTTAACTCAAGGCTTCGCCTCTTTCCAGGTAAGCTTAAATCCCGTTGGACCGGACCTTTTCTGATTAAGCGTATTTTCCCCCATGGTGCAGTTGAAGTATGGGGTGAAGCGAGCGGAAGTTTTAAGGTGAACGGCCAATGACTCAAGAAGTATACGCCGGAACTCCAAGCTGAGGAGTTCGCGCCTACCGCACTCGAATAAGTGTGAGAGTGGTCTAGCTACGGACCTTAAAGAAAGCGCTTCTTGGGAGGCAACCCAAGGTATTGCATTTTTGTTTTTGTTTTCGATTCATAGTTTAGCCTAGTATAGACGTTTTTGCTTTGTTTTTGCCTCGATTTCTTCCGGTATGTTCGTGTTTTTGGTTGTAGGATCGATGGAAAAGGAATAGGGAAGAATAATGTCGAAGAAAAGTGACGAAATTTGGACTTTGGAGCTTTATAGAGTGTTCCACGGTCTAAATTACGGTCGTCATAGCTACAGTGCCCGTAATTCCCAAAAGCCTTTGAAAAATCACCAAAACCACGGTTCCGTACACTTCCACGGCTGTGGAACACCCCGACAGACCGTGATTTTCAAAAATTTTGCCGGCCACTATATAAGCCACATTCTTCACAAAAATCAACCAAAATTCCCTCTTTCCACGACCAAATTGCCGAAAATCCACGACCTCCTCTAAATCTTCGTTTCTTAATCGTTTCTAACGATTCTTCCTCCTAAACTGAAGCAAATTCAACCACAAACAAGATCCAAGCGACAAACCGAGCGGAAATTCATCAACAAACGCACAATTCGGATTTTTCAATCCGGAAAATAGGTTTTTTCTCTCTTCTCGATTCTTGGCAATTTGATTCGTTTTTGTTAGAGATTTTTAGGAAGAACTGATTAAGATTGGAAGAAATTAGACTAGGACTGCCTGTTGTGGAGATTGATTGCTGATTTGCTGAGATTTGTGAATTTCTGAGACGAATCACGGTCTCTGGGAGAATTACGGCCGTGATTCTTGAAGAACAGACCATAATTTTTGAGCAGAATGGATTTTGTAAGGTGAGTTTCGGGAAGGATAAAAGAGAAGAAGGGTAACCAGAATAAGAAAAGGAAGGGTAATCCCTCCTCCTCCTCATCCTCTAGGGCACCACCATCCTCACCTTCACCTCCATCCTCCCCTTCACCTCCATCATCACCTCCTCACCCTAGAATCCCGACCATACATGAGAACCATCTCGCTGCATTCGAGAAGATCCTGAAGAGGCCAGTGATTGGCCCTAGATATCAAATAACGAGAGCAAATAAGCTTTAAATTTATAAATTTAAAGCTTATAAATTTAAAGTTTTTTGGCGCCGTTCGCCCCTAAAGGTGTGTGCAAATAAGCTTTAAATTTATAAAACTAGAATCAAGCAGCAAACCCGCAGTGTACGGATCGACGTAGTTTAAGCAAGAATTCCAGAGTATCGAACACAGGGATTTGGGTGGGAACAAATTCAATTGCAGATTATCAAGCGAATAAATATGAGAGTTTTGCAAATATTAGGAAAACAACAATCCTAAAGATCCAAGTATCCAGCTGTGGCAATCGATTAAAGATATACTAATGATATAAAGACAGAGTTGAGGTATGCAAAGGTATGCTAATGTAAGGTAATTGTACGGTGATGTTCCAAAAACCTTATATAACTCGCCTACAAGGCACTCTCTATACAGGTTGATGAGGCTCAATATAGAAAGATTCTAAAGATGAGGATTAGTGTCAAATACCCAAACTTGTAATCCAAGGATCAAGACTAACTTAACCGATTATGGTTGTGACACTCGCAATCGAGGTAGAGGTTGTTGAGGCTTCACTACCACCTAGAAAAGACAAGTCTAAACTAAGTTAAAACAAATCTTTAACTTTGGATTAAAGTAAAAGCAAGTTCGTAAACTTAAAGGAAATTACGGTTGGATCTTGAGATTCCACGGTCGTGGAACTCAAGAACAACCCGTAATTTAGGGTTCGTCGACGATTCTCTCAAACTCTCAGGGTCTAATCTGTTTGCGATCGATCTATCATCATCTAAGCCACAACTATCAACCCTTCACCTTAGAATTGTTAAGGGTTTCTAGCCAATAACAGTCATGTTGATATCAATTCAAGAATTAAAAGATAGAAAGATGAAAACTTTCGAAAACTTTCAATAAACCTCAACCCAATCTCAAAGTCACAATCAAGAACAAGTATTGTCACAAAATTCAGAATAAAGCAAACAATCACAACCTTAGGAAAGAGAGAAGAACGGGATGTCAATCCGTCTTCTAAATCAAACCTAAACAAGGAGAGTAATCTTCTTGCAACAATCTTCCAATAACTTCGATCTTCCACCAATCCGAAGATCTCAACAGCAATCTCCGCCAAAAGTGTGAGATTAGGGCAAATCCCAACACGAACTTCGATCTCCAATGAGATGTAGAAAATCCTCTAAACTAGGGTTGCCAAAATCCTTTAAGCGGCGATCGTCTTCCTAAGCGAAGATAAGCGGTAATGCAAAGCGAGGTCTAATCCGGCCTATGCGTCGATGACGGAATCTCCCTTTGTCCGTCTTTTTATAGTGTAGGGCAAAATGTCGGCCCGACCCAATCTTCAAAAGATCGTGGCTTCAAAGTGTGGCGAAAAAGATCGCCAAGATCACGGTCGTGGAAGTTTCCACGACCGTAATTTAGAGCGTGGAATGTGTCACGGTTTGGACCATGTATTCCACGACCGTAATAGTTATTGGAATGCATCACGCCTCTCTTTGCATACTTCCACGGCCGTGGAACTGAACGTGGTTTGTAGTACGGCCGTATTTTAGAGCGTGATTTAGGGCAAGAACGTGATTCTTCCCTAGCCTCGTGCATTCCTCAAGCTAAACTCCAATTTGCTCCTAAGAATGCCCTTAATCCATGGACATACTCAATCAACTCTTCTTTGCTCGATTCCGTTCGGAAATAACTCTTAAGTACCTATAATCAACATAGAACTAGTGTAGACATCCATATCGACAATATAGGTAATACTAGCTCACATATGCAACAATGCTCAATCAAAGACTATCAATATGAATCAAATACGTTTAGAAAACGTGCCTAAAATATCACAATATTTCATGCTAACAAATAACCCCATACTTAACACTTGTTTGTCCCTAAGCAAGGTCTTTCAAAAAGCTCTTTAAACAAAAGTTAGGATGAAATATGTGTACCTTCTTTTGGATGAATGTGACTTCTAAAGAATTGATCATTCTCAAACCTTGTTTCAATCGTTTATCAAACTTTCACACATTCAATCAAAGAGTAAAAAGCAAAGAAAATTCATGAATCAATCAAACTTCTATACAAGCATCATAACCTTCAAACATTATCAAAATCAATCGTAAGAAACTTCAATTTAGATCACCAAGTCATATAACATTCTTTTGATCTTAAGGACTTTCAAAGAAAAGGTCTAGAATGTGGAAGGGAAAGGAAACCTTTAGGGAATGTGGTGCTTGAATCCGGAAAAGTGGACAACTACCTTCTTCTTCTTTTGCGGTTTCCGCAACACTTCAGCTTGGAGCTTCGCTCTCTTCTCTTCATTTTTTCGACTTTACTTTTGGAGTTATGAATAGAGGTGCACAAAAACCGAAGCCTAGGAGATTGACGTTTCTCAATTTTCATGAGATGCCTCAAACCCTTAGCGCACATACCATAATCCGCTAGGAATATCGCTCAATCCGACTTTGGCAAGACACAAACACCCGGCTATGTGAATGCTGCCGAGTTACTCATCGTCATGATTGACTTCCCCAAACCTACAATTTCTTTCTATTCTTTTGATTGCAAATAATTGCTCTCATGGCCCTCCCACATCAAACATGCCTTTTTCTCATCCACTTCTCCAAATTTCCGGATAGGTAAAGGAGGCTAATATTTCAATGAGGGGCTAAATGATCAAAGGAAGAAGAAAGAAAAATCGAATTGCCTTAATCATCTCAACAAGAAGTATAAGAACTCATAGTGTGATTTCAACTTCAATTCCTCAACATGATTTAGGTAACATTCATCACATTATGAAACTTGCAAAAAAATCTAATTCATTCATTCAAATTCTTTTCAATTCACAATTCTTTTCAATTCACAATTCTTTTAAGCATGCAATTGTCATTCAAATTCTTTTAAGCATGCAATTGTCATCTCAATTCATTAGAAGCACAAAATTTTCAAAATTTTTCAATTTTTATGGGTTTTTCAAGTTCTTTTTCATGCAATGCAATAATGAAACGTGAAACATATAATGAACATGCAATGATAGTCTCAAATGAAAGCAAACATAGTAAGTAGAGTTATTACAAACTTTTAGTACATCCCACCCCATACTTAGGACGAACATTGTCCCTAATGTTCAAAATAAAGAAAGAAAAGAAAGAAAAGAAAAAGAAACTCACAAGGTGGCGGTGGAATGTCTAAAGTGAACGGTCATGCATCAAATCACTGTGGTGCTGGCGGAGGCGGGAATGGAGAGAAACTCGGATCATAGAACCGCCCAAACTGCTGGCGGTAGACGTCCCTCATCATGTGGTCGAGGTCGTCTAGGTGTCCGTCTCTAGCATCGGCCCGGATCTCCAGCGCTCCTACTCTCTCTGAAAGTCCGGTAGCCCAATCCGGCATCTGCTCGTACCATCCCGGGGCCTGACTGTACCATGCTGGGGCGTCGGATGGTGCTGGTGCTGGTGGTGGTGCTGCTGGCTGCTCTGTGGACCGAGGGGGAACGCCATACCATGCGGGAGGTGTGGTCATCCACGTAGGCCTCTCACTCACGCTAGCGCAGCGAGATGACGAGCCTGAGGCTCTAGCTGGACGTGGAGAGCGTCTAGGTACATCTGGGGCCGCCATCCGGCTGGTCTGGAAACGTGCCAAACTCCTGCTCCGCTCCTCCTCCACTCTCAAACTGATCTCCCATATCCTCCTCCTCGACAACCGGTGGTGGGACATAAGGGGGAGCTACTATCCTGTTCGCATGCATAGCAGCGAACGTCTCCTTCCAATTATGGCGTCCCGCCATAATGGAATACTCCGGCAGCCACTCTATACCCCTGCCAGTCCTACTCTCCCAAGGCATACCCGCATAAGGCGGACCTCTATGTGTGGGGAAAATGAGACCCCTAACCATGAAAGCATGTAACCCTAAAGGTACGGCCGGTATGCGGGTGCAGGCAGAAAAATCAACACCAAAACTCCTAGCAATGTGGGTAACTATCCCACCATATCCGATGTTTCCCTTCGTCTTGTTCTTGAGCTTGCTCATAGTAGCAGCCAAGAGAGTAGCACAATTAGCACGGCGTCCATAAAGCATGGAGTAAAGCAAGAATAGCTCATCCGTCTTGATCTTTTGGGGCGTCTCCGTCCTAGGAAAGAGACACTCCGAAAGAACACGGTGAGCTATCTTCAAGGCTAGATGGTACATCAATCTAGCCTTGGTATCAGCGGGTTGCCAACGGTCCTCGTCGGCGTAAATCATCGCGACTTCCTCCCAAAAGTCCTTGGCGTAAACGCCACTCGGAAATCGACCATTAAAGGTCTCATGAAACCCAAAAATGGTCCCAAACTCACGGATACTCAAATGGTAGTCTCTTTCCATGAGACGGAAAGAGACGGTCCTATCTACGTGGCTGTGCTCAAAGGATGTCACAACCTCCCGTGTAATCTCCTCATATGCGTCTTGTCGGATAGACGAGAAGACAACTAATCCGGCTCTATCCAAGATCCAAGTAAGATCCTCCACAATGTTGAGAGGAACTAGATCCTCCAACAACAAGTATCTAGGGCCAATCACTGGCCTCTTCTGGATCTTCTCAAATGCAGCGAGATGGTTCTCATGTATGGTCGGGATTCTAGGGTGAGGAGGTGAGGATGGAGGTGAAGGTGAGGATGGAGGTGAAGGTGAGGATGGTGGTGCCCTAGAGGATGAGGAGGAGGAGGGATTACCCTTCCTTTTCTTATTCTGGTTACCCTTCTTCTCTTTTATCCTTCCCGAAACTCTCCTTACAAAATCCATTCTGCTCAAAAATTACGGTCTGTTCTTCAAGAATCACGGCCGTAATTCTCCCAGAGACCGTGATTCGTCTTAGAAATTCACAAATCTCAGCAAATCAGCAATCAATCTCCACAAAAGGCAGTCCTAGTCTAATTTCTTCCAATCTTAATCAGTTCTTCCTAAAAATCTCTAACAAAAACGAATCAAATTGCCAAGAATCGAGAAGAGAGAAAAAACCTATTTTCCGGATTGAAAAATCCGAATTGTGCGTTTGTTGATGAATTTCCGCTCGGTTTGTCGCTTGGATCTTGTTTGTGGTTGAATTTGCTTCAGTTTAGGAGGAAGAATCGTTAGAAACGATTAAGAAACGAAGATTTAGAGGAGGTCGTGGATTTTCGGCAATTTGGTCGTGGAAAGAGGGAATTTTGGTTGGTTTTTGTGAAGAATGTGGCTTATATAGTGGCCGGCAAAATTTTTGAAAATCACGGTCTGTCGGGGTGTTCCACGGCCGTGGAAGTGTACGGAACCGTGGTTTTGGTGATTTTTCAAAGGCTTTTGGGAATTACGGGCACTGTAGCTATGACGACCGTAATTTAGACCGTGGAACACTCTATAAAGCTCCAAAGTCCAAATTTCGTCACTTTTCTTCGACATTATTCTTCCCTATTCCTTTTCCATCGATCCTACAACCAAAAACACGAACATACCGGAAGAAATCGAGGCAAAAACAAAGCAAAAACGTCTATACTAGGCTAAACTATGAATCGAAAACAAAAACGAAAATGCAATACCTTGGCTTGCCTCCCAAGAAGCGCTTTCTTTAAGGTCCGTAGCTAGACCACTCTCACACTTATTCGAGTGCGGTAGGCGCGAACTCCTCAGCTTGGAGTTCCGGCGTATACTTCTTGAGTCGTTGGCCGTTCACCTTAAAACTTCCGCTCGCTTCACCCCATACTTCAACTGCACCATGGGGGAAAATACGCTTAATCAGAAAAGGTCCGGTCCAACGGGATTTAAGCTTACCTGGAAAGAGGCGAAGCCTTGAGTTAAAGAGGAGAACTTGATCTCCTTCTTTGAAGTCCTTTGGAATGATATGCTTATCATGCCAACGCTTTGCTCTCTCCTTGTAGATCTTGGCGTTTTCATAGGCGTTCAAGCGGAGTTCATCCAGCTTATTGATGTCTAGGAGACGCTTCTCTCCCGCTTCCTTCATTCCGAAATTCAGCCACTTGATAGCCCAAAACGTTTTGTGCTCCAACTCTACCGGCAAGTGACAAGACTTCCCATACACAAGGTTGTATGGTGTGGTTACTATGGGAGTCTTGTACGCAGTCCGGTACGCCCATAATGCATCATCTAGCTTCAAGGACCAATCCTTCCTAGTCCTTGAAACCGTCTTCTCTAAGATTCCTTTGATCTCCCTATTTGAGATCTCAACTTGTCCACTCGTTTGTTGATGGTAAGGGGTAGCGACCTTGTGAGTAACCCCATACTTAGCTAGAAGAGCTTCAAAGCGTCGGGCTATGAAGTGAGAGCCTCCATCACTAATGATCGTCCTTGGTGTCCCAAATCGCGGAAAGATGGTCTTGTTGAAGAACTTAACCACCACCATGGCATCATTTGTGGGAGAGGCAATTGCTTCCACCCATCTAGAAACGTAATCTACCGCCAATAGTATGTATTGGTTTCCACAAGAGGATGGGAATGGTCCCATGAAATCGACTCCCCAAACGTCGAAAATCTCTACCTCCTGGATGTTGTTGAGGGGCATCTCATTCCTCCTAGAGATATTGCCTGTTCTTTGACAAGCATCGCAGCAAGAAACAAAGGATTGCACATCTCTAAACAAAGTAGGCCAAAAGAATCCAGATTGCAATACCTTTGCGCTAGTCTTGTTCGAACTAGCGTGTCCTCCACATGGTAGTGAATGACAATGGCGGATGACACTTTGTATCTCATCTTCCGGCACACATCGCCGAATGATGCCATCCGGACCTCTCTTAAAGAGGAGAGGCTCGTTCCAATAGTATTCCCGGACGTCCTTAAAGAACTTCTTCCTTTGTACGTAGGATAGTCCGGGCGGTATCTCCTGGCAAACCAAATAGTTAACAAAATCAGCAAACCATGGTTCGTTACCTTTGGAGATCACGTTGATGCACTCCTCTATGATGTGTAGGTGTTCGTCCGGATAGGAGTCATCAATGGGTAGATGGTCGTCCTCTAGATGTGTTAGACGACTCAAATGATCCGCAACAGAATTTTCTGAACCTTTCTTGTCGCGGATCTCAAGATCGAATTCTTGTAGGAGAAGAATCCATCTAATCAGCCTTGGTTTCGCATCTTTCTTCGCAAGGAGGTACCGGATCGCAGCATGATCCGTGTAGACAATCACCTTTGCACCTACAAGATAAGAGCGAAACTTGTCAATAGCATAGACAATGGCTAAGAACTCTTTCTCGGTAGTGGCGTAGTTGAGCTGCGCTTCATCTAGCGTCTTGCTAGCGTAGTATATGGCATGGGTTCGCCCTTCCTTTCGTTGTCCAAGAACAGCTCCAATAGCTACGTCACTAGCATCGCACATAATCTCAAAGGGAAGAGTCCAATCCGGAGGTTGGATAATAGGTGCTGAAATTAGAGCTTGCCGAATGGTGTTAAACGCATCCAAACATTCCTGTGAAAACTCAAAAACCGCATCCTTCATCAATAGATTAGTGAGAGGTTTTGATATCTTGGAAAAGTCCTTAATGAAACGTCTATAAAATCCAGCCTGTCCTAGGAAACTTCTTATCCCTTTCACCGAAATTGGGGGAGGAAGTTTCTCTATGGTCTCTATCTTAGCCTTGTCTACCTCTATCCCTCTATTAGAGACTAAGTGGCCTAATACGATTCCTTCCTTAACCATAAATTGACACTTCTCCCAATTAAGAACTAGGTTAGTGTCTTCACATCTTTGCAAAACAAGAGAAAGGTTAGAAAGGCAATCGTTAAAAGAGGAACCGTATACGGAGAAGTCGTCCATGAAGACTTCCATGATTTCCTCTACGTATTTGGAGAAGATGACCATCATGCACCGTTGGAAGGTGGCTGGGGCGTTGCAAAGCCCGAACGGCATTCTCCTATAAGCAAATGTACCCCACGGGCACGTGAATGTGGTCTTCTCTTGATCGTCCGGATGTATCGGAATCTGAAAGAAGCCACTATAACCGTCAAGGTAGCAAAAATGTGAGTGTTGTGCTAACCTTTCAAGCATTTGATCAATGAATGGCAATGGGAAATGATCCTTCCGCGTTGCGTTGTTGAGCTTGCGGTAGTCTATGCACATCCGCCATCTAGTCACGGTTCGGGTAGGAATGAGTTCGTTGTTCTTGTTGGTGATGACCGTCATTCCTCCCTTCTTCGGAACTACTTGAACTGGACTCACCCACTTACTATTGGAGATAGGATAGATGATACCTGCATCAAGAAGTTTAAGAATTTCCTTCTTGACAACCTCCTTCATGGTCGGATTCAACCGCCTTTGAGGTTGTCTTGAAGTTCTAAAGTCCTCCTCCATTAGTATCTTATGCATGCATAGGGAGGGTTTAATTCCTACTAAGTCCTCAATAGTATAGCCTATAGCTTTCCTATGTTTCCTAAGGACAATCATGAGCTGTTCATGTTCATCTATGCTTAGTTCGGAACTAACGATAACCGGGAAGGTAGAATTAGATCCTAGAAAAGCGTACCTTAGATGAGTAGGAAGTGGTTTGAGTTCCATTGCTTTCGGAGCTTCCAATGATCCTTGAGAAGCATCCGACATCTCCTTAGAAGTTCTTAAGGGTATTGAGTGTGTTGGAGAAGAATCAGAAAAGGTTGAAGAAGTGTCTCGATCACTATCTTCCACGGCCAAAATTACGGGCTCTCCATATGTTCCACGGCCGTGTAAATCCCTGGAATGGAGAACGATTTTGGTCGTGAAATCCACGGTCGTGGAATACAGAGTATGACCGTGGATTCTAACATTCTCAGCCTCATCGTGGAGTTTCTCAAACTCCTCTTCATGCATCTCTTTTTGTGCTTCCAAGGCTTCAATTTCCTCTTTGCACTCTTCCTCTTCCCCTACATCTGTTAGACTCATAGTAATAGCTTTTTGTAAAGGATCGTTAAAGAGAATCGCGCTTACCTCCTCCCTAGATAAACCTTCTTCATCTTGGACATCGTATATATCCTCGTCGAAGATCGGCTCCTTCACTAGAGTGGAAAGAACGAACTCTACTTTCTCTTCTCCAATATCAAAAGCGAGTCTACCATTCTTGCAATCGACCATGCAGTCGGAAGTTGCAAGAAACGGTCTTCCGAGTATGATCGGGACCGGACTATCTGCAGGAATGTCAAGCACGACAAAATCAATGGGAACAAATAATTTACCTAGCTTGACCGGGACGTCTTCTACAATACCGACGGGGCGAGTGATGGATCGATCCGCCATATATAACGTCATCTTCACCGGTTTAGGGTCGCCTAAACCGATCTTCCTGCACAATGCAAGTGGTATGATGCTCACACTTGCCCCTAGGTCACATAAAGCGTCGTATGTGACATCTCCCACTCCGATGGGAATACAAAATGACCCTGAATCCTTCAGCTTTGGGGGCATTTTCTCCTTCATGGTTTTGATGAGATCCGAAGAATCCGAACTCATCTTGACCTCACCGAAGTCTTCTAGCTTCCTCTTGTTGGAGAGGAGCTCCTTCAAGAACTTGCCATAAGCCGGCATACCTATAATAGCATCAATGAAGGGTATATTAATATGCAGCTTACTCATGAGTTCTATGAACTTACCGAATTGTTTGTCTAGGCGCGCTCGCGCTCTAGATTGAGGGAATGGTAGGGGAGGTTTGTAAGCTGGAGGAGGAACATAAACATCTTCCTTCTCCTTCCCCTTCTCTTTGTCCTTCTCTACGGGGACTTCAACGAATGTAGGTTGCGGATCGGTGGTAGTCACTCCGCTCCTAGTTGTAATCGCCATCACCCTTCCCTTAGGGTTGTCCTCCGTTTTTCCTGGAAGTTTCCCTTGATTCCTAGGAACTTCCTGCGCGTGGTTGAACATTTGGTTTTCTAAAACCTTTTGAGCTTTGTCAACCTTAGAGAATTGATCATCAACCTTGATGAGGCGGTTCTCCAACCCTTGAAGCTTTCCCAAGATCGTTTCCAATATGGGATCGGGCTTCTCCTTCCCCGAAGTGTTTCCTCCATTAGATGATTGCCCTTGGCTTTTGAAAGGAGTAGAGGAAGAGGAAGGTGGAGTTAGTGAATTTGAGTTGGAAGGATAAGAGTTACCGGAATTTTATTAATTGGAGCGCCAATTGTTGTTGTTTGAACCCCTATTGTTGTTCCAATCGTTGTTCCGGTTGTTGTTGTTTCCATTCCAATTGTTATTCCGGTTGTTGCCCCGGTTATTGTTGTTGCCGCCATTATTGTTGCCCAAATAACCAACATCCTTCCCTTGTTGCTTTGGGAAGTTGGTCTTGATAGCCTCCTTCAACTCTTTGATCTCATTGTTGAGGGAGAAAATCTGATTTTGAGCTTCATGTGTGAGCCTTGCTCCTTGCTCCACACGATTTCCCTCCACTTTCCGATGGGAATACTTCTCTATGACTCTTGCTTGCTTCTCAATGAAGTCCCATGCGTCATCTTCTCTCATGTCTATGAACGTTCCACATGAGAGGGATTGGAGGTTGAATTGTGTTCCCGCATCCAGCCCCTTGTAGTAAATCTCCAGCAAGGCAAGCTTGGATATGCCATGATGAGGGCAATCCAAGAGCAAATCTTGAAACCTTTCCCAAGATTGAAACAAACTTTCGTTAGGTCTCATGGAAAAAGCATTAATCTTACCTCTAAGTTCCGCCGTTTTGGAAGGCGGAAAGAATTTGGTGAGGAACTCCGCGGAAAGGTCTTCCCACGTATCTAGTTTCCCACTAGGAAGAGCTTGGTACCAAGACAACGCTTTCCCCTTCAAAGAGAAGAAGAAGGGTTTGAGCTTGTAGCTGTTGGTAGTAGCATTCTTCGGTCTCATCGTCTCCATCATACACTCAAAGTTTTGCAAGTGTTGGTGTGGAGATTCAGCGCTTGTACCGCCAAATTGGTTTTGGCGAACAAGAGTAATAACTTGAGGGTTGAAGCTAAACCCTTGCACATCTTCAGCATCAAAATTCACGCCCAAACGGCGTGGTTGTTGTGTTGGATCCATCCGCTGGCCAAGAGTTCTTGGCTCATTATCCACACGTTCGACCCTCACATTCCTAGGTGGAATGCGGCGATTAGTAGCTCCTTGTGGATGGAAAGGATTCATATTGATCGTGGGATCAATCTCCTCTAACGGTGGCATGGAAGAATCACTATCATCAGCGGATGAGTGACTTCTTCTTCTAGTTCTTGATCCCCTCCTTGAGGATTTCTTGCTTCCTTTATTCTTAAGGTCGCTTAACTCTATCCTCATTTGGAACATCGTATCCTGTAGTCTGCTAATTTCGGATTGATGACGATCCGTTTCATCCCGGCGGAGATTCTCGTTCCATTGGAGTTGAGCTTCCTTCTCCGCCAACTCCGCTTGAAGATCACGTTCGTGTTCTTCAGCCATCTTCTTTTCCTTGCGCTTTTGCCTTAAAGTTTTCTCTAGCTCTTGATCAAGAGGTAAGAGATCTTCGGTGTTCCTAGACCTGCGCATGCACTCAAAAAGATATCAAATAACGAGAGCAAGCTCCCAAGCTTGATGGCGGATGTGCATAGACTAGAATCAAGCAGCGATCACAAGTTTTTGATGGCCTATGCGATCCGGTACCTCCTTGCGAAGAAATATGCGAAACCAAGGCTGATTAGATGGATTCTTCTCCTACAAGAATTCGATCTTGAGATCCGCGACAAGAAAGGTTCAGAAAATTCTGTTGCGGATCATTTGAGTCGTCTAACACATCTAGAGGACGACCATCTACCCATTGATGACTCCTTTCCGGACGAACACCTACACATCATAGAGGAGTGCATCAACGTGATCTCCAAAGGTAACGAACCATGGTTTTCTGATTTTGTTAACTATTTGGTTTGCCAGGAGATACCGTCCGGACTATCCTACGCACAAAGGAAGAAGTTCTTTAAGGACGTCCGGGAATACTATTGGAACGAGCCTCTCCTCTTTAAGAGAGGTCCGGATGGCATCATTCGGCGATGTGTGCCGGAAGATGAGATACAAAGTGTCATCCGCCATTGTCATTCACTACCATGTGGAGGACACGCTAGTTCGAACAAGACTAGCGCAAAGGTATTGCAATCTGGATTCTTTTGGCCTACTTTGTTTAGAGATGTGCAATCCTTTGTTTCTTGCTGCGATGCTTGTCAAAGAACAGGCAATATCTCTAGGAGGAATGAGATGCCCCTCAACAACATCCAGGAGGTAGAGATTTTCGACGTTTGGGGAGTCGATTTCATGGGACCATTCCCATCCTCTTGTGGAAACCAATACATACTATTGGCGGTAGATTACGTTTCTAGATGGGTGGAAGCAATTGCCTCTCCCACAAATGATGCCATGGTGGTGGTTAAGTTCTTCAACAAGACCATCTTTCCGCGATTTGGGACACCAAGGACGATCATTAGTGATGGAGGCTCTCACTTCATAGCCCGTCACTTTGAAGCTCTTCTAGCTAAGTATGGGGTTACTCACAAGGTCGCTACCCCTTACCATCCACAAACGAGTGGACAAGTTGAGATCTCAAATAGGGAGATCAAAGGAATCTTAGAGAAGACGGTTTCAAGGACTAGGAAGGATTGGTCCTTGAAGCTAGATGATGCATTATGGGCGTACCGGACTGCGTACAAGACTCCCATAGGAACCACACCATACAACCTTGTGTGTGGGAAGTCTTGTCACTTGCCGGTAGAGTTGGAGCACAAAGCGTTTTGGGCTATCAAGTGGCTGAATTTCGGAATGAAGGAAGCGGGAGAGAAGCGTCTCCTAGACATCAATAAGCTGGATGAACTCCGCTTGAACGCCTATGAAAACGCCAAGATCTACAAGGAGAGAGCAAAGCGTTGGCATGATAAGCATATCATTCCAAAGGACTTCAAAGAAGGAGATCAAGTTCTCCTCTTTAACTCAAGGCTTCGCCTCTTTCCAGGTAAGCTTAAATCCCGTTGGACCGGACCTTTTCTGATTAAGCGTATTTTCCCCCATGGTGCAGTTGAAGAATGGGGTGAAGCGAGCGGAAGTTTTAAGGTGAACGGCCAACGACTCAAGAAGTATACGCCGGAACTCCAAGCTGAGGAGTTCGCGCCTACCGCACTCGAATAAGTGTGAGAGTGGTCTAGCTACGGACCTTAAAGAAAGCGCTTCTTGGGAGGCAACCCAAGGTATTGCATTTTTGTTTTTGTTTTCGATTCATAGTTTAGCCTAGTATAGACGTTTTTGCTTTGTTTTTGCCTCGATTTCTTCCGGTATGTTCGTGTTTTTGGTTGTAGGATCGATGGAAAAGGAATAGGGAAGAATAATGTCGAAGAAAAGTGACGAAATTTGGACTTTGGAGCTTTACAGAGTGTTCCACGGTCTAAATTACGGTCGTCATAGCTACAGTGCCCGTAATTCCCAAAAGCCTTTGAAAAATCACCAAAACCACGGTTCCGTACACTTCCACGGCCGTGGAACACCCCGACAAACCGTGATTTTCAAAAATTTTGCCGGCCACTATATAAGCCACATTCTTCACAAAAACCAACCAAAAATCCCTCTTTCCACGACCTAATTGCCGAAAATCCACGACCTCCTCTAAATCTTCGTTTCTTAATCGTTTCTAACAATTCTTCCTCCTAAACTGAAGCAAATTCAACCACAAACAAGATCCAAGCGACAAACCGAGTGGAAATTCATCAACAAACGCACAATTCGGATTTTTCAATCCGGAAAATAGGTTTTTTCTCTCTTCTCGATTCTTGGCAATTTGATTCGTTTTTGTTAGAGATTTTTAGGACGAACTGATTAAGATTGGAAGAAATTAGACTAGGACTGCCTTTTGTGGAGATTGATTGCTGATTTGCTGAGATTTGTGAATTTCTAAGACGAATCACGGTCTCTGGGAGAATTACGGCCGTGATTCTTGAAGAACAAACCGTAATTTTTGAGCAGAATGGATTTTGTAAGGAGAGTTTCGGGAAGGATAAAAGAGAAGAAGGGTAACCAGAATAAGAAAAGGAAGGGTAATCCCTCCTCCTCCTCATCCTCTAGGGCATCACCATCCTCACCTTCACCTCCATCCTCACCTTCACCTCCATCCTCACCTCCTCACCCTAGAATCCCGACCATACATGAGAACCATCTCGCTGCATTCGAGAAGATCCAGAAGAGGCTAGTGATTGGCCCTAGATACTTGTTGTTGGAGGATCTAGTTCCTCTCAACATTGTGGAGGATCTTACTTGGCTCTTGGATAGAGCCGGATTAGTTGTCTTCTCGTCTATCCAAGAAGACGCATATGAGGAGATTACACGGGAGGTTGTGACATCCTTTGAGCACAGCCACGTAGATAGGACCGTCTCTTTCCGTCTCATGGAAAGAGACTACCATTTGAGTATCCGTGAGTTTGGGACCATTTTTGGGTTTCATGAGACCTTTAATGGTCGATTTCCGAGTGGCGTATACGCCAAGGACTTTTGGGAGGAAGTCGCGATGATTTACGCCAACGAGGACCGTTGGCAACCCGCTGATACCAAGGCTAGATTGATGTACCATCTAGCCTTGAAGATAGCTCACCGTGTTCTTTCGGAGTGTCTCTTTCCTAGGACGGAGACGCCCCAAAAGATCAAGACGGATGAGCTATTCTTGCTTTACTCCATGCTTTATGGACGCCGTGCTAATTGTGCTACTCTCTTGGCTGCTACTATGAGCAAGCTCAAGAACAAGACGAAGGGAAACATCGGATATGGTGGGATAGTTACCCACATTGCTAGGAGTTTTGGTGTTGATTTTTCTGCCTGCACCCGCATACCGGCCGTACCTTTAGGGTTACATGCTTTCATGGTTAGGGGTCTCATTTTCCCCACACATAGAGGTCCGCCTTATGCGGGTATGCCTTGGGAGAGTAGGACTGGCAGGGGTATAGAGTGGCTGCCGGAGTATTCCATTATGGCGGGACGCCATAATTGGAAGGAGACGTTCGCTGCTATGCATGCGAACAGGATAGTAGCTCCCCCTTATGTCCCACCACCGGTTGTCGAGGAGGAGGATATGGGAGATCAGTTTGAGAGTGGAGGAGGAGCGGAGCAGGAGTTTGGCACGTTTCCAGACCACCCGGATGGCGGCCCCAGATGTACCTAGACGCTCTCCACGTCCAGCTAGAGCCTCAGGCTCGTCATCTCGCCGCGCTAGCGTGAGTGAGAGGCCTACGTGGATGACCACACCTCCCGCATGGTATGGCGTTCCCCCTCGGTCCACAGAGCAGCCAGCAGCACCACCACCAGCACCAGCACCATCCGACGCCCCAGCATGATACAGTCAGGCCCCGGGATGGTACGAGCAGATGCCGGATTGGGCTACCAGACTTTCAGAGAGAGTAGGAGCGCTGGAGATCCGGGCCGATGCTAGAGACGGACGCCTAGACGACCTCGACCACATGATGAGGGACGTCTACCGCCAGCAGTTTGGGCGGTTCTATGATCCGAGTTTCTCTCCATTCCCGCCTCCGCCGGCACCACAGTGATTTGATGCATGACCGTTCACTTTAGACATTCCACCGCCACCTTGTGAGTTTCTTTTTCTTTTCTTTCTTTTCTTTCTTTATTTTGAACATTAGGGACAATGTTCGTCCTAAGTATGGGGTGGGATGTACTAAAAGTTTGTAATAACTCTACTTACTATGTTTGCTTTCATTTGAGACTATCATTGCATGTTCATTATATGTTTCACGTTTCATTATTGCATTGCATGAAAAAGAACTTGAAAAACCCATAAAAATTGAAAATTTTTGAAAATTTTGTGCTTCTAATGAATTGAGATGATTTCTATGATAGTCACTACTTGTGAATTGAGTTTGATGACAATTGCATGCTTAAAAGAATTGTGAATTGAAAAGAATTTGAATGAATGAATTAGATTTTTTTTGCAAGTTTCATAATGTGATGAATGTTACCTAAATCATGTTGAGGAATTGAAGTTGAAATCACACTATGAGTTCTTATACTTCTTGTTGAGATGATTAAGGCAATTCGATTTTTCTTTCTTCTTCCTTTGATCATTTAGCCCCTCATTGAAATATTAGCCTCCTTTACCTATCCGGAAATTTGGAGAAGTGAATGAGAAAAAGGCATGTTTGATGTGGGAGGGCCATGAGAGCAATTATTTGCAATCAAAAGAATAGAAAGAAATTGTAGGTTTGGGGAAGTCAATCATGACGATGAGTAACTCGGCACCATTCACATAGCCGGGTGTTTGTGTCTTGCCAAAGTCGGATTGAGCGATATTCCTAGCGGATTATGGTATGTGCGCTAAGGGTTTGAGGCATCTCATGAAAATTGAGAAACGCCAATCTCCTAGGCTTCGGTTTTTGTGCACCTCTATCCATAACTCCAAAAGTAAAGTCGAAAAAATGAAGAGAAGAGAGCGAAGCTCTAAGCTGAAGTGTTGCGGAAACCGCAAAAGAAGAAGAAGGTAGTTGTCCACTTTTCCGGATTCAAGCACCACATTTCCTAAAGGTTTCCTTTCCCTTCCACATTCTAGACCTTTTCTTTGAAAGTCCTTAAGATCAAAAGAATGTTATATGACTTGGTGATCTAAATTGAAGTTTCTTACGATTGATTTTGATAATGTTTGAAGGTTATGATGCTTGTATAGAAGTTTGATTGATTCATGAATTTTCTTTGCTTTTTACTCTTTGATTGAATGTGTGAAAGTTTGATAAATGATTGAAACAAGGTTTGAGAATGATCTATTCTTTAGAAGTCACATTCATCCAAAAGAAGGTACACATATTTCATCCTAACTTTTGTTTAAAGAGCTTTTTGAAAGACCTTGCTTAGGGACAAGCAAGTGTTAAGTATGGGGTTATTTGTTAGCATGAAATATTGTGATATTTTAGGCACGTTTTCTAAACGTATTTGATTCATATTGATAGTCTTTGATTGAGCATTGTTGCATATGTGAGCTAGTATTACCTATATTGTCGATATGGATGTCTACACTAGTTCTATGTTGATTATAGGTACTTAAGAGTTATTTCCGAACGGAATCGAGCAAAGAAGAGTTGATTGAGTATGTCCATGGATTAAGGGCATTCTTAGGAGCAAATTGGAGTTTAGCTTGAGGAATGCACGAGGCTAGGGAAGAATCACGTTCTTGCCCTAAATCACGCTCTAAAATACGGCCGTACTACAAACCACGTTCAGTTCCACGGCCGTGGAAGTATGCAAAGAGAGACGTGATGCATTCCAGTAACTATTACAGTCGTGGAATACATGGTCCAAACCGTGACACATTCCACGCTCTAAATTACGGTCGTGGAAACTTCCACGACCGTGATCTTGGCGATCTTTTTCGCCACACTTTGAAGCCACGATCTTTTGAAGATTGGGCCGGGCCGACATTTTGCCCTACACTATAAAAAGACGGACAAAGGGAGATTCCGTCATCGACGCATAGGCCGGATTACACCTCGCTTTGCATTACCGCTTATCTTCGCTTAGGAAGACGATCACCACTTAAAGGATTTTGGCAACCCTAGTTTAGAGGATTTTTTACATCTCATTGGAGATCGAAGTTCGTGTTGGGATTTGCCCTAATCTTGCACTTTTGGCGGAGATTGCTGTTGAGATCTTCGGATTGGTGGAAGATCAAAGTTATTGGAAGATTGTTGCAAGAAGATTACTCTCCTTGTTTAGGTTTGATTTAGAAGACGGATTGACATCCCGTTCTTCTCTCTTTCCTAAGGTTGTGATTGTTTGCTTTATTCTGAATTTTGTGACAATACTTGTTCTTGATTGTGACTTTGAGATTGGGTTGAGGTTTATTGAAAGTTTTCGAAAGTTTTCATCTTTCTATCTTTTAATTCTTGAATTGATATCAACATGACTGTTATTCGCTAGAAACCCTTAACAATTCTAAGGTGAAGGGTTGATAGTTGTGGCTTAGATGATGATAGATCGATCGCAAACATATTAGACCCTGAGAGTTTGAGAGAATCGTCGACGAACCCTAAATTACGGGCTGTTCTTGAGTTCCACGACCGTGGAATCTCAAGATCCAACCGTAATTTCCTTTAAGTTTACGAACTTGCTTTTACTTTAATCCAAAGTTAAAGATTTGTTTTGACTTAGTTTATACTTGTCTTTTCTAGGTGGTAGTGAAGCCTCAACAACCTCTACCTCGATTGCGAGTGTCACAACCATAATCGGTTAAGTTAGTCTTGATCCTTGGATTACAAGTTTGGGTATTTGACACTAATCCTCATCTTTAGAATCTTTCTATATTGAGCCTCATCAACCTGTATAGAGAGTGCCTTGTAGGCGAGTTATATAAGGTTTTTGGAACTTCACCGTACGATTACCTTACATTAGCATACCTTTGCATACCTCAACTCTGTCTTTATATCATTAGTATATCTTGAATCGATTGACACAACTGGATACTTGGATCTTTAGGATTGTTGTTTTCCTAATATTTACAAAACTCTCATATTTATTCGCTTGATAATCTGCAATTGAATTTGTTCCCACCCAAATCCCTGTGTTCGATACTCTGGAATTCTTGCTTAAACTACGTCGATCCGTACACTGCGGGTTCGCTGCTTGATTCTAGTTTTATAAATTTAAAGCTTATTTGCACACACCTTTAGGGGCGAACAAGGTCTCTCTACTTGTCCCCGTCTCGGAACGGTAGGAGGTAGAGGTGGTCTACCCCTGGCGGGTCCCACATAAGCGGTAGCTCTCGTACGTGCCATTAGATATCGTATCGTGTTTGTTCATATATAATTAAGTTGGTATATAAGTATTCGCATTACTTGTATATTAAAGTACTTATAAAGCTTAAGAGAAAGGTGTTAAAATCCAGAATACAACCAAGGCATAAAGCCCAATCATCCTAACGTCACATGCATAACTAAGTACATACAAGTCCAACAACAACCCTAAGGTCATAATATAGATAACTAGGTAATTATACTTACATGCGTCAAATCCAGAAATCTATGTCGCCGAGGTTTGCGTGAGGAGTGGTGGTCCCGTACATTCTAATCCAATCTCGACTCATGCATATGAATTTTAAAAACAAAAAGGTCAGAACCCGAAGGGTTCTGTTTATTCCTCATTCGGCCTTTAAAAGGTTGCGAGTGCCATTGTTGTCAACCTAGGGCTCTGATACCACTTTGTAACACCCCGAATCCGCGGGATATCGGAATGCTACGGGCGAGACCACACAATGGGTCCCAACCCTTAGCCTGACAACAATCTCATCGGACCTTTCCAACATGGCACAAATAAAGGCTCAAAAACTCGAAAACGTTTATAATGTATGCAAGACGGAAAAGTAAAGAGTACAACGTGGAAACTCAGCCGAGTCCTCAAAACGACACAAAACATAATCTGAAAGCGTACAACAATCCATAGCCCAACATAAGGGTAAAAACAACGACACCAATCCCCCAAAAATGTCCCCGTCCTATAATATACGACGACCCTCGGCTGTCCACTCCTCCACCTCACTTGGCGGCGTCCCTAACCTGCAGGGCATCTACACAAGCGGTTTAAAACCATTAGCTACATTCGAAGCATTAAAGACATGGTGAAGGCACAAACACAACCATATATGTAATCACATCACATAAACATGCTCAACAAACAATCCGGTTATTTATTATGTCGTATCCCGTTCTAATTCAACTTAGTTTTGTGACACGAGACCACCGTGGTCCCGCCTCGGTCCCTACTTACCGGCATGGAACGGTACGGATGCCTCCGCCGTCTAACCAGCACGGGCTAGTCGCCGAGAACCTCCTAGACTCTCGCAAGAGCTAGGCAGATGATGTCACCGCCCGTTGTCATACACTTGGGCCAAAATATATACATAAAGTTTGGTGGTCCTATTACCGGTTTATAAGTTATAACAAAAGCGATAAAACACACACTACCAAGCACGTAATGAATCTAATACGACGAATATGGCTAAGTAAGTCCGGAGACTTACCTCGTCTCTAAACTCACAACACTCTAGCTTCCTTAATGAGGAAGCATATAACCTGCTCATACACGAAAGTACTCATCAACACAAGTCCACACTCATGAAGTCATAGACTTCATTCTAAAGATCTAAGCAAGATCCCACAACCCTCAAACTAGGAAAGCATCCTAGGGTCCAAATGTAACACCACAAATCCGCGGGACTCGGGGAGCTAAGGGTTGGGACCTCACAATGGGTTCCGACCCTTAGCCTGACAACAATTTCACCGGATCTTGCAACAAGACACAAATAAAGACCAAAATGAAATACATTTTATGCAATGCAATGAAAACCTGAAAGAAAACAAACAGCGGACTTCAGCCGAAAACAACTACAAACGCCATACAACATACAATAAAAACAATACTCAACTCCAACCAAAATCCCCAATCCTAAAATGTACAGACCCCGGCTGCCCACTCTTCCGGATCTCTCGACCGCATTCCTAACCTGCAAGACAATCTACAACAATCGGTATAAAACCGTTAGCTCATATTCGAAGCATTAGAATCAATGGGAAAGGCACAAACACAAGTAAATCATCATAAACACACAATATTCTCAAAGCACACAATTCCGGTTTATTATCTTTTTATTATTAAGTCATATCCCGTTCTAATTCAACTTAGTTTTGTGACACGAGACCACCGTGGGCCCGCCTCGGTCCCTACTTACCGGCATGGAACGGTACGGATGCCTTCGACCGTCTAACCAGCACGGGCTAGTCGCTAAGAACCTCCTAGACTCTCGCAAGAGCTAGGCAGATGATGTCACCGCCCGTTATCATACACTTGGGCCAAAATAATATAAGGTCGGTGGTCCTATTACCGGTTTAGTTGTTATAAACGATAAGGAATAAACACACACCACCAAACACACATCAATGCTAATACAAGGAATACGAGCTAAGTAAGTCTGGAGACTTACCTCGTCCCAAAGATAATCCCGCTAATCACCGCTCTCAACTTTCCGTAGGAAGGCATTCAACGCCTGGTCAAAACAAGGCACACAATCAACATCTCTCTCGCATGCTAGAAGTCCTTAGACTTCTAGTCCCAATGATCTCGCAAGATCATAAACCATAACCATGATAGGATAATGACTCCTAATCCTCACGATCTCACAAGGACATAACCAACACAACACATGCTAGGATAAGCCAAACCTAAACTCCAAAATCCCAACCTCGAGCCTCAAAACACTCACAAGATCAACCATATAATTTAAAACCTTATAACAACCTCACAAGATAACCAAACACCTCAAGTCTTAGCACAATCATAAATCCTAAAAACTCACCTAAGGTTCATAACCACTACTTGGTATTCACTCTAAGTTATGCTAGATTATCCAACCTAGCATGATACTAATACTAAACATAACTAAATCGAGGGAAAGGTAACTCACACAATGCCGAAAAGGCGGAAGACGATGGATGGATGTCGAACTTGGACTCGTTAGGCCATTGTCGGGGTCGTTTCCGAACCTAACACCAAACTAAACAAGTTTAGCTTTAAAGGCTAAACTTGGTCATCATATATATAATACATATGCTATAAGAATAACCCCGTAATTGAAATCCGAGTTTAAAATCGACAAATACATTTTCAGGGCAAGTATAAGCATTTCATAAACTTGGGTCGTTTTCCGTAAATAAAACATTGGGCATTTTTTGTAAATATACAAACATGGGCACTTCTGCAACTTCACAAAAGTTGGGTCAGTTCTGTAATTATAAAAATATGGGTACATCCAGTAATTATACCAAATTAGGGGGGCCGATTTGAATATGGAAATTAGGGTAAAATTTCACCCTATTCAGCCCTCGAACAGATTGTAAGGCGGCGGTTCTACAGGGGAGCAGAAAAAGGGCGAGGAGAAGGAGGGTGAAGGGCATCGGCGGCGTGGTTGCCGGTTCCAGAGGGCGAGGGGCAGGGGATAGGCCCTTTCAAGCGGCTTCGTCGGCGGCCGCTAGTGAGGGCAACTCCGATGGCTTTCCAGCTTCTACAGGGAGATGGTGGAGAAGGTTGTTGCGGCTCTATTTGATACCAGCAGGGCGAAGACAGGGCAAGGCCGGTCCACCGGCGACGACGGTGGCTACTGCAGCCTGCAGGGGAGCACTTCTCCGGTGAGGGGGAGGGTGGATGTTGCAATGCCTCTCCTTGGCGATTCTGTCCTTCTACAGCAACAACATGAAGAAGAGAGAGGGAACCCAGGGGTATAGTCACTTGCAATACCTATGATGATCTTCATACGCCTTGACCATGTTTGATACCTTAGGGCTTAGGTGAAGAATCTTCTGTGAGGTACATAGAGCTTGAGTTAAGCTCAGAAATGGTAAATGGTGGATCAAGACACCAACTGGCAGGGGTGACGAAGGGTTGGGGCGATTGAGCGAAGGGTCACTGCGGCAGGGCTGCAAGCGAGGTCAGCGCGCACATCATTGGGAAGAGAAGCAGGCCAGGAAAAGAAGGAAAGAAAAGAGAGAAAAAAAAGCAAATAAAAGAAAAAGGGAATAACAAAAAGAAATTATATAGTAGACTCGATTACGACCTTCGGAACGGGATTTCTGGATCGGAATTCAGTCCGAAATGAGATACGGAATATATGTGGATCGAATATATGAATAAACTCGCAAAACCACCGTTTGAAATACAAAAACCATTCTCGCAATTTATTTTGTGAGATTATATAATAATTTAAACATGGGTAATAAAATATACCGATGTATATATATATATATATATATATATATATATATATATATATAGATAGGTACTTGTAAAATTTAATTTACGACGTAGAAATACTCGTAAAATATTTAAGCTATTTAAAATATCGGTAAAAGCCGGATAAAAATAAATATCGCAAACGCGCCAAAATTTGGGCGTTACACCATAGTACACATGACACTCTCAACAAGTAAGGGAAGCTCAAAACAGCCTATACAACCAAAGGACATGATCAACAACAACATCCTAGGAGAAGCAACTAGCTTAGGAAGGTCAACATGCTCAACACTCGAGATCAACATTCACACCAAGCCATAAGGGCTCCAAGGCTAGCAACCACTATATGGCATTCTCACAAGTCCTAGGTCCATCCTAAGCATGCTTCTAACTATATACATCAAGGATTGATAACACGATTTATGACGTTAGCTTAGGCATTCATTTAGATAGTTTTTCTGCTCATTCATGCATGGTTTGCACTAGTTCGTAACGATTTGCACTTAATTCATGTATGTTGTCGAGATAGACGTCTACACGGACTTTTGCATGTTTTGTAGGTATTTGGGAGCTTTTGGAGCTTAATCGATACATTCGAGGATCGTTCCTCGTGATGACACACTTCCGGACCCATTGGGAAGCAAGTTAGGAGCAAAGGAGAACACATGGGACCTTGTTGGTGCATGCCTTGTGCCAAATCGTGGCTTGATGATCCATAGAAGTTTGAATCACCAAAACCACGACCACTGGGACTTCCACGGGCGTGGAAATAGGCCGTGGTTCTCCCTGCACAACTGCGACAGTTGTCCCACGATCTCCATAACCAACCCTTTCCCTTGATGGTGTATAAAATGTGGTCCTGCAGGCTGGTCTCGGGCAGACCCCATCATTCCATTCTCTTCCACACACACCATTGGATTGGAGCTACTCTTGGAGGAGAAGAAAGAGTCTCATTTTGGAGAAGAAGAAGAAGCACACTAGTTTCATAGTTTTCATAGTTTTTGAGTGAGTTTTGTTGAAGACATTTTGCTAGGGGCTGTAACAAACGATTTGAACCTTCTTTTGAAGGGTTGTAAGTCCTTCTTGACTTTTATTCAGCTTGGTTTTCTTATCCTACTTTTTTCGTTTCTCTTTCATTCTATTTGCTTGCTAATGGAAGCCATGAATGTATGCTTGTTGAGTTTGATTGTTATGATGCTTGTTGTTGGCTAAATAGATGCAATTCTAGGGTAAGGAAATGATGGTTATGGCTTGAACTATGATAGGATAGACTTAAATGCACATTTGGATAACTTGTTTGCTCGAACCCAACCTCTGTTTTAAATCACAGCTTGTTCTAGAAGGTTCCACGGCCGTGGTTCTTGATGAACTGCCCGTGATTTCGTCTGACTTACTTGTATTGATAAATCTGAGTGTTAGGTTGTTATATTGTTGAAATCCTAGTGTTTGTTGAGCTAGATCTATCCTAGGGTGACCTAGTATTAGCAAACTAAGTGAGAGAAGAGACCTACCCGGTGATTCTTGCTCTTAGATACCGAAGATGATGAACTCTAGGTAGTCGTGAGCCTCATAAGCCGCTATTGGACTGAGTGTGCTAGGATTGATGTTTAGGACTTGCCTTCCCGAGGCTTGCCCTGTAAGGAGAGGTTATATCCCTAAATGACAATTCGGTTTGTGTAGAATTCCTATCCTTAGGCTCTTTGAGACTTACCCGGTGATGAGACCTTAGGAACGGACTAGTGGACCATGAGACCTACCCGGTGATTGATCCCGATTTAGAAACACCCATTCCCAACACATCATAGTTAATCCAAAGAATGACTAGATAGCTTGAGTCCTATGCCATAACCGGAATTTCTAACCCCTAGAATCCTCTTTTCTCTCCTTGATTACCTATCTCTTATTTGAGTTTGCTTGTTTGTGTTGCCATCTTAATAGTTTGTTAATTCTCGCATGATTTGTGATCCTTGATTGATCACCATAAAACCAACCCAAAAACATTGAGATTTTCATTTATTTGTTTCTTTCATCTTTTCTTAGCCTAGATCGACACTATCCTTAGTCACTATTTGACTCGATTTCACCTCAGTCTTTGTGTTCGACCTCGGAATACTATCCTTACTATAAAACATCCCGTACACTGCGGGTTCGCTAGGAGTTAGGAAAAATATATCGAGTATAAATTTAAGACTTTTGCGTGTCACGTTATTAGCGTAACAAGTTTTTGGCGCCGTTGCCGGGGACTAGGTCTAGATTGAGTCATTTTTGTGATTATTTATAGTGTAGGTCTTTCTTGTTGCTTTTGATCTTGTTTGGTTTGTGTCTTTGTATTTTCAGCACGTCTCCCATTCTTTAGGTGTATGCGAAGATCTCGTGGCAAGGATTTAGCTCCATTCAATCCCGAACCGGAGAAAACCCTTAAGGCTAGATCTAAGAGCATTAAGAAGAAGAAGGAGATGGCCACAAGAGATCTTCAAGCTGAGTTGGATGAGGCTTTAGAGCAAGTTAGGTTAAGAGATGAGCTCTTGGAGAATGAAAGGAGACTTGCCAATGAGAGGCAAGAAGCAACTAGGAGGGAGATTGAAGAGATTAGGCAAGCTCTTGTGCAAAGAGAGCTTAATCGTCAACAACCTCCTCCACCACCACCACAACCGCAGCCGGCGGTTAATATTCGGTTTGAGTCGATAATGATTGAGGAGCCACAAACGTTAGGGCAATGTATGGATATGGCTCAAAGAGTACACCGTCCGGGTGTGAACTTAGGAGATCCCGCAGCCTATGACTACGAGCTCTGCCCTTAAGTGCTACAAATGATCCGGCATAATCAATTTGGAGGGATGGAAGGAGAGTCCCCTCATCAACATTTGATGAACTACGAGATATTGATGGAGATTCTAAGGCCGCCTAGGTTGGAGAACAACAACCATAAGCTTAGGGTTTTTTCCTTCTCACTTAAGGATAAAGCCTTGGCTTGGTACCAATCGATTCCACTAGGGCGTGTGAGTACTTGGGAGGAAATGACAACCGAGTTCTTGACTAAGTTCTTCCCACCTTCCAAGACTACCGAGCTAAGAGGGAAGATAAATGCCTTCATGATGAAGGATAGAGAAAGCCTATTCAAGTCTTGGGAGAGGTTCAAAGACCTTCTCCTAGATTGTCCACACCATGGTATACTGAAAATAGAGCTTTTGGAGATCTACTTCAAGGGACTTGATGAAGATAGCCAATTCAAGCTTCAATCTCTTTCCGGTGGGACTTTCATGGAAAAGAATGTGGATGAAGCTTGGGAGTTTGTAGAGAAAAAAGCTTTGGTGATTGAAAAGTACTCCCATAGGAAGAGTGATGGGAGGAAAGCGGAAGCATATGAGGTGAGTGAAGTCACCATGAGTAATTTCAAGCTTGATGCAATCAACAATGAGCTTAAGTCTTTGAGGGAGTTGTGTGCTACAACTTTGAAGAGTCAAGCTAGCCCTCAAGCGCAAGTGCAAGCAAACTTGTCTTCCAAGGAGGAAGATGTGAACTACATGGGAAGGGGCAATTACAACAACTATCAAGGCCCAAGGAAATTCAACAACAACCGGCAATTCAACAATTACCGGACTAACCACAACCATCCCAGGTTTTCCTATTCTAACCCGGATGGAGCCTTGAACCCTACCGCCTCCACAAGCGCAACTCCACCACCAAAGGCTTCACAAGAACCTCCACCCGGATTTATTCAACCTCCAAAGGATAGAACCGAGATGATATTTAAACAATTGCTTGGGAGGTTGAGTGGTCTTGAGAGCACGGTGACTTCCATTTCTAAGGCTCAAAAGGTGTTGGAAGCACAAGTGTTCCAAAAGGCGGGTGAAGCTCATAGAGATCCGGGAAAGCTTCCCGGAAGAACCGAAGATAACCCAAGAGGCCAAGTGTTGGCCATCACTACAAGGAGTGGGCTAAGCATGAAGGATCCTTTGCCTAAGGGAAGTGATAAAGGGAAGCAAGTGGTGATAGAGGAAGAGACATTGCAAGAAGATGGAGGCAAGAGCAAGGATGGTGAGCCAACATATGTGGCACCACCTCCATACAAGCCACCACTACTATTCCCACAATCACGAGCAAGAGCTCGCTTGGACAAGCACTTCGGTAAGTTCCTTGAACTTATGTCTAAATTACATATTAACATTCCGTTCATGGATGCTATTCTAGGTATGCCGGCATATGGCAAGTTCTTGAAGGAAATACTTTCCAACAAAAGGAAGTTGGAAGAGTATGTGGAAGTGAGGATGACGAAGAGGTCCTCAGAATTGATCCAAACCATGAAAGAGGAGATGCCTCCTAAGTTAAGAGATCCGGGATCCTTTTGTGTGCCAATTGGAGTGGGAGAAGTGAAGTATGAAGCCCTATGTTATCTTGGGGCAAGTGTAAGCATCATACCGCTTGCACTTTGTAACAAGGTTGGGCTAGGAGAGCCAAAGCCGGTCGAGATGACCCTTTACATGGCGGACCGTTCAATCACTCACTGTTCACTCCAAATGGTGTGTGCAAGCTTTAAATTTATAACCCAAGATGTATGCTAAAAACAAGGATGCAAACCCGCAGTGTACGGATCAATCGTAGTAAAAAGCAAGAATTTCGGGGTGTCGATCTCAGGGACTTAGGTGAAACCTAAGCAAGTATAGGTAGTCTATGTAATTACTAACCACAAAAGCGATTAAAGCAATCAAAGATGATAAAAAGTCAATTAAAGGAAATATGCAATTCTCGGGATTAAAACATCTAGTTGTGGTTCCAACTCAAGATCTAATGATAAGCGGACAAAGCTGAGATTTTTGCAAAGGGAAGGTGTTACTAAAGTGGAATAGATCACCGGGTAAGTCTCACTACTCACAATCCCAAGCCAAAGAACCTATTACCGGGTAAGTCTCAAGGTACTAAGGAAAGGAACTATATTCTCAAACACACAAACCAACTAAGGGAATAAAATCAACCTTTACCGGATAAGTCTCAGGCTAACTCACAAAGATGGGATGAAGGCACACTCAAACCCCAATAAAGGATAAACCTTTATTGCCTACACTTATGATCATGGGTAAACAAACAAAGGAATTACCGGGTAAGTCTCATCCTAGGCTTGCATTGAACCAGGAAAGGTGTAATAAGAATAGGATTTGGCAACTCTAACACTTAACTCTCAGTTTCGAATTAGATAAGTCACCTCGGTCAGACAAATTACACCCCGGCCGAGATGTTCATCGATTGAACGAGATGTTCTAAGGTTAAGGATAAAGACTCGAGCTTTCAGGGTCCTACTAGAATTTAAGATTATTCTATCATTGTTTTTCCCACAACCTTCAGCCAATCACCCTAGAATCACACAAAGAAATTAGCCAATCATCATCATGAAAACAATAATCAAATATAAGGGAAGAAAGTGAATAATTGAACACAAAAACCTTGAGAAAAAGGCTTCAATAACTGAATCAATTATCAAATAAACAAGCGTTCCTTGGATCACAATCCAATAAGACAATCAACAAGATTGGAATCTAAGAGAATCTTACAAAATCCTTCACAAAAGCTATAAAAGCTGTCAACTTCCTTCCTTCAATCTTCCTTCCAAAAATCCTTTCTAACTGCTGGATGCTCTCAGCATGTATAAGCCTCGTTGAACTTGTGGAAAATCCAACCCTTTATATAGAAAAACTACCCTCCAAAGATAAAATATCTTGAAAAGATATTTTCCTAATAAAATATATTTATCTCTCATAAATAAATCCCTAAAATATATGATCTTCCTTCCAGAAATCCAGCCTAAAAATATAAGATCTCTCCTTCCAAAAATAAAAGATCTCAACCAAGAATAAAATATATCTCGCCGCGTCCAAGGTATTCGCCTCGGTCGGGACACTCCTCTGGATCACCTCGGTCGAGATGGTACTGTAGCTGACCGAGGTGGCTCTAAACTGAATGTGAAATCTCTCAAATCTGGTCCAAAGTGAATCTCTAATCCATTTCCATGCTTCTTGGATTCTTCCTTAAGCTCCTGAATGTAGCTCCAATAACTCCTTAGCTCCTTTAGCTCCATTTTGATGCAAAACGTGCCATTTTACCTACGATTACAACGAAACTTGGTGTAAACCTCGATTCCTGCAAAGGTAGATGAAACGACAATATAGTCACATAATATACATCCAAACATGCAGATTATTGAAGATAAAACGTCTAAACAGGTCCCAAAATATAGACTATAATTCATGCTATCACTCACCCCGTAGGAATCATAGAAGTCATACCGGTGCAGCTCGGGAAGTTCTATGTGCCCATAGACTTCGTTGTTTTGGACATCCCGGCGGACTACCCGGTTCCTATCATACTTAAGTTCAAACTATCCACAATGATGAAGGACGTTCTTAGCCACTTCCGGATTCTTGGTGGATTGTAAAAATGGAATTCTCTCCTTCAACATTGGAGAAGAGAATATTAAGTTCAAATTATCCACAATGATGAAGGGGCCAACCCTTGGTGAAGATGTGTTCAACATTGTCGAGCAAGAGGAGTCTAGAGAAGTTGTGAGCTCGATCTTGATCAAGGACCCCTTGGAGAAGGTTCTTAGCTTGAGTTTGATGGAGGAAGGAGTTGAGGAGGCTTGCAATGAAAAAATCAAGGCTTTGGATGCATTGGAAAAGGAGACAAGAGCTAAATTTGAAGTACACGAAGGTGTGCTGAATTGCTGTGTGAACCACGGCCTGAGGGAAAGAACCACGCCCGTGGAATGTCCCGTGGAACTCTTTGGAGTGCTAAAAAAGGCTAGCTTTGCAATTTCCACGGCCGTGGTTGTGCCAGAGCCCGTGATTTTGCCCGTGGTTTCTCGAGAAACTGCATTGGTTGTTGATCAAGCTTCAAGGAGCTTTGGGGAGTCTTCCATGGCTTTGGATTCATCTCAACCAACATTGTATGGAGCGTCTCCAACCGATAAAGGTCCTCCTAAACTTGAACTTAAACCCCTCCCCTCTCATCTTAAGTATGCTTTTCTTGGTGAAGATTCTACATATCCGGTGATTGTTAATGCATGCTTGAATGATGATGAGTTGAATAGATTGTTGCATGAGTTGAGATTGCATAGGAAGGCTATTGGCTATACCATTGATGATTTAGTTGGCATTAAACCTTCTTTATGCATGCATAAGATCTTAATGAAAGATAATCATAAACCTTCAATTGAACCTCAAAGAAGACTAAACCCTATCATGAAAGAAGTAGTGAAGAAAGAGATCATTAAATTGCTAGATGCTGGAATCATTTCCCCAATTTCGGATAGTAAGTGGGTTAGTCCCGTACATGTGGTTCCTAAGAAGGGTGGGATGACCGTAGTGACTAATGAGAATAATGAATTAATCCCAACTAGAACGGTTACGGGATGGAGGATGTGTATAGACTATAGGAAACTAAATGTGGCCTCTAGGAAAGATCACTTCCCTCTTCCCTTCATTGACCAAATGTTAGAGAGATTAGCTCAACATTCCCATTTTTGTTACTTAGACGGTTATAGTGGATTCTTCCAAATCCCAATCCACCCCGATGACCAAGAGAAAACTACATTCACATGTCCTTGGGGTACATTTGCATATAGGAGAATGCCATTTGGGTTGTGTAATGCACCCGCCACCTTTCAAAGGTGTATGATGGCCATCTTTTCTGAGTATATTGAAAACATCATGGAAGTGTTTATGGATGATTTCTCTGTTTATGGATCTTCATTCGATGATTGTTTAGCTAACTTGTCCTTGGTGCTTAAAAGATGTGAGGAGACTAACCTAGTCTTAAATTGGGAAAAATGCCACTTCATGGTAAGTGAAGGCATTGTGTTGGGACATTTGGTGTCCAACCGTGGCATTGAGGTTGATAGGGCTAAGATAGAGACGATAGAGAAGTTGCCACCACCTACCTCGGTGAAGGGGGTAAGGAGTTTTCTAGGGCATGCCGGTTTTTACCGGAGATTCATTAAAGATTTCTCTAAGATTTCTAAGCCTCTTACTAACCTACTAATGAAAGATGTTGAGTTTGTTTTCTCCATGGATTGCCTTGAGGCTTTTTGTAGGTTGAAGAACGTCTTGATCTCCGCACCTATCATGCAACCTCCGGATTGGAGCTTACCATTTGAGATCATGTGTGACGCGAGTGATGTAGCCGTGGGGGCTGTTTTGGGACAAAGGAAGGATGGGCTTACACATGCCATCTATTATGCTAGCAAGACGCTAGATGATGCCCAACTCAATTATGCTACCACCGAGAAGGAGTTGATAGCGGTTGTGTATGCATTTGAGAAGTTCTGCTCGTATCTTGTTGGAGCGAAGGTCATTGTGTATACGGATCATGCTGCGATCCGTTATCTCCTTAGGAAGAAGGATGCCAAGCCTCGGTTGATTCGGTGGATCCTTCTTCTTCAAGAGTTTGACTTGGAAATCCGGGATAAGAAAGGGTCCGAAAATTCTATGACGGACCACCTTAGTAGACTCCCACCGTTGGAGATTGAGAAAGATGACATCCCGATTGATGACTCATTCCGGGATGAGCAATTGCAAATGGTGGAGGAGTGCTTGTTTCAAGTGTCCAAGGGAAATGAGCCATGGTATGCCGACATTGTGAACTACCTTGTGTGTGAGGAGGTGCCACCCGGTTTATCCTACGCCCAAATGAAGAAGTTCTTCAAGGATGTAAGGCATTACTTTTGGAGTGAACCGCTTTTGTTCAAGAGAGGGCCGGATGGAGTCTTTAGGAGATGCATACCGGAGGATGAGGTGTAGAGTGTGATCCGCCATTGTCATTCCTTGCCATGTGGAGGCCATACTAGCTCACACAAGACATGTGCAAAGGTGTTGCAATCCGGGTTTTATTGGCCGAGTTTGTTCAAGGATGTGCAGAATTTTGTGGTAGCTTGTGATGCTTGCCGAAGGACGGGAAACATCTTAAGGAGGAATGAGATGCCCTTGAACAACATACAAGAGGTGGATATATTTGATGTGTGGGGTGTGGACTTCATGGGACCATTCCCTTCTTCATGTGGAAATTTCTACATCCTATTGGCGGTGGACTATGTGTCGAGATGGGTGGAAGCAATCGTTTCTCCAACAAATGATGCCAAGGTGGTGGTGCGGTTCTTCAACCGAGTGATCTTCCCTAGGTTTGGAACACCAAGAGTGATCATAAGTGATGGAGGGAAGCACTTCACCAATAGGAACTTCGGGACACTTTTGGCTAAGTATGGGGTGACTCATAAGGTGGCAACACCCTACCATCCCCAAACTAGTGGCCAAGTGGAGATCTCCAACCGGGAGATAAAAGGAATCCTTGAGAAAACGGTTTCTAGAACAAGAAAGGATTGGGCTATGAAGCTCGATGATGCTTTGTGGGCTTATAGAACCGCTTTAAAGACACCGATTGGCACCACTCCCTACAAGCTAGTTTATGGCAAGTCTTGCCACCTTCCGGTGGAAATGGAGCATAGAGCATATTGGGCCATTAAGTGGCTGAATTTTGACCTCAAGGAGGCCGGTGAGAAAAGATTGCTAGACATGAACGCTCTTGAGGAGATCCGGTTGGATGCCTATGAAAACGTCCGGATCTACAAGGAAAGGACAAAACGTTGGCATGACAAGCGTCTCATCCTGAAGGATTTGAGTGAAGGCGACCTTGTCCTTCTCTTCAACTCGAGGCTGCGGCTCTTCCCCGAAAAGCTAAAGTCAAGATGGACGGGTCCTTATGTGGTGAAGAAGATCTTTCCCCATGGAGCGGTTGAGATAGGAGGGGAGCATTGTGAAGACTTTAAGGTGAATGGGCACCGGTTGAAGAAGTATATCCCGGGAGCTCCGGTGGATATGATTGCCCCACTTCATCTTGAGTGAGACATCCTCGAGTTTGGTCAAGCTAATGACCTTAAAGAAGCGCTTGATGGGAGGCAACCCATCGGTAGACATCTTTCCCTTTTCGTTTTTGTTTTGTTTTCATTTTTCTGTTTTTGTGTTTTTTGTGTGTTTGGAGTTTGTGTGCTAGAGCTTAAGCAACATGGAAGCCTTGCATGGCATGTGGATAATGATGATGAGCCCCTCATCAATTATGGGTGGAGCGGACGCGGAACTTGGACGGCTAGCGGTGCCTAGCGAGGGTCCCGACGCCAAACAAACACCTTGAGCTCTCTACCATCATTGATAGGATCATCCACCATCAATCCACTTGAGTGAACCCAAATACCGAAGCAAACCATTTTTACATTGTGAGAACCCTCTTTCACTCTTCTTTACTTCATTTACACATTGGGGACAATGTGTTTCTAAGTATGGGGTGGGGTTTTCATGATCACTTGCATGATTAGCATTTAGTATAGTTTAATATTGTCACATGTTTTGCATTGTACATAGATATTTCGAAAAATCCAAAAAAATCAGAAAATTTTAAAATTTTTAGTGCTTCTAAGCTTGGGTATGACCCTTACGATTAAATTTTCTTGTTAATTGGCTATGGATGGTCTTGTGTGTTGAATTGATGAATGTATATTTAGACTTGAAGTACTTATCTTGAACCCCATGTATGAATTGTGATCATGATGTTTGCCTTGATTGGATTGAGGATTGATAGTCGAAATTACATGCTAATTCTTGCACATCATTTAGGAGTGATTAAGGCAATTCATCTTTCTCTACTTCTCATCTTGATCATGTTGTTTGAGCACCTCAATTGATATAAAGTTTGACCTCTTTTGACCCATCCGGGAATAGGAGCATGCTAGTGTGTTGATGTGTGTGAAAAACAAGTGTGGGGTAAAGTTGTTGATGAATAGATGTTGTGAATGAAGTGCTGAATTTGTTGTGAAAAGTGTAGAAAAAAATATAGGTTTGGGGATGTTGGTTTAAATGACGAGTAACTCGGCACCATTCACATAATCGGGTGTTTGTGCCTTGCCAAAGTCAAATAAACCGATAGTCCTAACGAGCTTTGGTATGTGTGCCCGGTGTGTAGCACCTCGAAAAATAAAAAAGCCCGAAGCCCGCTAATCACCAAGGTTTCGGCTTTTGTACACCAATCCCATTGTCTCAAAAATAAGTGAAAGAAAAAGAAAAGAAAACAAAGAAAAGATGGAGAAAATATACACTTGTGGTGAAGTTGATCAAAAATGAAATTGTGGAGTTAATTCCTTTCCCGGATTAGCATCACATAACCTAAGAATTCCCACCTAATCACAACGTTTCTTAGCCTCTTCTTTCCTAAGTCCTTGTGACCTATTTGCATGTGTGTAAGACTTGGTGATCTAGATTGGATATACTCATGATCATCTTGGCTTCTTCATTTTTACCTTTCATGCATGCTTTCTAGTTAAGTATAATTGTCTTCCCGTGCCTTCATTCATTTGATGCATGATTGCTTTCTAGTTAAGTATAATTGTCTTCCCGTGTCGTCATAAATCGTATTTTTGATAACACGATTTATGACGTTATATTAGGCATTCATTTAGATAGTTTTTCCGCTCATTCATGCATGGTTTGTACTAGTTCATGACGATTTGCACTTAATTCATGTATGTTGTCGAGATAGACGTCTACACGGACTTTTGCATGTTTTGTAGGTATTTTGGGAGCTTTTGAAGCTTAATCGATACATTTGAGGATCTTTCCTCGTGATCACACACTTCCGGACCCATTGGGAAGCAAGTTAAGAGCAAAGCAGAACACATGGGACCTTGTTGGTGCATGCCTTGCGCCAAATCATGGCTTGATGATCCATAGAAGTCTGAATCACCAAAACCACGGCCACTGGGACTTCCATGGGCGTGGAAATAGGCCGTGGTTCTCCCTGCACAGCTGCGACAACTGTCCCACGATCTCCATAACTGACCCTTTCCCTTGTTGGTGTATAAAATGTGGTCCTGCAGGCTGGTCTCAGGCAGACCCCATCATTCCATTCTCTTCCACACACACACCATTGGATTTGAGCTACTCTTGGAGGAGAAGAAAGACTCTCATTTTGGAGGAGAAGAAGAAGCACACTAGTTTCATAGTTTTCATAGTTTTTGAGTAGTTTTGAGTGAGTTTTGTTGAAGACATTTTGCTAGGGGCTGTAAGAAACGATTCGAACCTTCTTTTGAAGGGTTGTAAGTCCTTCTTGACTTTTATTTAGCTTGGTTTTCTTATCCTACTTTTTTCGTTTCTCTTTCATTCTATTTTCTTGCTAATGAAAGCCATGAATGTATGCTTGTTGAGTTTGATTGTTATGATGCTTGTTGTTGGCTAAATAGATGCGATTCTAGGGTAAGGAAATGATGGTTATGGCTTGGACTATGATAGGATATACTTAAATGCACCTTTGGATAATTTGTTTGCTCGAACCCAACCTCTGTTGTAAATCACGGCCTGTTCTAGAAGGTTCCACGGCCGTGGTTCTTGATGAACTGCTCGTGATTTCGTCTCACTTGCTTGTATTGATAAATCTAAGTGTTAGGTTGTTATATTGTTGAAATCCTAGTGTTTGTTGAGCTAGATCTATCCTAGGGTGACCTAGTGTTAGCAAACTAAGTTAGAGAAGAGACCTACCCGGTGATTCTTGCTCTTAGATACCGAAGATGATGAACTCTGGGTAGTAGTGAGCCTCATAAGCCGCTATTGGACTGAGTATGCTAGGATTGATGCTTAGGACTTGCCTTCCCGAGACTTACTCGGTAAGGAGAGGTTAGATTCCTAAATGACAATTCGGTTTGTGTAGAATTCCTATCCTTAGGCTTTTGAGACTTACCCGGTGATGAGACATTAAGAACGGACTAGTGGACCATGAGACCTACCCGGTGATTGATCCCGATTTAGAAACACCCATTCCCAACACACCATAGTTAATCCAAAGAATGACTAGATAGATTGAGTCCTATGCCATAACCGGAATTTCTAACCCCTAGAATCCTCTTTTCTCTCCTTGATTACCTATCTCTTATCTGTGTTTGCTTGTTTGTGTTGCCATCTTAATAGTTTGTTAATTCTCGCATGATTTGTGATCCTTGATTGATCACCATAAAACCAACCCAAAAACGTTGAGATTTTCATTTATTTGTTTCTTTCATCTTTTCTTAGCCTAGATTGACACTATCCTTAGTCACTATTTGACTCGATTTTACCTCAGTCTTTGTGTTCGACCTCGGATTACTAACCTTACTATAAAACATCCTGTACACTGCGGGTTCGCTAGGAGTTAGGAAAAATATATCGAGTATAAATTTAAGACTTTTGCGTGTCACGTTCTTAGCGTAACAAGGATCTAAGGAAGGAACGAAAGGAAAGGGAGGGAGGAACCTACTGGTGAAAAAAACGCAGCCGCGGAAGCAAGCTGGCGCCCCCGGTGGAAACCCGTCGCCGCCCCTACGGAATCCTGGCGCCGCCCCTGTGCCCCCGGTGGCCGCCCTTGCGGTGGCTCAGGCCGCTCCTGCGGTGGCCTCAATCCGCCCCTGCGCCTCTAGCAATCCGCCCCACGGTCGAACAACAGAAGGTCCGTCTTCTTCGTTTCTTCGACTGGTTCTTTGCTCCTAGTGTCTCCTCCTCTTGTTGGGCTTCCTTCAAACCTTCACCACAAGTCCTAGCCTCCTCACCACGACCTAAACGAGCTAAGGAAAGGGACATGCAAGGGCTTACTAGATATCTCTTCAAAAGCTTCTCCGTGGCTATGGAGGTGAAGAGAAGTGAAGGAAGAGAATACAAATAGCAAGAGGAAGAGGAAAGAGAACTACTTCCCACTGCAAATCCGAAAAGCTCAAGCTGCAACTCCCACACACCACTCTTCTAAGATGCAAGGGAAATAAAGCGTAAAAGAGAAACAGTAGAGGGAAAGAAAGCGTAAAAGAGAAATGGGAATAGAGAGGAGAGAGTAAAAGGGCTGACAAAGGAGGTGGGATATCCCAAGGGTTAGCCTCCTTGTCCCCTCAATCCTCTTCCCAAGGACGGAAAGTAAAAAGGAATCCCTCTCCCGCGTTAAAAACTCGTACTCAGCAAACGTGCCTACGGGAAATAAGCCGCCGACGCGGAGAAGATCGGAAACACCTCGACTTCCGGAAATAAAATTTCCGGATGTTACATTAAACAAATCTACTGTTCCGTAAAAGTTGTAAAAGTATAACTATTTAAAAAATTTAAGCTTTAGGAAAATTAATTAACAATAATACAAAACATCATGTTGTTTTAAAATTTCTAAGATTTGCTAATTAACTTTTTTTTAAAAATGAACTTTATTAAGAAAAAACATCAAGTATAGGTATATAGACTACTTTGTTAGTTAAGTTTTAGAAATAAAATTGATCTTTAGTAACAAAGTATTTGATGGCTTAATTACGGAATTAAAATTTAATTGCGGAAAAAAACGACAGGCTGCCACGTCAGCCTTATTGTCTTCTGTTGTAGTATAGGTATATAGACTAGTGTAATTATATTTTTTTAACAATTAAGTATATACTTAATTATAACGCATAATGTAATTATATATTTAATATATTGTAATTTTTAATAATTCAAAATTATAAAATTTTTTTACCAAATCAAATATATTAGAAAAATGAGTACAAAGAAATAATTTGTTTATCAAAATTAAAATGTATTTAGAAGGTTAAAAAATATCAATTAGGTAAATATGGTTTTTGTAGATTAGTAATATTTTTTATTTTATCTTGATTTATATGGTAAAATAATTATATTTTAGTTAATAAAAGATAAAATAATATGCATTTTGAAGGTAAAATATATCAATTAGGTGAATATTGTCTTATAGATTTGTAATATTTTATTTATTTTGATTTATATGGTAAAATAGCTAGATTTTAGTTAATGAAAGATAAAAAAAGTAGTAAATTGTGATAAAATGACACGAGTAATCCGATGTATATGACACATGACTTTAAGTGTTTTTGATTTTATATAGTATATAGATATATAGATGTAATGTTCTTATAGTTTTGATTAGACCCCTATTTTGTACAACCCTAAGACCTGATTTAAATGTATTCAATATTGTTCTCTATGAATAGAGAAAAATAAACTATGAATGCTAAAATAAATTTATTGTCGATATATATTAATTTTAATAAGTATATTTATTTAATTATAATTCGAAACACTACACCAAAAAAATATGGATCATTCTATTATTGACACATGTCTCAATCAAAATGCTTAGAAATTTCCATCTCATTGTTTCCATATTGAAAACTTTGAGCAAAGTTTTGGTTTAAGTTTTACAATTTGGCTAAAACTTAATATATTTTAATGGTTAGAAATCACGTTGTGGGTGGTCTATGTAACACCCCGAATTCTCAGAACTCGGGACATTACTGGTTAGGACCTCACAATGGGTCCCGACCTCAGTTTGACAACAATATTACTAGGATCTTGCAACAAGACACAAATAAGAAAAACCGAAATTCGTAAAAATGTATTTTAACAAGATGAATGCAACAAAGTCTAACAACCTATAACACTTAAACGACGGAAAAGCACTAAACGTCTTATCAAGAGGAAAAAACAACAAAGCAACAACCCAAACCCCCACTCTAAGGAGTACGGAGACCAGGCTGACCAATACTTCCGGATCACTCAGCTGTTGTTCTAACCTGCGGTAAATCTAAAACCACAACAAAACAACCATTAGCTAGTTATCTAAACATTAAGAGAATAATAATAGCACACACACACATAAAATAATAAACACTCATCATGCTTTCAAACAATCCATTTATTATCTTCATTTAAGTCATTTACTCTTACTAATGATACTTATTTTGTGACACGAGGGATTCCCAAACCTCGCCTCCGCCCCCGTGTACCCATATATATATATATATATATTTATATATATGTTAAGGATTGCTCGAAAAGAAGGACCAAGGAAGGACGGATTTGGATCTTACTCGATTCCATGACTCGAAGGCACGAGAAGGATAACACCAAGGCTGTTGTTGCGGATCAAATATGGGCTCCTCCGTATCAGTGGTCTGCTGGATCAATAGAAGAGAGGCAGCCCGCTGGTGCTACGTTTTGAGTCGACAGACGGAGCAGCGGCCAATCCGAGCGCCTGGTTGGGGTCGACAGAAGGAGCAGCGGCGGCGCACTTGTGTAGGAGGGAGCAACTGGTTCCTTCTGGCTCGTGTTGTGCGACGATAGAGGAGGAGACGAAGGTCAGTTTGAGTGAGGGTTGCGGTAACTGTCGTTGAAGGTAGAAGAGCGTGACACTGGGCTTGGATCCGGAGGCAAGCTCTCGGTGTGGAGTCCGTCTACAGGTAGAAGAGAGTAGAGGAGGCATTGCTGTTCGGTCGACGACACCTGCGGCTCACCGTCGTGGAGGCGAAAGCGAAGTGGAGCGGCTGTTGTGCGGCGTGGCTGCTGTGCGTTGAGGAGGGACGTGGAGAGAGAAACATCGCCTAGGGCAAGGAGACGCAAAATAGGAGATGGGATAGAAGACGTAACGGCCCAACGGCTTACTCGAAAACGGGCCCGGATGGTAAGGTTCATGGCTGAAATTGGGCTTGTCAAACTCATGACATTGTCAAAAGTTGTCACGACCTTGTCTTGTTTCGTCATGACCTCGTCAAAACTCGTCTTGGCCTCGTCAAAAGACACACATATATATATATATATATATACATATAACTAGAGTTTGGTGTATATTTCCTCATTTTATGTGGTTATAAAATCTATATTACTTACTAAAACTAAGGACACTACCGCCACATGTCAATCAACCAGTAATGCCACATAGGATTTTTTGTAAAATATTTACTAAAATGCCATTTTAATTAATCTTTAAAGTACTTAGTAAACTATTATTATTATTAATTATTTTTAATTATAATTTTATAAGGAATCCTAACCACCATAATTTATATTAAAAAAAATTAAATTAATAAAATTTCTTTTTATTAAAATCCCTAAATGTTAGAGGGAAATTGATTCAAATTTCTAACAACCACAATTTATAAAAAAAATATTTTCTTATTTTTTAATAGAAATTAATATGTAAATCATCTGAATTTTCAAAATTCATATTGCAAATTACAAATCTAAACAAATCTAAAGTGAAAAAGTTATTAAAAAATCAATAGTTATGGATCCGATTTGTTTACCTTATCAAAAACCTAATTTATAAAGTTAATTTGTTATTTTTATTCTTTTTAACCTATCTTTTAGTTAGTTACAACTATTTTCCTACTGATTATTTATTTTATTATTTTTAACGTAACAATAAATTAAATCTCTTACTAATCCTCTCACAAAAGTCACCAAATTGGATCCTAATTTATTGGGCCATATCTTTTTAACAAGTTAATCGTAAAATTTGTTATTTTTATTCTTTTTAACGTCTTTTAGTTAGTTACAATCTTATCGATTAAATCTTCTCTAACAAGTTAATACGTAAAATTTTTACTATATATCAAACACCAAGTGTTTCTTGAATTCCTATTCGGCAAGGCCTTGCATTCCGGTTGTGATCTTAGTTTCTTGGTAAATTCATATTGTTTTTGATGTTTGCAATGGTTTTTCTTTGTCTTTGTCGAGTTATTTGCAGTTGGCTGAGCTTTATGGTTCGACTCAAGCAAGTTAGTGAAGGTCTGGTTATTGAAGAAGGTTGTGGAGCTTTTACGCTTCTCAAGAAATATTGCTTTGCGGAAAAACTCTTTCTCCTTCTGAGGCTAATGAAACCACAACGAACGTCAACGCCAGTCCAAGGGATCTCACCACGGGTAACATCGACAACAACCCCAATGTGCCGATTACCATAGGCAATTTAATCGGCTTGAAATTGACAAGTATTCTTTATCTTTTCTTTTGGTTTTCTACTGATTTTAATTAGGATGGAGAACCTGTGGATCTTTCTCAGGGAAAAAATCGAATTTCGAGCTTGCCTTAACTATTTGCAGAATTTCTTTTTGTTGAATTCTCAACTAATGATTTATGTCCACGAGTTTTCTCCTTTGACGTTATTCTTCGCTTTCTTCTTTCTGGGGCCATCACCATTCACCGGTACACTGCCTCAATTTCTTCTCCCTTCTTTTTAATTATTGGATACGACACCGTTTTGATTATATTCTGCATTCATTGATCCGAACTGTTGTGTTTTCTTTTCTTCCATCAGAATCACCATCGAGAGCCGAGACTCTTGAGTCCTGATTACTTATAGAATGGACGATGGTAGGGTTGAGCTTAATGGCTTGGAAGAAGATGACTCACTTGACCTAACCCCGAGTGAAGTATTCATTATTTTTTCTTTCCCCATCAAAAAACCTTATCATTGCTGGTGTGAAGTCCGTGACCTTGCATGATGAAGAGGCAGTGGAACTGGGATCTGTCTAGCAACTTTGCAATCTCTGAAAGTGATGTTGGGAAGAATATAGCCCTTGCTTGTAGTCACAAGTTGCAAGAGCTCAACAATGTTGTTCTTGTGTCTGCCATGACAGCCAAGTTGACCAAAGCCAACTTTCTTAGTTCCAAGTACTCCTATATTAAGTTATTGTATCATTACTGCAATTTATCCTGACCAAAGCCAATTTATCCCGATGCAATGGTGGAATTTTATTTCTATTATAATGAATCAGACAAAATCAGTAGTGGAATACAAAGTATCTCAATTTAATCGGGTAAAATAGTCCACTTTGGTCGGATCGGGTAATCGGGTTGAAGTACAAAGAGTTTGACATGCAATCACGATACCATTTAGCGATTCAAGTAATATTTGGAACCGATTTTGCGGCCTTTTCCGGTTATGGGCTAGCGTTATAATAACCGTTGATACGACTCTCAACCAATTCAACGGAGTAGATATAGCCTCGAAATACTGCAATGTAATTTCCTTTTCTTAAGGGGAATTTCTTGGGTGAATGTTCGGGTTTGCGTGCATTTTCCAATTTCTTCTTCCGAGAGTGTTGAAGGATAAGTAAACTATGGCAGCAGAGGTGGCGGTGAAGGATGACGGCGTTACGTTTCCAACGGAGGAAGGATAGTTGGAGGAGGCGCCCTAGCACCCACAGAAGCTTTGCATTAAATCTTCTCTGTAGTAACGAATCTGTTTGTTTTTTTTAAATATAAATATTGTTATCTATAAACTGTTTTTTTTTTTTCTAAATTTTAGATTCCGTTTTATTAATGAATATATCTGTTTTTTTTTAAATATAAAATATTTTTGTACCGGTATTTTATTTTACTAAGTATTTCGTTTTCGCCTTCTATTTTTTTAATCATAAAATACAGATACTCTTTTTATCTAAATATTTTGTTTCATACGTGGGTCGTTACAAAAATAAATTTTAATTCCAATTTTTATTCATCTAATAATTTTGTTTATTTTTTTATTTGTATTTATAAACTTCTTTCAGTTTTTGTGTATTTCTTTTGCACATTAAACTTTATATTCTCATTTTATTATTAAGTACACGTTCCGTTTCATTATTTTTTTTACAAAATTAAACTTTTAGGTTCCGTTTAGATAATCACAATATATTAAAGTAATTTATTTCTAAGTCCATAATAAGAAGAAAAAGTGTTTGTTGTATAAGAATTAAATTTATTAATGTAGAATAATAAGAAGAAAAAATTTCGTGAATATTTTATCATTTTGTAAATAAGTAAAGATGAATTGCTATTAATATTCCTAAGGATCTCCTACTTACGTCTACAGATGACCATATCAGTACTATTGTTCAATCCACTTATCCTTTGATATTTGATATTGGAAATCCGGCTACTTACTTTCAAGAAAGAACTATTCTTGCCCCTACCAATGAAATAGTTGAAAAGGCCACTTATCCTTTGACATTTGATATTGGAGATCCGGCTACTTATTCAATAAAGAGCTATTCTTACCCCTACCAATGAAATAGTTGAAAAGGTCAATGACCATATTTTATCGCTGATACTTGGGGAGGAGAAGGTTTACTTGAGTTCTGATATTGTATGCGCAACTGAGGGTTTCGTTGATGACGGATTCATCTCGGACGAGTTATTGAATAGCATAAAATGTTCCGGTTTTTCGAATCACGTGTTGAAATTGAAGGTTGGGATCCCTATCATGTTGATAAGAAATATTGATCAGTCAGCAGACTTGTGCAACTGTACTAGATTGTTAGTAAAGAAGATTGGTAGACATATCATTGAAGCGGATATAATATATGGCAATTCAACAATATAGGTCACACGGTTTTCATTCCGCGTACCGTTTTATCACCTACGGATGCAAAGTTTCCCTTTAGATTTAAAAGGAGACAGTTTTCTATCTTGGTATGCTTTGCTATGACTATAAACAAAAGTCAAGGGCAATCGCTATCACGTGTCGGGTTGTATTTGCCTAGACCGGTATTCACACATGACCAATTTTACGTTGCGGTCTCAAGGGTGACGAGTAGGGATAGATTAAGGATTATGATTTGTGATCCTACAGGCAATTCACAAGATACTACGAGCAATGTGGTATACGATGAGGTTTTTTATAATGTAGTATGAGGTTCGCTTTTTTTTCCTGTCCATATTTTAATCATCTACTTATTTTTTAGGATAATCAAGCGTGATTGTTTTATTTTTTATTTCAGAGTTGATGCTACTAGAAGTACGTGCTTAATTAACTTTATTCATAAGTCGTGCATATCGAGGATCTCATTGATATGTAAGTACAATAAAGAGTATATTTATTATTTTGTATAATAAAATAATACCGTACAGATAAATTTATAAATGTGTATAATATTAGTGCAACTAATGTTTTTTATTATATATAAATGCTATATATAACATTTTTATTATTTTTTCCAAATCTGGTCAATATTTACAACGGAGTGATCAAAAGAATCAAATATTAGTCTTAGATTTTTTTAGTATTTTTTTAATCATGTTAGACTATATAAATGTATTGCTTGACCCTTCTAAGGGTATAATGGAATTATATTTATTTGTTTTATGTAAGGGGTCGGGCTATCCCCTGATTGATTACTACTTACCTCATTTTCATATCAATAGAAGCGCGTCTAGATGCACCGGAGACCATCGAATCTCCTTCCACCTAAATTTTTATTAAAAAAAATAAAAAATTGATGTTAATCATCCATGACATGTGAAAAAAAAAAGATTTTGTTTTAACAATTATCCGTGCAGGGCACGGGCTATGCACTAGTTTACATAAAATGATAAAATTGCTAGGCATAAAGTTATGTATCTTAGAGAGGTCAAGGTTCAAAATCCCGGTTTGACTCGGGATAATCGAAAATAAATATTCGGTTATTACAGTCTAAATATGCCTCACTCTTTGTCTATAATCTAATTGGTCCACGTGACATGGCTTTCTAATTAAATTGAGGAATTAATTGGTTATGTTCTTTGGCCGAACCATTGGGTATCAAACCGCTCCAAGGTTTAATAATCTATATTTATAATATATATTTTAAGTAGCCCGTGAACTGATATTTGACGCAGTTTTATGTAGTCACCTCATCAGTTTTATAGGTGTTGTCTATTCATTAATACACAAAAAACTAACATTTAATTAATTAATATATTAGCAATTCTCATTCAAATTTGAGATCCTAACAAACTTTAATTTCAATTTCTTGTAAATGTGTACTATAATAAAACATTGGGATTTCGATCTTGTTCCGAGCAGACTCGTGGAACCTAGTAAGACCTTGCGGTCCAGATTGTGGTCTTGAAAAATATGGGAAGGAAGAAAAGCAAAGACATGCTTCTTTCTTACCGACTGCTTACACCTTCGGGGTGGGGCGATTCATCAATAGATGGGGCGGGCGGTCATTAAAAATTGCCATTGTCATTGGTTTTTGAGATGGCCCCATTATTTTTTAGATATTATATAATTATAATTTAATTTGATTATTATTTTAATAATTTGTTTTTATTATTTTTGTAGGCTTTAAACATGATCTATTAATAAAACTAAAATATTATTGATCAATTTTACATATGAATTAATTTTTTTTGTTAATTAGATATATTTATCTAGCGATATATTTTGAATATTTTTTATTTTATTGAGGTCTGAAATATATTTTATTATACTTGATATTCTTACTATTACGATTATATCGATAATTTTAATTGAATTTATCTTACAATAAGCAAACAAGAATATAATATGACCAAATATTTATAGAGAGAACAAAAAGAGTTATATGATAATAATTTATCATTATCTTTAAGATAAAATATTATCATCTTTATTTTTAGGGTTAATTTGGAAACTAGGCTTTTTTGAGTTATGGTTATAGTAACTTGGTTTTTTTGTTTTTTAATTAAGTAATTGTACCCCAAAACTTTGTTACCGTGAAACCCTAATATTACCTCATCCCTCAACCGTCTTTCTTTCTCACAATCTCCTTCACTCTCTTCCCTCACCCCCTCTCTGGTAAGAGTTTTCTACCATTAAATCCCCATCTTTTACACAACCCTCTCTTTCTCCGTTTCTCTCCTTCGCTTGTTCTCTGACTTCTCTCGCCGGAGATCCTTCTCTCCCTCAACTGATGCTTACGGTTGTTGCAGAGGTTGGGGAGGCTCGACGGTGTTGTTGCAGAGGACGAAGAAGGCTGCTCTTTTTTACTTAGATCTAGATCTAGCTCGTGTTTTATTGTCTCCTTGTTGCTCTTGCAATATATAAACTCCGCTAACCTCAGCCGATGTCCCCGCCGCCGATGTACCAGTGACGGAGGACAAGTTGGAGGAAGTTGCTGTCGCCGATGCCAAACCGAAGAAGGAAAAGGCGACTAAGAAGACATCTGCTGCTCGCAAGCCTACTCATCCTCCTTTCTACGAGGTATAGATCTGCTCTTGTTTGTGATGTTTCTTTCAATTTAAATGTTGCGTTGGCATTGTGCTAGTTACTATGCTAGTTTCTTTTCATGAAATCAATCTCTTATTAAGATCCAAACTAAACATACATATATAATTCAACCAAAGTACAACTGAAACAAGATCGAAGAACAAACCTGGGTCTATGCTGAGAAATCAGTCAATCAGAAACACAAACTAAACATACAGATTTACCGTAGTTTCAGTGATACATCTCAAGAGGACAATATATATATATATATATATATATATATATATATATATATATATATATATATATATATATATATATATATATATATAGTATCTTATTGTAAAGTTTAATAGTCCAAAGTTATCCATAATTTTCTTAATCTCTGATGAATACGTTATCTGGATTAATTAAGGGAATGGATTCACTAAAAATTATTTAAGTTGCATATTTACATGGGGAATCAAATGCTGATTTGTGATTTGCAATCCTTGTGTAACACCCCGAATCCGCGGGACTCGGGATGCTACGGGTTGGGACCTCACAATGGGTCCCGACCCTTAGCTTGACAACAATTTCACCGGATCTTGCAACAAGGCACAAATATAGGCCAAAACCGAAATACATTTTATGCAATGTAAGAAAACCCAAAAGAAAACAAACAACGGACTTCAGCCGAAAACAACTACAAAGACCAAACGCCATACATGCGGCATACAATAATACAATATACAAACTTCAAACGTGACTCCAAACAAAACCCTTCCTAAAATGTACGGACCCCGGCTGCCCACCCTTCCGGATCTCTCGGAGCATGCCTAACCTGCAAGGCAAACTACAACATTCGGTATAAAACCGTAAGCTCACATTCGAAGCATTAGAATTAAAGGGAAAGGCACAAACACAATTAATTCAACATAGTCACACAACATACGCAAAGCACACAAATCCGGTTTATTATCTTTATTTATTAAGTCATATCCCGTTCTAGTTCAACTTCTTTTGTGACATGAGAATCCTCCGAAACTCGCCTCGGTCCCTTCTTCCGGCAATGGAACGGTCGGATGCCTCCGACCGTCTAACCAGCACGGGCCAGTCGCCGAGATCCCCCTAGCTCTCACGGGGAGCCAGGCAGTGATGTCACCGCCCGTTATCATACACTTGGGCCAAATAATATAAAGGTCGGTAATCCTATTTCCGGTTTAGTTGTTATAAATAGTAAAATAATAAACACACACCACCCAACACACAATAATGCTAATACAAAGAATACGAGCTAAGTAAGTCCGGAGACTTACCTCGTCACCACACTCAACTCACAACACTCTCGCTTCCTTAGGGAGGAAGCCCGTAACCTGCTCACAAGAAGATAACTATATCAATAACAACCCACTCACAATAGAAGTCTTAGACTTCTATACAAATGATCTACGCAAGACCATTTGACTCTCAATTTTAGGACCGCATCCTATAATCCCTCGTGCTCACATCACACTCAACAGAAGCTAGAAGTCTTTAGACTTCTAGACCCTATGATCTTGCAGGATCATAACCCATAACACATACTAGGATATACATGCCTAGTGTCAACAATCTCAACGGTATCTACACTATGCTAGGATACGCATATTCTAGCCCATAATCTCAACAACTATATACTCAAATTCTCAAACCTCACACGCCTCACAGGGTGACATCAACACCTTAAGTCATAAGTCATTTCACACTCTTCAAACACTCACCTAAGGTCCATAACCACTACTTGGTATTCACTCTAAGTTATGCTAGATTACCCAACCTAGCATGATTCTAATACTAAACATAACTAAAACGAGGAAGAGGTACTCACACAAGGTCGATGCATGGCGGAGGACGATCTACGGATGTGAAGAATGGATTTGTTGGTCTATACCGGGCGCTTCCGGACCTAAAACCAAAGCTAAGGAAAATTAGCTTATATGCTAAATTTTATTTTAAATATATATAATATATAACTCACAGGTAAAACTCGTTTTTCAAACGTCAACTATCCAAGGATAAACAAAACCGTTCAACCATTTTCCGGGGCAAAAATACAATATCCAGAATTATGGGTCATGTCCGAAATTTATTTCAGCAAGGGTTAAATTGCAATGATCCAAACTGTTGGTTAAAACCTGTAATTAATTCAAACGGCATATTTGAAATTTCCAAAAACATGGGCCATATATTGTAAATGCAAACTGGGTTATAAACTGTAATTATACTAATAAAAAGGGGCCCGAAATGAAATAAAGAAGAATTCCTTCTTCAACCTTGCAACACGCAGAGGAGAAGGGGAGAGTTGTGAGGCGGCGGCTAGGGCAACAAACAGCAGAGGAGGGCGGCGGCGTAGGGCTGCGTGGATCCGGCAGCGTCGGCGGCAACAGGGGCGGCTCAAATCCGGTGACAGGGGCTGCTCCTTGGCGGAACGAAAAACAGAGATGAAAGGGAGAGAAGAAGGCGGCAGTGAGAACGCGAGTCGGCGGTGGGAGAACTACACAGGGGGCTCCGACGGTTTTAGGCGGCGGGACTGGCTGTGAGACTTGTTGCAGATCTTCGTTCGAGTGGGCATCAGAGCGGACTACAAAACAGGGTGGTGGCAAGCGAGTTCTTACGAGTTGCACAGAGAAGGCTGGAGAAGTAGAGAGGGAGGACGAAGGGAGATCGAAGCTGTGTTGCTCCGGCGGCGTCGATGGAAATGAGGGAGACGAGAAACAGAGAAGAGGGTGAGAGCGAGGATAGATTGTTGCAGATGGGAGGTTGAGCAGAAGTTTGCTCCATCCAGAATGCTTGGGAGAAGGGAGAGAAGGGTCGGGTAGAGAGGGTTGCACCTCACCAGGGTTAACGAGGGGTCGGAGGTAGGCTGAGCTAGGCCGGGGTTGGAACAGAGCTAGTGTGGGATGCATCTAGAGACAGAATAGTCTGGGCGGGGAAGGCATCCAATGTTTAAGCTGCCAGCAGGAACACGCCATCAGCTTGGCGTGGGGAAAGAAAATAGGGGAGGTGAAGAAATAAAAAAAAAAAAATAATAGTGCAACGGAATTAAAATAAACCCGATTAAAGCAATCGGAACGGGAATTTCCGGAAAGGAAAAATTTCCCGACATTTTCCGAAAAGAAAATAAAATACGGACTATATATATATGTATCAAATATATTCAAATATACTTATAAAAATATAATATATGATATACAAATCATTCTCGGAAAATATTCTCGATAATAATCCAATAACTAAAATTACGACGTAGAAATACTCGTCAAAAATATTAATCAATTGCCTAAAATTTGGGGCGTTACATTATATCCCCCTAAAAACAAGTTTCGTCCCGAAACTTGCCACACGCCGATCTTCTCTGTTTACTAAGGCCGAGGTATGAACTCTCACGCTAAGAAGGCTGAAACCTTGTAATCTACCTACACAAACTACTCGAACTACCATCGCAAGATATATCAAGTCATATAACACATTCCCGCACAGGGCACAAACTACACATAACATCACACATTCTTATAACTCAACTAAGGGAAGAACTAGATCTAACCCGTCGATTCTATCGATGCTACTAGTTTAGCACATAACCCAACTAAAGACACTACCATCCGTCTCCTAGTTAGCCTCATCGGTTCCTCGTCTGTCACTAAACCATCATGACTGACAACATAACTCGAGTCATGTATGTACCCCATCGACTGATACTTTTGAAACACCGGTGAACACCCTCTACTCTCGGCGGCCCCGCCAACCGGTATCCCACTATCTCAACTCGCGCTAAGATCTCAAAAAGGTCCGTTATATCGGAACCTCAACTTCCTTCTAGGGTCTCCCTCAATGCAACATATCCATTATTTTCCTTTTGATTTTCTCTAGGAAAGAAGATCGAACTTTCAACTTACACCGCCGGCTTTGGTTCTTGTCAAACCAAACTTTAACGTTATGTTTCCTCAATTCTTGTTGCAATTCCAAGTAACGAAGGAAGTACTTTACTTCATACTACTTCTGCTAACAAGACACGTATGCTATTACTTTTACATCGCTTCTCAATACTCGATGAAAACCTTGTCTTGAAGAATCACTTGTCCACTTCAAACTCATAATACCTCAAGGTAAATCAAAACAGTTGCACCAATGAATCCCCTCTTAACTCTCAGCAACTCTATTGTCAATTCTTCGTCCCATTCAATACTTCATCGTCATCCGTAGTAGGTTACCATAAAAGGTGTTACACAACTTCTACCTCCACATATTTAGTAAAGCTCGACACACCTAAGAAAACGTGTAACTTCTTTCACCTCTTTCGGGGTTTTCCATCCCGTGACAACTTGTCAAACATCTTCTCTCTTTCTCAAGAGTAGACCAAAATATCTTATTTGGGCATTAGTAAGCCCCTTAGGGAATCACTACAACTCGTAGTGACCATGGTTTGTCCAGAATGCCGTACTTACCATATTCAATCTCGAATTCTCAATTGGTGGGAATCAGATCTTAAATCACTCTTATAAGAGACTACCGACCCTTGCAACCGATCGAGTAGATCCTCTATTCGTTGTAAGGAATACTTGTCTTTCACTATTATCTTGTTCGACTCACGGTAATCGATGTCTCAATGGAGAGAACTATCATAATAACTTCAATCAAAAGTTCAAGATATAATTAAACATGAGATTTAAATCAAGAGCTCCAGATAACATTCGGAGTTCCCCATAGCATTTCACTAATTTTCTAGTGAAAATCTTATCAATAAGTTCTTGCAATTGCTCCTTCACTTGTTTCCACAACACATGTTTCAATTGTCACTCCATACGACACCTCAGAAATCGGGATTGAATCAAGCTCGACCTTAGTGGAAAAATCCACATTCTGACGTATTGGAATCCGTGATATATCGGTTTTCGTCTTTTCCTCTTCCGTCACATAACGTAGGACCTACACAACCTTGTCTTAAAACTTGACAGGTGGTCATGATACTAATGGTTTACCCCGATCTATTGGGGTGACATCCCTTAAACACGTGTATTGTTCCATTGTAGCTACAATGTTGACTGTCTCCTTCCAAATTTTCGTCTTTTCTTGAATTGGAAATATTTGCTTGCGTCTTCTGACTCTTGTGGTCTTATCTAAGTATTCTTTTAACTTAAACCCATATTTACTCTTTGATGACATGATTGTAAAAATCTTCTACGGTTTCTCACTTATGTGCAACCAAAAGGGTCCAATCTGCAGAACTTAACCGTGTTTCAAAACAATTGATCTTATCTTCTTCACTTTCCGCGACATCCAACATATGGGAGGAGCTCTTCATATTCTACATAAGCTCTCACCATAGACAACCTTTCCTCAAGTAGGTGTAGAAATTATACTTCATTTTCTTATGTAACATCAAACTGACCGTAGAGGCTCTAACCTTAATCTTTCGTGTACTCCTTGTACATCTCATATCGACAACAAACTTCAAAACTTCGGTCTTCTCTTACTCTTGTTGGTCTCCTTAAGCATCTCTTAATAATCCATGAACAATCTTCACAACCGTACTTGTATGCCTTCAGGCAAAATTCCCAACCATAATCACAAAAAGATCCACTCATTACTCCATCAATCACTAACATCGTAATTCCAAGCTTGAAGTGTTGCCATATATCAGGTCCTTCCTTTCATGCCATAGCCACCATGGCTCTTCCGTGTGAGTCTAACACATCTAACTCGGCTTTTGCTCGCGAAAACCTACCATCGATTTCATTAGAACGAACATACTATGCATCCTCTTATGATATTCCCGTCTACGCACCACAAAAAATGAAAACCTCACCCTTCTCTTGATCTACTAGTTGCCTTTACCATGATCAAACCTTAAACTTTTAATCCGGGTCAATCTCCCATATGGTGTTCTCATGACCTAAGAAGATCGTAAAGGATCATTATAATCACTCCCCGGAAGGTTGGTTACAGTCATATGCTTGAACCCACCAATGCTACTTGATTATAACATTTTCACTTCCGTTGATATAACTCCTTACTGCTGACATTGAACCATCGTGAATACTTTAAGCTCTTGTTGTCGATCCTTTGTAGGCCCATAATCTTGTTTACTCATCCCCTCTACGCTCACCAATAGACAACTCGCACATGTGCGTTCTCAGTTGTCACCGACTAACTTGTATCCGACTTTCTCCGATGTCGACGACTTATTATTCTACTACACTTCTCATGTTACCATTCTCATGAAGGATACCCTCCTCGGGGTACTCTACCTTAAATAGTTCATTCTTCATTCCACGCTTCCTTTTCTTTATAAGATAACTATATCTTCTTGGCCTTGTTGTTTCACACGTCCTGCTTACATAAGCTTAATTTTTCTCTCGTGATATCTTGTAAATATGTCTTCTCAACATCTCTCATGTTAGTCATTATCCTCTCGCATTTCTCTTGATCGGTATCTTAAGTCCTTCAATAAAATCTCCTTGTTTCTTCTTTCATCTTCTTGGGATCATCCTTTATACACACTTCATCCTTCTTGGCGTTTCTTAGCCCTATCATCATAACGGAAACCGGTCAACTCCACGTGAATCCCCACCATGCCCTTCTTCTCATATCTCTAGTAATGTTAACACTTGACTTATTGGTAACTCGTAAGCTTAACTTACGGTATCTTAAATCTTTAGCAAATGGTTTGATCACTCTTCCCATCTTGACTCAAATGCTTAGGAGCGCCAAAAGAAAACTTCACCTCTCAATAGAACACCACTTTTAACCTTGTTATAATGTATACATCTCCTTCTCGATTCGTATCTCTAATTGTCCACGCGTCTTCTAGAAGAACTTAAGTTTGTTTTCACTATTGGTCTCGTTGTCGTACGATCCCGGTTTCTTTATACCCACTTATATACCTTAACGTTGCTCCCTTTACTTGTATTGCTCCATCTCGATCTCTCTTTAATCGTCTCGAGTTCTTCTTTCTACTTGTTTGTCCTTCGTTTACGTCATCTCTACTCTTCCTCTTCGACATCCTTTTATAGGAATCTGAGACACGCCATGGTGTTCGCCAACACGAAACGCTCAACTCGATACTTGAGCGTACTCCTCTACGTATGAATGCTATCTCAAGCCAATAATGTCGCCTTAAAGGTAATGATATCTTACTATCATATTTTCTATTAGGACTTGTACTATCTACTACTATATATAATAAGAATCCGCATAAACGACTATATAGGTCCTATGTCCATATCACTACTAATATAACACATCTAGAAATCCATTACAACAATACAAGGTCAAAAAGCAAATCATATCCTATCATACCACATATATAAGCATATATCTATATAAGGTCATGTCACTACTATACATAAAAAGTCCAAAGCATATATTATAGTCCACATATATACTATACATATAATCACGTCCATCATGCAACTACAATCCACATATACTACTATATATACATATATATATACATATCAAAATCCAATAAACTAAGCTGCCGAGATCTGCGGAAGGAGTGGTGGTCCGTACATTCTACCCCGACTCATGCATGTGATTTTGAAAACGAAAACTTAGAACCCGCGGGGTTCTGTTTATTCCTTATTCGGCCTTTAGAAGATTGCGAGTGCCATTGTTATCAACCTAGGGCTCTGATACCACTTTTGTAACACCCGAATCCGCGGGACTCGGGATGCTACGGGTTGGGACCTCACAATGGGTCCCGACCCTTAGCTTGACAACAATTTCACCGGATCTTGCAACAAGGCACAAATATAGGCCAAAACCGAAATACATTTTATGCAATGTAAGAAAACCCAAAAGAAAACAAACAACGGACTTCAGCCGAAAACAACTACAAAGACCAAACGCCATACATGCGGCATACAATAATACAATATACAAACTTCAAACGTGACTCCAAACAAAACCCTTCCTAAAATGTACGGACCCCGGCTGCCCACCCTTCCGGATCTCTCGGAGCATGCCTAACCTGCAAGGAAAACTACAACATTCGGTATAAAACCGTAAGCTCACATTCGAAGCATTAGAATTAAAGGGAAAGGCACAAACACAATTAATTCAACATAGTCACACAACATACGCAAAGCACACAAATCCGGTTTATTATCTTTATTTATTAAGTCATATCCCGTTCTAGTTCAACTTCTTTTGTGACACGAGAATCCTCCGAAACTCGCCTCGGTCCCTTCTTCCGGCAATAGAACGGTCGGATGCCTCCGACCGTCTAACCAGCACGGGCCAGTCGCCGAGATCCCCCTAGCTCTCACGGGGAGCCAGGCAGTGATGTCACCGCCCGTTATCATACACTTGGGCCAAATAATATAAAGGTCGGTAATCCTATTTCCGGTTTAGTTGTTATAAATAGTAAAATAATAAACACACACCACCCAACACACAATAATGCTAATACAAAGAATACGAGCTAAGTAAGTCCGGAGACTTACCTCGTCACCACACTCAACTCACAACACTCTCGCTTCCTTAGGGAGGAAGCCCGTAACCTGCTCACAAGAAGATAACTATATCAATAACAACCCACTCACAATAGAAGTCTTAGACTTCTATACAAATGATCTACGCAAGACCATTTGACTCTCAATTTTAGGACCGCATCCTATAATCCCTCGTGCTCACATCACACTCAACAGAACCTAGAAGTCTTTAGACTTCTAGACCCTATGATCTTGCAGGATCATAACCCATAACACATACTAGGATATACATGCCTAGTGTCAACAATCTCAACGGTATCTACACTATGCTAGGATACGCATATTCTAGCCCATAATCTCAACAACTATATACTCAAATTCTCAAACCTCACACGCCTCACAGGGTGACATCAACACCTTAAGTCATAAGTCATTTCACACTCTTCAAACACTCACCTAAGGTCCATAACCACTACTTGGTATTCACTCTAAGTTATGCTAGATTACCCAACCTAGCATGATACTAATACTAAACATAACTAAAACGAGGAAGAGGTACTCACACAAGGTCGATGCATGGCGGAGGACGATCTACGGATGTGAAGAATGGATTCGTTGGTCTATACCGGGCGCTTCCGGACCTAAAACCAAAGCTAAGGAAAATTAGCTTATATGCTAAATTTTATTTTAAATATATATAATATATAACTCACAGGTAAAACTCGTTTTTCAAACGTCAACTATCCAAGGATAAACAAAACCGTTCAACCATTTTCCGGGGCAAAAATACAATATCCAGAATTATGGGTCATGTCCGAAATTTATTTCAGCAAGGGTTAAATTGCAATGATCCAAACTGTTGGTTAAAACCTGTAATTAATTCAAACGGCATATTTGAAATTTCCAAAAACATGGGCCATATATTGTAAATGCAAACTGGGTTATAAACTGTAATTATACTAATAAAAAGGGGCCCAAAATGAAATAAAGAAGAATTCCTTCTTCAACCTTGCAACACGCAGAGGAGAAGGGGAGAGTTGTGAGGCGGCGGCTAGGGCAACAAACAGCAGAGGAGGGCGGCGGCGTAGGGCTGCGTGGATCCGGCAGCGTCGGCGGCAACAGGGGCGGCTCAAATCCGGTGACAGGGGCTGCTCCTTGGCGGAACGAAAAACAGAGATGAAAGGGAGAGAAGAAGGCGGCAGTGAGAACGCGAGTCGGAGGTGGGAGAACTACACAGGGAGCTCCGACGGTTTTAGGCGGCGGGACTGGCTGTGAGACTTGTTGCAGATCTTCGTTCGAGTGGGCGTCAGAGCGGACTACAAAACAGGGTGGTGGCAAGCGAGTTCTTGCGAGTTGCACAGAGAAGGCTGGAGAAGTAGAGAGGGAGGACGAAGGGAGATCGAAGCTGTGTTGCTCCGGCGGCGTCGATGGAAATGAGGGAGACGAGAAACAGAGAAGAGGGTGAGAGCGAGGATAGATTGTTGCAGATGGGAGGTTGAGCAGAAGTTTGCTCCATCCAGAATGCTTGGGAGAAGGGAGAGAAGGGTCGGGTAGAGAGGGTTGCACCTCACCAGGGTTAACGAGGGGTCGGGGGTAGGCTGAGCTAGGCCGGGGTTGGAACAAAGCTAGTGTGGGATGCATCTAGAGACAGAATAGTCTGGGCGGGGAAGGCATCCAATGTTTAAGCTGCCAGCAGGAACACGCCATCAGCTTGGCGTGGGGAAAGAAAATAGGGGAGGTGAAGAAATAAAAAAAAAAAAAATAGTGCAACGGAATTTAAATAAACCCGATTAAAGCAATCGGAACGGGAATTTCCGGAAAGGAAAAATTTCCCGACATTTTCCGAAAAGAAAATAAAATACGGACTATATATATATGTATCAAATATATTCAAATATACTTATAAAAATATAATCTATGATATACAAATCATTCTCGGAAAATATTCTCGATAATAATCCAATAACTAAAATTACGACGTAGAAATACTCGTCAAAAATATTAATCAATTGTCTAAAATTTGGGGCGTTACACCTTGTCGGTAGATGGTGAGCGATGCGATTGTGACATTAAAGGAGAAGACTTAATCTAGCCAGTATGTGATCCAGAAGTTCCCATAAAGACTTGATTTAAAGTGACCCAGATAGCTCCACCGCTTGCAAAAGGTTTGATTTCAGTTTTTCGTATAACTTTGTGGTTGCTTGTGTTGTTGTTGTTTGTTTGTGCAGCGGGCTGGGTCTTGTTGTGGACGGTACACAGGCTGGGCATACAGGTTGGATTTGGCTTGGCCATTCGTCGGAAAGGGTTGGCTATATAGGGCTTCAGTTCGGTGTGTTTGAGTCAATCATAGGAGAATTTGGTCTGGGGTCTCTACGTTGACAGTCTTGGTGTGGTATGAGGTGGGCAGGTGCGCTCGGGTTCGGATTGTTAAAGTGAACACCGGTGTGCTGCTTGATGCTCAAGGAACATAGGGCAAGGCTATACATCATTCATCATTCGCATGTGTTGTCATGCTTCTTTGTTGGCACGACTGACTTACATTGATGTGGGGTTTAGGTTTGATGATTCATTCATGTAATTTCCGGTTTGTAATTTCCGGTATATAATTATAAAAAATAAAAAAGGACAAAAAAAACAAAAAAACATTATGGTATGAGTTTTTGGTATGTAATTCATACCATAAACTCATACCAAAAAATTATAACAAAATAAAAAAGGACAAAAAAAAAATTCTGGTACGAACTTTTTTTGTAGAAAATTTTCTGGTATGAGAAAACTTCTGGTATGAAAAAACTTCTCGTATGAAAAATTTGGTATGTATTTATGGTATGTAAATTTCTCATTTTTTAAATTTTGGGGTACATACTAGAAAATTATAAAAAATAAATAAGGATACAAAAAAAAATTTGGTATGTATTTATGGTATGTAAATTCTGGTATGTAAATTCTTTATGTAAAATTCTGGTATGTAAAATTTTGGTATGTAATTCTAGTATGATAAAATTCTGGTATGATAAATTTCTGGTATGATAAATTTCTGGTATGATAAAAATTCTGGTATGATAAAATTTCTAGTATGAGAAATTTCTGGTATGATAAATTTATTCTAGAAAATTAAAAAAAATAATAAAGAAAATAAAAAGACA